>VDFB02075321.1:272360904-272575975 GCA_007258455.2 Sequoia sempervirens
TTAAGGGCCTATTTTTTCCATGATGATCCTGCACATACCCAACAACAAGGGTTCAAAAAGAGTATTGCTGACAAGAATCTATACATTAAGACTGAAGGTGATCATTAGTTGATTATTGTAGTTTATGCAGATGACATTATTTTTGGGGGTAGCAATTTGATAAGATGTGTCAATAGTTTTCCATGAACGTGCACAAAAGGAGTTTGAAATGTCTATGCTTGATGAGTTGTCTTTCTTTTTGGAGTTGCAAAATTTCCAATCAGATAAGAAGATATTCATTTCAAAAACCAAGTATATTAATTTTTTTTTGAAGAAATTTAGGATGGAGGACTACAATCCATTGAGTACTCCCATGGTTATAAGATGCAAATCAAGAAAGGATGATGAATCTCTTGAGATGAACCAAACTCTATATAGGTCGATGATTAGAAATTTGTTATATGTGACAACAAGACTTGACATTATGCAAGGAGTTGGTTTGGTAGCATGGTTTTAGGCACCACCAAAGGAAATACATGTTCAAGCAGTAAAGAGAATATTCAAGTATCTAAAAGGCACTATGGATTTTTGGTTATGGTACCCAAGAGGTGAAGATTTCACCCTCACAACATACACATATGTAGATTGGGCTGACAATAGTGATGATATAAAAAGAACAAGTGGAGGTGCATTCTTTCTTGGCCACAATCTTGTATCATGGTTAAGTAAGAAACAAGAGTCGATTTCTTTGTCCATAGTAGAAGTGGAATATATTGCAACAACTTGTTGTTGCATTCAAGTCCTTTGGATGAAGCAAACCTTGAAGGATATCAAAGTTGAGTATGGGCACCTCATTTCCATCTTGTGTGATAATACAAGTGCAATTAACATATCACAGAACCCCATCATGCACTTCAAAATGAAGCACATTCTGATCAAATACCATTTCCTAAGAGAGCAAGACATTGATCAATAGGTTCAAAGTTGGAGTATGTTGCTAGAAAGGAATAGATTGTAGACATTTTCACAAAGTCACTACCGAAAGAAACTTTTGAGTTCTTGAGGGAGAAATTGGTAGTGATATCACTCTCATCCAATCACTAAGTTCATCAAAATATGCATATGTTCAGAGGGGGTTGCATTATCTTTCAACCTCATGATTCCTTTTCCATTGATGTCAAAGGGGAGAAGTAGAGTAAGGGGGAGCATCTCCATTAGGGGGAGCATTTTAGTTAGGGGAGAAGTATGGTCTTGTTGTATTTTAAGATTATCTCTTTAGCTGCTCACTCGGCACGAAAAAGCGATTATGATATGATTATTGTCATTGATGTCAAAATGCCTAATTCATGTCTCAGGTCATGCTAGCAAAGGTAAAAATGAAAAAATAATAATCAGTGGGGAATTGGGATAACTCTCCGAATCCCACCCCCAAACTCAGGGATATGTAAAAATTAAATAAATCCTTTGAGGTCCTCCCAAAAGCGGGACAAACCCTGCAGGAACAGCAACTGCAAACTTAAATAAAAAAAATAAAAAAATTAATTATTATTAAATATTGTTGGGCCGACCCCCTTTGGAGAGTCACCCCTCTTGGGTGAAGAGTCATGAAGGAATGTATAAATAAAAGGTTGTGCAAGAGGTTTCAAATGTAATTAATTTCAAGAAATATTATTTACATGAAGAGCATAAATAAAAAAGTTATTTGAGCAGTTATATGAGACAAATGTGAAAAAATTTCTAGCAACAATTTTGTGAGAAGAAAATAAAAATAAAAGAAAGATCATGACATGTTTATGAGTAGAATTATTGAAGACTATATTGTAGATCTATGAGTGAATGTATGGTAGATTTGTAACTAGTTGAGAGGGTAGATCCAAGAAGTTGCAAATAAAATTACTATATTTTTTTATGGAGATTGGAGCCTCCTATTTGAGGAGATTGAGAGGTTGGAGCTTCTTATCGGGAGAGATTGGTTTCTCTTGCTGGGTTGGTGCTCAATGGTGGGGATTGGAATTTCCAATGGGTTGGTTCCTACAAATTTTGTAAGAAGATTAATACAAACAAGATTTTACTATGCTTTTCTCCCATAAGGGTTTCCACATGTGTCTCTTGTGCATGTTCTTAATTGCTACATCTTGCATGAATAATATTACTATGGATAATTAAGGCTTGAAGTAATATTGCTTTGTGATTATTTAAGTTTTGAAAAGTCAAGTTTTGATCTATATTGATTCATCCCCCTCTTAGTATAATGTACGTTTCATCAATTTTCACTTAGAAAATCTCCAAGAACATAGTGATAGATGGATGGTGTAATGCATAGACACTTTATGGAGCCCTTATCATCTAACTCAATAATGATCATGTGATTTACTTTGTTTATAATAGAGTATTCTCTAGCCATACATATCTCAAGGTACAATGACCTCCTTAGTTATCAAGACACAAGGTATAATAAATGATATTGACTCATCATTCATTACAGGGATAGTCACCTATCTATACCCCATTCAACAAACCATTTGTAATTATCAAACAAGAAACACAATCAAGAAACTATATACTTATAAGTTTATATAATCTTCTTAACTTGTACCATATGCATCCAAACATCCATTTATTTTAAGAAGAGTATATGTTGTTATGTGTAGCGTAGAAAATTGTGCACCCTTGAAAAAGAAAGCAATTTCACACTTAATTTGGACCTATTTGGCACCCTTCATTAATTACCCCTTTAAAATCACTATTTATAGGCCCCTAAGACCCATTATTTTGAATCTCGAATTTGACTAAAAAATCATATAAAATAATCCAAAACACCTCAAAACCCAAAAACCCATCTCAAAAAGCTAAGGTAGGACCCATTCACCAAGTGTGGCAAATGAGTCCCATTTGGGGTCTTTTTCAAATTTGAGTGGGAATCCATCAATTTAATTCAAGGTTTTGGGGAATGTAGGCCTTTGAGATCTAAATAACAGTCAATTAGGTGTCAATGCCTATAAAATCAAGTTTCTAAGTCATTTTTTTTTATCATCTAAAGCAATCCAAGTATACTCTAAGCACATTGAGCAAGCATTCAAGCATCAAGCAATCATTCACAAGAGTAGTTTCAAGTGCAAACAAAGTTGAAGCATTGGAGCAACATTAAAGCATTTTTGCAGGTCTGCAAGTTCACTTTCAATAGAGATCTAGCATTGTTAAGGGTTGATCATGGATGCCTATGGTGAATCATGATGGATTCTAGGTCAAGGGGAGATGCAACTAGCCATCAAGCCAAGCCTAAAGACTTGTTTCCTAAGTGATTCCATCTTCTATTTTCACTCTACATTCAATCAAAGGAAGGTACATGCATCATTAGAGCTCACTTGGGGTGATTAGAGATCGTCACAAGTGAGTTATTCATCTTTACATTTCCATCATTGCATCATATTCTTATATATTAGAATAAGATTGCATCACATTTCAGATTTCCTAGTCTTAGACACACTTAAGGCTAGGGTTTTCATGCATATTTCATTATTTCTATCAAGGTTTAATTACCAAAGGGGTTTAACCAAGGAAAACCTCCCATTAGAAAATCAAGTTGAATTATGTTTTGTAGGTGTTTCTCGAGGATTCAGATCTAGGACTCAGATTAGAAGGAAAGGGTAGGTGTTGAAGTGTAGATCAAAGCTTTCAATTTTTGAAAAAGTGGAATGAGACTGATTTGTCAATAGAGGAGAATGAGTCCCACTGTAGCTATTTTTTAGATCTATTTGTAGATTTTGATACCCTTTTTCCCGAAATAGATTCCCGTGTAGAGATCTTGATTTGGGACTGATTCACTCAGGTTGGTGAATGAGTCCCACTCAATCAAAAATTCAACATTTCTAGAATTTTAGAGTTATTTCTAGTCACTTCAAAGTTTCTAGGTGCACACTATTTACATTCTTGCTTTTCTATTCTATTTTATTTGCATTTCTAGGGCATTTTCTAAGACGTTTGGCATATCACACTGTGTTTTCCAACTCATTGTCTTTTCCAAGTTTACACTTGGTGGTGAACCCCTCATTTGATATCATTCAACCCCTAGGACAACCCCCTTGCCAGATTTCAATTCCCTTTGCATTGAAATCTCAAGGGTTTGTTCTTGAGTGAAAGGTAGAAAATAGCCTCTCTCCTTTTAGGTCCTAAACCCTAGAAGCGAAAGAAAGCCCCTTATTTTTGATGTTTGATTATGATAGACCAAACTAACAATTTCAAAAATCACATTAAAATAACAAAAAAAATCTACACAAAACTTAGAAAAACTAAACAAAGGTCACTAGCATTGGGCTTGGGCCTAAAACATACCCTAGTGCTAGAACTAAGCACTTGTAGACTTATTTCTAGACTAAAGTGCTACAGAAGACCCTCAAGCCAAACAAGGGAACTTATATAGATTTTTCACATAAGAAAATGGTACCTATGCAAATCATGGCTCCAAATTTGGGGCCAAAGCCCTTCTAACTCACATTCCAAGATCTAATTACTTAGATCTAGCAAAAGAAGTTACTACATCTCTTTGTTCAACCTAGAATTTAGATATGAGTTTTAGAAGAAAAAAATCATTTTGTTTTTTATATTTCACCTAAGCAACATTCTTCCAAAATTAAAGCAATCAATTCACCAACCCTAATTAATTTTTATCAAAACATGAAACTAATCTATGATTTTCCCCAAATTAACCTACCCTTGGAATTCATCAAATTCAACATACCACACTATACAAAATAGTGAATCAAACACTCATGAACTTAGAATAATTATTTAGATTCAAGTTCTAATCTTATTTAGGTGAATTTCTTTCCCCTAGGGTTTCAATTAAAAATTAATAATTGTATAATTATTTTTCCTACATGAAATCTAAGGTTTTGGATATAATTTCCAATTTTTAATCCAACCAATTTCAATCAAATTTCTCTCTATTAAATTACACAAACTCACTAGTTTCTCTCTAGAATCCCCTACTTTCTTAGTTTTAATCCATACAATTCAAATTTAGGTCTAAGTATATTTTAAATCTAATTTCAAAACATGTCCATATGAGAATTTCATGATCAAGTTCCAACCTTCAATGCAAAATTGAATTTGATAATAAAAATTTATACTCTATCTAGAAAAACTCTTCAAAATTCATAAAAAATCTCCTCAAAGCTTATTTAATATTGTGTGTAATGTTCCCTAAAGTTCTTACCATTTCTATAATAATTCAATTATATAGCTCATGCACTTTCTTCAACTAGTCACAATTATAAACTAGCACTTGCACCCAGAGGGGTGCAATGGTTGCACTGATAGAGAATTATATGTAAGCTAACATACTAAGGAAGTGCATTTTTATCGTCTACATAACTTTGTAATACAATCTTGAAATACATACGATATTGTCTGCAACATATATTCCATCTTACATATTTTGAATTTTCCTAAAGAAGTATGGTAAAAGAAAATGGTAATATAGAAAAGAAACTTATTTTCTTTCAAAAAAAAATCATTTTAAAGCTAAATATTATAATTGGAAAATACATGGAGAAAGCACACATAAAGGAAAAGTGGATCCTCCATTCCAACTATTTATCAAATGCAACACACACAAAATAATCCAAAATAATAGAAAGGAAGATTAAAATTCCCAAAGGATTCACACTATACTATGATAAATACAAGAGAAAAATCAAACTACATTTTATATTCAACCAAATCATACCATTGTTTTTGCTGCAAATTTAGCCCATGTGACCTCTCTATAGGGTATAATTTGGAAATTTTAAATGGAAATTTTAGCAAAATTGAAAAACATCAAGAAAAAATAAGTTTGGAGATTATATTGCAAATATTTGTCTAGCTATATTTGAATTTGTGTTCATATTTTTGAATAATCTATTTTGCTATTATTAATCAACACATCTAATTTTTTCTTTTAAAATAAAAAAAAATATTTACTAATAAATATTTTTTCTTATGATTATAATAATTCTAAGGATTATAAGGTGCACCCTCAACCAACAACTTTGGCAATATGAAAATTATAAATACCATTTTATTTAAAATGTGAAAGAATGCACTATCAATCTTATGCCACCTATTGACTTATAAGCCACATTATGGGTATCTAATCCTCAAAATTCACCCAAAGGTTGGCTTGAACATTGGTTATCAACATGGCAATTGCCTTACCATTAGACAATGCTCCACTGGACAAGACAGTTTTTAATAGTTAAAATTTTGGGAGGATAGCTACATGCCTCCCATATTTGGTTGGGCAATATATTCCATGTAGACTATGTTTCCTTATTCTCATTGCCATGCACTTATTATCTGAAAGGCTACATAAATCTTGATCTAATTTTTTTCCATTGTGAATAGATTGAAGCAACACTTGCAAAGAGACTAGTTTGGCGTGAATTTGTTTTTAAAGTCCAACTAATATTTTTGGTTTAAGTGGCTGCAAAAATCATGTCTCAAACTTAAAAATCTAGTAACTCTAAAATCACAATATTTTTACAACTACTTTTTGTTTATTAGGCTTCTACAGTGGCACTCCTAAGGTGCACATACTGTTTGTTTTTTTATCTAGTTTTGGAATGTTCTCTCTATGGGAGTAGAAATTTCTCATGGTAACAATGTTTCTCTAATAGATGTTATTGAATTGAACTTCCCCTATCTTACAACACCCTAGTGGTAGTTGAACCTAAAGGTGGTTGGCTTAGAACCTACTTATTTTGAGCTAGGAACCTATCCTCTAGTTATAGTGCTAAGCATGAGTCAAGGAGCAATGCTGCTATGATGCTTGATATTGACAGTAGTTAAGGAGTAATGTTATGATAATCGAGATTGACAGTAGTCAAGGAGCAATGATATGATGCTCAAGATTGACAATAATCAAATATGATCGAGATTGATAGTAGTCAAGGAGCATATTAGTCCCGTCAGAGAAGTATTTCTTTTTTTAGCCATTCGATGGAATACATGGAAGAGAGTTTCTAATGAAGTTCGAGTAGGTAACATATAACTCATCATAATATTGTACCAATTTGAAATGACAACTTAAGTTTTCCTATGGTAGGGAAACCTTAGGAATTGGTATTTAGGAAGTTATCTTATACATTGCAGGCAGTCTAATTGTCTACTCTCTCATCACGTGCCACATAATCCACTTGAAGGAGTGGATAGGGATTATATCCATTTTAGTTGGGATCATTTTGCACCCCACAACAAAATAAGGTAGATCATGAACAAGGAGCCTTCTTGAACTCGTAGAACACTTGAGGTATGTTGCAGGTTATGTTAGCAATGAAACATTATGTTATAGTAAGCTTGTAGTATTTTGAAGGTTATGTAACTGACATGATGGTTAAAGATTACAATGCTTGGTTCACTTGCTTTTGTTTTAATTATTAGCTAATTCCGTGTATTCATGCTTGATGTAGAAAAAAAAGTTGTGGAGAAATTCTAGATTTCATTGGGGTGGTTGCCACATGGAACTACACAAAAAAAATGACAAATTTTCTATTGTTGAATGTAGGAAGAGAAGGTCCAAGGTTTCCAAGTAATGACATGATGTTAAATGTAAGTTGAATCAATCTAGGTGGATTCAATACTAGTTGAATCGAATAACTAGTGAACAATGAACAATTTTGAGATATAGGTCTGCAAAAATATAATTTTTCTTGTCAGTATAATATTTCTTTATTTTATTATTCTTGATAGTGGTTCTGATAATAATTGTTGAAAGTGATTTGAAAATTTATGAAAGATCTAAAGATCCTTTAAATAGACAAAATATGATAACAAATGTCTCTATATAATAGATTTATAGATAATGCTGAAATAAAAATTATAAATATGTGTCAATGGACCCTTGATCTATTGGTGAAGTTGAATGGTTCTTAATGAGTCCACCAGGGACCAAGTCTTGCTGAGTGCAAGGCCCCAACCCTGACATCATAAGGGAGGCCAGGATCATGTCCTGGGTGAATTTGGTGGAATGGATACCCCTTGGTGCTTGACTTTTAGCCGAATAGGTTCAGTCCAAAAAGACTCCTGCCCTTAAACTAAAAATTGTTTGTGGATGACCTCCAAAAAAATAATTTGTAAACAGTGTTTAACGATCAATCCCATTTAATAAAGGTAAGAACAGATAGTTTCCGACTGCTACCAGACCACCGATATACATTAATAATATGCAAAGGATAAGTACAGAGGAATCAAACGATAAGTTTCAATCCGAGTATATCTCGAGAACATGCAGAGGATTAAATAAATCAGTTTCAAAGAAAGAGAATCCAGAGAACAAAGGACGGCTCACCGCTTGAATCCAAACTTGAGAGTTCGGCGTTCAAAGAAGACATCGACGCCCTCAAGAAGGCGATAAGAAGGTGATAAATAAATAGCACGATTATGGTTCATTTTAATATTTTAATATTTCGTTTTTTATTTGGAAAACTGTTGTTTCGAAGGGAGATACCTAAACTCAACTTTTTTTTATTTTTATTGAGTATTATATTGTGATAATCGTCTCCAATTTGATATCGATTTAATTAATTTAGATGACGCGTGAACTAGCTAATGTACGTTGACATTTCAGAAAGGATGACAGAAACCACTGATAATCCCTATCACAGTCATATTCCATCAAATCCAATCCCAATCACAGCACTTCTATAAGTAGCCACATAATTCTCCGTTACATTCACCTAATAGAACACAAGCATGGCTACTTCCAGGTCAACGGTGAGCAAGCTTGTAGCATCTATTGGTATACTGCTATGCTGGAGCACAGCCTATGCCCAGCTTCGCCCAAACTTTTACAAGAAGACGTGTCCGCAGGCATTGTCGATTGTGGAAGAAGTAATAAAGGAAGTGGTAACCAATGAGCCACGAATGGGCGCATCGTTGCTTCGTCTTCACTTTCACGACTGTTTTGTTAACGTAATGAAAACGTTTTCTAAAATCATTTATCTCCGCATTTTTATGATGAATATAGCTAATAATGTTTCTGGGTTTGGTTTCCAATTGCAGGGCTGCGATGGGTCTGTACTCTTGGACGACACACCAACATTCACTGGAGAAAAGAGTGCAGGAGCAAACTTTAATTCAGCCAGAGGTTTCGATGTCATTGATAAAATTAAGACTCGGATTGAGAATGTGTGCAGGGGCATTGTTTCCTGCGCTGATATTTTGACAATAGCCACTCGTGATTCTGTTGTCCAAGTAAATATTTCTGCACTCCTCTGCCTTACCTTGCGACTTTTTGTAATGTTATAGACAAATTGTTTCTGGTCTCCTCTACAATGACTAGAGAAATTTGTCTTTATAATTGATAGTTGGGAGGCCCATCATGGGATGTAAGGCTTGGAAGGCGAGATTCAAGAACTGCAAGTCTAAGCGCTGCAAACACCAACCTTCCAGGCCCTGGTTCAAGCCTCAGCTCTCTAATCGCAGCATTTCGTGCTCAAGGACTGTCTCCTAAGGATATGGTTGCACTTTCAGGTAAATCTTACTACTGATGTCTTTGCAAAGCAATTTCAAAGAAGTTATACTGAAGAGATTTAACTTTATATTACTGTAGGTGCTCATACAATTGGTCAAGCACGCTGCCTTTTCTTTAGAAGTCGCATCTACAACGAAACCAATATAGACAAGGCATTCGCTGCTTCTATGCAGGCAAATTGTCCCTTCAATAGTGGTGACAATAACCTCTCACCCTTAGACAGTATAACTCCCAACGGTTTTGACAATGTCTACTACCAAAGTCTGACAACTAAGAAGGGACTTTTTCATTCAGATCAGGAACTGTTTAATGGAGGCTCTACCGTTGCTCAAGTTAAAAGATATAGTACCGATCAACAAGCTTTCTTCAGAGATTTTGTGACTGCAATGGTGAATATGGGAAACATCAAACCCCTCACAGGGAGGAAGGGAGAGATTCGGAAAAATTGCAAGAGAGTAAACTGATGTCTAAAGTACATCATTGCCTCGGCATTTATGTTTGTAATGCAGCCCTTAATAAATCCACTCGACTCTCTCTCTAGACTTGGTTGATTGATGGACAAAAACATCCATCCCTCTACTGTTTCTAAGCCATAATTCCTGATTTCTTGGTCTTCAACTCTTTTTATCAATAACTCATTGGCATTCTTCAATACCTAATAAAGGAATTCCAATTAATCACGGATGAGAAGTGTTTTCTTTCTTTGTTGGTGAAGAACGTTTGATATAACATAGTAATGATACTTTGATTTTGTTATTCTTAAGGTAGTGAAGTGTATGAGTGCTATGATATTATTTATTTACTTTTGTTAAAAATTGGTATATAATATAAATTATATGTATTTTTGTTTCAATAATCATAATGATTCATGTAATTTTAAGTTTTAGGGTTCAAATTTAGGGCTGGTGTATCCTTCCAACCACTCATTATGAGTTTCTTCAAAATAAAAAAATGTTCCATTTACTTTCTTTGGAGTTGTATTTAAGGACTAACCCTAGTTCATCTTTAGATTATCCTAACACCTACAAGTTATTGATTCTTACACATACTTGTACCATAATTAGAGAATATTAAATTGGACAATTTATTATTGTAGTGTATGCTTGCATCATCATCTAGAGTATGTTTTGCATGCTTGCCCTATGATTTCAACCATCTGTAAAATTCGTTGATTTGGTATCCTTAGGGATTTGAGAAAGGAGAGATATATTATGGACATTGAAAAATCCCAAGCACAACCAAGTTTTTGTGTAGGAACTAATACATGCATTTAAGACTAGTTGAAGGTGAATTGTCAAGGATTCACAAAGATTAGATGCATGCATTCATATCAGATCTGCATTTGTATAGATCATATGTACAAATGTGATGAGACTAAATTTGGCCTCATTAATTTCATAAATAATGCACCTTCTTTACATTATCCACCCCTTGTTTCATACTAAATTAATGTTTTCTTAAGATTTTATTAATTACTTAAGTGAAATAAATTGTATAAATTTTATTTAATAATTTTTGGTTGACAAAATTCAAATATTGGTAATCAGTTGCACAAAAGATGTGTTTTAGGTTGAGAAGGACATTCTTAGAGAATTCTACTCAACCCCAAAATTATTTGATGATCTCTAAAGGGTTTGAATGCTAAGAACAATTTCACCAACTCTAGAGGCTTCAAAATCCAAAAAAGAGGCAAACAAACTTATTAGCCCCAAAGGCCTTAGATTTGAAGATGACAAAACCAACCCAATTCTCTAGACTCCAAAACAAAATGTACATTTAGCAATCTTAGTTTTCTTACATTGGATTCCTTATGCATGGTAGTAGGATCAACAAACATAGCAATTCTTCACTTTATTAATTAAAGAAATAACCCACACTAGTAATAGAATCCTATTAGGTGCAATCCTTGAAGATATTATCCTCATTTTATGTTTGAAAATAGATTTTGTTTAAATTTTATAACAAATTTATATATTTCCATTCAATTAAGGCTCATCATAGACTTATATTATAATGATATATCATAAGTATTTAGAATATATAGCTACATACGGGAGCACAACCCTTCGAGCCGAGGACTAAGGGGGCACAATCCCGACCTCATCCCTTATGATGCCAAAGCCTTGCACTCAACAAGACATGACTAAAGGGGCATGATCCCGACCTCATCCCTTATGATGTTGAATCCTTGCACTCAACACGACTTGATCCCTGGTGAGCTCATTAAGAACCATTCAACTTCACCAACAGATCAAGGACCCATTGATGAAGTAAATTTTTTTATTTTTTATTTTATTGTTTAATAATATATTAGTTATTATTGTGTTTACATGTAAAATTATTATATTTTCAAATATTATAAGAAAAATACACCAAAAATAATTTTTTTAATTATTTGTCATTTTTTTGAATAAAATATGTAGAGTATCTATATTATATAAAAATATAGAAAAGAGTTTTACACAATATTTGCAGAAACACAGTCAGATACAAGGCAAAGCAGACTGAGGAACATAACAAAGATTATACATTATCGTACAAAAAAGATCAGAAACTACAATAGAAATTTTTTGACAAAATTAATTTGCAACCATTGATTGCTAGCTTCTTCACTTTCTGCAAAAGCTTCATCAGTAGGGTAGAGACTTTGGCGTGATGTGATCCCTCATGGCACTACAAATTGAGCTTCATCAAAATATTTTTATCTTCAATGGGGACTGAAGGATAATGATTGAGTAGCAGGCAGATTGCTTGGAAAATGGTTTTAGCTTTCTTCATGAAATCTTGGTCAAGCTATGATAGGAGAGAATCAAGAGAGAAATTGAAAATTGCTTTACCTTTTTTCATGGAGGCCTTCCTTAGAGAATCACGAATACAAATGTACTCCATCATTAATACCATTTCTCCTATGAATACGCCGCCGATAGGATAAATTGAGAAAGTCATTACTGATGACAGAATCCCAAATGTATTTCTGATCCCAAACCGTTAAGGAGATCCGTGAAATTTGAGAGAAATACATCGCCACGTCATAGTGGGTGTAGAAGCAAAAATATATTCTTTGTATTTTTAATTTTCAAGTGACCAATCAAATTATAACAAGTTTTATTCATTCTTGACAAGTAATCTCCATGAAATTTTGGTTGATTCTTTAGTGCAACGCGTGCACATACTCAAGTAAGGGTTCACTTGAGGTAAGGTGCTACTTTGTATTTTAATTTGTTAATATTTCTACATTCAATTATTACTTAAAGATAGTTAAATATTTGTGTAGTAATTATTGATTAGTATTTAGTATAAGATGTGAACTTCTATTTATTGTTAGGATTTGAGCAGAGAATGTGTGTGATGATAGTGATAATAAATTATACAATAGTGGAAATAATCACAGTAAAAAAACAGGGGAAAGAGAGCAAAACAAAGTACATAAAAGATGCTTATGAAATCAAGAATAAACACACACAACAATATATAATAGCAGAGTCCAAAAACTGAATGCCGCTGTTGTGCAATAAATAAAACCTTATTTATTTTCTCCTTTTGCTTACTAAAATGATTACAGATGCCTCTATAAATAGAGGTCTTAGAATTCTCTAGAAAATACTTTACAGTAAAAAACATGCATAAAATATGGACGATGGAGGAGAGATGAGATTGAGGTCAATGGTGAGAAGCTTCTACTTTAAATGTTGCAATTGGGAGAAACTTCCATATTAAATATGGTCTGATGGAGGTGATCTCCTTTCTTTATATGTCACCTTTATTTGCTTTATGTCATGTTTTCAACATTCTCCCACTTGAAGCAAATGAAGGGTTTTGAATAAGCTATAATCATCAAGTTACCCCCAGGCCTACCATGTCTCTACATAACTCATGCTTTTCTCTTGGCAAAATTTTAGTGAGCATATCAAAAAGGTTCTTATCTGTATGGATCTTTTCCAAGGATAACTATCCTTCCTCCAACACATGCCAAATCTAATGATACCTCAAGTCAATATGTTTGGTTCGTAAGTGAAAAGTTGGATTTTTCGCCAAGTGAATGGGGCTGACTGTCACAATATAGCACATACTTGTCTTGTTTTATTCCTAGCTCTCCTAGGAATCATTGCATCCACAACATCTCTTTGCAAGCTTTTGTCACAACTCTATACTCTGCCTCTATTGTGGAGAGAGCTACTATTCGTTGTAGCCTAGATACCCAAGATACCACAACACTTGCAAATGTATACAAATAACCAGTGGTGGAGTTTCTAGTGTCTAGGTCTCTAGCCATATCTACATCTGTAAATATTTCAAGCACCATATCAATATTGCCAAAACATAAATAGTAATGACTAGTACCCTTGAGATACCTGGAAATCCACTTTACTGCTTACCAATGTTGTTTGCCCGGATTTGCAAGGAACTTGCTCACTACACCCATTGAATGTGCAATATCTGGATGAGTGGATACCATGGCATACATCAAGCTACCAACTACTTAGACATAAGGAATATTTTTCATTTCCTCCTTCTTCTTGTCATCATAAGGGCATAAATCGACACTCAATTTGAAATGAGAAGCAAGAGGTGTACCGACTGGCTTGGCATCCTTCATATTAAATATTTCTAGCACCTTTTCAATATATTTTTCTTGTGACAACCACAATTTTTTCTTCTTTCTATCACGAATGATCTTCATGCCTAATATTTGTTGTGCTAGACCCAAATCCTTCATTGCAAACTGACTACCCAAATCCTTCTTTAACCTATTAATCATATTCTTGTCCTGTCCAACAACTAACATATCATCCACATATAATAGTAATATAATGAAATTTCCTTGATCATATCTCTTGATGTAGATACAATGATCAACCTCTAGTCTATTAAAACCATGATCCAACATAAATGAATCAAATTTCTTATACCACTGGTGAGGTGCCTATTTCAACCCATAGAGACTCTTCTTCAAGAATGTCATCGTCTAAGGCTATAGTAGGAGATTGATTTATGAGATAATAGGTTGTTCTCACCACTTCTGCCCAAAAATAATTTTCTAAATCGAGATTTGACAACATACTCCTCACCTTCTCCATGATAGTGTGATTCATCCTTTCTGCAACACCATTATGTTGAGGAGTACTAGGGATAGTCTTCTCATGCTTAATTCCAAACTTGTTACAATACTCCTTGAATGCATTTGAGAAATATTCTCCACCATTATCTATCCTCAAGCACTTGAGAAATTTGTTAGTATCTCTTTCAACAACAGCATGGAACTTTTGAAATATCTCAAATATGTCATCTTTTCTTTTTATGGGGTAGGCCCAAACCTTTCTAGATGCATCATCTATGACTGTTACAAAGTATGATGCTCCTCCTAATGATTTAATATTAACATGCCCAAATACATCTGAGTGGATCAATTCTAACAAATTTTTCTTTCGTTCATGACCACCTCTAAGAAATGACTCTTTGTTTCCTACCATAAATACAATGCTCACAAAGATCAAGATTATAAGATTTCAAACCTGGTAGAAAATTCTTTCCCATGAGGATTTTTAGGCCCTTCTCACTCATATGAACGAAGCGCTTATGCCATAGATCTATTGAGTTTCCTTCGTTTGCAACAACAAATGTATCTGATCTTTCTATCATTTTCATCAATGTATACAAAGTCCTGGTCTTGGGTCCTTTAGCCATGACCAATGCTCCTTTATTTATTTTCTAGCCACCTTTTTCAAAGCTTACAAAATAGCCTTCATCATCTAATCGTCCCACAAAGATTAGGCTCATGTGCATTTCTTGTACATGCCTAACCTCTTTCAGTAGGATATCTTGTTCTTCCTTCGTCTTGATCTTGACATCTCCCACTCCGATAATGTTGCAAAAATGATTATTTCCCAAATGCACTCTACCATAATCACTAGGATTATATGCAAAAAAATTCTGTTTGCATGGAGTTACATGGTGAGATGCCCCAGAATCAAGGATCCAATCAAAGCTACTGCTAGAGGTATACAAGCATACATCTTCTACTAAAATAGTAAGTAAAAAATCTCCATTCGTAGCTATAACAGTGGTATCACTTTCATTTGTGCTAGTTAGCTTTTGATTTTGATCTTTCTATTTTTTCTTCCAAACTTGACACTCTCTCTTCATGTGCCCTGAATTTCCACAATGATAACAAGTGATCCTGCCCCCTTTTGATTTGGATTGGACTCTTGATCTTGAGCATCCTTGATGGCCTCGATCAATCCTCCTACCATGATCAGCTAGGGCTAGAGCTTCTCCTCCCTAGTTTTTCATAATTGAATTTCGTCACAACTCCTCATTCATTATGCTACTATTGACATCATCAAACTTCAAGGTTCCTGTAGGTGCTGAAGTGCTCATAGTGACAATTAAATTTTCCCAACTATCTGACATAAAACACATTAGTAAAATAGCTCTAATTTCATCATCCAAAACAATTTTAATAGAGGCAAGCTGACTAGTAATGATATTAAATTCATTTAAATGTTCTGCAACCGAAACACCCTCCTTCATCTTAAGATTATATACCCTCTTCATTAAGAACACTTTATTTGATGTTGTGTTCTTCTCATATAGATCATGAAGCTTTTGCCATAGTTTTGCTGCTGTGTTCTCTCCAGCAACATTAAAATATAAATTTTTAGCGAGATATTTATGAATGGTTGCAATTTCCTTTCTATCCATCTTTTTCCAATCTTCATCTGCCATCATTGTGGGTTTCTTGGATATTCCATCAATTGGAAAATATTGATCCTTCAAAATCAATATATCCTCCATTTGGGATTTCCATAGAGAAAACTTAGCCCCATTTAATTTCTCCATATTACTCATTGTTGCTGCCTCTATGCTCGCTCAATGAAGCCCTACACACACCAAACCTTCCAACAGCCTGGCTTTGTTACCAATTGTTAGGACTTGAGCAAAGAATGTGTGTGACAATAGTGATAATAAACTATGCAATAGTGGAAATAATCATAGTAAACAAAATAGGGGAAAGAGAGCAAAATAGAGTACATAAAAGATGCTCATGAAACCAAGAATAAACACACACAACAATATATAATATTAGAGCCCAAAATTTGAATGCTGCTACTGCACAATAAACAAAACCTTTTTTATTTTCTACTTTTGCTTACTAAAATGATTATAGATGCCTCGATAAATAGAGGTCTTAGAATTCTCCAAAAAATACTTTACAATAAAAAACATGCATAAAATGTGGATGATGGAGAGATGAGATTGAGGTTGGTGGTGAGAAGCTTCTACTTTAAATGTTATAGTTGGGAGAAACTTCCATATTAAATATGGTCTGATGGAGGTGATCTCCTTTCTTTAGACAACACCTTTATTTGCTTTATGTCACGTTTTCAACATTTATTTGTAGTTGTGATTTGTATGATTATTATTAGCTACACTTTTTATTCATTTAATTTAATGTTAATTTAGTAATTTTTATCTTTTGATTTTATGATTTTATTAATGAATGAAAGTATTGTAGAGATCCTAGAACTCTCTTACTGCATAAATAATAAAAGCCTCATTTCAAGTGTATCTCTCCAGTTTATAATTCAATGTATCATATTACAATTGATGGATGCTTAATTATGTAGGATAACTCTATCCTTTAAGTAGAAGTGCATGACCATATTGCTCTAGATCATTAGTTGTATCTAGGTGATCATACATTTTTGACATCGTTACCAAGGATGGTGCCAAACTATGAAAGTATCTAAGTTTTAAGTTATTTCCTATTTTCAGAGACATTTTTTTTTTTTTATATTTAGGATTAATAGATTCTATACAAAAAACCAAATTCTGCATTAAAAATTTGCAAGAAAGTAGGGAAGTGGTTCACAACTATTGTATGTGGAGGAGGAGATATTCTTTATGAATATTTATTCCAAATGAAATTTCTCATAAGGACATATTTGTAGTAGTGGTGGACATACAAATAGGACAACCAAGTGGATCATCAAAACCTAAAGCCTAAAAACTTAAAGGTAATCCACCACATCAATCTCCTCCTTTGAACCTTGATTCTAGTTCTAGTTCACTATTTAACAATGGGGGATGTAACTGGAGAAGAGGAACAACCTCTTGAAACCATTACCTTTGAATTTACCTTTATCAATTAGGATATGAATGTTTCCATGAAAAATATATCACCCTCTACTCTCCCTAACTTCCACGGGATTATAAAAGAAGACCACAATAAATTCCCATTTAAATTTTATGTCCTTTGTAGGATCTATGATTATACTACAAATGCACACAAATCTAAACTATTTCTAGCCACATTAAAAGATTCTACACTAAATGGTTTATGGGACTTGGGAGAAATTCAATAACTGATTGGGAGACCATGAAGAAGTTTTTGAAGAAGTAAAAAGACTACTATAGGGTAGGATACATGAGGGGAGATGAAATTTTTAGGATAAGCCAACAAGAAGATAAGCCATTTGAAGACTATCTTAAGAGATTCCTATTATGTCTCCAAAAATCAAAACAAAATCGATTAATTGGAGATTTTTTGAAGTTAATATTATTATGAGGAGTTAATGGGGAATGTTTGGATTTTAGAAACCTAATAGGGATAGGAGATATATCTCAAGTTTCATGGGAAGATTTCTATCAACTTTGCATGAACTATTCACATTCCATGATGAAGAAGATGTGCGTAGTTTCCAAGCAATATCTTCCAAAAGAACTGCAGTTGTCTCACAAATGGAGCTTAGTAACCTGGTAAAAGACGTGAAGAAAGAAGTAATAAACCACATGGAAATTTAACTTGAAACCCTTCAATCCAAAAAAAAGAGGATGAAGAATAATATTTAGCAAAATATTACCCATATTGATGCCAAAAGAAAATGGACTGCAAGAGAAAAAGTGTAGCGATTAAAGAAGAAAATTAAGAGCGAGCAAAGTTCAAGGAGTTAGAAGAATATGAAAAACAATTATTTTACCTGATACAAAGGTAACCATGGAATCAATGACAAGGTAACCCTCTAGATCCACTGTCTTATAATTCTTCTTTCTCAAATTAGTTTACAAATAAATCTCCACATAGTAATATCAACAACCTCTAGTATAGCCAAATTATGGGCCACCTTGATGGATGCAACCCCAAGGAGCCTAGACACAATAGTAGTACCAATCACACGTCCAAAATTAATATTAAAAACCCTTCAATTTTCGTACCAACAATAAAAATGGCAGGGAAACCAACCTTAGCCTAATTCTAATATATGATATTTTTAGCAACCACCAACATTGCCTATACAACCAATTTTTTTTCCAAATCATATTAATCCTTCTCCTTATCCACCAAGAGACACATAACTACTATCCCAACTTTCACCCAATCCTCATAGTTAACCTACCTAATAGGCTTACTCTAATGACACTATTCAATATCCTAACTATGTTGTTGAGATAAAAAACTGGCAACTTCATTCATGGAAGACACTAACTATTCCTAATTCACCATTGATCATGGAAATCCCCTATGAGGAATCTTATAGCTATGCCAACCTATAGCCAAATCATCCAAGTCAACACCTTGAATAGGAGGAAGTGATCAATAAGGAACCTTCACTCCTAGAAATATTGAATATTACGAAGCATGACCTTGAACCTAAATTTGTCTTTCTTGAGAAATCAAAAAATGTCTATGTAAAAACTCATTTCAATCCATAAAAGATGTTCCAATTTATAAAAAAATAAAATGGGAATTGTGTTTAAAGAAACTAGGCATAAAAATAAAAGACCCTAAAACTATCCATATTATGAGATAATTGATAGATATAATGTTAGGAAAAATGGGCATTCCAAAATACATCTAGAACTTGGTCACCCAATTATACATGTGTCCATTAATAGCATTATGACGTGCAAAATACCCTGATTAACTTAGGTACAACCATTAATATTATAACTAGAGAAACCATGTAGAATCTCTAATTAGTTGACCTTTGGACTATGCCTACTATACTCCAATTAGCATATAGCTCAATTTTTAAACATGAGGGTGTTATTGAAGATCTAGTCATTACACTATATTCATGGAAGTACGCTTAAAATTTTATGGTTCTTCAACAAAGGCCTACATATGAGGATACCCTCTTATCTTAGGTTTTTCATGGTTGGCAACTGCAAATGGTTTTATTGGATACAAGTTTAGAGATATGATAATTTCTAATTGGAATGTGACAAAGGAATTAGTTTTGTATCCACTTGCACAACCCTTTACTAAGATAGATTAGCCAGTTTGGCCAAACCTCAGTGATAATGATCTAAATGCCTTACATACACTAGTGACAATTGAGAAGAGCCCCATGCTTGAACTATGAGATGAGGGAACTATACTCTCTAGTATTATGCAAAATAATTATGCATGAGAATCACAAAAAATCTCTTATTTAGCTCATGTCTATCATGCCCACTATGTATAGTGTCCCTCCTACAACTTCTTCCATTTATTACATTTCATCTGCAAACATGTTTCATGAGCTGCTATCTTATTATTTTTATCTTAATAAGTCATATGTAGATGCTTCCTCCATGATAACCTTGACTAAGTAGGTTGAAATAACTCCAGGGAGATTCCTTAACATAAATAGTCATTTGAACACACAAGAACAAGTAGAGTTAATTTCCATGTTGCAAACCCGTCAAAAAACATTTTCTTGTGACTATCATGACATGAAAGGCCTAGACCCTAATATGTGTACTCTAAGAACATACATCAAAGAGGATTTAGAATAATTGAATAACCTCAAATAAGAATGAACCATACTATTTAGGAAATTATGAAAGTTGAATTACAAAATTTTTTGATGTTGGTTTTATCTACCCTATATCCGATAGTTAGTGGGTATAATTTCTTCTTATAGTTCCTAAAAAGGGTAGGAAATGGAAAGTATATATGGATTACATAGAGCTTACTTCAACCACCAAAAAAGGCCATTTTCCTTTGTCTTTCATTGATCAAGTGTTGGATTCTCTAGTTGGGAAGAATTATTTCTCCTTTCTAGATGGATTAAGTGGTTACAACCAGATAAGGATTTCACTAGAAGGTCAAGATAAGACAACATTCACCTATCCATGGAGAACCTATACTTATTTAGTACTTTCATTTGGACTTTGTAATGTCCTTGTGACATTCTAGAGGGCTTTTATCTTTCCAAATCTCACTCATGACTTTATGCAAGTGTATAAGGATCATTTCAATACATATATCTAGTGATACTTATGATGAAGCATTGAAAAATATTGAGAATTTTTTTTTATTCAAGGGGTAAATGCTTTTGACCGGGGCTATGAACCGGAATACAACCATTCAACAATACCACCCCAGCGGGGTTTGAACCTTGGTGGCAAGAACAACAATGCCACCTATAAACCATTACACCATGCCAATATCGGCAAAATATTGAGAAATTTTGACATCATTATCAAGACCATAATATCTTCTTTAGTAATGAAAAGTGCTACATGGTGATGGAATAAGGAATAGTCTTGGGATATTATATTTCACAACATCTAGTATCCAAGATGAACAAAGTAAAATTGAGGTGATCACAAACTTTCTAGTTCCATAACAATAGAAGGATGTTATAAGCTTTTTAGGCCATGCAAGCTATTTGTTGGCACCACCTCCTTGTGGGTGCCTAAAAACTCACCTTAAATCAAGCAAGTAGGTAGAAAAGGAGAGGTTGTGTTGCTGTAAGCAACTCACACAACTTCTACAGAGGTTTAGAAACGTGATTAAATCTAAACAATTAATTCTGGAAGCATAAAAATAACTGCAGAGGAACAAACTAGCTTTCTGTAAAAACTAGATTGTGGATGCGGGTACCCGTAGTACACTTGGCTGTAGGTGACTGTTACTAATTTCAGCAATGTAAACTACTTTAAACTTGCATAGAAATGACTATACTTTCAAAACAATGACCTCTAACAAAAATAGTCATGAATACACACACAAGGAAATAGAAATAAATAGGAAAATATTATATTAATTTCAAAGATATTGCTTTAAACACTTTTACATATACATTTACTTAGATATTTTCAGAATAAAATTCCCTCTGTCACTCTTCTTTGTCCTCTTTCTGCTAGCTACGATCCTCTATGGCCACTGACAAAACATTCCTTTTGTTGATCTCTAATATTCTCTACTGTTCTCTTTTATCCTCTGTTTTTGTTGTTCTGTTCCTCTTTCCTCTATTCTGTTCTTTTCTTTTTTTGCTGCTCTATTCTTCTTCTCATAAAAACTAAAATCTGGAAGTTTCCCCTCAAAAAGTCTCCAAAAATCCTGCCTAAAACCATTTCAATGGTAAAAACCTACATTAATTCCTCCACCTAAATATTTTTAACTTCAAAATTTCCCATTCAAGCTTCCCTTTTCAACTTCTTTCATGTAGCTGCTCAATAAATGAGCATACAGGTAGGTATTGCTTCCCTCAAATAAGACAAAAATTAATTTAAAATTTTTAAAATTCTTGCAGGTCCTTCATGTGGCCCACTAATTAAGGAAATTAAAATATAAAAATAATAATATATATTTAAATCAAAATGATGCCCCTGCATCAAACTACCGGGATAGAAAGAGTTGTGAGCCCTTGCTCACTGTGTAAAGTTTTATGTTGTTGTATGTTAAAGGTCTAGTTGTTGTAGGTTCGCAACGTTGTCCTCTTGTGCTAACTGAAGTGTTTCTAGCTTTGTTGAACTCAACTGTGTTGCTTCCTCCACCAGTCTATCCTTCCATTTCACTAAATACTCACTACATTATTTGCCCCTTGTCTTCCTAATCAATCCTGAATCCAAAATATCTTCAACTTCAAAATTATTTCCTCTCCTCTTAAAATCATTTTTCTCTTTATATTGTTGGCTGCTCCAACTATGTTTTTCTCTCACTTGCTAATGTAGATCTTGTATATGTTTGGAAAAGTATTCTCCTTAAGCACTTCTTTTATATTCCTCAGTATTTGCAAGCTCCCTTAGTTCTAAAATACCTCTAGGACTATGCCCATAAACAATCTGAAATGGAATCTTACCTTGTTGTGTTCTTGGTAGTCCAAGCACAAAATCCATGCTCACATCTTCCCATGGTTTTTCCAGTATGGGTAATCGCTGATATAAGCTTGTATTTTGACTCCCTCCTTTGTCATATTGACAAACTTGACATCCTTGCACAAATTTCCTGATTTCTACCTTCATCATTGGCCAAAAATATCTTTCACTCAACTATTTCATTATTTTATTAGCTCCAAAATGTCTAGCTAAACCACCATAATGTTTTCCTCTTATAAAATTCTGCATCATTGATCCTTGAGATATGCATATTTTTTGTCCTTTGAGCCACAATCCATCTTGTATAAATTAGTTCATCCAAGGTGTCCTATCCATACTAGTAGGAACTATACATGTTGTACATGCACCCTTAAAATCCAAATCATCAACTCTCATTTCAGTCAACAATGCAACCCTCCTACTTAATGCATTCTCTCTTATCCTAATTTGATGATATCCACTTTTAAAATCAATTTTTGTAAAATATCCAACCTTTCCCAAACAATCCATGTGATCATCCATTCTTGGTAAAGGAAAATGATACCTTATTGTTATTTTGTTGATGAAACTTGAATCTGTGCACATTCTCCATTCACCAACCTTCTTTGGTGCTAACAAAATTGGTACCGCACATGGGCTAAGGCTCTCTCTAATCAATCCTCTTTCCAATAATTGCTGCACTTGTTTGTTCACTTCTCATTTTATGTAGGTTTCAACCTATAGGCTGCCTTGTTGGATAAACTTGTTCTTGGAATCAAATCAATGTGATGGCTTATGCTCCTCATAGGTGGTAGACCTTCTAGTAAATCCTTGGACGCAATTTCATCAAACTCTTCAAGCAACTCCTTTACTTCTAAAGGCATGTCACCGTTGTCCTTTGCTGCATCTACTTGTAACTCCTTGGGAACTATTGCAAAACACAATTTTTCCCCTTTAATCTCTTTCAAGAATTATTTCCCTGCTACTAGCAACATTCTTGGACCACTTTCCACCTATTCTTCCTTGGTTTCTAATGGTGTAAGAGTATATTTTCTTCCATTTTTCTCCAATGTATAAGTGTTTGCTTTTCCATTATGGATTTCCTTTCTATGAAACTACCATGGCCTCCCTAAGTGTAAGTGACATACATCCATGGGCATGATATCACACCACACCTCATCTTCATAAGTTCCTATTCAAAAATTCACAAGGCATTGCTGATCTACCACGACTTGGTGCCCTTTTCGCAACCATGAAACCTTGTAAGGGGTGGGGTGAGCTATCATTTTAACCCCAAATTTTCCACCATTTCAACGGAAACTATGTTAACACTACTGCTACTATCTATATTATAACCTTGCAATGCATTTTCCACTTGATTTACATATTGTTCTAAATAATTTTTTCCTTTGCACAGACTCATCTTTGTTTTTGGCTAGCTTCAACAATGTCCTCTTCATCACAAAAGATTCTCGTTTCTTAGGTTCATTTGGTTCACTAGCAGAACCTGTAGATTTATTATCCTCTTTTTCTACGTGAGCATTTGCTACCCCTGTTCTCCTTGGTCCTCTTGGTTTGCATTGTGGGCATTCATAAAATCTATGGCTTGACTCTCCATAGTTAAAATATGTCCCTTAGAATCCTTTACCTTGGCCTCTTCCATATCCACCTCTATCTCTCATTGGGTATGGTCTTGATCTTGTTTCATCCTTCTCCTTTTAACTTTTTGATGGGTTGGCCTCCTTACCATGACTGTAATATTTTTGTTGTTGTACTTCCCCTTTGTTGAATCCACCTTTACCTTTGTTTGTTCCTTGCTTCCTTTCCAATTTCTCCTCAACCTTTAGAGCATACTGATATGCTTCTTCCACATTTCATAGCCTTATTCTACTTAGCTCATCTTGAATATTCAGCCTCAATCCATTAACATATCTAGCCACCTTCTCATGCTCTAATTCATTATGGCCAAATCTGATGGAAATCTTATAAAGTTCCTCTATATAGGTCTTCACAACTCTCTTTGTTTTAAATTCCACAACTTCTTAAGAAGCTCAAGCTGATAATCACCAGGTAGAAACTTATCCTTCATCTTTCTTACCATTCGATCCCATCTTGTGATCTTATCTCTACCATTTCTTCTTCTCTTAGTCCACATCTCTTTCCACCAGAGTGCTGCATGACCCTTCAACCTTGTTTGAGCAACCTTTACTCTTTTGGGGTCCTCTACTTCATCATACTCAAAGTATTCCTCCATCTCTGCTATCTAGTCAATTAGTTCATCTGGTTCTAAACTTCCTGAGAAGCTTGGTAACTCTACCCTTTTTCCTTTTCTAATATTGAAAATAGCTCTTATGAGTCTTCTTTCACCTGCATCTATATCTCCATCTACATTGTCACCATCTTGTTCAACCATATCTGCTTCTCCTTCATCATTTTCACTGTCACTTTTTTCATGTGCTCTGCCTCTTCTCATTCCACCTTCTAATGCATTCATTCTTTCCTGCATTCCTCTCAAAGTTTCTAACACCTTATCTATTCTTCCTATTGCTTTTGTAGCTACAACCTCTACCATCCTTCTCCTTGGAAGTGTCTTGTTGCTCTTAATCTCCTTCTTACTGCAGTCTTCCTTGCTACAATATCCCTTGTTGTAGGGACACACCCACAGTTCACACTCAAAAGTGATTACTCTAACCCAAATCTCAGGCCACTATCCTTCTTCCCAGAGTTATAGTTGTGCTCTGATACCATGCTGATGACACCCACCTCCTTGTGGGTGCCTAAAAAATCACCTTAAATCGAGCAAGTAGACGGAAAAGGAGAGATTGTGTTGCTGTAAGCAACTCACACAAACTCTACAGAGGTTTAGACAGTTGATTCAAGCCAAACAATTAATTCTGGAAGCATAAAAATAACCATAGAGGCACAAACTAGCTTGCTGCAAAAACTAGACTGTGGCTGTGGGTACTCGCAACAGTGGCTGTAGATGACTGAACTACGAATTTTAGCAATGTAAACTACTTTAAACTTGCACATAACTGACTATACTTTCAAAACAATGACCTCTAACAAAAATACTCATGAATAAACACATAGGGGCAATAAAAATAAAGAGGAAAATATTATATTAATTTCAAAGATATTGTTTTAAACACTTTTACATATACATTTATTTAGATATTTACAAATAAAATTCCCTCTGTCACTCCTCTTTGACCTCTTGCTGCTGGCTACGATCCTCTATGGCCATTGACAAAACATTCCTTTTGTTGATCTTTGATATTCTATGTTCTCTTCTATCCTCCTTTTTTGTTGTTCTGCTTCTCTTTCCTCTGTTTTGTTCTCTTTTTTTTTGCTGCTTTATTCTTCTTCTCATAAAAACTAAAATCTAGAAGTTTCCCATCAAAAAAGTCGGCAAAAATCCCGCCTAAAACCATTTCAACGGTAAAAACCTGCATTAAATCCACCTAACTATTTTTAACTTCAAATCTCCCGCTCAAGTTGCCCGTTTTAATTTCTTTCAAGTAGCCACTCAATAAATGAGCATATGGGTAGGTATTGCTACCCTCAAATAAGACAAAAATCAGTTTAAATTTTTTTAAATTGTTACAACTCCTTCACGGAAATAAAAATAGAAAATAATAATATATATTTAAATCAAAATGATGCCCCTGCATCACTATTATAGAAGGTTCATCAAATATTTTAACAAAATTATAGCACCTTTATCTGTATTCCTAACCAAGGATTCTAAATTTGTTTAGACAAACACTTTTCAAGAAGCTTTCTAAGCTCTTAAGGACTACTTACAAAGACCCCAATACTACAAGGAACCAATTGGAATATAGTATTTCACATGCATATTGATGTATGAAATTTTGCTATCGGACCAGTCCTCGGCCAAAAAAGGAGTAATAGAATATGCAATTTATTATGTTGGTAAGAATCTTCAATCTGTTGAGTTGAACTATACTTTTACTGAAAAGAAAATGTCAATAAATTTCAGTATTATATTACAAGTTATCCATTTTTTTTCAATGTCAATAAATTTCAGTATTATATTACAAGTTATCCATTTTTTGTCTCATTGATCATGCATCCAGTAGATATATAATGAATAAGCTAATTTTTAGTGGGAGGCTAGTCAAATGGTTATTGATGTTATAGGAGTTTGATATTGCAATAGTGGATAAACTAAGGAAGGTAAATGTTGTTGCAAAGTTACCAACACTTGACTCCATTATAGATGATTCTTTTGATGAGCATTTTCTTACATTAATGGTGCAAACTCCCTCATATGCTGATATTACTAATTCTATGAAATTTCCTAATATTATGTTAATATGATGCACTAGGCATAGTTTTTTAATTTCTTGATGAAATATCTACCTGAAGTATATGGTATTCGATTAAGATGTGATGAACTAATATGATTAATCTTAATGAATAGGTGTTTTCATAAATAGACAACTTATTCTGCAGCAAGAAAAGAGGATATATGAGATAATCATCGACAAAAACCACAAAAGTACATGCAACCAGGGTGTATGTACAACGATAAGGGAATGTATTCCTACAATTAAGAGAGGATGCAAGGTTTCAACAACATGCATCATGCAAAATAGTGTTGACCTATCCATGACTAACGAGGATTGAGTAGCTACATTAGACTTCTACTACCAATACATAATTGTTAATTAGGGACTCTTATTATGCAATTCATGCAAATGTTTCTTCATTACATGATTTTATCAATTTTCCACACATGCCACTATGATAATATAGTCTCTTAATTGTTATCAAAGTTATTTGAGGGGATGATGTTTCCTTTTATGGGCATTGTAAATTCTCATGCTCGGCTAGATTTTGCTCGCTCGTGTAATCTAGTCAGTGCTTATATTTGGCAACAGTTGGTAGAAATGCAGTTGGTTTCCTCGTAGGCTCTTCATGGAGACTTCGTTCAGGGTTTTTATTGTAGCCCGCTTCCACGAAGTCAGGGATAATCACCCCTTCACAGTTTGCAAGCTTGCAGGTCCTTCGCCATTCAGTGCTTACAAATTGCGGATGCCATAACTATGGTTGCGGGTTGGGATTGGTTGTGCAGACATCCAATGGCTCTTCCAAATGAAATTTCTTCTCGTTTTTTTCAAATCTCATGGATGAATTGTTGTGTGCAGAGATGGTGAAGTTTTTTGCAAGAAATTTTTTTACTACCTCATATTTTCCTGATGTCTGTGCTTGAGTTTGCTCTAGAAAAATATGATTTTCATCACGATTTTGAGGTGGTGGGTGGTATTTTCAACCATGAACACCTGTTATTTGATTTTGATCTTACTTCTCTACTGTGTTCTATGGTTCATGATTTGGTGGCCGACAGTTCTTCAGGGTTTTTGGCTCTCTTTAATGAATTGAGACCCATTCTGAGGGGCTGATCGTTATCTTGTATGGTGCAAATTTGTTTAATTCAACTCAGTTCCTATACAGACATGCCTTGGAGGACCTGCATGTTGTTCCTTATTTTCCTCCTGTTGACCTAGCCTCATCTTCTGAAAATGGCACTTAATAAAGTGGTAATTTTCTACTCTTCTGGTCAAGCATTTTGTTGCTAGGTTACATGTTTCAGAAATGTGTAAACGTGGAGAATTTTGAGGCTGTTCTCTGATATGATTTTTGTTAATGTTGATCATGGATTTTTGCTGTTACTCCGCTTGTTACAAAATTATATTAACGTTGAAATCAAGCATTTTGAGTTTACTTTGTTCATTCCAGCTTTGTATTTTTTTTACAATTATGAATATAAATCATCTCTTTAGTGGCTTTGCCACTTTTGTTGAGAAGTAATTGTTATCAAAGTTATGATACAACTTTATTTATAAATTATATTCTTCTAAAAATTAACTCTTTCCTTGCTTAACAAGGGATTATTGATAATTCCAAGATTAATTAGGACTAGTTAAGCTTATATATATTACAAAGAATAGTAGATTGGGGAATCTATTAAAAATATATTTTGTGTATTTTTTCTCAAGTGAGAAATCAAATTATAGCAAGTTTTATTTATTCTTTTGAAGTAATTTGCTTGAAACTTTGACTATTGGTTGATTCTTTAGTGTAACCAGTGTACATTCTCAAGTAAGCTTAGCCCACTTGTGGTACAATGCTACAATATATTTTAATTTGTTAATATTCTTGTACTTGATAATTAGTTAAAGACAGTTAAATATTCATATAACAACTATTGATTAGTATTTAGTATAAGAATTTTAGTTAAATGTGTGATTTGTAAGATTAATATCAGTATTACTCTTTAATCCTTTAGTTCAATGTTAATTTAGTAATAATTTTCTTTTGATTTTATGATTTATTTAACAAATAAAAGTATTTTAGAGACCCTAGAAATCTCTTAGTGTAAACAATACAAGCCTCATCTCAAGTGTACGCCCCTAGTTGATAGTTCAATGTATCCTACTACTATCATTGATGGTTGATTAATGTAGGATAACTTTGTCCTTTAAGTATAAGTGGATGACCATACTTCTCTCGATCATAAGTTGTATAAGTGATCATATAGTTTCTAATCAATCCATGCTTGAAAAGTACTTACCCCCTTTAAATATCGACTAGAAACCCAATTTTGAATATAACATACATGGTTAATGGATTTCACCTAGTATTGAAGTGCCAATGATTTGGAGTATATAATACAATTAGAAATCTATTTTGAGGGCTTGTTCATGCATTTTATAACACCACTACAAATCAATTTTATGATTTAAAAGAATTTTTTCTAAGGAGTGTATGAAATTATGCATTGTAAATCAATAACCTCTAAATCAAACCATCTATATATTCACTATATTGTAGAACCAACATACTTAAGTATATTTGATAATCTGCATTTAGGATAATCGTTTGAACTCCAAAAAAAAAGTCATACTATAATCACAATTTTCAAAATATTGATAACATCAATGTGTTGTTGACCATCTTTCATATGTATGTAATATATATATGATAAAATATAATTCAAACAAAAGGTGTATGAATAATTTACCAATGCATAGAAAGTATATGAATAATAGTAAAAATAATTTTATACTAAAAAATATGAATCTTAGAAAATTTTGGTTGGTTGATTGATACTTTTTGATTTCACAAGTAAAACCTCTTAGAAAGTCCTTGTCACCCTCTTTAATGTTTGATCTTTATGATGCATTTTTCTTACTATGTAATTAAGATAATAGGTAAATATATGTTGTGTATATGTTTGAGTTTAAATTAAATTAGATTAAAGTAGAACCTTATATCATATCAAAACTAATTTGTTTGATAGACTTTTGTTTATGATCCATTTTATTGTGGTTTAATAGATTCTAAGTATCTTAATACTTTTACCTAAGTGCTATTGTATTTATTGGCCTCTATCTTTCAAGAGGTTACAATTCATGCATAATGAATTAAAAATGAGAAGATCTAATTATACTATGAACATACACATTAAATATACTGCACTCTAAAATCAAGTGAATTCATTGCCGAATGTTTCTGGATTAGATCGTGTATGTAATTTTTGGATCAATATTTCCGATCACATCATCAGGATATCAGAGAGCATAAGGAATAAAGTGAAATCAGTTGAATGCTGAACTGAAATTTGACTGATGCGATGATTTATCAAGTAGAAACGGATTTCTTCTTAACAATTAAGAAATCGAATTTTTCTAAATTTAAACATCAAATTAATTTTTGACAATAACAATAAAAACAAGACAGAAGGCTGTCTATCCTGCTGCTACTTCTTGAGCAGACATACCCGCATTTGCCGCTAGAGGTAGCGCAATTCTTATTATTGTATCTCAAACATCCATGAATATATTTGCTGACTTCAGTTTTCTTAAAAACCCATTTTTTCCCCAAAATCATCATGCATTGTCGAAACTTAAAGCCTTTAACAATACTAATTTTATGTGCAGGCATGTCTCGGAATCTATCAAAGGCAGATAATCTTCAAACCCATCCGCAATCAATGAATTGCTACTCATCCCAGGATCCACAAACCCATTTGTTGTAGAACAATCCAAACCCAATTCAGGCCTTGGTTTTTTCTGCTCCTCCCTCTGTGGCATTGGCAACAGTCTCCTCTTTTTACCAATATCAAGCTGCCTGTTTTGAAGCGTCTGAGCAGTGAAATTGGGATTGTGAGTGACTGTTTGGAGGAACTACATCATCCGCTGAGGTCTGTTCTATATCAAGCGAAGCGTCTCTACAGTATGAAGCGCCCGTGGCCTAATGGATAAGGCGTCTGACTTCTAATCAGGCGATTGTGGGTTCGAATCCCACCGGGCGTGCAATTTATATGAATTTAATCCTTTTATTTCATGGGATCTTAGGGTTCAACTGTCCGTCTAAGGAATTCACCTCATGGAATTTGGAATCTTCGGGTTCAATTGTCCACCAACAAATTCACCTCATCTTCGGGTTCAATTGTCCACCAACAAATTCACCTCATCTTTAATGGAATCTACTATTTAATGGTTTGTAGAATTAAATTTCAAGAGCTGTGAGTTAAATCAATTGATTGTGGACTTGAATTCTATCAAATTTATGTGTTAGTATAGTTTATCTTTTAAAGATTTCTATTCATTAGATTTTTCAAGTTCAACCTTTCAAGACAACATGATCTTTAGATTAAGGTCCAAACAAACAATAGAGCAGAAGCAAAAGACTTATCATTTGGCTTCAAAACTATGCAACATGGATAAGATTATAATTGAGGTTGATTCTATTGGTTCAATTGTCTGCCAATAAATTCAGTTTATGTTTAAATTATTTTTTTCTTTTTCATGAGATCTTTGGATTCAACTGCCTGCTATGTTTAATTTTTTTCCTCTTTCATGGGATCTTTGTGTTCAACTGTCCACCAACAAATTCAATTCATATTTAATGGAATCTACAACCTTATGGTGCGAGGAAATTCAGTTTCAAGGGTGGTTCAAGAGTCAAACTCGTTGATTGTGGGTTTGAGTTATATTAAACATGTCAGTATATTTTTATGTTATATTTCTATTCATGGAATTTTCAAGTTTAATTTCTCAAGGCAACATGCTCAAAGTTGCACCGAAAAGGTTAAGGCCACAAACAAACAATAGAGAAGAAGCAAAATCCTTACTATTTGACTTTCAATTGGTAAAATTATGCAAAATTGACAAGATTTTAATTGAGGGCAATCCATGGGTTCAATTGTCCACCAACAAATTCAGCTCATGTTTAATTTCTTTTTTCTTTTCATGAAATCTTGGGTTCAATTGGGGCCAACAAATTCAACTCATGTTTAATTTATTTTTCTCTTTCATGATATCTTTGGGTTCAACTACCCACCAACGAATTCAACACATTGTTAATGTAATCTACCACCTAATGGTATGTATAAATTCAATTTCAAGGCCAGTTAAAGAGTCAAACCAGTTGATTTGTGGGTTTGAATTCTATTAAACATATAATTCTAGTTTATCTCTTTTAGATTTCTATTCATGGGATTTTCAAGTTCAATCTACGAAGGGAATATTGGTGAAAGTTGCCTCTAAAAGGTTAAGACCATAAACAAACAATAGAGCAAAAGAAAAAGCCTTACTATTTGGTCTCAAACTAGTAAAATTATGCAATATTGATGAGATTTTAATTGAGGTGATTCCATGGTTATTTTCCTATATATTAAGAAAAAAAACAACAAATTAATGAATCAATAATATCCTTAATGAATTTTGAGAGATATTAGATAACATATCCCAATTACAACAAAACATTGCTGTCATGAAGGAAATAAAATTGGTGATTATCTCTTGAATCAAGCTAATAATCCCAATGAAATAACCATTAGCAATGACATCAATAGTTGGCCATGCCTATTCAAGTTTTTGGAAAATGATTAGAAATCCATTTTTAAAGTATTAATGCATTCAATCATTATCATGTGAAGTAATGATAGAACAATATATTCAATTATTCAATATTTTAGAAAAATCATGTGAAAGAGTAGTGATAAAGCTTTTCCATCATTATTCAACATGCTCTCATCTAGCAAAGAACCTCTATCTACATCACATGTTCAAGATAGTTCCTACATTGACATCAAATATAGTTATTCATCTATCTTTATAGATAAGGAATTTGAGTGCATGCCTCTATGCTCTAAATCTCACAGAGCCAATCATTTGAGTGGAGGAAATATTTGAAAAATATATTTCTTAGGTAAGATAAAGGAGGTGAGTATGCAATGGGTTTTATTTTTTCTATCAAGGTGGTGACATTTTTGAAGCAATCTAGGAAGTTTTAGGAATATAATTCATCATAAGAATAGTGAGGAATAGAGTAAAGACAAATATCTCATCCACCTTTTCTACCAATATCTCCATCATCACAAGTGACAAGGAGCTCATGAAGGCCTTAGGAAAATACTACATATATCAAATGAGTTCATAGTGGAACCAAATGAAATTTTATCAACAAAGCAACCCCATTCAATCCCATTTCTTTTGCATGTCTAGGTTTAAAATTCATTGGATTCTATTGGGACAATTCACAAGATTGAGATGATATAACATGTTCGTATTATTATTTGCTTTGGGTATTTTAAAACCTTACGATTGGATTTTCCTTGGGCATCCAACCTAAAGGGTTAGACTTACATATCAATTCTCATAGATGTGCTTTTTGTAAATTCTCAAAAAATGTCACAATGTCAAGAAATCTCTCCATCTAGTTTGCACATATTTCAATGTCATGTTTAAAAAATAACATAGTAACATCAAGCTTTCTCTTAGCTTTCTAACCATGTATTTTTTCTACATTTCAATTATGTTTAGGTTTTGATATTTAATTTATTTGGCTAGTATCTCCATTTTTTGTCAAAAACCTAATACATTATTTTGGCATCATTTTTATTCATTCATCAAAATTTGAAAAAAATATTTTTTAGAAACTAGGTTCTCATTTATATGCATAGTAAAAATATATAATTTCTATTATTTTCTAAAAAAGATAGGGGAGTGCACACTCAATTTTTTATTTTTTAGGATACGTTCACATTGAAAATTAGTTAAAAATCATATATTCAATAAAAAATTAGCAAAAAAATCAGGCATAAACAACATGGTGTTAAATTTTCACCAAAGTGATTTTTTAATGTTTATAAAGGGGAGAAAATAGGGTTTGCATCAAAATGAATTGATCAAAATGATAGACCACTAATTCTCGCCCTAAAACATGCAATTTTGTGTATGATATGATGCAAATAATAATCAGAAATCAATCCAAACTATTATAGCAACAATAAGGGTAGTTTTAAGAGGCTAGAATGGTGTGTACCTTGCTGCAAAAAGGCTATTTTTAGGTCACAAAGGACTCAATGACCTTTACTGGCAAATGGGTCCCTATTAGGGTTTTTGAAAATTGAGATCTAGGTTTTGTTCTTCAAGATCTGCACTCTTAGCTCCTCGATGATCAACTCTCGAAAACCTTAAATAAATTCTCTATCCTTGTTTTTCATGTTCTTACAATGTAGGTGACAAATTTTGCAACTTGAAAACTTTGGCAATTTTGCTTCAAACTTGTTCTCCACTTGATCTTCAACCTATATCTTACAAATACACATTCAAGAGGAGAAAAACTTGTTGATTGTTAGAGGATAGGGGTAAAAGTACAAAGTTGTGTCACACTTTTATAAAGGAACCAACCAACACTAATCTAACTTTTAAACTTGAATCACTAGAAAGTGGTATATATGTTTTGAATTTTGAGATGATGTAAACTAATAAAATATGTATTTTACAATATATTTTCTATTTATATTTTTTTGACAAAATTAAAAAATTATTTGAATATAATTTTTTATAAATTAACACTATAATTTAGTTGCTAATAAAATGCTAAAAAATGACATTACATGAGACATCAAGCTTTATATAGGAAATTTTCTTCAAATTTTTTGTGTATATGTATAACTTGAAACTTTAGGGCATGGATATATAAATATTTAAATGTGCGAGTATTAAAACAAGGTTGTTTCCACTTGATGTCAACTTTTATATTAAATATTTATTTAAAATAGAGCAAATTATAGTATGTTAATCTAGATTATTTTATCTAGGGCATCATATTGTTTTGATTTTTTTTAATAAGTTTTATTATTTTTCTTGACATGGTTATCAACTTAATATTTTTTTATTGACAACTTACTTTTAGTAAAAAAATAAAAATAAAATTGAACTATTAAAATAAATATATATTTGAAAAATACACTTATGGATTTACAAAAGGGTATTTTAACATTTAAAAAAAAATCATATTTATATGAGTAGGATTTGTTGAAACATTAAAATTTTCAAATAATTTTATTTTTTTAGTAAATTGGCCTCAATTGGTGCTACATATGCATTTAGCCAACAATTTTAGTTGGAAAAGTTGTGGACATATTTAACTTATCTAGATTGACTCTTACTAGATCATATGTTTGACCAAAATTGATTTTTAATTATAAATATTAAAATTCACTTGTGTTGATAAGTTGGCTAAAAGTGTGACACGAGCTTGTACTTTTACCCATAGGGGTTTTCCTTAGTCAAACTGCTTTGAGGTAATTAAACCTTGTGATTAAATAATGAAATAGAAGCATGAAACATGAACCAATCACCAATGATACCTTGGAAGATGTCTTGTAATGTAAATCTGCAAACTAACATGAAGTGGCCATGTAGAATGTAGATCTCTATCTCAAATTAGATGTGAAACAATGCTTTCCAATATACCTTCAATGCCACATCAACAATGTTAGCTCAACAACATGCTTGAATGCACCATGCTTTTGACATGATGATATGATCCTGAATTTCTGCAATAAAACTTCACTAATATGCCCTTGAATGCCTTTGAAATTCTCTTGAAGTGCTCTATAATGCTCTTGTGAAATGTTAAGATGCTCTCTTGAAAATATTCTTATGCTTCTTAGGTGAAACTATGTGAATTAACATTATATTTATATTAAATCTAAGAATCAACCCTAAAATTCAAATAATCCAAGTCGACATCAAATCTAGAATTGAAAGTCATTGAAATCCCGCCACAAATATTTTAAAAAAGGGGCATCCTATGTGAGGAGGACCCATTCACCACCTTGGGTGAATGGGTCCTAACACAACTTTCTAGGACCATGCTTCGGGGAGGTGAAATTTAACATCAAAAACCCATTTCAAAAATGCCAAGAAAGGGGTCTCCTATGTTATGAGGACTCATTCCCACCACTAAAGGTGAATGGGTCCTAACACAGATTTCTAGAACACCAATTTTTCCAAATTAAATGTTATCCAATATCATTAATGGGTGTTAGGATAGATCAAGTTGAAAAATGCAATTAAGAGGGCTTGAATTTGAATTAAAGGGGCCAATTAAGCTCTAATTAACCACAATTAATTAATGAAACCCTAGATAAGTATGAAAGTATAATAAAAAACTTTACAACACCCTAAATAAGGTACAATTTAAGTGTACATTTTATTAAAAAGGGCCCTAGATTCAATGTGAATGTGTACAACACATTACAACACTAAATCAAGGCATTATTAGGTTAATTAATTATTAATTATTCCCAAATGCTAGAAAGAGGGATAACTTTTTCATTAATACATTTTTGCACCACTTTAGTGAGAGCTCTCCCCCATGAAAAGCTCATAGTAAAGTAGACATTCAAGACACTTAAGTACGCAACAATAACAAAGATGCATAGTCATGCCCTATCAAAGGCCAAGAAAAACAAAGGATCAAGCACAACTGTTCCAACACACTATGGAATGGGGTGTTTGTCTGTAACATGTGTTGCTCAGTCTGGGCTAGTGAAACCTTGGTCTATCCACTAGGTGAGTTATCCCAATCATGTGTGCTCACTCTGGGGTAGTGGAACCTCAATCTGTCCACTAAGTGAGTTATCCCAATCATGTGTGCTCACTCTAGGGTAGTGGAACCTCAATCTGTCCACTAGTTGAGTTATCCCAATGAGGTGGCCAACCTTTTCAAAGTTATCCTCCTAAGAAATTCGATAAGGGGCCACAATGTAATGCTTTTTGTATGCTTTTAAATGTCATGTCTATAAGTTTTTGTTAAAGGGGATTTTTCTTTGTTCATGTAAGGTCTTTTTAGTGAACATCATGCCTAATGTCTCCAAGAGAGGACAAGTGAAAGAGTATCAGATCACCACTTATAGGATGCCTCTCACTTCGCATCATGCCACTAAGGGAAATCATATGCTTAGAAATATCACACTCTTAAAGGACATCAAACCCAATGACACCACCAAGAAAAGGACACGTCACAAGAAAAAGGAAAATCATGCCACAAAATATGCTAAAAGATGTCATTGATGTATGCCCCCACTTTAAAGCCGTTGCTAACTCCGTTACTATGAGAAATTTATTTAAAGTAACCAATGTTTTGTCCTAAGACATGAGATATTTCCTTGGAAAAACCTATGTCAAGTCATATGTTTACAAAATAAAGCTATGCCATGAAATAGGAAGGACCTTGGGTTTTCCCTAAAAATACATAAGGGATCTATGGATTCAAGGTCAGTATGTATTTGCTACAATGTTGTTTTAGAGCTCAGAACTTTCATCATTCCCTATATACTCATAGAACTAGAAGAATAACACAAAGAGCGAAAAAAAAGAAAAAAACATTTTGGGTCAATATGGAAGAGACCTGAATGTCTCGACGCCTTGCGTCATCCCCAATAGGAAAACACAAGACAAACATAGAAGATAAAAGGAAAAGCTTTTGGTCAAAATGGAAGGGACCTAAATGTTTCGATACCTTGTGTCATCACCAAAAGGAAAACACAAGACAAATGAAAAGATACAATGAAAAAGCTTTTACAACATAGAGAAGAAAGTAGGTACATATGGAAGAATGTATAAAAAGAGAGAGATGTACATCAAATGAAACTGTGTGAGAAAGATTTTTGCTTGGCTATCTATATCAACAAAAAAAATTATTAGTCAAGTTAGCCAAAATAATAATCAAACTCCTTATGAAGTTCTTAATCACATTAGGACAAGGAAACATGATAAAAAGCATTACAAAGAAATCATAAGCATGTAAACCTATCTAAAATGGATTAAACCATCACTTCATATAAGTGGATTGGTGATTCTTTGATGTGGAAAGAAGCCCTTTCCCAACCCTTGATAATGCCAATGATGAGGATGCAATGGACAAAATTATCTCTCAATTGAAGAGAGTAACTTTGCATAGATTGTGGATATGAAAATGTTAAGATTGTGGAGGATTGAATCAATGGAGATGATTTCTATTTAAAGATTCTCAAGTTGAAAGAATGCTTATGAGAGAGCAATGTGGGATAAAGATTTGGCCAATGAGATGAGGCCACTTGTCAACTTGCCATAGGTTGAGGAATGTGCAAGTTTTGGCCAATGTGCCCAAGAGAGGGAGATTCAAATTTGAATTTATGAATTAAATGTTGAGAGGGGGACATGAAAAAGATAAGTTAATGCAATGTTGGAAGGGACAAGTCAACTTGTCATCATTTTCAAACTTGAGGGAATATTCTAAAAAGGTGCTTTGTTGAGGGAAAATGATGATTTTATAAATGAATTAAAATGATTTATTGGTGCAAGTGGGAAAAGCTAGAGGATGTGATGGGTGGTTAGGTTAGGTTAATCAGGATTAGATTAGCTTAGGTGATGTTTAGGTGATTTTGACCCACTTGACTTAAATATTTTGATTTATTTAAATCAAGAGGGAGAAATATGAATTTTGAGACTTAATTAAATAAAGTCCTGGTTTATTTAATTAAATGGATGATGCAAGATAAAGGTTGATTAACTTAAGGAATATGAATCTAGGGAATGATTTATAAAAGATGAAATGTTAGTATTTGATTGATTTAATTAAATGAGGTAATGGTAGGCTTAAATCAAATAAAGTTAATTTATTTAATTTAAATGGATGATGAACCTGATTTACCTGATGAGTGGATGGATGTGAATATGGTTTACTTGATGAATGGACCTAATTGAATGCATAATGCTAATTTTGCATGTCTACATTTTTCCCCTCTTTGAAGCTATGTACTTGCTGTGTTGGTTCAAAGAATAACTTTCCGTGATCAAAATTCAATTTTTTTTTGATTTTTCGAATGCCCAAGCGGAAAGAAGTACACTAGTACATTGCCCCCTCGAGAGATCGAGTGAAAATATTCCATTTGAGGGTCGATCTTGCGATAAAGAGGTTTAAAATGGATGGTATGGATGATGATGCAAATGAGATGATTTTAAGATGCTTAGAATAACAAATCTATATTATCTTAAACAACTTAAATGATGATATGATGTGAGATGGATGAGCTTGATGATGTGATATGCTATGATTATGCAAATGTATGATTTATGCAAATATATGATTTATGAGATTCTTAGACTAAAAGATCTATATTATGATGATGATTATGCATGTGAGATGATATGCAGAATACTGATGGTTCGTGGATGCAGGATGGATGCACTGGTGATGATGATTAATTATTCATGACATGATGTTAGTGCAGAAAAGAAGACATTAGATGATGACAAGAGTATCCAACAAGTCCATGATATGACGAGACTTTATTAGAGATGATGATGATGAAATGATGATGAGAAATGAATGATTTGCTTATCAAGGATTGGGATTTTAAATTTAGGGTCACTTACCTTATGTTTGATAACACACATAAGCATGATGCATCAAGGTATAAAGGACCAGGATGGCGTTGTACTTAGTGTGATGGAATTTGACTCGACAAATAGATAGGAGTATTCTTCTTCACACCTGACATACGGAAACCTTGCTAGGATGCACTTTAGAAGTTTCAAACACCTCAAACCAAAACACGGAAAGGTATAACCAGTCAATGCAATAGTCAACAAGCTATCTAAAACATCCTCTATACATATCTAACAGAGCAAGTATTCACCAAGGTTATTTTACAAGAACATCCATCAAGCATAGTAGACAAAAGGATAATGATCGTTGCCCCATTCCTATCTCTCTAAATCCATCGTTCAGATATCATTGAGAGGTCCTTGGACTGAGTGCAATAAGATAAGTCAAAAGACAAAGATAAAGCACAAAAACAAGTTGATGTTCTTCAATACCGCTAACCAAAAGGGAATGTGTTTTCAAGGATAGGAACCGAAACTATTGCCAAAAGATAATGCCCATTGTAGGATGGATACATCCTAGGACATGCTAGTGGATGGTGGCACGTCATTTCGTTTATCCAAAGTGCTCTTTCTGATATTTATAATGGCCCTTGTAGGAAGGATACATCCTAGGACATGATGTTATCAGATGATTGATATGGGACTATTTGGATGATGGACTATTGATACAAAGAACTGACCAACTTGTTTACATACTGACTTAAACCTGAGATTTGACATTTTTGAGTTTTACTTTTAAGTTGCTAGACTTGTTTCTAACTGTTTCACCAAAGGTTGAGGATGAAGATCAGTTTATTATGGATGGTGCTATTGTGGGTGCAAGCGAGATGAGGTGGATGGATTTTTTCAAATATTTCCAGGATGTTTTTGGAGTTTTTCAATGTTTTGAGGCTATTTCTGGTATTTTTTGAGGTTTTCAAATGTTTTGATTTTTTGATTTTCTAATGTTTTCGGGGTTTTCTGATATTTTGACCAAGAGACTAACTTAAGGACCTATCCTAGGGGCCTCGAGGGCTGATCAACAGATTATCCTTGCCTACGTTATACACGTAGAGACCACGTAGTTCGACTGATGACTTGATCGATTTACAGATGAAGATATACATGATGAGATGTTAGTTTATTATGATCGACTCCTAAAGGACTGACCTAATGTCTTGGGGGATGATCAAAGATCAACCTTGCCTATGTTCAAAGCTCAGAGATGATGTAGTTTGACAAGACGACTTTGTTTTTGACATTTTGACTGACTTTTTGAGCTGTTTTTGGATTTTTTGACATGTTTTGAATGTTTTTGGATTTTTTTTATTTTTTTGATGTTTTTGGATTTTATGATTTTATGATGTTTTTAGATTTTTGGATTTTTTGATGTTTTTTGATTTTTTGATTTTTTGATGTTTTTGGATTTTTGGATTTTTGGATTTTCTGATTTGAGGGCTTTAAGATCATACACGAATTGAATCTGATAAGAACATGCCCCCAGCGTGATGCAATAGACTACTCTAATAAAGGAAGGACAAGCTAACCTTGAGGATGGGCCAAGTAGTACTAGGAGGGATCATGATACGAAAACGTGACCAAGCTATGGTGCAGATGCAAGTGGATGAGTGATGGATGGAGATCTGGATGCGATGGATGATGGAAGTGAAATGGATGGAGGATGTAGAACAAGCCATAAAGATCCTGGTGGATGGAAAGTGGTTATTTACACAACGCGCCTGTGCCACCAAAGTGGTTTTCACTAGAGGACAATTTTCTCTTTACTATTTTTGATCTTTTTCTAATTTTTTTGGACTTTTTGCTTCTTTTTTAAAAGTTTTTTTTTTTTGAAAGATTTTAAGCTCATGCTAAATCACAAGGTGTTAATGATGTAGACACCCCTATCATGATGTGCCATTGATATCCTGCTTGAAGAAGCTTCTTTGCCAAGACACGTGCACTTGAATACAACTTTTGAGATTCCTGATCTGCTTTATTGATATCGGGGTTAACTTTGTCTCTATGCATACGTACATCACGATAAAGTGCCTTATGAATCCTTATGATGAAGGGTCATTGCCAATACATGGTCAATGTAAAAATTGGATATCAGGCGTTGGGGCATGGATGGAGTGTGTTTAGGGATAAAAGATGGATTAGTTGATAGTTTGGAATCTTTGATTCTCCAAACTTGGGAAGATGAGAAATGATGGGTGGATATGGAAGTGTGTGTGGAATTAGGACCAACTGCTTGATATACTTTGTACTTCACTTGAAAAGCCGGCTTTTACTTTTGCAGACATCTTTGATGGATACTTTTCCCTTTTTTATTTTGCCCCATAGTTTCTTTGACTGATGGAGTTTGGTAGGGATAACCTTTCTTTGTATTCTTTGGTATCCATATGTATTTGATCTATCCATTATGTTCTCAGCTTCTCTTGCTTTGATAACGTTCTTTGTACTTTGATTCAAATATTTCTTTTGAAGTTAGTCCCAATTCATGGATGGGGTGATGGGTGGAAGAAGATTCATGACGTGGCTAGTTGTAGTATTGACACTAGTTTCATCATAAGGACTCTTCGTGCTCCCTATATTGACATTTTCTTGAGACATAGTTGCCCCCAGTATTGTGGAAGTAGTACCTTCATGCTTTAATTCTGCTTGTTATGATATGTCTTGTTCAATAAGCATGCTCTGATAAATGACCACTATAGATGATGTTATTTTGATTGGAGGCTCTGCTGACTGTATAATATCCTATTCTATCTGACATGTTTCCTTGAGTGGATAATGTTGGATAACCTCATACATGATGTCCTCAGTCTGAATTTGGGATATATCTGATCCTGATGTTGACAATTTAGCTTGATTGTAGGAATCAATAATCTGCTCTTTTTGCATAACAATGTCAGGAATAAAGGGATCCTGTTCTGAATGATGATCATCTATGTTTCCATCCAAAGAAAGCATCTCATGGGTAGATGGAGGAGTATGTGCTATGTGGATATGATCATCTTGCATAGATAGGAGAGTGTCCATTAGATTATTGTAGTATCTTGAAGATACAAATTCTTGATCTTGAATGATTTCAAAGTTGCTTTCAACATGCTTTGGATCAAGTTCTTGACATGCGTCAGTTTCAAAGGATGGATTGCTTTCTTGGACATCATCATTAGGCATGGTAAGTAGTTCAATATCCTCTTGATATTTGAGTGAATTTGGATCAAGTGTCGAGTTGAGGATTCCTTTAGTATCTGTAACCATGGGGTCAAAGGATGTCAACATGTCTTGGAAAGGGCCATTGCTAGACCTTGGTGAAAGATTTTGATCATGATTTGGGATAAAATTTTGAGATATGTCCTCTAACTCATAAGGCGATGTAGAGAAATTTTCAACATGATCATAGGTCAACGAATCATGCATTATGTCAATAGGATAAAATAATCCTAACACTCCTTGAAATAGATCACTAAAAAGTGGCTCTTGATGTATGGTGAGTTGATCATCGAATGGGGTAGAAACATCTTCAATGTGCTCCTTAATCGAGAGATCTTGAACATTGTTTACAATAATTATGGTGGAGGGATTTCTAATGTCTTCAACCATAGGGTCAAATGATGTTGACACTTCTTGAATTGGATCATTGTTGGTTGGTGGATTTTGATCATGATTGAAAAGTGACTCTTGAATATGTTGATTTGATCATTGGATGAAGTAGACACAATTTCAAGGTGCTTAGTGATAGATTTATCTTGATCCTTGTTCTCAACAGTTGTCATTTTTTGTGTTTGTGCTTGTGCTTGTTGGGCAGCATGAGAGGCTTGTTGCACTTGTTTAGCTTGTGCTGCTTGTTGCGTGGCTAGATATTGTTGGATGGCCTTTTGGTAGGCTTGGTGAGCTTTTAGCACAATCTTATATTATCTTGTTGTGTTTGGTTTTGGTGGTAGTGGTGGTGGATTCAAAATCATGTTGGATGTAGTGACAAGTCATTGAGATACGTTTAGAGTGATCGTGAGGGTTTGAGATATGATGGGTGTGATAGTGGTGGTTGGAGTGATCGAGGTGATAGGAATGATCAGAATGATCGAGGTGATAGATCCTTGGGAGACCATATTTTGATTTGTCAGGATTAATGTTGTCATTTGATTAGATACCATCTGTTGGTGTGATGTCAATGGTATATTTAAAGGATTTGATGTGATGGCTTGATTGGTGTTAGGTGGATTGATTTGGATGGAGTGATTGGTGCGAGGTAAAGGGGGAAGCCCTAAACCAAGGAATGATGTTGATATCGGTAATGGTGATGGAGATGTCTCTTGGTGCAATGACTCATCTATTTTGGTAAGTGTAGCAATTTGATCTTGCCAAATTTGATCTTGATTTCGATCTTGACTCCCTTGATATAGTTGATTTGGTTTTTGTTCAAGCAAATTTGGGATGCATACTTGTGTTTTTTGAATGGGATCATGGAAAAATTGATTTTGGACAATGTTCTGACTTGGGATAATGTTTAGATTTATCATTATATGTTGAAATTGAACATTGTCTTGATTTAGGTAACTTTGATTTTGCATGGTGTCACCTTGTCTTGGAGTCGTTAACATCTTGTTTGGACTCTGAACAACATTTGTATGATTTGCAAACATATTTATCCCAAATTTTTCTGGATTCATGTTGGGAAAACTTGTACTTGGTACATTCTCATTTGGCATGTAGGGATTTGGTAGGATGACGTCGTTTGTTTGAAGGCTCATGCATTGATTGTTCGGTTGGTGGATTTGTAGGTTTAGACTTAGATTTAAATCTACCATTGGGAAAGGTGTCCCAAACTTCAATTTGGGAATACTCACATTTGTTGTACTATTGACATTTCTCAAAGGTAATGATCCCATGTACGGTTTGTATAGATGTGAGTGTTGATAATCAATCGGTGTTGTAAGGCTTTGAAAGTTCAATTGACTTTGTTTACTCATGATGTATGGATCAAGTTTGTATTCCATGTTCCTCTTGTGTTTTGAATTTGTTGTAAAAGTGACCTCTAAGGTTCTTAGGAACAATGACGAGATGAATGATGAAAGGGGTGAATGATATGGATGTTTGAACGTTTAGGGACTTTGGATCAATGCTAGACTTAGGGCTTGATTTTGGTTGTTTGATTGGATAATGAACTTGTAAACCCTAAGTTGTTGGATGTGATCTTAGGATGAGCTTGTTCAAAGGATTTCTAAATCAATTAAATGTATGAGAAAGGATGCATTCCCATACACCTAACTAACAAAGATGATTTTGATTTTGATGATTTACCAAAGTCTATAATTATGTTTCCAAAGCTCTAAAGTTGTTTGTGGGATGAAGGTGATAAATGTTTGGATGGATGAAGTGTTTGATTTTGATCCTAAATGAATCTAGGAAGGACTTGTTTACAAGACCAAGATAGTGAAGAACATGCTTTTCTCTAAGAGTAATTCAAAATCAAAAGACCAATGTTTACATGAAAACCATATGACCAAAAGATGCCAAGCACATATGTGGGGTCCAATTGATTTAATATTTGCTTAATGGGTTCTTTTTTACCACAAACAAATTCTTGATTAGATTTTGAATCTAGATGTCTAATGTCTCAACTTTTCCCTTATCCCTAAAAGTGTATTATGCATAAACCAAGGAAATTTGAGGCAAGAGTTACCTATTGCTGACTTTAGTAGGAGAAAATTGAGATGAAATCCAAATTTTTAGAAGCCTCTAAGGATACGAATCCCAAGCGCAAGCAATAACATGTGAATTTTTTCAAAGATATTTGCTTCTCCTAAAGGGTTTGAGATTTGATGCTCATGTTGAATGTTGGTTTTCCAATGTTTTCGATCAAAGCACTATGTTTTCAAATTGACTCACAAGCAATATAACATCCTAACTCAATTGGTACATTTTTCTTGGTGGGCTTGCCTCATGCCCTTCATAGTAGAAGAGATGATTTTACATGCAACCAAGGGAAAAATATAAAGGTATGTTAAGAACGAATTCTTAACCTCTATACTTTAACCAAGATCGGACATGGGAAGTAACTTCTTGGAATCTAAGTTCCAATGCAACACTTTGATAAACTTGGTGAATGAGTTAATAGGCCACTACAAACAAGGGTTTTATTTCAGACTTTCCATTTGTGGAGATTGACCCATACAACGAGAGTCCCCTTTCAGATCCATCTCGTCGGAATCAACCGTGTGATATTGGTGTTTACTCCAATACCCACATTTATATCCCGGTTAGAAATACTCTTGGGTTTAGAGTGTTACTGGTTGAGTCGTTCCCTTGGGTGAGTACTTTTTCCCCAAGGCAGGCCCTCTAAGATAAACAAAAGTGAGTAAAGACAATATCCGTAACTCGATCAATCTTTGATGACACAAAGAAAGAGAATATACACAATAATGCCCCCACTCACACTCGCACAATATTTTGTTCAATTTTAAACCCAAACTGAAGTGTGGAGGTGATTGCTTTATCTCACCCTAAAGTCATGAAAAAGGCCTTTTGATTCTCAAGATCGCTATAAAGTGCGAGAGAAGCGCATACACCCTTTTTCAATGAAGTTAGTTGAAGTAAGTTTTCACAAAAAAAAGAGCACATGTTCATTTTAGATCCCCGAAGAAAATAATGAGTTCATTTTAAAGCGCCAAACTTGAGTGTGTAGTTGCTTGTTCAATTTGTTTATCCTTAAACAAAATCTATTGGATTGGTTCTAAGATTTGTTTTAAGCCCAAAACCAAAGATGAGTTAGCCTAAAATAGAAAATTAAGGCGTAAAATGGAATCTCCAAGCATTAAAAAATGCTTTTGGGTTTCAAGTTTGATGCTTAAATATTTAACTCCAATCTTGCTTTCGTTCTTCACTCAACTCCATGCTCGATTTCAATGTCGATTTCACCTTTTTCCTTTGTTCTCCTTCATCAATTTCCTTGTTTTCTTGAAACAATTATAGATAAGATTTAGTTGAAGGATTTTATGACTATTACAAGGCTAGTACTAGAAATCTGATTATATACACCCCTAAAAAATTAGATTTGATGTAAATAATAAAGTGTGAATCCTTTTGAAAGCATGTTGGAAAATTGATTTAAAACTTTAATACAAGTCATCATGACCAAGTTGTAATGAATAAGTGGTCTAATATTTATATTCCAAAGGTGTAGTCTCTAAGATTTTTTGCATTGGAATTCAACCTACATAATGAGAGATCTTATATGAAAGCACACATCACAAAATTCATTAGCATGCGACTTGTAAATTTGTAAGATGTTAGGAAGCTTCATGCTATAGTGTGAGTTGTCAATCAAATGCTTTTCTCCAACAAAAGAAAGTGAGTAATCTGAAGGCATTGAGAAAAAGAAATTAAATAGGAGAAAATTGCATGTAATCAGATTTTGAAACCAATCTCCAAATCTGCAATTACATCAAAACAAAAAATCTAATTTAAAATGGTGCAACATGTCGAGTGATCACGCATATCCAGTAGAGTCTTGTAGATGACATAAAGTTTGAAAGTCCAATCTTGAATCTACTTGCAAAGCATGGAAGCCATGCCAATACAAACTTTGAAGTTGATGTGCCCAACAACATTAATTCCTCTACAAATATTTATTTCCTATTGCAAAATTCAAACCATTACCATTAGTATTATTGTAGTGAAAAGACATACATTTATATCTCAAAAATAACATCTATACAATAATTATTACTGTCAGTGAAGGCTTCTTTAAAAGATTTTTGACTAATGCATTGAACCAAGAACCAAATTTACAGTGGGGGCCAGTGGGAGGAAAACAAAGGACATGCAAAACAAAATGTGAAAGTAACTGCGTGCTTCTTAAAAAAAACAAAAAGCTTCTTACAGCCAGTGCTTATCAACATTAATGAAATGCAATGTGTATCCTCATTAAGCCAAGCCTGCATAAGTGAAAATAGAAGCAGCAAATCGGGTAAAGTTCTCAAATTTGAAAATAATCAAATATTTATTAGCTCCCCTTCACCAGATATTTTTGGATTTAAAATACTCATGATTAGCTTTTGAGGGGGGTCATTGTCTTCACTAGAAAGATACAAATTCCATTTGAACTTTTCATAAATCATTAAGTAAAATTTTGAGAAGTATCACTCCAAAGAGGCCATTCAATTCTAAGATTTTAAATGAATTGACTTTGTAGTCCTGCACTTGATCTACACTTAACAAAAAAAGTTAGAGATTGATTTGAAAAATAGATACATTTGCTAGATCAAATCTTGATGCATTTAATTGGAACTCAAATCCACACGCCTTTCCCAATGGCAGTTCAAATTAAATATATTAAAAAAAGATCCCCACTTCATGAATGATGGTTCACCTCAATGGTTTTCCTATCACTGGTTTAAGAAACAACAATTAAATTCAAAGAAAACACAAGAGGAGTAGGCCAATAGGAGGGGTTTGTTTATGCCATCAATAATTAATGTAAAGCTTCATCCATTCTCTGACATATGGAAAAACACATATACTATCTGACAATCTCCTTTCAAAAGAAACACATATGGGGCATGGGATTTACTTTGTCTGGAAACACAAGAAAAGAAACAAGTATATAAAGTATTTTCCTTCCTTTTAATATATCAAGTGCTATTAAAGACAATTTTTGATTCTGTGATCCATAAAATGCCAAGATCTATGCATTTAGAGAACTTCCCAAAAGTAAAGCAACTAAAAGAAGTCAGACGCACCAAATTGTGAGGCTCAAATGATGTAGAAATACATGCCAGATCTAGAGACAACATTTCCTTATGCTTCCATTATTACATTTCCTCTTGCACCTTGACATGACTAAAAAAAAAAAAATAGATTGAATGTCCCATCAATTCAAAGCATGTGTGTTCAAAAAGACTCTTAAAGGACAACAAATGATACTTGGTGGAAGTGCGCATAGGTTGGAGAGCTCAATTTCTAACCTATCAAATCTATAACTAAACAGAAAGAGACATATTTTAGATTTAAAAACCCAAGTAAAAGACTGAAAAGAGGCGTCCAAATGTTGCACTCGTGATTCCAAAAGTCCTCAATGCAAATCCCAAAGAATTCTCTTCCCTACGGATGAGATGGGTTTCCAATGAGATGCAGATTTAAGCCCATTCAAATTGTGATTCTGCACAGATACATGGGAAAATCCATTTGGAAGATAGAGTATTTGAAGAAAATGTTCAAATGAAGAAAGTTATGATCTTACAAATTCTTTCATATGTCAATCCAATGCCTCTAAAAGACCAAAATACAGTGGTGAATTGCAAATATTCTGTGAAAGAAAAATGTTGATTGCTTAGCATATTTGACTAAAAAAAATTAATAAGAAAGCAACAATAAATACAATGCATAGTAAATTGACGATGGCTCCTAGTGTTTAAAAGATGACTACAACTGGCAATTCAAACAATTAAAGAAACAAATATAGCCATTGTTTGTTTAAAATTGCTGGATTATTGATGCTATAGAGTCTAGACTGAACATGCACATTGAGATAATTCCATTACTACCTTTTTCTTAAAGATGTTGTCCCCACAATTTCCCTCCTTCTAGTGCCATATGTGTGAGCAATATTTTTTCTTGGCTATCTATATCAACAAAACAAATTATTAGTCAAGTTAGCCAAAACAATAATCAAACTCCTTATGAAGTTCTTAATCACATTAAGACAAGGAAACATGTTAAAAAACATTACAAAGAAATCATAAGCATGTAAACCTATCTAAAATGGATTAAACCATCACTTCATAAGTGGATTGGTGATTCTTTGATGTGGAAAGAATCCATTTCCCAACCCTTGATAATGCCAATGATGAGGATGCAATGGACAAAATTAGCTCCCAATTGAAGAGAGTAACTTTGCATAGATTGTGGATATGAAAATGTTAAGATTGTGGAGGATTGAATCAATGGAGATGATTTCTATTTAAAGATTCTCAAGTTGAAAGAATGCTTATGAGAGAGCAATGTGGGATAAAGATTTGGCCAATGAGATGAGGCCACTTGTCAACTTGCCATAGGTTGAGGAATGTGCAAGTTTTGGCCAATGTGCCCAAGAGAGGGAGATTCAAATTTGAATTTGTGAATTAAATGTTGAGAGGGGGACATGAAAAAGATAAGTTAATGCAATGTTGGAAGGGACAAGTCAACTTGTCATCATTTTCAAACTTGAGGGAATATTCTAAAAAGGTGCTTTGTTGAGGGAAAATGATGATTTTATAAATGAATTAAAATGATTTATTGGTGCAAGTGGGAAAAGCTAGAGGATGTGATAGGTGGTTAGGTTAGGTTAATCAGGATTAGATTAGCTTAGGTGATGTTTAGGTGATTTTGACCCACTTGACTTAAATATTTTGATTTATTTAAATCAAGAGGGAGAAATATGAATTTTGAGACTTAATTAAATAAAGTCCTAGTTTATGTTATTAAATGGATGATGCAAGATAAAGGTTGATTAACTTAAGGAATATGAATCTAGGGAATGATTTATAAAAGATGAAATGTTAGTATTTGATTGATTTAATTAAATGAGGCAATGGTAGGCTTAAATCAAATAAAGTTAATTTATTTAATTTAAATGGATGATGAACCCAATTTTCCTGATGAGTGGATGAATGTGAATTTGGTTTACTTGATGAATGGACATAATTGAATGCATAATGCTAATTTTGCATGTCTATAGAAACATCATGGGGGATCACATTGCACACATGCTATTGGGAATAGGATTCCATTTAATTGCAATCCTAAATATTATTTCATGTATCTCCCAAAGTGTTCCCAAAACACTAGGATTAGAAAGAGATTAAATTTGAATGAAATGAACATGTTAATTGAAAATTGTAATTAATTCTAGATGATAGGAACATGTGATTCGGGCATCCAAGAAGAGTTCCTAAATAATAGGACATGGGGCATCCACATGGAAGGTGGAACTCACCTTGAGTTAAGTTAACTGTTTTGAGAAAAAGATAACACTTTAGTAATGCACATACAAAGATCCAAGAAGTTAGGGATTGATGTTTACATGCATGGAGTTCATTTGAGTTTAGTTCAATTTAGACCAGTTTAGTTTAGTTCAGTTTAATTTAGTATCAGTTTAGTTCAGTTCAGTTCAATTCAGTTATGGTTCAATTATCTTTAGTTGCATGTAGTTAGTTTCAGTTGCATGTTAGTTGAATTCAGTTGACTTGAATTTCCTACTAATGAATTGAGTTGCATGATAGATAACATGTGACTACTTACAGCTAACAGGGGATGATCAATCATGCATGATATTTGCATGAATGATGGAGAGATATATTTCAGTTAACAGAGATCAAGACTTGGACCCACCTTGGGCACCCAAGTTGGCATCTTGGAGTTAACACTTTTGCATGATAAGATATTTTATAAGGCTGAGTTAAGTGGGCCCATTCTTGGGCACAAAATTTGAGGATAAACTTACAAGATATCTTCAGAATCAACATTGAGTTATGACTTCAGTTTGGGATGCCCAAATGGATGAAGGACTTGTTCTGACATTGTTCTTCATAGTAGAACTCTACTTGCAAAGAATAAGCACAAGTTTTTTGAGATAAGCATTGTGCTTTGTAATTGTAAACTCTTTGGAGTTTACAAGGCTCATTATTGTCTATATATTGTAGCAAGTTGAAGAGAATTTATTAGATTTTACTGTAGGTTGTGAAGAAGAATTGTTGAAGGAAAAAGAAGCATCTCAAGCAAGGATTGGAATTATTGTAATCTTATTCTGAGATTAAATAATAAATTGATTCTTGGTGGAGTTTTTTCTTGAAAGGGTTTCTCCATGGTATATGTTGTGTTTAACTTCTTTCTTCTGGTCTCATTCTTCTACAATCTTTTGTCTACTTCTAAAAATGGTAAAATGAATTAAACAAATAATCATCCACAAAGAAATTGTAACAAAGAATACTTAATTAAATCTATAGCTACAATAGTTTTACAAAGTATTAAGTTACATAATTACCTCCATTTTTAACATTTGGTATTAGAGCTAACTGTTGGGGTAGAGTTTGGGACACCTTTCTCTTAAAAGTTTGAAGATTTTTTGGCTATAGTGGGAACTTTTACTATTGTGTTATTGCTAATTTTGGAAAATAAGTTTGTTACAATGACTTTTAATTCTCTTTTAGTTATTGAAAGATTCAATAGATCTAATTATGAGATGTGGAATCTAAAAATGGAGGATCTCCTTAAAGAGAGAGATTAGTGGTTAGCTGTTGGTAATGAGACAAAGTGACCTACAATGATGTCAGATGAGGATTGGACTAAGTTTGATAAGAAGGAAAAAGGGACCATAAGATTATGTCTTGCTGATGTTGTTCTCTTGAATGTTTCAAATGAAACTACTGCATATAAATTGTGGAAAAGAATAGGTGATATTTATCAAACTAAAAGTCTTACTAATAAGTTGTATTTGAAAAGACAGTTGTATTCTTTAAAGATGAAATATGGTGATTTTGTTGCAAATCATTTGAATGCTTTTAATTTGATTCTAAGTCAGTTAGCATCTATAGATGTAAAGTTAGAAAATGAAGATAAATGCATTTTGTTACTTTGTTCTTTACCAGAGCCTTGGGAAAATCTAAGTGTTGCTATTAGTGGTAGTGGTGCAGATCTGAAGATGGACAATATAATTCCTACTCTCTTATTAGAGGAGATGAGGAGGAAGTCTAAAAAGGAAATCCAAGATGTCTTGTTTGTAAAAGGTAGGCTTGAGAAAAAGGAACCTAAGGGAGACAAGGAAGGTAAGGGTAAGTTAGAAGGACGAAGTAAGGTAAAGTGTTGGAACTGTGGTAAACCAGGACATGTGAAGAAGGATTGTAAGAACAAGAAAAAGAGTTTTGAATTTTCTACAAAGGAATCCTTGGATGATGATAATCATGCTTTGATCCTTTCATGTAAAAATGTTAGTGATGACTCTTTTCTTGATGTTAAAGAGTGATCTTCATGAGGAGGATGGTAGTCATGATGCCATGTGTAGCTCGTACCATGGTTCAATGGGAGTTGTTGGTAGTGACATGGATGCATCATTGGTAAGGTTATCTTCATGTGATTGGGGATTGTAGAAATGCAAAAATTGGCATAATGCATTTGATTAGGTCATATTCATCCATTCATCAAATAAATCAAGTTTATTTGGTCAATCTCCTAAAGTCATCAGTTTAAATTAAATAAATCAACTTGATCCTAACATCACCCTCCTTGATTAAATAAATCAATCCTTTATTTAATTAAGTCTAAGATCACCTTTCATCCCTTTTTGATTTAAATAAATCAAAATATTCAAGTCAAAGGGGTCAAATCACCTAATCATCATATAAGCTAATCTAATCCTGATTAACCTAACCTAACCACCCATCACATCCTCTAGCTTTTCCCACTTGCACCAATAAATCATTTTAATTCATTTATAAAATCAACATTTTCCATCAACATGGCATCTTTGAGGAATATTCCATCAAGTTTGAATTCAAAAACATGTGGACATGTACATCCAACAAATCATTTATGAGGTCTTACATGGATCTTACATGTCCCTTTGCAAAGGTCAAACTCAACATTTATTTCAAAAATTTAAATTTGAAATCTCCCTCTCTTTGGCACATTGACCAAAATGTGCTCATCCTCCAACCTATCGCAAGTTGACAAGTGGCCTCTTTTCATTGGCTTGTTTTTAGTCCCACATCCTCCATGTTTGGCATTCTTATATCATTCTATTCTTTAAATAGAGATCATCTCCATTGATTTACTCCTCCACAATCTTAGCATTTCATCCACAAATCTCATGCAAAGTCACTCTCTTCAATTGAGAACTAATTTTGCCCATCTTTATAGTATTTTCATATCAATTTCATCATTGAGCTTAGCAAAGGATTGGGAAAGGGCTTCTTTCCATAGAAGTACCAATCCACTATGAAATAAAGTTTGATTCATGTTGTTTATATGCTCATTTAGTTTTTCTTGCTGTTTTAATATCTTATTTAGCATATCTAACATGATACAATATTTCATAGGGATATTAGATTTGTTATGTTTTATTTGACTTCAATAATAATGCTTGTCAAAGACTAACATTATGCAGATTTGGCATCCACATAATGGCGCTAGAAGGAGGGCACCCACCGAGTTGGAAGAGATCTTCTTCTCATTGGATTAATAATAGTAAGATGCAATTGTGCAGATTCTTGGGGTAAATCACTGTCCATGGTTTCAATGAGTTTTGTTTCCTTTGTTTTGCTTTAGAAATTTGTATGTGGCTGAAAGATTTTTTTGGTGGTGTTTTATTTCATTCTGAAAGAATTTTTTTGTTGTTGGCTAAACGAAAGCATTTTTTTTGTGGTTTTCTGTATTAAGGATTTCCTGCTCAATACTTATCCATTTGAGCAAAAAAGAATTAAAAAAAAAAAATGTCTTTGTATGTACATTCAATGGAGGCATGCGTACTTAGTGCGTTGATCTTTTGAGGCATTATGTAAAATTTCCCACTCTCCTGTCTATCCTCCCACTTGGTACAGTCGTCTACCAAAGTTTCCCAACTATAGTGTAGTGCAAATATCCCTCTTGTATTACGCTTTGATAGATGTCCATAGGCTGTAGCAAAGTGCCTGTTTAGTATAGTCGAAGAGGTTGTAGGAAAAGGTTAAGGAAGATATTTACACCAACCGCTTTGTTAGTCTTGTGCCTTGCCTTGCCTTCCACCTTTTGCATTTATGTTGCCAAGGTAAATGCAACCATAATATCTGACAACAATGCCCTATCTTTGTCTTTGGATAGATAACCATGTTTCAAGGAAGATACAACAATGACAACTGAAAATTACATTTAACTTTTGAGGGATATCCATAACTGGTTCCAAAGCTCCCATTCTTCTTGGCACACGTTGTGAGGTTGGTGGCAAAGATTGGCTTTAAACTCACCAATCGCATTTGGTTAAACGTCTTTTCAATCACTCTTTTTTTTTTAAAAAGCATTGTTGCTGCATAGTCAGTAGTCATGGCATTCGATGAGACCACATGCTTTGACTCATTTTGTTAAATAGTTCTCATGCTTGTTTATGCTTTCACGCTGTGGCACTTATGTCTACCAAGGCAGATACTCTATTCCAGTTCTTTGAAGCATTCTGTCAAATAGTTCACATGCCTTGTCTGTGCTTCACCTTACAGCCACCAATGACATTTAATAGGCCATGAGATCACATCTCTCTGAGGCATTCTGTTAAACAGTTCTTGTGCTTGTCTATGCTTTCACGTTGTGGCACTTATGTCTACCAAGGCAAATACTTTATCAATAAGTTTGTATGCCTTGTCCATACCTCACTGTCATTAAGTTTAGGCACCCTATTTATTCATCGACAGAATTCAAACATCCTTTATGATGCTTCTATTTCTCTGTGACAAAAATGCTAAAAACATTTGATGTTTACAAATGACATGTCGTATAGAAAGGTTTTATGACAGATGTGTAACCCTTTGTATAGATTATCTTCAAAGATCTATTGCAGCACGTAACCTTTAATGAAGATTCTACTCTCATAGACGTATATTGGAATTTCGTGCCTTGGCTTGGTCCTTGGTATTTGAATTAAAAAAAAGGCTTCGAGAGCTTGATTTATGACCTTGTTGTAGCCACCAAATTCATTACTAGAATGCATTGCTGCCAAGGATAGCTTCAAATGTTTAGTTGAAAAATTAGAGTCATCATTCTAGGAAGAGAGTTTCACCATCTTTGTCTTCCTTGTACGCTCAAAGAAAATTAATAATAGCAAAGCAGTCTGACAGGTAAGAAAGCTACATTTATACCTAATTCCTTTTATAGTAATACGTTGTTTTGAGAATCGTTGGTGTGATCTCAACTCGTGACCAATAATAGGTAACTACCTAACTAATGCTAGCTATTAAATCATATCATTCCAATATGATGGTTACCAGCTTTGAACTTCATAATAACAGAAATATTTTTAATGATAACAGTGAGATTATCTGTGGTAACCACGTGCTTGAACTTGTTGGAGCTTGGATTCTGTGAAAAAGTAGCTATTGCCTGGATACATCTAATGTACACTTAAACAACATCACAGAGAAAACTATTGTAGCCATTAATTAATGACAAAGTGGGTCATCACAAGTCCAATCCTAACCTATAATCAGAAGGAAGGCCCCACTGTAAATCACTATTTTCTCTGTTGTATCTACTCTTAGAACAGGCACCGTGCTTCATTGGTAAACCCACGTGGAAGCATACTATACCATTCAAATACATCTGTTTAGAAAAAATGCGTACTTCTCTATTGTTATTATTATTTTCTGACATTTGTATCGGTGTTGGGCTTCATTAATTGTGAATTTTGTAGATTTCAAAAAGTCGTTAGATGTGTTTTTCAAGAAATGACATGTTATGCTTAGCTTAGTTACATTGAAATGTGATTGACATTAGACAAGCATTTATAATACTATGCACTAAGTTCTCATATAATGATATAAATGCACATTTCTTAGAGGATTTTTGTCAAACAGTAATGTGCCTTATTCTATGCTTCCACATCTTGAACACACTTCTATGTGATTTTTTTTTTTCGAGGCTGCAAACATTTTGAATGAATTTAATCTATCTTGCTACCACATACATTGTTTGAGGTGTTGTCGAAAACAAGATCCAAAAGCTTATCTATGCAGATTGACATCACTGTGGAAAGCAACTACCACTTGCATTTAATCTGACAACAATTACTATGTTTTTTGTTTATGAAAATGGGATCCAAGCTTGATATGAGGAGCCTTTAATGCTGCAATTTGGCCGCTATACTCTCCATTTGAAAAAGAGGAACATTCATTTTCTATTTTAATTTTTTTTAAAAAGTTATTGATTTGTGATTCATTTTGTTTTGCTAACTTCAATTTGTTGTGTACAGATTGCTGAGATGGAGCCTATCTATTAACTTTGATCAATTCTTTATGTTTAACCATTAATTTGATCTACTTCGCATCGTGGAGGATAAATCAAAGCATATTGGAGTTGAAAAGGAATTGGACATTAAAAAATTGAAACCAACAAAGCATTTTTTAATGCTTAAAGGCTTCCATTTCATGATTTAATTTTATGTTTTAAGCTAACTAGATCATTGTTTGTTTTCAAAGTTGGATTAAAATTGAACACTGGAAACTGACTAGACATTGTTTTTTTTTCATTAATTTTTTTTTTGGGGATAAAATTGAACAAACAAACTTGACATTTGATTTTGGTGCTTAAAACGAACTTGAATCATTGCTTTGAAGGATAAAATGAACATGTGTCTTGTGTTTTGTAATCTTTTATGCAAAATAATCTCACCTAAAAAGGCGTATGCACTTATCTCACACTTCACAGTGACCTTGAGAATCAAAAGTCTTTTTGATGACATTAAGTTGCATAAAAGATTGCCTCCACACTTCAGTTTGAGTTTAAAAATTGAACAAAATCTTGTGCGAGTGTGAGTGAGCTTATTGCATGTGTTCTCCCTTTGTTTCTAAACAAGGGTTGATCGAACTATGAATAAGTTTATTTTCTTTTGTCTATCTTAGAGGGCCTACCTTGGGGAAAAAGTACTCACCCAAGGGAATGACTTAACCGGTAACACTCTAAAACCAAGAGTATTTCCAACCGAGATATAAATGTGGGTATTGGAGTAAACGCCAATATCACGTGGTTGATTCCGACGAGATGGATCCAAAGGGGGACTCTCACCGTATGGGTCAATCTCCACGAACATAAAGTTTGAACTAGAACCCTTGTTTGTAGCAGCCAACCAGTCCATCCAATGATTTTATCGAAGTGGTGCATCGGAACTTAGATTCCAAGAAGTTACTTGCCATGTCCGATCTTGGTTAAAATATAGAGGTTAAGACTTCATTCTTAACATACCTTTATATTTTTTCCTTGCTTGCATGTAAAAACATCTCTTCTACTACGAAGGGCATGAGGCAAGCACACCAAGAAAAACATAACAATTGAGCTAGGGTGTTATATTGCTTGTGAGTTAGTTTGAAAACATAGTGCTTTGATCGAAAAAATTGGAAAACCAACATTCAACATGAGCATCAAATCTCAAACTCTTTAGGAGAAGCAAATATCCTTGAAAAAATTCACATGTTATTCCTTTCTCTTGGGATTCATATCCTTAGAGGCTTCTAAACATTTGGATTTCATCTCAATTTGCTCCTACTAAGGTCAACAATAGGTAACTCTTGCCTCAAATTTCCTTGGTTTCCGCATGATACACTTTGCGGGATAAGGGGAAAGTTGAGAAATTAGACATCTAGATTCAAAATCTAATGAAGAGTGTGTTTGTGGTAAAAAGAATCCATTAAGCAAAGATTGAATCAATTGGACCCCACACATGTGCTTGGCATCTTTTGGTCATATGGTTTTCATGCAAACATTGGTCTTTTGATTTTGAATTACTCTTAGAGAAAGGCATGTTCTTCACTATCTTGTTCTTGTAAACAAGGTTCTCCATAGGATCATCTAGGATGAAATCAAACAATTCATCCATCCCAAACATTTATCATTTTCCATCCCACAAAAAAACTTTAGAGCTTTGAAAACATCATTCTAGACTTGGCTAAATCATCAAAATAAAAATCACCTTGTTTAGTTAGGAGTATGGGAATGCATCCTTTCTCATACATTTAATTGAATTAGCAATCCTTTGAACAAGTTCATCCTAAGATAACATCTAACATTTTAGGGTTTACAAGTTCATTATCCAAATCAAACTGATCAAAATCAAACCCTAAGTCTAGCATTGATCCAAAGTCCCTAAACATTCAACACTTGAATATCATTTCCCCTTTTCATCCTTCATCTCATCATTGGTCCTAAATACCTTAGAGGTCAACAAGGTCAAAACAAAAGAGGAACATGGAATATAAACTTTATCCATACATCATGAGTAATACAAGTCAACTAAGCTATCAAAGCCTTACAACGCCGATTGATTATCAATACTCACATCTATACAAACCGTACATGGGATTATTACCTTCGACAAATGTCAATAGTACAACAAATGTGAGTATGCCTAAATCAAAGTTTGGGACACCTTTCCCAATGGTAGATTTAAATCCAAGTCCAAACCTACAAATCCACCAACCGAACAATCAATGCATGAGCCTTAAAAAAAAATGTCATCCCACCAAATCCCTACATGCCAAATGAGAATGTACCAAGTACAAGTTTTCCAAACATGAATCCAGAAAAAAATTGGGATAAATATGTTTGCAAATAATACAAATTTCATTCAGAGTCCAAACAAGATGTTAACGACTCCAAGATAAGGTGCCACCATGCAAAATAAAAGTTACCTAAATCAAGACAATGTTCACTTTCAACCTATAATGCCAATCTGAACACCATCCCAAATTAGAACATTGTCCAAAATCAATTTTTTCATGATCCCATTCAAAAACCACAAGTATGCATCCCAAATCTACTTGAACAAAAACCAAATCAACAATATCAAGGGAGTCAAGATCGAAATCAAGATCAAATTTGGCAAGATCAAATTGCTACACTTGCCAAAATAGTTGAGTCATTGCGCCAAGAGAAATCTCCACCACCATTACCCATATCAACATCATTCCTTGGTTTAGGGATTCCCCCTTTACCTAGCACTAATCACTCCATCCAAATCAATCCACTTAACACCAATCAAGCCATCACATCAAATCCTTTGAATATACCATCAACATCACACCAACAGATGGTATCTAATCAAATGACAACATCAATCTTTACAAATCAAAATGTGGTCACCCAAGGATCTATCACCTCAGTCATTCTGACCATTCCTATCACCTCAATCACTCCAACCACACGTATCACATCGATCATATCTCAACCCCTCACTACCATGATCTCTACAAGCGTATCTCAACCACTTGTCACTACATCCAACACAATTCCGAATCCACCACCACTACCACAAAAACCAAATGCAGCAAGACAATATAACATTACACTAAAAGCTCAGCAAGCCTACCAAAAGGCCATCCAACAATATATAGCCATGCAACAAGCAACAAAAGCTCAACAAGTTGCCCAAGCCTCTCAAGCCACCCAACAAACACAAGCACAAACACGAAAATGGATAACTATTGGGGATAACGATGAACATTTAACCACTGGTGATAACATTGACAATCTCCCCACCACAATTGCTGAAAGAAATGATCAAGATTTATCCATCAAAGAGCACATTGAAGATGTTTCTATCTCATCCGAAGATCAAATCAACATAGGTCAAGAGTCGCTTTTAAATTATTATCAAAATCCACCAACAATACTCGACAATGATCCAATCCAAGAAATGCCAACATCACTTGACCCTATGGTTGAAGACATTCAAAATATCTCCATCGCAATTGTTGAAAACAATGTTGAAAACCTATCCATCAATGAGCACATTGAAGATGCTTCCACCTCATTCGATGACCAACTCACCATACATCAAGAGCCACTCTTTAGTGATCTATTTCAAGGAGTGTTAGAGATATTTGATCCTATCGACATAATTTACAATCCATCAACCAATGATCTTATTGAAAATTTCTCTACATCATCTTATGAGTTAGAGGACATATCTCAAGAATTTATCCCAAAGCATGATCAACATCTTTCACCAAGGTCTAGCAATGGTTCTTTCCAAAACATGTTGACACCCTTTGACCTCATAGTTATAGATGTTGAAAGAATCCTCAACTCAACACTTGATCTAAGTCCACTCAAAGATCAAGAGGATATTGAGCCACTTCCCATTCGTAATGATGACATCCAAGAACCCTTTGTAAGCAATCCATCCTTTGAAATTGACCCATGTCAAGAACTTGATCCAAAGCATGTCGAAAGAAACTCTGAAAACATTCAAGATCAAGAATTTGTATCTCCAAGATACTACAATAATCTAATGGACACTCTCCTATCTATGCAAGATGCACATACTCCTCCATCTACCCATGAGATGCTTTATGTGGATGGACACATAGATGATCTTCATCTAGAAAAAAATTATGTTACACAAAAAGAGCAGAGTATTAATTCCTATAGTCAAACTAAGCTATTAACATCAGGATCAGATATATCCCAAATTCAGATCGAGGACATCAGGTATGCAAATATCTAGCATTATCCGCTTAAGGAAACAAGTTAGACAAAACAAGATATTTCAGAGTTAGCAGAGCAGCAAATTGAAATAACATCATCCACAGTGGTTATTTATGAGAGAATGCATTTTAAACAAGAGCTCTCAAAATAGGAAGAATCAAAGCATGAAAGTACTACTTCCACAATACTGGGGGAAACTATGTCTCAAGCAAACATCAACATAGGGAACACAAAGAGTCCTTATGATGAAACCAATGCCAATACTACAACCAGCCGTGTCATGAATCTTCATCCACCCATCACCCCATCCATGAATTGGGACCAACATCAAAAGAAAGAATTGAATCAAAGTACAAAGAACATTATCAAAGTAAAAGAAGCTGAGAAGCATAATGGACAAATCAAATACAAATGGATACCAAAGAATACAAAGAAAGATTATCCCTATCAAACTCCATCAGTCAAAGAAGCTATGGGGAAAAATAAAAAAGGGAAAAGTATCCATCAAATATTTCCACAAAAGTAAAGCAGGCTTTTCAAGCGACATACAAAGTGTATCAAGCAGTTGGTCCTAATTCCATGCTTTCGTATCCACCCATCATTGCTCATCTTACCAAGTTTGAAGAGTCAAAGGTTCCAAACTATCAACCAATCCATCTCCTATCCCTAAATACACTCCATCCATGCCTCCACGCATGATATCCAATTTTCAAATTGACCATGTATTGGCAATGACCCTTCATCATAAGGATTCTGAAGGAACTCTATTGCGATGTATGCACAAAGACAGAGTTAACCCTAATATGAATGAAGCAGATCAGGAATCTCAAAAGTTGTATTCAAGTGCATGTATCTTTGAACACCTTATCTTATCACAAGATAATCCTTGGCATCCTTTGTGTGCTTATCGTATCCACCCATTCGTACACCTATTCGAGCATCCACACATGACATTCCATACATTGCTAGACACTGGGGGTAGATATTTACATCTTGCTTTGAGAATAAATATTGATCAATATCCTCAAACTTATGTGGTGATCCAAACATTGGAAAACGTGAAACCAAACCAGTCAAAGTATTTGTGATCCAGAATCCAAATTACTAGCCCATGGCATATTTTGACAAGAAGATGTTCCTTATCAATTTTCATTTTTATCGAACATTGATCCAAACAATCGATATCAATTGCATCTAATTTGCATGTCAACATCACATCAAATCATTCGAACAACTTTTGTTCCAAATCAAGCTTCATCAATCATGATCAATCAAATCCAATCAAAAAAATAATCATCTCAGAATATCCTTGTGTTTCTTAACACTATCCTTGCATTGTTGTGCATCCTCAACAATGTTATCATCATCAATCCTAATCAATCCTGATCAATCCAATCCTTGCATTGTTGTGTATCCTCAACAATGTTACCCTCATCATCAATCCGTCGATTCGATCATTCAACCTTAGCTTGGTTTTCAATAAAAATCCTAAATAGAGTACTGATATCATCACACATACATGTCCATATACAAAACATCAAAATCATGTGAAAATCCAAAAAAACTCAAAAAATCAAAAAAACATCTAAAACATTGGAATCCAAACTACATCGTCTCTGAGCTTAAATGTAGGCAAGGCTAATCTCTGATCAACCCCGGAGACACAAAAATCCAAAGCAATTCAAAAAACCAAGAAAATACAAAAACATTCAAAAAGCATGTCAAAATCCAAAAACATTCATAAAATCTCAGAAAACCCCAAAACATTCAAAAAATAAAAAATCAAAACATTTGTAAAATCTCAAAAAATGCCAAAAAAATCCTGAAAACATTCCAAAAATGTCAAAAACATCCAAATATTTGAAAAAATTCATCCGTCTCATTTCACTTTCACTCGAAATAATCAATCATCCATAATAAATTGATCGCCACCTTCATCCTTTGGCAACACAAACAAAAACAATCATAGCAGTCAACAAAATCAAGTTTCAATCATAAAATCAAAATCAAAACAACAAACCTTTAAAACAAAATCAAAATCTTGATCAGTCGCAAACATGTCAATCAACCTTATATCAATAGCCTATGAATCAACTTATCAAACCATCATCATCCTATACAATGCATGTCCTAGGATATATCATTCCAACAATGGGCATCATTTTGGATATCACCTTGGATTCTTATTCTATCAAAACAAATCCCTTTGGCTAGAGGTATGAAGAACATTGGCTTGTTTGCATACTTGATCTTTTCTTTTGTTTTATCTTATTGCGCTCATTCAAAGGACCTCTCGATGATATCCAAACGAAGGATTTAGAGAGATAGGAATGGGGCAACGATCATTATCCTTTTGTTTGTTGTGCTTGTTGGACATTCTTGTAGAATAACTTGGTGAATACTTGCTTTGTTAGGTACATCCTAGCAAGGTTTCTGTATGTCAAGTGTGAACAAGAATACTCCTATCTATTTTTTGAGTCAAAGTCCATTGCACTAGGTACAACACCATCCTGGTTCTTTATACCTTGATGCATCATATATATGTGTATTATCAAACATAAGGTAAGTAGCCATTTTAAAATCCCAATCCTTGATAAGCAAATCATCATCATCTATCATCATCATCATCTCTCATAAATCCAGCTTGTTGGAACCTCTTGTCATCATCTATTTTCTTCTTTTTACACTAACATCAAGTCATGAGTAGTTAATCATCATCATCATCAATGCATCCATCCTGCATCCATAAATTTTTTCAGCATACCACATATCATTCATATCATACATAATAGGAAACAACTATCATTTCACATGCATTGAATTTGCATCATCATCATAATATAGATCTGTTAGTCTAAGCATCTCATAAAATCATACATTTTCATAAAACAACCATTGCATAATCATAGCATATCAAATCATCCATCTCATCCATCATCACATCATATCATCATTTAAGTTGTTTAGGATAATATAGATTTGTTATTCTAAGCATCTTCAAACTATCTCATTTGCATCATCATCCATAACCATCCATTTTGAACCTCTTTTTCGTGAGATCAACCCTCAAATCAAATCTTTTCACTCGATCTCTCGAGGGGGTAATGTACTAGTGTACTTCTTTCTGCCAGGGCATCCGAAAAAATCATAAATTTTTTGAATTTTGATCTCGGCAAGTTTATTCTTTGAACCAACACAACAAGTACATTGCTTCAAAGAGGGGAAAAATGTAGACACGCAAAATTGGCATAATGCATTTGATTGGGTCATATTCATCCATTCATCAAATAAATCAAGTTTATTTAGTTAATCTCCTAAAGTCATAAGTTTAAATTAAATAAATCAACTTGATCCTAACATCACCCTCCTTGATTAAATAAATCAATCCTTTATTTAATTAAGTCTAAGATCACCTTTCATCCCTTTTTGATTTAAATAAATCAAAATATTCAAGTCAAAAGGGTCAAATCACCTAATCATCATATAAGCTAATCTAATCCTGATTAACCTAACCTAACCACCCATCACATCCTCTAGATTTTCCCACTTGCACCAATAAATCATTTTAATTCATTTATAAAATCAATATTTTCCATCAACATGACATCTCTGAGGAATATTCCCTCAAGTTTGAATTCAAAAACAAGTGGACATGTACATCCAAAAAAGCATTTATGAGCTCTTACATGGCTCTTACATGTACCTTTGTAAAGGTCAAACTCAACATTTATTTCACAAATTCAAATTTGAAATCTCCCTCTCTTTGACACATTGACCAAAATGTGCTCATCCTCCAACCTATCACAAGTTGACAAGTGGCCTCTTTTCATTGGATTGTTTTTAGTCCCACATCCTCCATGTTTGGCATTCTTATATCATTCTATTCTTTAAATAGAGATAATCTCCATTGATTTACTCCTCCATAATCTTAGCATTTCATCCATTGAATCTCATGCAAAGTCACTCTCTTCAATTGAGAACTGATTTTTCCCATCTTCATAGTATCTTCATATCAGTTTCATCATTGAGCTTAGCAAAGGATTGGGAAACGACTTCTTTCCATAGAAGCACCAATCCACTATGATACAATATTTCATAGGGATACTAGATTTGTTATGTTTTATTTGACTTCAATAATAATGCTTGTCAAAGACTAACATTATGCAGATTTGGCATCCATAGGGATATGGTTTTTCCTTGGTTTAGAGTGGTTGCTATTATGTCATGGTTTACTCTTGATATGCATTTAGAGTTTGGCATGGTAATTTTTCTCTTGAGACTAGGATGTATATATGTTATGGTGCATGTGATGTCCTTGGAGGAGATGGTTAGATCATGTTGTCATGTCTATGCTCTTGATTTATGATTGGAGCTTTGGCATTGATCTTGTGTAGTTATCTTATGTATTGGGTACATTAATCATTTTCTTGATTACTTCATGATAGTGCTATGTTGCATTTGGAGTTTGGCATGGATTGGTTGGTTACAGGTCCTCATGGATACTTGGAGAAATAGGTGAGTCTTGAGTTCTCTTATGATAAGAGATATATGTTGGGATGGTTACTTGTAAGAAAATATTTTTTAACAGTAAAGACCAAGAAGCCTAGACCTTGGTTGGACATGATTTCAACACTCTCAGCAGTTTCACATGCCTTTAAAGAGGCAATTTGGATACAGGGACTTGGGAAAGGTATTGGTTTTAATTGCAAGTTAAACTTGAATGTGATAGTCAAAGTGCTATATGTTTAGCCAAAAATCCTATGTATCATGCTTGTACTAAGCATGTTGATGTTCAGTATCAATTTTTGTGAGAAATGGTTGAGAGTGGGAAGGTATTAATTGAGAAATTTGACACTTTAATTAATCTTGTAGATTATGATCTTATGAAACTAGTTCCTACAGATAAGTTCTCTTTGTTTTAATCATTTTCTTAGAGCTTCATGATTATGCGGGTTGCATTTGAAGTTGGCATGGATTTATTAGTTGGTGCAGGAAGGCCATTGGCCTTGAGTCATGTACTTGATTTATAATAATGATTCATTTTTTAGAATAATTGCAATGTATAATGTCAAGTGGGAGAATGTTGGGAATAGGATACTAGTTAATTGCAATCCTAATTATTATTTCATGTATCTCCTAAAGTGTTCCCTAAACAATAGGATTAGAAAGATATTAAATTTGAATGAAATGCACATGTTAATTGACATTTGTAATTAATTCTAAATGATAGGAACATGTGAGGGCATCCAAAAAGAGTTCCTAAATAATAGGACATGGGGCACCCACATGGAAGGTGGAACTCACCTTGAGTTAAGTTAACTATTTGGAGAAAAATATAACACTTCAGTAATTCATGTGTTGATCATCAAAGCTTGCGCCTCTCTGACAATCTTATGGGAAATTCAGTGAGTGGGGGACAAATTGCGTCTCATTGAATACCATCAGGAATTTTATAGAAAGTTGTCTCTTCTTTGGGGGTTTTGAGATAAGGGGAGAAGGAAATGTAAACATAAAACATAAAAGGTGATGCACCAAATATTTTATAACATTTCAAACCCAAATTATTCCTATGAGTGATATAAATAGACACAAAATGCCACAAACCTTCATTGTTGGAACGAGAATGAACAAAAAAGGCTACCTTTTAAAGCACAATGCAAAATTTCAAATCTTTCTGCAGGTAGTGCTCATTAAGGTCCGATCAAACATAAAGACTTCTTACAGTTATCAGAACAATATCTCATAAATCACATGAACTCTTCCTTCTAATACAACATAGTACAATAAAATAAAAACTTTTAGAAAAACAAAGAAGTCTAATGATATAGTCTAGTTTTCCTAAGTTACTATTCTACAATACAAGCATACAGTATAGAAATTTTTAACTTAAATTATCTAGATTCAGCTTGCAAGACATAATGTTTCATTCAAAATGACAATATAAAGAAAGAAAGATTGAAAAAGGCCATACATGCACAGTCTCAACAAATTCTCCTCAATAGTTCATGCTTTAATTATCAAATGAACTTTGAAATAGAGGTCATATGCGAATCCGACAATGGTTTAAACCTTAATAGATATAACATGCCAAAGTAAAGTAGTTCTACAACTTGTTTCTAAAAATAATTCTAAAATCCTAAGAAAACTAAAGAAACTTTTCTTAGCCAAGAAATTGTCACTTGGAATCCAACCCTTTACTGTGTTGTCACCTTGGTTATATAGCCAAGCTAAAAGAAGAAAGCACTGCCTCAACACAAAAGTAATTACTACCAGATGTCATCACTCGATAGCTTGCATTCTAATTTTGGATCCTTGGTTAGGCCGCAAAAATCTTTACTCATTAATTCTCATCTATTGCATTTATGTCTTTTAGATATTTAGCAAAGATGTAGGCTTGCAGATGATCAAATCCTAAGAACATTCTAGAAAAAAAGGGTCCATTGACCAATTACATTACCTCGAGGCACCGACTCCAAAATTTCATTCAAAAAAACCTAGAAAATAAAGGGAAACAAACTCTAATAGACCCCCCAAAAGATATCATCAGGAATAGTCCTTGGAGAGATAACACGTCACGTGGGAGGAGATCTTATGATTTTAGAAAAACCTTTTGGAGAAAAATTTCACCAAACTGAAGTGTGTCTTAGGCCCTCCTCCAAAAAGAAAAATGATATGAGAAAGTTGTGCAGCCACCACATGGCCTATTGCCCATCTTTTTGGCCAACCTTATAAAAACCCAGACATTGTAGAAGTTGAAAAAAAAAGAGGCCAAAGATCAAAAAGCTAAAGCAAAGAAAAATGTTTAATAGTTTTAGTGACTCATAGGGGCCTTCGCTCGCGAAGGTATGAACCCAACTCTCTAGAAATTCCTGGAGTTTAAAGAAAGAGGAGTGTTGCACCTGCCATTTTGCTTCGGTTGGTAAGAGCATACTGCAAATGAGCTTGTATGCTTGGTCAAGTTGGAAGACCTCCTTGAATGACACAACTCACCATCTTGTAGTAACCACTCTGAGATAATGATAAAGACAAGAAAGGAAAAAATCTCTCTCTCTCTTGATCTCATCGACTGCATGTGTTGTGCTTGAACTCAGAAGTTCTGTAGAAGTTTGATCCTTCTATTTGATAACTTCCATGATTTTTTCTATTGTATGCACATCTTTGTCTAGGGAGAAAAAGGGAGGTAGCCCATAATTGATCAAGACATTGAAATCCTTTTTTATTTCTTCAACTCTCCTTGCCAACACCATCTAACAATCTTTGCACTTTTTGGTGACTTTGTGAGAGTTAATAAACTCGCTTTGATGGAAGCGATTCTTCGATTAGGAATCCTGACATCTTTTAGGACCTTGTTGGAAGCTACACAAAGCTTGGGAACAAAAATTTATGATTTCACCAGTCTAGAGCTATATGCCTACAAAATATGATCGAATATTGAGCCAATATTTCCATTTATTTCCTAGACATCCCTCAAGAGTTGCAAAATAGGCTAGAGAATAGGAACTCCAGCTATAATCTGCTCCCAATGTGAAGATACCAACCTTTTTAATAGTGGGAGTGACTTGGAATTCTGTGCAACAGCTAGCTCCTGATTGAGCAGATTATTTCTCACATTTTCCTCTACTTGATCTCTCTCTTTGAGAGAATTTCCCAGTTCAAAGCTTATTCTTCTCATCTCTAGGTCATGCGTCTGCAAAGTAGACACAACTTATTTTTCTACCTTTGCCTGTGCTTTCCTGACACTATCGAATGCTTGGGACCAGACACTATCCAGCTCTTTCTATAGGTTTTCGTGAGCATTTCTGTACTCCATGTTGGTCTAACGCTGGATGGCGAGGTCAACTTTTAGTATTTCAATTTCGGCCTAAAGCTGAACTTGTTGGCTTTGTGCTTCTTCGAGGAATCTTGAGGTTTCCCCTTGCTCAACATCCTTGGCCTTAATTTCTATCTACAATCTTCCCACTATTTCCATCACATTAACCAAATTTTCCTCTCGCTTCTTCAAACTCCTATCCAACTTTTCATAATCTGCATATACTACTTGCTAGGTGGTTTTAACCAAGACTACCTTGTTGGCTGGGTGAGTTTCATTAAGATCTAGGCCTATTGTCTAGATGTCATAATCCTCCATCTACATCTACACTTCAGGCTTTGCCACAAGTGGTTTCATGGTGCTAATCAAGAGAGAATTTCGATGCTCATTATAGCATGCCTCAATTTTCTTTATAGCCAACAACTCAGCCATTCAAAATCCGCCTCTGCTTAGCATTTCGTTGGGCCAGGTTGGTTGCATTGAAATGATCCTAGAGGGTTTGAGGAACATTGGAATTATGTGTTGCAATAGGGGCATCAGGAGGAAAACAAAAAAAATTAACAGAAGGGGAGACCTCAAATGTATGAGCATGCAACAAAGCGAATGGGAGCATTATCATGGAAAAGGGTGGCACACCAAGCTGAGACTGAGCGGGGGATTTTCCAATAGGAGTGAAAAGAGACACAGTAGGGTGTAAAGGTGTTTTCTTAGAAGATGATGGGCTAGGAGTGGGGGTTAGTACATATGTTTCAACTCTTTCTAGAGGGCCCCATGACAGGGTGATAAAGGAATCAACATCAGCTAAGGCGGATACCGCTCGCTCGAGCTGCAGGGTAATTTTAGGGGGTTCAATACAAATAAGAGGAGGTGTATTCAAAATTAAAAGGCTAGGGCCCGAGGATGGAGAATTCATTTCTATGGGAGGAGGAAAAGGAGTAACCAAGGATACAAAAATGAGAAGAAGAGAGGGAGCGAAACTTACCTAGACCATAGTAGTTGGCACATCTTGTAGGGAAGACTTCACTTCTTCTACTCGGGCTAGTATGTCAGATACACCTAGATCTTGGACCCACCTTATTTTCTCACAACCAGAACTAACATGTCCTGATCTTCTAGCCACCGAGCCCTTTAACACTTGGCCCTTGATGATTGCAGTAGATGACACCCTTGGAGACCGTCGATTTCTCTTTCCTTTACTTTGGGCACTAGAGGAGGACGGGGCTTGCGAATCACTTTGCTTTGAATCCCTCTAACTGTCGGATTCTTGAGGTCAGGAAGCCTGATGTAGAGCTTCCTCCTCATCGACTTCATGACTGGTTTTTTGATTGTTGTTATCAGAGTCTTTCTCCTTATCGTAAATTTCTTTGAACTCTTTGTCCAGCTATAACTATCCAATAGGCAAGTTGAGGCACTGCAACTCCTGTCTGAATCTCCAAAATTCTGCCTTCTTTCTCTCATACCACTGCTTCTTCTTTAGTTGCATATTGATAGGTTTTTTTTATCAAAAGGATCCTATCATATGGTACCTTTGGTGTGTAGAAGCTCGACCATTTTTGTCATTTGAAAGGGATGTGTTTCAATTCAATGTACACCTCAACACTTTCTTGATTCAGATTCTTCTTCCTTTCGAAGTATTCCCACTCCTCATGCCTTACACTATAGAGTCCTCATAGGTTTTAGCCCCACTTTCCACTGATAAGGACTATACCTAAGGCCGCCAATAGATCCCTGAGCTCTTCTTCACCAATTTTTTTTGTCAGCGATACTCAACTATTAGCAATATTGAGGGGAAGTGAATATAACTTCATTTTATTCCTTCCCGCACCATAGATCCTATCAACAACAATCACCTGGCGGCACGCCTCCAATGCTAAGACTCCATTTGTCAGAAATCTAGGGAGTTGGAAAGACTCATTGGGAAAGCCATGGAATCTGATAAATGTGAAGTCCACGCATGTGAAATAATCTACTGAGTATGGCGAGATCTTTATCCATTGTAGGACTTTAAGAGAGAAATGACCAATAGGGAGAGGTAATAATTCTTGAAGTACTAGCCTCAAAAAATAATCTAGAAACCAATAATATCCCCCTGTTCTAGAAAGTATATGGGTCCACACAGAAACTAGCTAGAGAAAACCCCTTTCATCTAGCCTAGACACTAGTACATTTCTCCCTAGCCATTCATGATTCTGATGTAAAACTAGATGAGTCAAGAAAGAAGAATACATGAATTTAGAATTGGTTTTGTAATTATTTAGCTGGAGCAACATGTTTCCAACTATTATCTTGGAAAAATCATAGTGCCTTTTCTTTTCTCTCTTTAGTGCATAGGGTAAGACAAATTGAAAAGGAAGAACCTGTTCATCCTTGTCAAAACTAAAAACACAGGCCAACATTGAGAACACTGACTGTGTGTCCCTCTTGAATTTTTCATATGAAAGAGGGAAAGAAATATGACCCCGGTCTAGCCATTCCCTAGTTTCTTGTTCATAAAAAATTGTTCCTATGGCCTTTTCTTCCTCAAAAAGATCCATCTGTTCTTCATTGAAAAGCTCTACATCCCAGGCTATAGGGATGCACAACATATCTCGTATAGCTTGAGCAAAAATAATAACCCTAATCCTGCCATTCTGAATGACCCCTGTTTCCTCGTCGAATCTTTTAGCACATGCATCAACTAGCTTTGGGCATGGATGCACAACGAGCAACATGAACTATGGTAAACCAAAATCCTAGAGCCGAAACAGAAAACCCTTAGTCGACCATACTTTCGCTTTCTCTGAAAGACACCTTCTCTGAGACTTTTAGGGTTAACTGACAACTTGGGTTCAAAAACCTGGTCGACAATATGTTGCACTGCCTCTCTTTTCATGGGCTTATCCATCGGCACCTTGCAAAATTTGAAAGGTTGCTCCACTGCCAAGGAATTGGTGAACGACTTTCGCCCAAAAAATTGGCATATCCAGGTCATCGACCCAAAGCTATGACTTGTCTTCTAGAGGTTGAGGGTTCCACCATGACTATTATCAAGAATTTGTAGATAATTCTTTTAACAAAAAATGGTCACTTTCCTTTTGCTTGAAAAGGAAAACCCACTTTTGAGTGCAATTAATTCTCTGCTTGTACATGTAGTTAAGACTATGCTATTATGGTTGGTCCATTAAATGCCGCCACCAAGGTGATATGTGTGAACATGATATCCGTATCCATCAGGAATGCCGAGAACACTGCGAGGATGTAATTAGTACAATCCCATTGCTGCCTCTTTTACAAAAAAATTTCTTGCATTGAAGCACACACCTTTGCTATATGGAACGTGTGGAAGTGATGCAAGGTACACCCTGAAAAGAAATTGCCATTAATTTTTTAGGGTTCTTACCACATTAATCCATGTCTTTTCTCATTATTAAGCTGGTTGGAACTGATGATGATGAAAGACACATGTTGATAATCGACATATGAGAGCATTTACTCCTAGCACCCAAATTTATTTCTTTTGACATTCCACCTGATCCTTCGTATGATTTATCTATCTTACTCTGTTCTGTCTTAAAATTTTATGTTGCCATCCAACCAAAAATAAACATTTCGTTGGTTGGGTTTTTTGATTCACCTTTTCTATATATAGCTATACCACTGTTTGCAACATTCATTTGAAAATATAGTATCTTTAAGTTAGCTAGAGCCTTTTGCTTATTTCCATTTTTCCATAATTTGCTACTTTATCAGAATGTCTACCGGCTTAGGCACTCCCATCAAGCTTCTTCCCAAGAGACCACAATACAGCTTTGCAGGAGAAATTCCTGACGACTGGATCAAACGCCTGGTGAAGAAAAGTGACCCCCTCAAGATGACTATGTTCAAGTGGTTGGTCGGTGCAGATTTTATCACCGACGAGAACCAGCTTCGAAGCAACTTCAACGTGCTTTCCTGCTTCGTGGCCTCACTGTTGGACCTGAATGTGTCCAAACCCATGATAATTGAATTGTGCTGCAAGATGTTCGATACTTCACTAATGGAGGGGCTTAGAGAGATAGTGTGAGTGGCCATCCTTGATGTTGGTATCCTGAGTGCTATGGACCTCCACAGGCACGTGGAATTTGGCATAGATGTACCCTAGTTACCCTTTCTTTCTGATTTCTCCACTATGGACATTGAGATGCACCGTTACTCCTCTTAGCCAACAGCCAATTTTCTGTTGCAAGAGTATGGTGTGGAATAGGTTTCGGGGCTGCCTTGGAGGAAGCATTTTGACTTCCTACCTGTAGAGTTGCAATGAGTAGGCCTGGAGCCTTTGTTGTAGGGTTTGTGTCCATTGTGTTTTCAATGCCTCCTTTTGCAACCTGACAGACAAAGAAAATGAAGAAAAATGAAAGCCCGATAATGAGCCTTCCTAGCTTCCTAGATGATGGCTGGAGGCATTTTCTATCTATTTTTGCACGTTGCCTACCCTTTTGATCTTTTGACTTCATAACTCCTTCTAGGTTTGCTTGAGAGAGCCTTATATTTAAAACTAATCCTCAGGCTTGCATTATATGTAAAGTTTTTATAGATATAATACAATGCAAGCTTTTTGTTTCTTTAGTGTTCCTCTTTTAGTTGCATTATTTCAAAATTTTGGAATATATACAAATTTTTTACATATGGTACACAACTATTAAAATTTTCAGAGAATTGTGCACTTTAATAAAAAATCTTCAGATAAATACCATTAATTGATATATCTAAAGTGTTTCCTTGCATATCTTCAAGCTCGTATGCATTATTTTTTTTACATGCGCTGACTCGGAAAGGTCCCTTCCACAGTGCTTCAAATTTTTGGTGTTGCCCTAGTTTTGGAGTACGCTCATCGTACTTTAGCACTAGGCTCCCTTCTTTGAATTCTAGGATAGAATTCTTTTTGTGAAACCATCTCTTGACTATTTGCTAGCGATTGATCATGGCTTCATGGGCCTTTCCTCTATCTTATTCCAGTTTGAGGAGTTCTGCCAGTCGTACTTCCATTCCACCATTTTCTTCAACCTCCAAGGCTTTTAGTATTTGTAAAGTAGGAATTTCTATGGAGATGGGTATCACTACCTCTTTTTTGTATACCAAACCATAAGGGGAAGTCTTCAGAATCTTCTTGTGGGTAATTCAGTCTACCCATAGAGCAACCCATAAATGCTTGTGCCATTCTCTTTTTCGTTCTAACCCAATGCATTTGATTAACCTAGTAATTAGGTTTTTGTTGGTGGACTTAGCTAACCCATTCCCTTGTGGGTAATAATTTGATGAATTTTTAAGGAAAATATCATGTCTGATAGCAAAATATGACATCCCTATTCCAAAAAAATCTTGAGCATTATTGGATATGATGGTTTTGGGCGGGCCAAATTTGGTTACTATTTCTTCAAGGAAATTAACAATTTCCCCTTATGTTGCATTCTTTAGGGCTACAACCTCCATCCATCTTGTAAAATAATCAGTCACCATAAGGATCCACTTATACCCAACACTGGAAATAGGATTATCATGTTGATAAAATCCAAACCCCATTGTGCAAAGGGTTCTTTAGTTATAATCGGGCTCAAGGGTAAAGCGAGATTATTTCTTTTTCCAACAAAATATTGGCACTGTGTACATTTCTACACTAGGCAATGTGCTTTGACAAACATAGAGGGCCAATAATATCCTACCTGAATTATCTTCAAAGTGGTAGTTTTAGTAGAAAAGTGTCCACCCTTAGGACTGTGACAAAATTTGTTGAGAACTCTTTCCTCCTGTAGGCTATCGAGACACCAGAGCAGCACACCATCATAATCTCTCTTGAATAGTACATCCTCAATTAATTCATAACTGGAACCTTGCAATCGGTAGTATCTCCTTTTATTGAATGGAAGGATGATTGGGTAATATCCCTTCTACATATACTAGGTTTGATTAGCTACCCAGGATTGTTTAGACTCGAATTGGTATGAGTAGACTTGATTAAAGTCATTTTTAGCCACAAGACTTGCTTCTTGTGCGATGTATTCATGCAGGCCTCTTCCTCGAAACCTACTTGGTTGGTCTAATGTCCACATCATATTCTAGGATCTTAGTGATCCAATTTGCTCCTTTTTCGGTGATCTCACCTTCTATAATATATTCCCACACATTGGGATGTGCTACAAGGATAGTGATCTTGTTGGCCAACACCAAGTGTCAAAATTTTTTAAAACTTGTAACTATGGAAAAAGCTTATTTTTCCACAAAGTTGTACCTAACCTCATACCCCTTTAAATTTCTTGAATGGAAAGAAACAAGATGTTCTCCATCATTCTGATCACTTTTCTGAGTAAGCACCGAAGCTATACTATCCTGACCACTGTATACATAAAGTAGGAAATCTTTGGAAAAATATGGATTAACCAAGACCAGAGTGGCATAAATCACTATCTTTATTTTCTCAAAATATTCTTTTCCTTTGGAGGTCCATTTGAACAACATATTCTTTTTAAAGTATTAATGTGATAGGCATCACAATACCGACAAAGTTCGAAATGCAACTACTGATGAAATTAATTTTCCCCAAAAATGACTGAAGTCCTTTCTGGTTTACTTACAGGGGTAATTCCATTATAATAGATCTAATCCTTTTGAGATCTATTACTATTCCCTCTTTAGATACTACAAAGCCAAGTAGCTTACCTTGAGGTACTCCAAAGACACATTTCTTGGGATTTAAAGAAATCCCAAACTGTTGGCATTTCTCAAAGACATTTTCTAGATGATCGAAATGATCATCCTTTTATTTTGAAAAGATCATTAGGTCATCCAGGTATATCAACATAGTCAGGTTGATTAAACCTTTGAAAGCAATATCCATTGCTCATTGAAAAGTTGCACTAGCATTTGACAGTCCGAACGACATCTTGGCATATGTGAACGTTCCCCATTTAGTTGTGAATGTCATCTTGTGTTGGTTGCTCTCCTTTACATATACCTGATTATATCCTAAAAAGCCATCAAGCAATGAGAACATTTCAGATTTGGCTACTATTTGAAAAATTTGCTCCATTGATGGCAAGGGGTAATGGTCCTTCAATGAGGCCTTGTTCAAGTCTCAAAAATCAATGCAAATACTGATGTCACCATTCTTCTTTTAGATGAGTACCATATTTGAAACCTAGGTGGAATGTTTGATTGGATATATGATTCTTTATTCGACCAACTTGGTGAGCTCCTATGCTATCAAGGCTTCAACCTTCGGGTTGACTGAACTTTTGTTCTGTCAGACGGGCGTGGACTCTTCCTCCAAATCAATGGTATACTAAATTATACCCAGGTCATATCCTCTCAGATCATCATAGGTCCATGCCATAACTTTGTCGTACTCATAGCACAAATCCCTTAATCTTTCTTTATCCCTTTTAGGGACCTCTTTTTTTACTTTTAGCTTTCTGCCACTTCCAACATCAAGCTCTTTGTAATCTCTTTCATCTGCAGTGAACCTTCGCATTCCATTTCTAGAATCTTCACAATCAAAAAGTTTTTGGAGAAATCAACCCTCTGGGAAGCTTGTTCCATTTCAATTGCATGACTTGACCTTCAGAGAAATCAACTCTTGGGGATGAACCGTTGGGGTCCATTCCTTCCTTTTGTACAAAGGTAGCAGTTTGAGTGTCATCATCTAAAACTTTCCAATTTTAATCACTATCTCGAATTGAGGGTTGGATGGCAACTTGCATTGCATTTTGCTTGGTGGAGTCAGAAACTGGTTCAAATTGTGGCCCAACAGATGCCATCCAATCAACAACACTATTCTGAGATTGGGGAATAACTTGTATGTTGAAGGCTTCAAAGCTCTCAATTAGATCCCAAATCTGATATCTATATGAATTCATTCGAGTGTTCTTTGCAATTGATTGGCTACAAACTTGGGTCACAACCAACTCTAAATCTCTAAAAACTTGTACTCTCTTTACACCCATTTTTTCAGTAAGGATTAGACCATGTACCAAAGCCTAATAGTCAACATCATTATTCAAGCTTGAAAACATAAAATGATAAGCTCTAAGAGTTTTGGATCCCATCAAGGAATAGTAATCAGACGCCCGCCCTGGAGCCGAATTTACACTTGGAACCATCAAAATATAGGATCCATAGACGATTATCAAATGGGTCATCAAATTTCTCCCTATCCTTCACAAGTTTTGGAAAATTTTGATCTCCATCAAAATTTACATAGGTGCCTAATCTTGTCACATGGAAATTTCTGAATGGATCATAATCAATGAATTGGTTGAGCAACACTTCTTCTTTAGTAGTCCGCTCACTTTTATCTTCTTCATCTTCTAGCATTTCTACACAATATTTCTCTTGTTGAGAAATGGACGTATGTCTAGCTTCAAAGCATAAGACTGCATTGTCCTCAATGTGTTCAGGATGTAAAGATTCAGAAAGAATCTTCATTTTTCACCCCATGCTTGGTTCTCAATATGAGATGGGTCCAGTCAAGTGCTAGGTATCCACCAATCTTAGTGGTGAAATCTCTTGATAGACACATTCCGAAGACTAGTGGAATGTCTATCACTATTACTTCTTGCATGACTCTTTGGCTTGGACAGGAGAAAAGAGTCAGGGACAAGTCTTTTATCCGACCAACAGTCAGAACTTTCTTCCTGTCCAGTTGCATGGTTCCCTTTTCAAGAGGCTCATACTTTAGCTTCAAGGCATCTACCACTATTTTTGGCATGAGAGTGGTGCTATCCCCCAAATCAATCATATTATTACGCATCGGTTTATCTCTCACAATAAGTGTTAAAAAGAAAGGCATGGGATTTGTTATGCTTACCTCTTTTTCCATTGCATCTCCCACATCGTTTGCATATGCTGCATGTTTTAGTGCTTGAGATTCTAACACAGGTACCTTGTCTCTCCTAATCACATATAGGAGCCACTCTCATCTGAGGCATCTGTTCTTATTTCTTCAATGCTTCCCAAAGTAGAGTTTTTTGTTTGGGAATAGATATGACATCCCATATTGATACGTTGGTAAGCAGCTTCTTAAATTTCTCGACCATGTTAAGCATCTCGACTGCTTGGGCCTTGGGGTTTAAATGATGGTATTTCTCTTATTTTTGGAAGAAAAATTTCTAACATGATTAGGCTTGGCATTTCACTCATCTTTTTTTTAGGCCATGGTAGATTATGTGATTGTGGGATAGGCTAAACAATAGTTGGTAAGAACTACTTCTCTTGTGACAACGGTTGATGTGGCTGGGGTCATGTCAGAGGTTGTTGCATGTATTCACTGGTGAGCCTTCTTTTGGACCTCGTGTTGTAATCTGACTATACTTGTAGAGCATTAGTCATGAGAGCTTCATTCATGAATACCACATCTTCTTCCTCCACCCATGAGAACAACGCTTGGTCAGGTGTAATGCCTAGCTCCTGCTCTAGGGACATCCCTTGCATCTGTGCTCTAAAATGAGCATTATTTGTTTCAAAAGACCTATATATTCATCTACATTTGGAAGTACACCTTTCCCTCTATGTTCCACTATCTTTTGTTGCATGCTCCTTGGGAAGTTTTGGGGCATATGCTATCACTGCACGGGAAGCACCAAACGTTCTCTTCTTCCACCAAATTTTTCTAGCCTAGGATCATTTCTCTGCTCTGGCTATCCTTTACCATTTGAAGCAACATGGTGGCTAGAACTATTTGGTTTGCTGGTGTCATCTATTGGGCTCCTCCTTGGGAAAACCCCTACTATGTGTTCTATTGATAGGGTGTGCTACTTCTGCCATAGGTTTGAGTGCTTGGCTTTGGGGGCATCACCTGCTGTTGTTTGATGATAGCTAACTTATTAGCAAAAGTTTGCATGAGACTCTTTATGTAATTGATATCCATCATAACTGAGTTGGAGCCTGATGTATTGATTTGTGTAGTGGGATACACATACATGGATTGTGGCATGTCTACCATTGATTTTGTAGTAGAATTTCTTAAAGAAGTTTCTTCTATAGAATTCTTTGCCAGGTCTTATGGAATCAGGGGTTGAAGTTAGTCATGGCCTCATGAGGAGCTCTCTTGATGGTGATCAGGTGCTGAAGCAACAAGGAACAGTCTCCCTTCTCTAAAAAGTGTTTGAATAGGCGCTCTCTGAGTTGGTCCCAAGAAACGATATAACCCGAAGCCAAAGATTGATACCAATCTTGGGATTTTCCTTTGAAAGAGGTGGCCAATAGCCTTAGAGCGATATTTTCCTCTGCTATATTATGTACCTTGCATACTCTACTATATCTTATAGGTGTTCAGAAGGGGTTTTAAAATATTCTCCAGAGAATTTAGGAATACCCTTGAGGGCATTAGCAGGTATGGCAAGCCATACATCTGAGGGTGTGGGTGGTTGTAGCGGACTACCACTATCCCATGTTACAAAGCTCCTAGGAGTAGGGGAGGTATGTGAGCCATAGAGAAAAGGTTTATGTGGATTAGATATACAAGTATTCTAATTTGGAAATTTAAGCCTCAGGTGGAGTAGATAAAGCTCTAGGTACTGGGCTCTTACTTCTTACTCTATTTCTCCTTACAAATGATACAAAACCTGCAAGTCTTCTCCTCCTAGGGGTTGAGGTAGGTAACTGAGAGTACTAGAAGTGACCTCTCGAAGATGCTCTTGTTTGGAATCTGGGCATGAAACTTCCAGTTTTGTTCCTTAGCCTGATACATGAAATATTTCTGACTTCTAATTAGGCGTTTGGAAAACTTCTTGTCCCATTGGGCATGCCAAAAAAAGAACTATTGATCATCAAAGCTTGTGTCTCTCCGACAGTCTTATGGGAAATTCAACTAGTGGGGGACAAATTGTGTCTCACTGAATAACTCCAGGAGTTTTATAGGAATCCAACACTTCTTTAGGGGTTTTGAGATAAGGGGAGAAGGAAATGTAAACATAAAACATAAAAAGTGATGCACCAAAGATTTTACAACATTTCAAACCCAAATCATTCCTATGAGTGATATAAATAGACACAGAACGCCACAACCCTTCAGTGTTGGAAAGAGAACAAACAAAAAAAGCTAACTTCAAGCACAATGTAGATTTTCAAATCTTTTTGCAGGCAGTGTTCATTAAGGTCCAATCAAACATAAAGACTTCTTAAGATTATCAGAACAATATCTCAGAAATCACATGAACTCTTCCTACTAATACAACATAGTACAATAAAATAACAACTTTCAGAAAAACAAAGAAGTCTAATGACATAGTCCAATTTTCCTAAGTTACTATTCTACAATACAAGCATACAACATAGAAATCAGCTACTTAAATTATCTAGATTCAGCTTGCAAGACATATTGTTTCATTTAGAATGATAATGTAGTTTCTACTTCTAAAGAAAGCTTGAAAAATGCCATACATGCACAGTCTCAAATAATTCTCCTTAATAGTTCATGCTTTAATTATCAAATGAATTTTTAAATAGAGGTCGGATGCTAATCTGACAATAGTTTAAACCTTAATAGATATAATATGCCAGAGTAAAGTAGTATTACAATTTTTTTTTGAAAATAATTTTAAAATCCTAAGAAAACTAAAGAAATTTTTCTTAGCCAAGAAATTGTCACTTGGAACCCAACCCTTTACTGTGTTGTCACCTTGGTTATATAGCCGCTAAAAGAAGAAAGCACCACATCAGCACAAAATTAATTACTACTGGATCATGTCGTCACTTGATAGCTTGCAATTTGATAGTGGATCCTTGGTTAGGCCACAAAAATCTTTACTCATTAATTCTCAGCTACCGCATTTATGTCTTTTAGATATTTAACAAAGATGTAGGCTTGTAGACAATCAAATCCTAAGAACATTTTCACAACAAAAAGGGTCCATTTACCAATTACATTACCTTGAGGCACTGACTCCAAACTTCCATTCATAAAAACCTAGAAAATAAAGAGCAACAAACTCTGATAGACCCCCCAAAAGATATCATTAGGCATAGTCCTTAGAGAGATGACATGTCACATGGTGCAGAGATCTTATGATTTCCAATTTTTTTTGAAGAAAACTTCCATCAAACTGACATGTGTCTCGGGCCCTCATCCGAAAATAAAAATTATTCAAAAAATATGTGCAACCACAACATGGCCTATTTCCTGTCTTTCCAACCAGCCTTCTATAAACCCAGACATCTCAAAAGCTAAAAACAAAAAGAGGCCAAAGATCAAAAAGTTGAGGCAAAGAAAAATGTTTTACAGCATGTAAAGATCCTAGAAATTAGGGATTGATGTTTACATGCATGGAGTTTAGTTCAGTTCAGTTTAGATCAGTTTAGTTTAGTTCAATTATCTTCAGTTGCATGTAGTTAGTTTGAGTTACATGGTAGTTGACTTCAGTTGACTTGAATTGCATGTTAATGACTTGAGTTGCATGACAGATAATAGGCGAGTACTTACATTTAACAGGGGATGATCAATCATGCATGATATTTGCATGAATTGTGGAGAGATATGTTTCAGTTAACAAAGATTGACTTGGACCCACCTTGGGTGCCCAAGTTGGCATCTTGGAGTTAACACTTTTGCATGATAAGATATTTTATAAGGATGAGTTAAGTGGGCCCATTCTTGGGCGCCAACTTTGAGGATAAGCTTACAAGATATCTTAAGAATCAACGTTGAGTTATGAATTTAGTTTGGGATGCCCAAATGGATGAAGGAATTGTTTTGATGTTGTTCTTCATGGTAGAACTCTACTTGGAAAGAATAGGCGTGGTTTTTTTGAGATAAGCATTGTGCTTTGTAATTGTAAACTCTTTGGAGTTTACAAGGCTCATTATTGTCTATCTATTGCAGCAAGTTGAAGAGAGTTTATTAGATTTTATTGTGTTGTGAAGAAGAATTGTTGAAGGAAAAAGAAGCATCTCAAGCAAGGATTGGAATTATTGTAATCTTTTTCTGAGATTAAATAATACATTGATTCTTGGTGGAGTTTTTTTCCAAAAGGGTTTCTCCATAGTATATGTTGTATACTTCTTTCTTCTAGTCTTATTATTCTACAATCTTTTGTCTATTTCTACAAATGGTAAAATGAATTAAACATATAATCATCCACAAAGAAATTGTATCAAAGAATACTTAATCAGATCTACAACTACAATAGTTTTACAAAGTATTAAGCTATATAATTACCTCCATTTTCAACACATGCAATCACATAAAGAAAGATGCAAATGAATAGAAAAATACTAAGGAACATGTGATTCAACCTATAGTAGATCGTCTACATCCCAATCTTGATTTGTATAAATAGAAGGCGAACAACTAGCCAAAGGGACAACAACACGTGCCGAACTAGGGGAAGCACCAAGTTCAACTCTCTTTTTATGAAAATTTTCATTTAAGCTCATAGAAGAGGAAAGCAATGTGTTCAATTCACCATGCACTTTTTCATCTATCTTTGCAATATCAATGTCATCATCTTGTTTATGTTATGGTGAGGGTATAGAGTCATCAAATATTGCTTTAGGTAAGTTTGGATTTTGATTTTCTATGTTGTTTTTCTTTTCTTTAGTTTATGTGGTGGTAAAAAATGTATCACTCTACATTTTTGCACTTGTTTGGGCCCTCCATGTTAAATTAAGCTTAATTTTGCCTTGATTTAGTGTTGTAATGTGTTTAACACATTCACATTCAGCCTTGGGCCCTTGTAAACTAAGTGGACCTTGTTGTGCTTTATTTAAAGTGTTATAAAGTGTACCTTTATGCTTTCACACTAATCTAGGGTTTTATTAATTAATTGGGCTTATTTGTGCTTTAATTGGCCTTATTTTTCATCCACAAGCCTTATTTAATACATCTTTCCAAGATTAATCCTAACATTTACCAATATGCTATCATAATTCATGTGTTTTTGGATTGTATGGTCCAAATTAGTGATCTAGGAATCATACGCCACCTTGGGTTTATTGGTCCCACCTAAGTTTTAGGGCCTTAATTTGGATTTCACATTAAACTAAGCATTTATTGAAATTTGTGTCCCAAGCTTAGCCTAATGGGATTCATACACCACTTCTAGCATATGAGTCTTGCTTAGCTTAGACCTAAATTAAACTCAAATTATTGGCAATATTTTGTTCTCCTAGATTTGATGTCAGCTTATAGTGTTGTAATTTTAGTAAATTTGGCATAAACAAGTATAAATACAAGGTTATTTCACTCATTTTCACGTAATACTTTCATGAGAGCATTCCTTATAGAAAATTTGAGTTCAGAAGTGAATGCAAGAGTTTACAAGAGAATTCAAGAGAATTCGAGAGTTGATTATCAAACATTTTGGAGCATTATTCAAGTATCAAGCATCATGTCAAAGTTATCATTCATCATGTTTGTTTTTGATCTAACATTTGTGATGTAGGGTTTTATTATTCAAGAAAGCATTCAAGTCAAGATCCACATCATTCAAGCAAGAGTCAAGATCCACATTCATGCTAGCCATTACTCACAAGATTGTAGCATCTTATTCAAGGGTTTGGTGAGTTGCAATATTGCATACTTGTTTGTTCATCATTCCTTCTTTCTATTTCATTTCATTTCAAGGTTTGATTATGAAAATGGGGTTTGACAAAGGAAAACCCCTTTCTACTAAAAAAATGACATTTTTCCCTCTCTTTAGTGCGTGATTTGTAGATCTAGGTTGAAGATGTACATTGAGGAGCAAGATTGGAAAGATGTTGTCAAAGTTGTCACCATGTTTAGAAGATCACTAAAAGACACCTAAATAGCAGAATTCAGTATTTCAAATCCATAAATTAGGTTGAGAAGGAAGAGAAAAGATAGAAGAGAAGATTCAGATCTTGAACTTCTGAAAAAGTTGAGAAAGACTGATGCACCATTTCTGGCGTATGAGACCCAATACATAGATTTTTCTAGAGTTTAGTTCTAGACTTGCCACTATCAGATTTATGTTCCTACCCAAAAAACCTAATCTGGGACTAAATCATCTGACATGGTGTATGAGCCCTAGTGTGCTTTTAATTCAATATTTTTAGCATTTCATACCTTCATCTGAGCTTCTACAGGTTTCCAATTGCACCTCTGTGTCTTCTCAGTTTACTATTATTATTTACATTCATTACTAGGTCATTCATTTGAGTTTTGCATAACTTTAGGTTTAGTCATTAAGTCTTCCATGTTACTTGTCTTTCCAATCCCTAGCTTGGTGGTGAACTCCCTTTTAGTCTCTAAACATACCCTAGGACAAACTTTAGAAAATTTCTTTCCCTTATTCCATCCTTGGATTGAGATCTCTAGGGTTTCCTTGAGTGAAACTAGGTGAAATAGACCATTATCCCTTGTGTTCCATCTCCTAAAAGGTGGAGCACCCTATTTCCTTGTTTTCATTTTGGTGAACCTTCCCTTTAGAACATTTCATTTTATTTTTAGAGTGCATCATATTCCTAGATCTAGCTTGCGTTAACTTTGTATTAGGTTTAGCATTAGTTAATTTGCATCTAGGGTTTCTAAATTTTTGATTAGTGAAAGCACATCTAGGTTGCTTTTTTTCATCTTGCATCATTGAATTTCATTTGAAAAATATAATTGCACTTGTCCTAAACATCATACAATCCAAAAAACATAACAATCACTCATAATTTTTTGAAATTTGTGCAAAAACCCTAATCTAGGACTCATACACCCCTCTGGACGATTTAGTCTCAGTACATGTGCTTATGCCTAATTTATGGGTATTTTGTGGTGACTTTTATTCACTACTCAAATGCCTAAAAAACCCTGATTGGGAGTCATATGCCCCTCTAGGTGATTTAGTCCCATTTCATATTTTAAATTGCATTTTCCAGCATTAAAAACTTTATTTCTGTGTTTTAGTTTGATGTTGTTAGTTATCTATTTCAATTTGCAAATTTTTTATTACATTCATTTCATTGCATCTAGCTTAATTTCATTTGAGTCAAAATTAGATCATAACATTTATCCTGTATTCATTGCATCTTTCATTTCATTGATTGTCCCTTACATGATCTTGGGGCACCGACTCTAGAAAGGGGCCCATTTAATGCACATTTAAAATTAGGGTCCCAAGACCTTTGGAGGACAAATATGCCCTAGGTGGCGTCTTAGTCTTGACCCAAAAATCAGAGACACACAACTAGAATCATTAAATTATCATTTATCCACTAATGTTTGTCGAGATTAGCTAGAAAAAGATATAGTTCATTGGGCTTGTGGATGGAAAATAAGACCAATTAAGATATAAATAAGGATAAATAAAGCAAGGTGGGCCCAAACTATTAAATACCTAAGATACTGAGAGGGGGCAATGAATCCGTATCTTCTTAAAATTATTGAACAAATACCATCCAATTACTCCAATGCATATAACAATAAAGATAAGTAAGAGAATAACAGAATATGAAAGCACACAACACATGAACACCCAAATTTTTACGTGGAAAACCCAAGAAGCAAAAAACCACGGTTAGAGTTAGCCCACAATATAGTATAACTGGTTTTTAATTGATAATAATGTCTTTCAAAATACAACTATAGTAAAGGTAATTGGATGCTTTCAATTAGTTAGCAATTGTAACATGTAGCAATTAAATGATTGATTCTATAGCATTAATCATTAATTTTATACAAATATTCAATAATATCAAGCATGATTATAATTTCAATGTTAGAGTTCCCACCTTAGTCCAAGTTACATAAAGATGCCAAGTTCTTAATAAAAATAAAAAATGGAGTTTGGGAGATGTGATAGTCCCTTATTTCCCATCTACTTTATTAGGTTGTTTATCTTATAGATTCGAGAATTTTTTTTATCAAAAAGGTCGGAGAGCTAAGTTGGAGTAATAAGGCACTATTTTAGGATACATAAGAAAAAAATTTAATAGTTTATGATTTAAGGTTTCTAGAATACAAGGTTTGATGTTGCTAGGGTCTAAGGTGTGTATACATAAGTATGCATGTCTAGAGATCTAATGGTCTCTTATGAGAGTGATAAGGAAATATATTTAAATTTCTAACTTATATGTTAGGATTTTTTCCCTAGGTTATAGGTGTATTGTTCATATTCAAAGATTTATAGCTTAGGATTTATGGTACAGGGTTGGAGATTTATGGTCTAATTTATTTAAGGTCTTATAATTTATCATTTACAGTATTCCAAGTCATAGTTTAGGGTTTATAATAAATTTATGTAATATTCATAGCTTAGGGTACAAAGTAACTATTTTAATAATATTTAGGGACAATTTAATTGATATAATGACTATTTATGGAAGCTAAAACTCACTTGTTAAAGTTCTATAATAATACCATTTATAAAACTCACTTATTTATGGGAGCTTCTAAGGCTTATTTTTTATGGTAGATATATGGCTTAACAATCTATGTAAGATTCAAGTAGTTTTTCTTACTTATGATTTAGGGCTCATAGTTAAAGGCTTAGGGTTTAAGGTTTGGGGTTAGGGTTTTAATGTTTTTGATTTGTTATCCAATGTTTATAGTTTGATATATTTATATAACTTCAGCTTCAGGGTTGAATATTTTTTACTTATAGTTTATCATTTATGATTTAAGATTGGGGAATAGGAAAAAAAATTATAGTTTAGGATTTCGGGTCTACAAACTTTATGGTATATAGTTTATTGTTTAAGCTATGTGGTTAATGATATAGGCTTTATAATCAATGGATTCTTAATTATAATAAATAGGGGTTAGAGTTTGGTATTTACCATTTATGGTCAATGGTTTATGATTATGAATATAGCGTTGAATTTTTTCATTATGCACCATGTCCAAAAATTTACCCATAGATTGTACCTTTAATGTTGTAGGATGAGAGAATATTTTGATGTGAGAGGATGTGAAATAAATTTATTAAAAAAATCTAAATACTTTGACATAGCACCAAATCATTAACAATTATACTTAGTCAATGTGGGACAAAAAGGGTAAACCATGCTAGTTGATAAAATTTAAAATTTAAAATTTAAAAATATAAAGGTCAAGTTTACATTTGCGAGGTTGAGCTTATGATCACAAAAATTGCACTAGATAGTCAAATAGTCAGGTTTGGACAATAATTGGGTAGGTGCATAGGCGAATGATAAGTGTAACAATATTGTGGGCTTGGTCCTAGATAATCAAATAGTTATATATGAGTAAATAAATACTATAACCAAGTAGATGCATGGCTAAATTTGATAAGTGCAAAGATAAGGAAAATAAATGAGTATGAGCATATAAAGATAGGATGATGACTATATGGAGATACTGTGGAGATATTTGTGTATGGAGATACAATAAGAGTTAATTGTGGAAAAAATATAAATAGAGATATACTATTTCTAAAAGAATAGACCAATTTACACCATTTCATTATAATGAATAAAATTTTCACAAAATTTCACCATTACAATTATAAAATAGTCACAAATAAATTTTGAATTACATACCTTCTTACCCCCACTATTTGACAACACGCTCTTTTATTAAGAGATTAAAAACTGAATAAATTTTTACCCCTTTTTTAGTTAAGGAAAATCACCTCTCTATAGATGAATTGCATATATTGAAGATCATTATTTATATATTTTGTGGCATTTTAAAAATGATGATGTTTTATATTGTTGAATAGAACATTGTATAAAGAAAACAAAAATATTTTCTTTTATAAAATAGTTTCAATTTGTTTAAAAATATTGAGTTTGTTTTTAAAATTTTGATTTTTTTTTCTATCAGTTATTAAGTCATCACAGAAAAACTGAGAAAGAAAATAATAGCTCTCATATTATTTAGTATTGAGAGCAAAGTAATCACATAGACACAAACACTAGAACACTAGAGAGAACTCAATATGATTTGTATTACTTGCTTGCCAAACTGGTTACATTGATCCTCTTTTATAGAGGAGTTATCTCAGAAAGCTTCCAGATAATCGGCGCTCATAACATTTAATGTTTTCACTTGTTACGTATGGGTTGGGTGGTAGAAATCACTAGAATATTCATTATGTGGGAGAAATTAATTTTCCAACACTCCCCCTTAATTTCGACCACACATCATTTTATCATTTCAAATTTTTAGTCTTTCAAGTTTGCAAACTTAGTCACTCATTCTTCAAGCTATCTTGAAGAACTCATCCCACAAGATGATCAGGAAAAGGAAAAGGATGGGTCTCGACCTAAAGCCTTGTTAGGTACCCATTTACAATCACTTTTTTGATGATGGTCATCAAACATTCAAATTATTTTTTTGAAAATTCCTTGCTTGCTCACTGATCTTCTGATCTACAATCCGATTTCTTCCTTTTTGGAAGTAAGCTACTGCACTTTGCTACACAAGTTTTAGTTTCATCCTATTCTCGATCATGATCTTTGATCTTGGCTTCATGCACCTTCACCTTCAACTAATCTTCAAATCACTTGATTTCTATCATCTTTGACATAGGAACACTTGCACTTGAACAACCTTTCGAACATACCTATTAACTTTTTCTAATTTGGTCCAAAACTCCAACCACAATTCATTTTCATGCAGTCTTTCCTATATTCATTATTCCAATTTGTATTCCAACACATTTTTTCAGAATGGTTTTTTAAACCACACACACTGCAAGGGTGTAAGTCCCAACACTTATCCTTAGTATGACCTTTTCTATGGCAATGTGTACACTCAACACTTTTCATTTCTTGAACGAATTTTCTTGAATTTGTAGCATCATTTCCCTTACTTGGGACATACCCGAGACCTTCATACTTTGGCCTCATTGTTGGTTCAATTGGATTTTTCATTCCTTGGTCATTCTTTCCTAAACCTTCACCTTTATAACCCATTCTTTTCATGATTTTTAGGCAAACATTATTTTCACTAGTAACATTAATAGAATCAAATGTATTATCATCACAACTAACAAGATTCTTAGTCTTATTAACATGTTGTTCTCCATCACAACAACTTCAGCAAAAACATCACATACCAATGATTTTGACTTTAAACATTTATTTTCTTCTTTCAACTTTTTTATTTCTTCCTTTTGTGAGCAAATTTCTTCATGTAATCTCTTTATCTTTTCTTGTAAATTTTCACTATTTTTTTTAACCTCATCAAACAACTTTAGCTTTTCTTCTAGCTCTTTATTCTTCTTGTCAACTTCCCATAATTTTTCTATAAGTTCATCAATCACCTTTAGCTTTTCTTCTAGTACTTTATTCTTCTCTTCAACTTGAGACAAATCTTTCAAAAGTTCACTATTTTTTTCCTTTAAAAAATCATTCTCACAAATTAAATTTTTATTTTCTTTTAACACTCTTTTACTGACTTTTCCACTACAACGATTAACTTCAATTTTTTGGCATGCCTTCAATTTCTTCAACCAAACTCAGTATGATTTATATTACTTGCTTGCCAAACTGGTTACATTGATCCCCTTTTATACAAGAGTTATCTCTTCCAGATAATGGGCGCTCATAACATGTAATGTTTTCACTTGTTACATTGGGTGGTAGAAATCACTAGAAGATTCATTAGGTGGGAGAAATTAATTTTCCAACAATTAGAAATTTGCAAAAGTCAATAAATTGAATTATATTCATTAATTTGAATAGCTCTCAAATATTTATAAATAACTAAAAATTGTCTAATAAAATTTATATAATATTGATAAACAACAGTAAATTAATAAGTTATATTTATTGATTTGAATAGGTCTTAAATATTTATAAATAACTAAAAATTGTCTAATAAAATTTATATAATATTGATAAACAACAGTCTGAAATATTAGAACACACAGATTTCCGTGATTGAAAAAATAAATACAATAAAATAATATAGACACCCACAGACGAAAGACAGGAAATACAATAGAACATCAGATCTCTGAAAATCTAAGGGCATGGACAAAAGCTTAGTGGCATAGATAGACAGTTTCTACCACATTTAACATAAACGGAGAAACCTCTCGGCATCGCTTTTCTTAATTTCTGAAATATAATCCCCCCACAAAAAATCACTTATCATACAGACACGGCTCAAGACTGCAGTTTAAATTTTTCAATTTCTTTTTCACATATTAATTCCTCCACTTACAATTATACACTCTTTTTTTTTCTTATATTGAGAAAATGCATAATATAAAGTATATAATGCAGAAAAAACTACAAAGAAAAACTGGACCTCCAGAGACCATGAAACAGCAGAGACACCCTGTGATAATAGCAGCCAAAAATACACCAACTGCCACCTACAGATCAAGCCTTTTACAACATCAAATAGAAGATATTACATTTGCAATTAAGGCATTAGCAAAAATCTGAACTGTTCTCAACCATCAGTCTGATAAAGGGTGAACTGTAAGGACCAAAAGAACCAATATACAACCCAGAAAAGAGCAATAGCTGCTTCAACATTGATACGGTGAAAAACTGTGCTCACATGCAAACCACATCTTTTATGTACCTTACTAATTGCCAGTGAGATTATCTCTCGACAACATTCCAAGGAACAGCAGATGTCTGTCTTGCAACTTTCCATGTGAGTGTCATACCCATTTCCCCCAGCTGACTGTGGATTGCCATCGTCCTCAATTTGAAAGCAGAAAGAATCACGACCTCGTTTCTTTGTTTTTGCTGCAATACATACAGGGCCCTATGGAAGACCATCCTCTGCAATACTCTGTAGAAGAGTACCAAACGCAACTTTGTCATAAACATAAAGTAGCAGTTTCCCAGCTATGCATACAAGTAAAAAAGTAAATGGTAAGTAACAATCAGGAGATATAATTAACACGGCGAACTGTAGGAAAGGACAAGAAGCTGCACAAGATGAGCCAACAACGATCCCAAGTAGTAGATATATTTGTATTGAAATATTATTTTGTGAATGGTCCGTATCTTAATTTCACAGGACATCACAAAATAAAAAAAAATCAGATCCTTTTTAAACTCTAAAACAATTCTGTATTAAAGATCATTTATCATAGTTCATTGGTAAGATTTGAAAAATAATTAAAATCTCTGAAGTGATGAGACATTAGCACAATGGTCAATAGAACATTGTATAAAGAAAAATAAAAATATTTATCGCCTTCAGACAATTTCATAATTTTTGTAAATTATTTTTTTTCTTGACTAATTTTTTACCAGCCTTCTCAACCATTATAACATGAATTATAACATAAATTAATGCTATTTCATCTGAACAGCTATCAAAATTTTAACTGAATTATAATAAAAGAAAAAAAAAGGCAGAAAAAGATTATATCTTTTACTTCCAATAATAGCTGAATAATTTCTATTACAATCTGGACTAATATTTTGAATCCTGAACTCTTTTAGGACCCTTTATTGATGGAACATAACATAGATTTCATTGGTCCAGAAAACAAATAAAACAAAATAGTATGGGTCCCCATAGATAACTAAATACGGCAAAGGTGTTGGAATATTAACCCTAACTGCCGCCGTCCCCGCCAACCACTGCCCGCTACCGCCTGCCGTACCTCCAGCCAATGCCCGCTATATCACAATCAATAAAATATTCATCGCGATATCACGGGAGACTCAGTAAAAGCTTGTTTTATTTTTAACCGCCGCAGTTTACCGGGCCGTCAACTAACCGCTGCCCGCAATATCGCAATAAAGATTTTAACCATCGCGAGGGGAACTATGGAGAAAGCCGCAACCGCCAGAAAGTTTCGGAGTACGAAAGAATTAATATTTTAAGTTTTAATATTATGAAAAGGACAATGTATTAAATGCATTTTGATGGGGGAAAAGTTAGTTAGGTGAATTTGAAAAATTGTATTCGTTTCCTCTCATCCGTGAAAATTCTTCACGTGACTTTTTACCTTAGCATATATTTTGTAATTGTAATTTATTTTTTAACAGAGGAAGGTGAATGTGAGCAAACAGAAAATTACGAGCAGCAGCTCTGTGTGTTGAAGAAATTAATATTTTATATTTTGTTTTAAATTTTTCCTGTGTGTGAAAATTCCTCCTCTGCCTCCTACCTTCACGTGGTATCAGAGCAAGTTCGAGTATCAGAGCAAAGCAGATTATCTGGGTAAACTTCAAAAATGGCAAAAATGGCAGCAAGCACAAGCTTGACAAACCCACAAATTCCACAGTTTAATGGGAAGAATTATGAGTACTGGTCAATTACCATGAAAGCACTATTTAGCTCACAAGATATATGGGATTTAGTAGAGAATGGATTTGCAGAGCCAGCAGATGCAGTAGCATACAATGCTTTAACACAAGCAGAGAAAGACTTATTGAAGGACACAAGGAAGAAAGATTCAAAGGCTTTATTTTATCTGTTTCAAGCTGTACATGAGAGCATTTTTCCAAGGATTTCAGCAGCAACAAAGTCCAAACAAGCATGGGACATACTTCAAACAGCCTATCAAGGCATGGCAAAAGTTAAAACAGCAAAGCTACAAATGCTGAGAAGAGATTTTGAAACAATATGTATGAAGGATAATGAATCTGTAGATTCATTCTACACCCAAGTCATTGGGGTGGTTAATCAAATTAGGTCTCATGGAGAAAATCTGGAAGATACCAGAGTTGTTGAAAAGATTTTAAGGAGTTTGCCCACAAAATTTCTACCGGTTGTAGTTGCTATAGAGGAGACAAATGATCTCTCACAGTTCTCAGTTGATGAGCTGTATGCATCTCTAATTTCTCATGAACAAAGGTTGAAAAGGTCAGCAGATACATCACTGGAGCATGCTTTCAAAACTCAGGCTTCAGTCAATCAAGGAAGAGGCAGAGGTAGATCAAGAGGAAGAGGAAGAAACTCTTACAGAGGTGAAAGATACAGTTTATCAAACTCAAATGGAAGAGGCAACAATCAAGGCTCAAGCCAAAACCCATCACAGAATCAGTCACAAATTCAAAGGTATGATAAATCTCAAGTCCAATGTCACTATTGTAAAAAATATGGGCATTATATGAATGAGTGTAGAAAGAAGCAGTATGATAATAATAGACAAAATGCAAATTTTTCAAGAGAAGGTCAAAATCAGGATTCAGATAAGAGAACAATGTTTTTAGCTTGTAATGTTGCTCAAGCAAATGAAAAAGATGTATGGTTTTTAGATTCAGGCTGTAGCAATCATATGACAGGGAATCTAGAAATGTTTTCAAGTTTAAATGAGAATGTAAAGTCTGATGTTACATTGGGTAATGACAACAAAGTGTCAGTCAAAGGGAAAAGGAGATGTCAATATTCTAACTAAACAGGGGGAGAAAAAGTATATTTCAGATGTGTATTTTGTTCTAGTCTGAAACATAGCAATGAGTGTAGGGAAACTGGTTCAAAAAGGGTATAGAGTAACCTTCAAGAATGGCGTGCACAATTTTAGATAAATACCCAAGCAATCAGCTTATTGCAAAAGTCAGAATGACAAACAATAGAATGTTTCCCTTAAAGATAAGGCCAGATTTGAATATAAATTATGCTCAAGCACAACACTTAATGAATTCACAAGTGGGTAGAGAAGAAACTACAGCAGTAGTGCAAACAATTTTTCAAGCTGAGATAAAAGATGAAAACTGGTTATGGCACCTGAGATTTGGGCATCTCAACTTTGGAGGTTTAAATTTACTTCATAGGAAAGGCATGGTCAAGGGACTACCTTTAATAGAAAAACCAGAAAGGGTATGTGAAGGGTGCATTTTAGGAAAACAACATAGAGAATCATTTCTAGCAAGGAAAGTCAACTAAAGCAAAAGCCCCTTTGGAAATTATACATTCAGATTTGTGTGGACCTATGCAAACACCTTCAATAGGTGGTAGTTTTTATTTTCTGACATTCATTGATGATTATTCAAGAAAAACATGGGTTTATTTTCTATGAGAAAAATGAAGTGTTTGATCTGTTTCGTCAGTTCAAGAATTTGGTTGAAAAACAAAGTGGTTATTATATCAAAGTGTTGAGAACAGATAGAGGTGGTGAATATATTTCAAGAGAATTTTTTAATTTCTGCAAGGATCATGGAATTCACAAGCAATTCACAACTAGATACACACCTCAACAAAATGGAATAGCTGAAAGGAAAAACAGGACAATCATGGAAATGGCTAGAAGCATGTTGAAAGCCAAATATTTGTCAAATGAATATTGGGCAGAAGCAATTTCTTGTGCAGCCTATATTATGAATAGGTGTCCAACAAAAAGTGTCATGAATATAGTACCTGAAAAGCATGGACAGGAAGAAAACACAGTGTTACTCACATGAGAGTATTTGGATGTGTAGCATATGCACATGTGCCTGATGAATTGAGAAGGAAGCTAGATAACAAAGGAGAAAAATGTATATTTGTTGGATACAGTGAAGAATCCAAAGCTTATAAGCTCTATAATCCAACAACAAAGAAAGTTATAATCAGCAGAGATGTACAATTTGTAGAAGATGAAGCATGGGATGGAAGCATAGAGAAGACAGTCAATATTTCAGCAAGTATACCTCAAGAGGATAATGAAGTTTCAGCATCAACAAATGTTCTAGCTATTGTGACTCCTACCACTCCCATTCAAGCTCAACAAAGTAGTCCACAAGTGACACCAGCATCAACTGTAAGAACAACCTCAATCATTCAAGGAAGCAGTCCAACAAGAGGAAAACAAACACCATCTACAGCAGGACCATCCGGTCCACATTCCACAAGTTCAAGTGATATGTCAAATCCTACATTGGCAAGTCTGAGAAGACAGAAAATCATAAGAGATATATATGAGCAAAATGAAGGTGAGAATAATTCAGATCAGATTTCTCTTTGTGCATTTTATTCTCAAATAGAAGATCAATTCATTTTGAAGATGCAGTCAAAGATGATAAATGGGTAAGTGCTATGGATGAAGAGATTGAAGCAATTGAGAAGAATCAGACATGGGAACTAGTCAGTCTTCCAAAAGACAAAGATGTAATTGGAGTGAAATGGATTTATAAAACCAAATTGAATGAAAAAGATGAAGTTCAGAAGCTTAAAGCAAGATTGGTTGTAAAGGGCTATTCACAACAGCCTGGAATTGACTACAATGAAACATTTGCACCTGTAGCAAGATTGGATACTATAAGAATGATTTTAGCATTAGCAGCTCAGAATAAGTGGTCTGTATCTCAAATGGATGTAAAGTCAGCTTTTTTAAATGGTTATTTAGAAGAAGAAGTTTATGTGGATCAGCCACCTGGGTATGAAATTCTGGGTCAAGAAGACAAAGTTTACAAATTGAAAAAGGCACTGTATGGATTGAAACAAGCCCCAAGAGCTTGGTACAGCAGAATAGACAGTTATCTTTTGCTGAATGGATTTAATAGATGTAGCAGTGAGCCCACACTGTATACAAAAATGAATGAAGAAGGTGAAATACTAATAGTATGCTTATATGTGGATGATTTAATATTCACTGGAAATTTGTCAGTTGATCTGTTCAAGGCAGACATGAAGAAAGAATTTGAAATGACAGACTTAGGTCTGATGAAGTATTTTTTGGGCATTGAAGTGAATCAAAATGAAAATGGTATTTTTATTTCACAGTCAAAATATGCAAATGACATTTTGAAAAGGTTTAATATGATGAAGTGCAAACCAGCACCAACACCTACAGTGACAGGTCTGAAACTAAGCAAGGATGATAGAGGGTCTAATGTTGATCCAACTTTGTTTAAGAGGCTTGTTGGAAGTCTCATGTATCTCACAGCCACAAGGCCAGACATTATGTATGGAGTAAGTTTGATTTCAAGGTTTATGGAAACACCAAAAGACACCCATTGGAAAGCAGGGAAGAGAATTTTAAGGTATGTAAGTGGAACAAGAAATTTTGGCATCAAGTATTCAAGTTCAGATGAGTTCAAACTCATAGGATACACAGACAGTGATTGTGCTGGCAGCATTGATGACAGAAAAAGCACGTCTGGTTATGTATTTAATTTTGGGACTGGAGTTGTCTCATGGTCTTCAAAGAAGCAGCCAATAATTTGTCTTTCATCAGCAGAAGCAGAGTATGTGGCAGCCACAACTGCAGCATGTCAAGCAGTCTGGATGAGAAGAATTTTGAAAGAATTGCAAAATGATCAAATGGAGGCAACAAAAATTTACTGTGATAACAATTCAGCCATAGCTCTTTCGAAGAATCCAGTCTTTCATAAGAGAAGCAAGCATATTGATACTAGGTATCATTTTATCAGAGAATTAATTAATAATGGTGAAATATTTTTAGAGTTTTGCAGATCAGAAGAGCAAAGTGCAGATATTTTTACAAAGCCGCTGGGAAGAGATAATTTTATTTTTCAGAGAAACAGATTGGGCATGGTGGACAGCGCAGTTATGCTTAAGGGGGAGTGTTGGAATATTAACCCTAACTGCCGCCGTCCCCGCCAACCACTGCCCGCTATATCGCAATCAATAAATTAGCCATTGCGATACCGCGGGAGTCTTCGGTAATGTTTTTTATTTTATTTCAACCGCCTGCCGTACCTCCATCCAATGCCCGCTATATCGCAATCAATAAAATATTCATCGCGATATCACGGGAGACTCAGTAAAAGCTTGTTTTATTTTTAACCGCCGCAGTTTACCGGGCCGTCAACTAACCGCTGCCCGCAATATCGCAATAAAGATTTTAACCATCGCGATACCGCGGGGAACTATGGAGAAAGCCGCAACCGCCAGAAAGTTTCGGAGTACGAAAGAATTAATATTTTAAGTTTTAATATTATGAAAAGGACAATGTATTAAATGCATTTTGACGGGGGAAAAGTTAGTTAGGTGAATTTGAAAAATTGTATTCGTTTCCTCTCATCCGTGAAAATTCTTCACGTGACTTTTTACCTTAGCATATATTTTGTAATTGTAATTTATTTTTTAACAGAGGAAGGTGAATGTGAGCAAACAGAAAATTACGAGCAGCAGCTCTGTGTGTTGAAGAAATTAATATTTTATATTTTGTTTTAAATTTTTCCTGTGTGTGAAAATTCCTCCTCTGCCTCCTGCCTTCAAAAGGATGACCCTAAAAGACAAGAAGAATGAAATCTAAGAGCATGGGAAAAAGCTTAGCGGCATTGATAGACAGTTCCTCACATTGTACTTCTGGCCATACATTCACCTCCCCTTTATCTATATCTACACAAATTATATGGCTCAGATGGTCGTCCCTTTTCAGAATAAGCCAAATATTATCCCCCCCAACACAAACCACTCCAGGAGGCAAATAATGCGGCGATAGAACAACTTCATATTTACATCTCCACTGCAAGGCAAGCTCATCAAACTTGTAAAAAATCAAAGCATGTGTATATGGTGGGAAATACATTGGATTAATTTTACAAACCATTATCATTCTCCCCTTGTACATTACAATTCCCAAGGCCTGGTGCATTACACCTTGCATCCCCAAAGTATAAACAAACCTGCTATTGCAATCTCCATCCAAATCATGCGTACCCACATCTGCCCCATTTTTAGAAAAACAGTAGATTTTTTGGTTCTGTATTATAATGCTCGGAAAAAAGCTGAGTGCCATACATCCATTCGCTCTTTGAGCCAAGTGAACGTCTCTAATTTCCCATTTCTGATCTGCAGATCTATAGATCAAAACCAAAAGTTTCTTTCTTCTTAGAAGATAAAGACATCCAATTATAACAATTACCTGATAAGTATTTTCCTTTGAATCAAACTTGAGGTGCACAGCCACATCATCATGATACCTTTTCATGTAGAAGGAAATCCTGCTTTTTCTGGTGACCCTCGCATCTTCAAGACCATGGGATTGCATTGTCAAAGGATTGCTCACTCGAAGGGTTCCATTTCTCTTACAGCTATAAAGCAAGAGGCCCCCATTTGCAGCTCTGAGAAACCATTTTGAGTAATTGCATCTCCACTCATCACTAAATATCTTCTTGAACGTTAACCTTCTATTGACATCAAAGAGTGCAAGCCCATTAGAACACTCACTTGTTACATCATAGTGATCCATGACCAGCCACATTTGCATGTTACTCTGCTCCCACAGATTGTGAAAGTAAGCAGATCTGGAAATAATAGCTTGCCATGAAGAACAAATGATTTGAAATTGAAACAGAATATGAAGAGGAAGTTTACAAAATATTATGTTCAATATGTCTTCTGGAATATGATGTATGAACATTGATTCTTCCATGCCATATACTTCTTTCTTTGAGCCATCCTCTCTACATGAACTGTCACTTTTCTTTTCTGCATCTTTGGCCTCATACATGCTTGATCCATCCTCTATGCATGAGCCAATTACTTTACTGCATGCAGAATCACCGTTCTTCTCTGCATCAATTACTTTACCCTTTCCATATGTATCTTTCTTCGAGCCATCCTCTCTCCATGGCTCAAATCCAAGTGTGAGCCAGTTGGTATAAGGCTGCTTAAACTCCCCTTCTTTTTCTTCACTCATAATCATATTCCAACTGGTTCTCATTCTCTTCATACCATGGATGAATCTGGAATTGTCAGATTCTCTCATGGAAGCCATCGTCTCTGTGTGAGGTGCCTCTAACAAACCCCTGTGGTTAAATAGACTTATAAGAAAATTTTGAGCTATTTCCTAAACTTCGCCAATATGGAAATTTTGGATCAACCAAGCCATTTGGGAGCCTTCCATTGCTCGGTGTAAGTTATTTTTGGAGCCTCCCATTATTTTCAACCAAAATTTGACTTTGTCATGAGAATTTGGTTTTGGACAATCTGTAGAGTATCATCAGATGAGTAAGCACCTATCTTCACGCCTAGTTCCCAGCATTCAGTATTCCACGGTAAGCTATCGCTACACAACGTGTTTCGGTAAGCTACTTTTCCAAGTTAAAATGCAGTTATTCGAGATTAGAAGTGGGTTTTATGGGGGAAAATTTAGGTAGTATAGTGTATGTACTTAATTTATTATTTAATTTTTATTATATATATTAAATTTAGTATTTAGTGTATTGATGAATTTATTTTATATTCTGGTGTATTAATTTTTCAACTCTACTCAATTAAGTCAAAATTTTAGAATTCAGTGTAGTTCAACACAATAGTTGTAACATAATGTACTGTAATCGTACAGTTAAACTCCTTGTGTGATCTCAAGAATATAATGTAATTCAATGGAATGTTTATACCCTTATACTTCTCTCATAGTCACACGTTAAATTTTGAACTCTATTCAATTGTAAATCATACAGTAAACTCCTACTTCTCTCACAGTCACGTGTTAAATCAAATATTAATTTTTGAGCTCTATTCAATTAAAGTAATCTACGCAACATAGTGTATTTCAATACAATATTTATTAATATTGTTAATAGTATTTTAAGTCCTATTTAAAGTTATATTGCTTTAGATCAATTTTTCTTTATTATAATTGAAGATGTATTTTAATTTTGAATAATAATATCATAAATCATAGAAACTATGTCAAAATTCACCGCCATGAGAAATTCACCACAACTAGAATTTGGCCTGGAATAGTATATAGATCTTTAATGTGGAAGTAAATGAAAGCACCCGATCTTTAATGTGGAAGTAAATGGAAGCACCCATCTTCATAGGCATTGTCCATAGCTTAGAAGTGTGCTTTATGGGGAAGAGGTTTTGTTAAAGTGAAAGTTCTTTTTCCTTAAATTCAAATAGTATAGTTTATGGTAGAAAATTTACCATTTAGTATTATATATAGAGAGAGATAGAGAGAGATTTTGAATGTGAGAGTTTATTTTATTAAAATTTAAATATTTATAAGTTTCAATAATATAAAAATATACTCAAATCTTATTGAGTTTAGAAATATTGTAAATAGTAATATCAAATCTAAATATACACAAAAAAATGAAATCATAAATAGCTTATGTAATATTCCCTTATCACAATGCATTTTATGCATTCTTATTATATTGAGAAATTTAGTGTTGAACTCTTTGTATTGTCATGAATTAACTTCTAAGGTATACTCAACTAAAGAACAATCAACAAAATAAAATAAAATAAGATTAATTTTTTTCAAAAGAATAGAATCCCACCAATTAAATTATTAACTAATGAATGATGGATTTTAGAAAAGTAGTAAATAAAATTGAATTGTGTTAATTATATGTTTAATATATACAATAAAATATTTATTTTATATAATAAAAAAAATATTGAGATATTTATATTGAATTTGTATTGTTTTAAATTTTCTTAAGTTATTTTACTTCAGATAAAACTTACTTTATTATACTTGAAGAGCTATTTAAATTTCAATAATAGTATCATAATTCATAAATATACAAACTATCTCAAAATATCTACAAAATTAAACTTATATAAAATATTTATAATAGAAATGTCATTTTGATATCTATCTAAAATATTAAATATAAATATTATTTTTTATAACCAATATCTTTTTTAATCACTCTTAAATATTGATGGAGATGAGTACCAAGAGTGGTGTTGGTGGTTTTTAATTCCCAAGCTAATCTCAAAGATAATCTATAGAATAGTCATTCCTAATTGTTAATTATCTTGAGTGATTGGCAACCGAATTAAAAATCACCAATAGATTGGAAACTCTATTAGGGATACCTTGAAATTTTGTTCTAGATTGTTTAGTATAGAGTCAATATAATTTTCAAGTGTTGTCTTAAGTTTTTCTAGTTGAAATTGCAACTTTGAGAATTAAGAAGAAGAAAGAAGAAAATAATCTAAAAAGAAAATTAGAAGTCATGAGAGGAACAAGATCTTGGCTCAACAAAAACTCTAAAGAAAAGCTAGAAGGAGAATTGCCACACAATCCCCAGCAGTCATGGAAGGAGAAAACTACAAGTAATTATGTTCCTCCTCCTCCTCCTCTTGGATCTAGGTGTCCTCATGATAGTAGCAATGAAAATTTGACATATTTTATTGATCTTGAATTCGGAATGCCTCCCACAAATCAATATAATTTAGTTATTAAGTATACTATGAGTGAGGATCAAACCCACCTTGATAGCCTTGCTAAGAAAAAAGGGCTAAGAGAGAAAACATTGCAAGATAATTTTGATGCTAGAGCTACTCATAGCCTAAATCCTCCAGTGGATACTTCTAGTTCCTCATAGTATGACTTGTTAAGCAATAGCCCTCTTGAAAAGGAATTAACTAATGGTAGCCCTACTCTTAACCCAATTACCACATTTCTTGTTGAATATGTTAAAATTTACATTGATAGCTCAAACACTGAGAATGATTTACTAGATGAGAATGAGTTGTCATGAGAATTCCAACAACTTTAGAATGAAATAAATAGGCTAGAAGAGATAAAGCTCAAGAATATTAAGGATAAAGAAAATCAACTTAGGAATGATATATTTTACAAAGATAAATTGAGAGAAAAAGGTTCCTCAAATGAAGAAGAGCCCTCATCTGTACCCACTCCATGAAATTCTTTTCCATCAAATACTACCAAGCTTAATCCCACAATTAGTAGCAATATCAAAAGTGTTCCCTTAGGAAACAACCACACTAGTACATGGAGTAATCCTCCTACTACTAGCATAGTAGCATCAACTACCAACACAAATGTTGCATCCAAGCCCATGGATAAGGGTAAAAAAACATGTTATCCTGCAAAAGGGGTAACCATAAATGAAAATTTTGCACCTTAAAAGGTTTCTACGTCTGCAGTACCTAATCCTAAAGATGTGCAACTACAAGTAGAGGTAGAATTGCAAAGAAAGATAGAATTCTTGAAAATATCTAATGGATTTGGACATTGTTCAACTTCTAAGATAAATTCTCAAAACCCACCTGCCATTTTTTGTCTCAAATACCTCAATAGTTGGCATTGGTCAAGCTTCATCCCATACAAGTTAGAGTATCCCATAGTCTAGCCCACAAGTTGACCCAAATGTTGTCATTCAAAATAATGTTGGTCAACAACAAGGTGCTCCAAGGAATATTCATACAAGAAGACCTTTGTAAATGGAAAAATATAGGAAGTTAAGCTTCGATGGTAGTCTTGGCTATTCTAACCCCATTCCAAATGAGGTTAGAAATTCTTTTAAGTTTTCTAGAAATAATGCTATATCTTGTGAAGATCGCCTAAGAAGTTTTCTAAACCTTACTAATGATTTTTAGATGAAGATAAGGATATAGTCATGAAGTTATTTATGTAATATCTAACTAAGGATGGGAGGGACCGGTATAGAGGTCTATCTGAGGAAAGCATTGGATCTTGGGAGTAATTTAAAGGATTTTTCACATAACAATATGTGGATAAAAATGATCCCAAGTTTATGATCAATGAATTCACTAGTATTTCAAAGGGTTATAATGAATTAGTCTCTTATTTCAACAGCAGATTTGCTAAAGTAATGTATAGAGTTCCTGCAGACATTAGACCACTTGAACAAATGTGCTTAGTTCTCTATTATAATGCATTTGACTCCAAGATGGGATACTTATTGAGCGATAATGATTCTCAAAATAATTAAGAATCCAAAAGGACATCATGACAAGGCAAAAAGTTATGATGATAAGTTGGATAAAGTGATGAACACTCTTAAAGATTTAAGCTAGAAGATGGCTAGAAATGATAATTTAAGGATTTCAAAAGCATTAGAGAATGCCTATACTACATGATCATCCTTATAACACAAATTGGAATAATGGAAAGCTAGTGCAAAATAATCAAAAGAATGTGTCAAATAAAGAGACTCTAGATCCCCTAGAGAAGAATTATTCTCATTTTGTAGATGATACTCCATGGTGTGTAGCATGCCAACTACCTCATTCCCCTCATCAATGTGTAGTAGCACAATCACTAGAAGAAGATCAAGGCACATGTGATGAGTGTAGCATGCCACATCAGTAGGATGTTGAGATTAAAATGCTAATAAATAAATTTAATTTTTCTAATGATGACTAGAGAAAAGTTGGTAGCATTTTTATCAAAGAGAAGAGTAATGATAAGTAAGGTTTTTAGGCACCTAAAATAACTTATGAAACTAAAAAAAAAAAACAAAGGTGTTAGAGAAGAATTTTGGAGCTATTAACATTAAGAGAAAATGAAGGCCGGTCAAGAGAAAAAGAGTGTTGAAGTTAGGCATAAAAAAAAACTTAAGCATATAAAAGATAAATCAGTTGAACAAAATGTGGCAATATGTGATCTTCCCAAGTATAATTTAGTTGATATGTTTTAGTTGTTGTCATAATTAAAAGTTTTAGTTACTCTCCTATAAATGATGAGTTATGAGGAACATAAAGAGAAGGTAGATACCCTTATCAATAGTGCGGCTATGGATTCTAATGAGAAGAAGGTGATTACTCCACATAAAATGAGTAAACTAAAGATATAAAAGGAATATGTTGAGGGAATCAATAATGATATTCCTCATTTTTTTGGATTCCACATTGATTGCATGTCCAAATTAGGTGGAACCCTTTTATATGACTCTTATGGTTGAAGAGAAGTTGGTAAAAAATGTATGATTGATTCAAGACCACTGACAAACATACTGCCAATAGAGATCATGAAAGAGTGTGGTTTAAAGATTAAAAAGGCATTTGGAAACTGCTAGGTAATGGATTCTAGAGAGGTTCTTGTGATAGCATATCCAGAGAAAGAGTTTGCAATGCATTTTATAGTGGTGGATATTCCATCTACATATGAAATGTTTCTATCAAGGAGGTGGAGTGTGGCTATAGGACGCATTGTTCAACTAGACATATCCCATGCCACTATTCCTATTGATGGAAAGGAATGTAAGCTCCTCAGAGAAGCTAGATCACAAGAAGAAGAAAATAAAACTACAACAATAGAAACAAAAGCATTGAAGAAAGTAGTCGACAATCACATAAGAACAATGTATTTTGATGGTGCTTGCTCAAAAGAATGATCTAGTGTGGGGTGATTTTCATATCACCTAGTGGTAAGTCATGCAAGTTCTCATTATCTTGAAAGTTTTGTACCAATAATGTAGCAAAGTATGACACCTTGTTATTGGGACTTAAATTAGTTGTCAACCATAAGATAAAGAAGCTAAGGGTGTTAGGGGATTTTGAGCTATTGGTATGCCAAGTTAGAGAAAGATTTGTGTCTAGAAATAAGAGATTGAAACAATATAAAGTTGTTGTGTGGGATACACTTGAATTGTTTCATGCTTTTGGTATTGACTGAGTTGAATGAGGAAAGAATGCGATGGCTGGTCTATTAGCCAATATTGACCTATGAAATGATGATATTTAGTTTGTTGGAATCTCAAAGGTTGAGGTGAACACTAGGCCTTCATTCCCAAATAATATTCATAAGTGCCAAATATTTAATGATGGCAATCATATACTAAAATTTTTGCAGTATGTTGATTGATATGAGAGCCAAGAGATTGACATCGGGGAATTTGTATAAGTTTTTGATGGGAAAGAGATAGTATTTGGGAATGAGGTGATAAAAATAAAGAAAAAAAAATTACCAAAGAACTAGTAGCATTGGAAAGAGTATTTGACAACTCAGACAAGAGTAATGTCAAACAAAATTCTACGTATGAGAAAAACTTAGAATAATTCAATCTAGGAATAGAGTGTGCACCAAAGAAGGTGTACACAGGTAAGAAATTGAACCCTAATATAAGATAATTTTTTTTTTCTCTTCTAAGGAAGTAAAAATATGTCTTTACATGGTCCTACAATGATTTAAAGGTTTATAGAGAAGATCTATTCCAACATAAAATTCCATTAAAACCAAATTCTAAGACTTTCAAAAAAAATTAGAGACCTTATAAATCTTACATTAGTATTGAAGATGTTGAAAGAATTGGCAAAACTTAGGGATAGCACAGAATAATCAAACCTATAAGGCATTCTACTTGGGTTTCAAACCTACTACCAGTGAGAAAGAGGAATGGTGATATAAGAATCTATGTAGACCTTAGAAACCTAAATATATCATCATTAAAAGACAATTATACATTTCCCAATATGCAGGCAATGTTGCAAATGGTTACTAGTTGTGAGTTTTTATCTATGATGGATGGATGCTTAGGCTACAACAAGGTTAAGGTAAAATAATCTAAATAGTACAAAAATGCATTCAATACACCATGGGGTGCATATTTTTATGTTAGCATGTCATTCGGTCTAACCAATGTTGTTGCCACATTTCAAAGGACCAATGATGTAGCCTTCTCATATTTTATTGATATTTTAATGGTTATGTAGTTGAAATGAAGGAAAAATGTAAGGTGATGTGATTTTTGAATGGTGGTATGCATCTACACTTTGCTTCCTTATTTCATTAGGAAAAAGAGATTCCTTAGGGAAAGATTGACTTTCAACCTTTAGGTGAATCAACCTTGATGGAGATCTTGTTATTTTCCTTATGACTTAGGATGGGATAAATCACTTTGAAATGCACTTTTTGGAGATGGATTAAAAATACCAAATAAATTAAATTATGCAATGTAACACATGAAACATCTAAATTAAACCTTAATCTTATAGAATCCATAAATCTTTAGCAAATATAAGAGGGTTATGATTCTATGCACCTATCACAAAAAGGTTGTGTTGAGTGTCCTTGGACTCATTTGCCCAAGGGTGAATGGTTGTTGCTACAAGGGTTCAAAATCTTCTTTTATAGTCCTCTAATCCTAGGCTGCACTCTTGATTCCTCTAATTTTCATAGTCCAGAATTTAGATTTAAATTCTAAAAGTGATTTTCCATGGCTTGATGATAATGTTGGAAAGTTTTCAACTTTGACAACTTTTACAATTTTTCTCTTGTGATATATCTTCAATCCTTATTCAACATAAGATCTGCAAAGCACACAAGGGTGAATTTTTTTATGTTTTTAGTGGATGGGGGTTTCCCTTGGTCAAACCTTGTTTTGGTAATTAAACCTTGAAATGAAACAATGAAACATAAAGGAATGATGAATAAGAAATTGCTATGTTGCAACTAACCAAACCCTTGAAGGACTAAAAATTAACACATCTCTCCAAGTTCTTGATCATGCATGAAATGGAATCATTGATGATGTGATCTTGATGCTTGAAATTTTGACTTGAATGCTTGAAAGCTACAACACAATGTTAGCTCCAAAAACATGGAGATATGAAGATAAATTTGACATGATGCTTTAGATATTGAATGCTGCAACAAATAACTGATAAATCTTCTCTTGATCACCTTTGAAAATAATCTAAGCTCTTGAATTTGATCTCTTTCTTATTCTGATGAATTTCTAGGACTTGAATGGATAAAATGACCTTGTATTTACAGGTAATTTTCTAATTTCTTGAAAATTAAACAATAGAAGATAACATTTGAAAATTGAATTTGGATCATAAATAGGCTGTAAAAAGCATATTGAAATTTTGAATATAGAAACTTAAAGTGGAGCCTTTCACCCAAGGATGAATGAGCCCTAACCTAAATCGTAAGGACCTATTCATTTTGGGGTGTTAAAAATAATAATTGCATTGATTAAATCATAATTCCCCTTTGAAAGATTGCAATTAATTAGGCTTGTAGATGCATAATTTGACCAATTAGAGGCTTAAATAATTCCAATTAGTTAAGGGACCAAAACATAGTGTGAAATGTAAAGGAGTGCATTTTTTGACACTCAACTTAGTCCCCACTTTAGTGAGAGGATGAAATTTCACTTAGACTCACACTAAAGTAGACAAACGAGCATCAAGAGAGGTCTAGTTGTACAACTATTGGAAAGATAATACTGAACAGTTGGAAAATGGATGCTTTATAACCTAGGTCATAGAACACCAGTTTTTTCCAATTATCATTCAAGGATGTCCTATGAGTCCTAATTGGATTGACTAAAAACCTCATAAGGTAGTCAATTCTCAACAAGGAAGACCTAGGAAGGGTTTATTTAAGCTTTTAGGGGTTCACCACCAAGCAAATGCTTAGAAAATACAATTAAACATTCAACTCATAAAACCCAATAATGCAAACTAAATGAAGGATGCAAATGGTGAAATTAAGCAACATGAAGTTATGATATGTGTACCTAGAAAGTCTAGAAATGTGAAGAGGACTTCAAAAATGCAAAAATATTGTCAAGATGTGCTATGGAGGACTAAGATGCCCTTATCGTTGTCTTAGTACTGTTGTTATTTTTTGAGGAAGATTCAAAATCTTCGGATGTAGGAACTAGATCTTGAAGAATTTCTGAAAAATATCTTTGGGAGGACAGAGATGCCCTATGTGGCGACTTATTCCTCTTTGGAATTTATGGAATTTTTGAATGTGGTCCTAAGGCTTGATGTTTGCACTTCCATCTTCTTTGATCTTAGGGAATCGAAACTTTTGGATTTGGCCTGTAGGTGAGTTTTCTTGAAGATGACAACCTTGCAATGAAACTTTTTAACTTTGCAACTTTGCACTTCAAATGATCTTCAAGTCTTCAACCCGAATCTACAATCACAAACATACAAGAGGGGAAAATCTTGTTGATTGATAGTAAATGGGGATTTTCCTTAGTCAAAAACCTTGTTGGTAATTAAACTTTAAAATGAAATGAAATAGAGGGAAATGATGAATGAGCAACATGCAATGTTACAATTCACCAAACCCTTGTTGTAAAGTCTGCAAACTTGTTTGAGATGGCTAGCTTGAATGTAGATCTTGAATTAAAGGAATGCTTGATGGATATTGACTTGAATTTCTTGATTGAATCAAACCCCTACATCACAAATGTTAGCTCAAAAACACACATGATGCAAGAAGATCTTTGATATGATGCTTGAATCTTGATTCAATGGCTCCAAATGCTTGATGAACTACTCTTGAATGCTTGAATGCTTGGATGCTTAGATTGCTTGTTATCTTGTTATATGAAAATGAGAGGAAGGAACTTTGTATTTATACTTATCCATGTTTAATATCCCAAAATTACACCACACCAAGCCAACATATGAAATCATTAATTAAAGGAGGCTAAATCTTGGGCTGATCCCACAAAGCTGTTTAAAATTTCTAGGAGATTTTGATTTTTGTTGAAATTACATATTTTTAGAAAATATAATGATTTAAGACTTAAAAATTTCCATTTAAAGCATTCCAATTGAAGAGGTTTTGATCAAACTACCTTAGATCAAACCCCCTTGGATAGAACCCCGCTAGTTTTAAACCATACCTCTAAAGGAGTCTCCTTTACACCTATCAAAATGCTGATAAAAAACCACTTTTGATTTACCCTTTCGGGGATCAAATGAATTCATTTAAAATTTATTTTTTGCAAGTATGTAGTCCTTATTATAAGCTTCCCAAAAAGTAAAATTTTAAATAAGTTTAATTTTATTATTATATTTATTATTTATTTCTTGTCAATGTAGGTTTTTGAACGAAAATCAAAATCTTTGTTCTTTACATGTGGAAAAATAGAAGATTATAATTTTTTTTTAAAAATATGAGTGCATTAGATATTGAATTCATTGATCCATTTTTTTTTGAATTTTGATACATATAAAAAAATTTATGAGTTATACGGTCCGACTATGTCTGAATTGTAATTGGTTTGACTTTGAAACTTGATTAAGGAAAAAATATTCAATAAAAAACTACCTAACCAATTGGAAGCACTATATATTGAAGTTACAAATCTAAATTTGAAAGAATTAGAATTTTATCTTCACTGAAAAAAGTTATGTTTTATACAGTGAGTGTCAGTCCTTAAAAATGTTGTTTTATGAAAAAACTAGTTTTCGAATGAGATGGAAAAAGAAGTGCAATCCGATTCCAAAAAAATTGAAAAAAATATATGTAGAATCTATAGACAAAATGTCACAAATCACTAGTTTGCATCATCTTCAAATTCCTCACAATTTAGCTGCTATAGGTGCCCAAAAGTGAAGATTTGGTTAGAAAAAATCAGTTTAGTGTCTAGTTTGGCCAAAAATTGTAAACCAATATTGTGGGATCACCCCTTGCCAAGATTTGAAATTAAATCCCGAAAATACGTTAAAAGGGTCTAAAACGCCCTAGGTGGCATCTTACTCCCGAGGCATGAAATTCGAGGCACATACTCTAGAAAGGGGCCCATTTAATGCACATTTAAAATCAGGGTCCCAAGACCTTTGGAGGACAAATACGCCCTAGGTGGCATCTTAGTCTCAACCCAAAAATTGGACACACAGCTAAAATCATTAAAATAAATGAGTATGAGCATATAAAGATAGGATGATGACTATATGGAGATATTGTGGAGATATTTGTGTATGGAGATACAATAAGAGTTAATTGTGGAAAAAATATAAATAGAGATATACTATTTCTAAAAGAATAGACCAATTTACACCATTTACTAATATGTACTTATATCTCATTTTTCAAAATAAATATGCAATTAAACATATAGAATAGATATAAAAATATCGTCATTATAATGAATAAATTTTTCTCAAAATTTCACCATTACAATTATAAAATAGTCTCAAATAAATTTTGAATTACATACCTTCTTACCCCCACTATTTGACAACACGCTCTTTTATTAAGAGATTAAAAATTTGAATAAATTTTTATGCCTCTTTTAATTAAGCAAAATCACCTCTCTATAGATGAATTGCATATATTGAAGATCATTATTTATATATTTTGTGGGATTTTAAAAGTTATGATGTTTTATAATGTTGAATAGAACTGTTGTGCATGTTTTGCACACACGCCCCACCGTAAGCAGGGACCCCCTTTTTTTCACTCTTGATAGGCTGCTTTGCTCCTGTCTTGTTTTGCCTTTAAACTATCAAATCCCCTACCCAAATTCACCTACTTGGGGTATTCAAATCTACAGAGAAATGAGGTCCGCCATCCCCTTTTCTGCCTTTTGTCTTGTTCTTGTTGTTTTGGAACATCCGTGGACCCCTATTGCTCCCGTTTCCACAATTTTGACTTTGGGGCCACCTTTTTGGTGGATCTGTGATGTGTTTGAAGTGTGTAAATGAACTGCCAAGGTTTTGTCAATGTTCCATTAAGTTTCAATGGTTTCGTAACTTTCCCTCCAGAATTCCCTTCTTCCTTGGCTATTTGGAAACATCCGTGGACCCCCATCACTCCCGTTTCCACTTTTTCACTTTGGGAGCAACCTTTTTTGGATTTGGGATGTGTTTGAAGTGCGTAAATGAACTGCCAAGGTTTCGTCAACGTTCCGTTAAGTTTTGATGGCTTTAGAACTTTCCCTCCAGAATTCCCTTCCTCCTTGGCTGTTTGGAAACATCCATGGACCCCCGTTGCTCTCGTTTCCATTTTTTTCACTTTGGGAGCAACTTTTTTTGGATCTGGGATGTGTTTGAAGTGCGTAAATGAACTGCAAAGGTTTCGTCAATGTTCCGTTAAGTTTCGATGGTCTCAGAACTTTCCCTTTGGAATTCCCTTCCTCCTTGGCTGCTTGGAAACATTAGTGGACCCCTGTCACTCCCATTTCCACATTTTTGACTTTGGGGTCACCCTTTTTGGATTTGGGATGTGTTTGATGTGCTTAAATGAGCTGCCAAGGTTTCGTCAAAGTTTGGTTAAGTTTCGGTGGTTTCAGAGCTTCATCCCCCTCTTGCTGTTTTGGAACATCGGCGGCCACCTCCCTTCCGACCTCCGGAGCTTGGCCCCTCTGTGACCGTTTCCGGGACTCTGCCTCTCCGTGGCCGTTGTGAACATCCAGTGGCCACCTCCCTTCCGGCCTCCAGAGCCGTCCCCTCTGTGGTCGTTTTAGGGACTCCGCCTCTCCATGGCCATTTTGAACATACAGCGGCCACCTCCCTTCCGGCCTCCGGAACCCGGGTCCTCTGTGGCCATTTCCAGAAGTTCGTCCTCCTTTCACCATTTGGAACATCTGACGGCCACCTCCCTTCCGACCTCTGAAACCTTGGTCCTCCGTGGCCATTTCTAGAAGTCTGTCCCCCTTTGGCTGTTTGGAACATCCGACAGCCATCTCCTTCCCACCCTTCGAAACCCGGGCCCTCCGTGGCTATTTCCGAGAGTCCATCTCTCCTTGGCTATTTTGAACATTCAAGAGCCTGCCTCCTTCCTGGCTGTTTTGAACATCTAGGAGCCTCCCTTCTTCCTGGCTGTTTTGAACATCCGGGAGCCCACCTCCTTCCTTGTTGTTTTGAACATCCAGGAGCCCGCCTTCTTCCCGACTGTTTTGGCTTCCTTCTGTTGTCTGCCTTCTGGCTTTCTTCCGCCGTCTTTCCGCCCTCTGGCGCTCGCACCCTTGAAGCATGCATTAATTTTTATGGCCCAAATGAGCTCCAAATATGAATATCAAGATATTTTGATGATGCATGGATAGATCTAATAGGGAATTTGTAGGTTTGACTGACATTTTCCTTAACTCATGTATAAATGCACTTACGACACTTCGTGTTTGCAGGAGTCAAGAAGCCTTCCATAGGTCTATCTGAGAGGCCCATTGAGGGAGTTGTCCTACCTTTTTCCAGATGATAATGATTTCTAAGAAGATTTCTGCCTGAATCAGGGGCCACCAATCTATTGATGCCAATCGTTGACGGGCTCGTTTGATCAAAGAAAGAACATTGCAAGCACATTAAGCAAAAGACAATTTTCAGGCAGTTTCAACTATAGTGAAAAAGGAAATCAGCTAAATGACGAAATTGCTACAGTGACTGGCACTAGATGACAAAACAAAGAAAAGACAAGGAATGTATTTGAAATTGCTAGATAATGGAGGGTAGGTGAAACCCTATTGTAAATCAAATCTAGGCCATTCGATGTAATTGAATCCTAGCCATTCATTTGGGCTTTGGAAAACTATAAATAGGGGCTTGCCCCTCATTTGTAAGGGTTGGAGAGCTGTTGTAAAAAACATTTTGCAGCAATAGAAGATATCATTGCATGATTTTATAGATGTTCTCTTTGATTTTTCTCATCTTGCATGCATGGTTCTACTTCCATATTAGTTTTATTATTAGTTTATTGAATGGCTATCATGATGGTGTCACTGTTATAGTATTTGATGAACTTTCAGCTCATGCTTTTTGTGGTTCATTGATGATGAATCACTTTGCAAAGCTAGTATGAGCCTCTTTCCTTTATTGCTGCAACTTAGTTTGTTGCATGTACATGATGTGTGTATGTGATATGAAAATCTGTAGTCCTTAGAAGATTGCACTGGTTTTGTGTAGCTGTAGGTTTCTCTTGGTCAAGCAAAACTCAGTTTAGGAAGTCTGTCTACTTTAGCAGCCACCATTGTTACTGTTCATTCTCAGCTTAGGATTAAAATAGCTTTCTTAACCCTTCTCCTTTTGCTATTTCTTTTAATCCTTGGTTAGAGTAGGACCCAAAGCATCACCATGAAGCTAAATCAGATGAACTTGATGAGTTTTAGCTTGTTATTTTGAGTGGACAGCCACTGCTCATTCACTTCCAGCACTTTGAAATTGCATTTGCAAACCCAAATTCCCATGCTTTGTAACTCATCCGTAAGTCTGCCTTGTGATTCTAGTAATTCATATCAAACAACTGAGATATTCCAAGCACTGTCAAGACCTGACATTAGAGACCTTGGAATAGTGTTTTGCATCTGATTATGGAAGATTATCTTTCAAGAGAGGTAGTGCATCTACGCATTACCTGTGTTGAGAAGTGCATAAAAAACACATCAACAGAACTGGCACTAGAAGGAGGGCATGACATGTTGAGGCTACAAAGTTGAATGTTGGAATTCAAAAAGAGCACTTCCAAAGAAGAAATCTGAGATAGGGAGATCTGTTTCAATGCTAAAAATAAAAAAAAAATTGAAGGAAAAAGAAGCTGAGTCAAAATGGAGTAGCATGCACAAATTGACATCACTCAGCTGCATGCAAATTTGAACAAGAGACAGAAGAAGCCATTGCAACAATTTGCATTGGCAGATAGATGTCAGATCCATTGCACTTATAGGCACAATGAGTTGGGGTGTTTGATTTTTTTGAATAGAATTGAAAAGGTCTTGCAAGGAGAAATCCCCTTTTGGGAAATCTATCTACCCTTGGCCCCCGAAGACCCACAGGAAGAATTGCAAACCATGGTAGCCAACACATTTATGGAGCTGATCTAGGAACATTTGAGCAGCAAGGATGGACCAAGATTGAAGGAAGTACTAATGGCAAGTTGGTGTAGATTTCACAATGCAGCACATTCAAAATTTACGTGCCCATCATGTGACAACATCATTTCTCAAGTCAAAGGTTGTTCAAACAAGTTGGAGTAGCCAACTCTCAATGAAGAGAAGTCATCCCATGAGGCAAAATAGCTATCAGCATCTGGAGGACAGCACCTTGAAGATGAACCAACTAGTTGGACACAAGTTGGTGTTGGGACAACATACATTGTAGTTGAAAACCAGGAGGAAGAGGCAGATTTCACTAGGACAGCAAGGTGCCTTGGTGAAAATCTAATTGAAATTAATTTAGAAGGCCTTCCCTCCACCAATCAAGGGCAATCCTCCACTCCAGAAGAAGAGAAATTGGTAGGTGAAGATGAACCAATGAATTTTGCAGCCGTGCATGCTGGGACAACCAATGAAGATGCTGAAGAACAGGAAGAAGAAAAGGTTGACAACATTGGAGTAGCTGAAAATGATGACGAAGGTATAAGTGAAATTAGATTAGAAAGCCTCCCCTTCACCAATGACAGTGATCGAGAATATGAAAATGCAAGTTTGGAGGAGTGGGAGCAACCACTCACCACAACTGTCTACCATTGTGCTTCTTTGTCAAGTGATGATGAGGAACCAACAACAGAAAGATATGACCAACTCGTCTCTAGATTAGCAAAGGATTGGTCGGAACTAAGATGTAAAGTGGATTTGGAGGTATTGCTACTACTAAATTGGTGCATACTTCATAATTCATCACACTTTGAATTTGTATGCGAGCTATGCAAAGAGGCTATTGAACAAGTTAGAGGACAAGTGGAGCAGCCAAGTACCCGACCTCCTCTACTTGCTACCCATATCGAAGAAGAAGACCACAAGCCTGAATCAAGTGATGGCTCAGCTGAATGTAGACATCAAGAGGATGTTGGGGCAGCAATAGAAGAAGGACAAAAATACAGTTTCAAACTTTTGAGTGATGAAGTAGATCAAGTGAAAATGTTGTCCACCAATCATCTAGAAGTTCTTCCTCTTGAAGAGAATTTGCATACCATGAACGATAGGCTTTATGCTGAGCCCTTGGAGGGAAATTGTGCAGTAGACTTTGGTCCCCTTGATGAGGTGCTATCAATTGATGACTTCTTTCCATTGGGAGTTGCACTACGAAGGTATGCTCATTCTGAGGAAGAGGACATCCTAGAAGACGGTAGCGATGAACACATACTCCTTGAGCCCTTGAACAGTGATGCATTAGAGTTTCTAGATTGGGAGAGAAGCTCTTTCTCTATTTACAGTGATATTGAGCAAGAGGAAACAAGTGAACGTCATAATGAGATGCATGAATGACAAAAAGAAGAAGACAAAGGTGGGGGTGTTTTGATGGCTTCCAACAAGTATGACAGAATTGACCAACTCCAAAATGCAACTTGGATCCCTCCTGCCATGATCGTTGTTGATCCTCCCTCATATTTAGATGGCTACAATAGGATAGATTCGTGCATGCCATTGTCCCACGATGTTGAACATCACATAAATAAGAACAGCCCTTGGGGAAGGCGACGAGACAACATGCTGCCCCTTGGGGACAGTAACCAAGTGGATCCCAAGTTTGCAGATGATCAATGTGGAGAGGTATTTGTTTTTGAAGAACTGCCAACTGAGGCTATAGGTCCTATTGGTAGATTGGAAGAGTTGTTTGTTTCCTTGTCTTCCCAGCCTTATACAAGCTTGAGGTCCACAGTGTTGCACCCTCCACGGCGCCTGCCCAAGGCTGCCAATGCAACAATCAAGGATGTTGTGCTTGCTCTTGACTGTCCAATGTTGCCACCTCCATGTGACTACATCCAGGTTTTATCCTTCCTTGCCCCTATCATTTCTAATAATTGCACTTATTATTTTGATTATGGGAACGAGGGAAAACAAACATGTTTATGGATTAACCATGGGTTCAGTGAACCTCCTCACTTGCTGATTTTTCATGATGATGTGATTGAACTTGAGTGTTGTAACATTGAATTTATTTTTTCAGAATATAAAGATAAGTTTGCATGGTTAAGAATGATAACAATTGCCCGTTTGCTTGTGCATGCATTACGAAATCCAATGAACGTTAATGTTGGCTTGCCCTGCCTGAACATAGTGCTTTGTAAATATCTTTGTACATAGCCCGTTTTGAGTAGTATAGGTTTCTTGTAAATACTCTGCTTTCCTGCTTTCCTTAGGTTAGTTAGTTTGTGTAGGTTGCTTGCTTCGTTTGCTTTTTGTTTGCTTTCGCTTTGTTGCCGCTTTGCTTGGTGTCCGTCTGTTTTTAGCTGGGCACATCTGTGCACACAACAACCATACTTATTGCTTGGAGTTGTTTTACGTATTTCTTTGTCAAACTCTAATCCAGTCTTCAGAGTGGATGGTGAAGGTCTTCTGTTAGTGTCAAGTGATCTGAGTGTTTGATTCAAAGAGGATAAGTTGTTGGTTTAGTTTGACTCTGACGTATTCTGAAATCTTACAACTCTTACACATCTTAAGAATTTGACGGTCACTGTAGGGCCTTTTGTGAAGTCTAGTTAAGTGAAAAATCTAAAATTATGCTTCAGTGCCATTGTGATTCTCAGCCCTGAGGGTGAGCTTCAATGCTTGCAGGTTGAAATAAAAGAGCTGAAAAGAGAAAATAAAGAAAGAAAGAAAAAATTGAAAATTAAAAGAAAGAGAAAATTCAACTTTTCAGGAGTATCCGAGCAACTCTATTAAGGCTATGGATGCCCAGCTGGTAGTAGAGCAATGTTCAAAAGAATCATAGCGACAACTTCGTCAGGGCTATGGATGCCTAACTGGCAGCGAGGCAATGTCCCAGATGCTTTTGGAGTTAGAATAAACTATGTAGCTTAACTTGATGGAGCTTGGTTTCTTGTAGCAACTAAAGGATGAGAATTAACGCAACTACACACACTTGGATTTTCAACATACTGAAGGTTGGGTTGGCTAGTGGTTTTGATCCTTTTGTGGGGCGTCTAGTTTGTTTTCCCTAGTGTGAAGGTCAAAACCAGAGATTCTGGGTTCGTGATTCCAGTTTGTCATCAAAATGCTCGGGAGCATTTCCCCAGGGAGTCACCATTTGTTGTGCATGTTTTGCACACATGCCCCGCCATAAGCAAGGACCCCCTTTTTTTTGCTCTTGATAGGCTGCTTTGCTCCTATCTTGTTTTGCGTGCCCCATTTTCCAAGCCCAAATTGGTCATGTGACTTCAAACTATCAAATCCCCTACCCAAATTCACCTACTTGGGGTATTCAAATCTGTGGAGAAATGAGGCCTGCCATCCCCTTTTCTGCCTTTTGTCTTGTTCTTGCTATTTTGGAACATCCGTGGACCCCTGTGGCTCCCGTTTCCACAATTTTGACTTTGGGGCCACCTTTTTGGTGGATCTGGGATGTGTTTGAAGTGCGTAAATGAACTGCCAAGGTTTTTTCAATGTTCCATTAAGTTTCGATGGTTTCAGAACTTTCCCTTCGGAATTCCCTTCCTCCTTGGCTGTTTGGAAACATCCATGGACCCCCGTTGCTCCCGTTTCCACTTTTTTCACTTTAGGAGCAACCTTTTTTAGATCTAGGATGTGTTTGAAGTGCGTAAATGAACTGCCAAGGTTTTGTCAATGTTCCGTCAAGTTTCGATGGTTTCAGAACTTTCGCTCTGGAATTCCCTTCCTCCTTGGCTATTTGGAAACATCCGTGGACCCCCGTCGCTCCCGTTTCCACTTTTTTCACTTTGGGAGCAACTTTTTTTGGATCTGGGATGTGTTTGAAGTGCGTAAATGAACTGTAAAGGTTTCGTTAACGTTCCGTTAAGTTTTGATGGTTTCAAAACTTTCCCTCTGGAATTCCCTTCCTCCTTGGCTGTTTGGAAAAAACCGTGGACCCTCGTCGCTCCCGTTTCCACATTTTTGACTTTGGGGTCACCCTTTTTTGGATCTGGGATGTGTCTAATGTGCTTAAATGAATTGCCAAGGTTTCATCAAAGTTTGGTTAAGTTTCGGTGGTTTCGGAGCTTCATCCCCCTTTTGCTATTTTGGAACATCCAGCGGCCACCTCCCTTCCGGCCTCTAGAGCCCGGCCCCTCTGTGGCCATTTCTGGGACTCCGCCTCTCCATGGCTATTGTGAACATCTAGCAGCCACCTCCCTTCTGGCCTCCGGAGCTCGGCCCTCTATGGTTGTTTCAGGGACTCCTCCTCTCTGTGTCCGTTTTGAACATATGACGACCACCTCCCTTCCGGCCTCTGAAACTCGGGTCCTCTGTGGTCGTTTCTGGAAGTCCGTCCCCCTTTGGCCATTTGGAACATCCACAGCCACCTCCCTTCGGCCTCAGGAACCCAGGTCCTTCATGTCCATTTCTGGAAGTTCGTCCCCCTTTGGCCGTTTGGAACATCTGGCGGCCATCTCCTTCCCACCCTCTGGAACCCGGGCCCTCCATGGCCATTTCTGAGAGTCTGTCCCTCCTTGGCTATTTTGAACATCCAGGAGCCTCCCTTCTTCCTGGCTGTTTTGAACATCCAGGAGCCTGCCTCCTTCTCTGCTATTTTGAACATCCGGGAGTCTGCCTCCTTCCCAGCTATTTTGAACATCTAGGAGCCTCCCTTCTTCCTGGCTGTTTTGAACATCCGAGAGTCTGCCTCCTTCCTGGCTGTTTTGAATATCTGGGAGCCCGCCTTCTTCCTGGCTGTTTTGAATTCCTTCCACTAGCTGCCTTCTGGCTTTCTTCCGCCAGCTTTCCGCCTTCTGGTGCTCGCACCCTTGAAGCACATATTAATGTTTATGGCCCAAATGAGCTCCAAATATGAATATCAAGATATTTTGATGATGCATGGATAGATCTAATAGGGAATTTGTAGGTTTGACTGACGTTTTCCTTAACTCATTATAAATGCACTTACAACACTTCATGTTTGCAGGAGTCAAGAAGCCTTCCGTAGGTCTATCAGAGAGGCTCATTGAGGGAGCTGTCCTACCTTTTTCCAGATGATGATGATTTCTAAGGAGCTTTCTACCCGAATCAGGGGCCACCAATCCATTGATGCCAATCGTCGACGTGCTCGTTTGATCAAAGGAAGAACACTGCAAGCACATTAAGCAAAAGACAATTTTTAGGCAGTTTCAGCTACAGTGAAAAGGGAAATCAGCTAAATGACAAAATTGCTACAGTGACTAGCACTAGATGACAAAACAGAGAAAAGACAAGGAATGTATTTTAAATTGCTAGATAATGGAGGGTAGGTGAAACCCTATTGTAAATCAAATCTGGGCCATTTGATATAATTGAATCCTAGCCATCCATTTGGGCTTTGGAAAACTATAAATAGGGGCTTGCCCCTCATTTGTAAGGGTTGGAGAGTTGTTGTAAAAAATATTTTGTAGCAATAGAAGACATCATTGCATGATTTTATGGATGTTCTCTTTGATTTTGCTCATCTTGCATGCATGGTTCTACTTCCATATTAGTTTTAGTATTAGCTTATTGAATGGCTATCATGATGGTGTTGTTGTTATAGTATTTGATGAACTTCCAGCTCATGCTTTTTGTGGTTCATTGATGATGAATCACTTTGTAAAGCTAGTCTGAGCCTCTTTCCTTTATTGCTACAACTTAGTTTGATTGCATGTACATGATGTGTGTATGTGATGTGAAAATCCGCAGTCCTTAGAAGATTGCACTGGTTTTGTGTAGCTGTAGATTTCTCTTGGTCAAGCAAAACTCAGTTTAGGAAGTCTATCTACTTTAGCAGCCACCATTGTTACTGTTCATTCTCAGCTTAGGATTAGAATAGCTTTTTTAACCCTTCTCCTTTTGCTATTTCTTTTAATCCTTGGCTAGAGTAGGACCCAAAGCATCACCATGAAGCTAAATCAAATGAACTTGATGAGTTTCAGCTTGCTATTTTGAGTGGATAGCCACTGTTCATTCACTTCCAGCACTTTGAAATTGCATTTGCAAACCCAACTTCCCATACTTTGTAACTCATCCATAAGTCTGCCTTGTGATTCCAGCAAATCATATCAAACAACTAAGATATTCCAAGCACTGTCAAGACCTGACATTAGAGACCTTGGGATAGTGTTCTGCAATCTCATTGTGGAAGATTGTCTTTCAAGAGAGGTAGTACATCTACGCATTACTTGTGTTGAGATGTGCATAAAAAACACATCAACAAGAACATTGTATAAAGAAAACAAAAATATTTTCTTTTATAAAATAGTTTCAATTTGTTTAAAAATATTGAGTTTGTTTTTAAAATTTTGATTTTTTTTCTATTAGTTATTAAGTCATCACAAAAAAAATGAGAAAGAAAATAACATTATCTCAATTTGAAATAACCTGCTTTCATATTATTTAGTATTGAAAGTAGAGTAATCACATAGACACAGAGACTAGAACATTGGAGAGAACTCAATATGATTTGTATTACTTGCTTGCCAAACTGGTTACATTGATCCTCTTTTATAGGGGAGTTATCTCAGGAAGATTCCAGATAATCGGCGCTCATAACATTTAATGTTTTCACTTGTTATGTATGGGTTGGGTGGTAGAAATCACTAGAAGATTCATTAGGTGGGAGAAATTAATTTTCTAGCACTCCCCCTTAATTTTGACCACACATCATTTTATCATTTCAAATTTTTAGTCTTTCAAGTTTGCAAACTGAGTCACTCATTCTTCAAGCTATCTTGAAGAACTCGTCCCACAAGATGATCACTTTTTCGATGATGGTCATCAAACATTCAAATTATGTTTTTGAAAATTCCTTGCTTGCTCACTGATCTTCTGATCTACAATCCAATTTCTTCCTTTTTGGATTAAGCTACACTTTGCTACACAAGTTTTAGTTTCATCCTATTCTCGATCATGATCTTTGATCTTGGCTTCATGCACCTTCACCTTCAGCTAATCTTCAAATCACTTGATTTCTATCATCTTGGAAATAGGAACACTTGCTCTTGAACAACCTTTTGAACATACCTGTTAACTTTTTCCAATTCAATCCAATACTCCAACCACAATTCATTTTCATGTAGTCTTTCATATATTCATTATTCCAATTTGTATTCCAACACATTTTTTCATAATGGTTTTTTAAACCACACACACTGCAAGGGTGTAAGTCCCAACACTTATCCTTAGTATGACCTTTTCTATGGCAATGTGTACACTCAACACTTTTCATTTTTTGAACGAATTTTCTTGAATTTGTAGCATTGTTTCCCTTACTTGGTACATACCCAAGACCTTCATACTTTGGCCTCATTGTTGGCTCAATTGGATTTTTCATTCCTTGTTCATTCTTTCCCAAACCTTCACCTTTATAACCCATTCTTTTCATGATTTTTAGGCCAACATTATTTTCACTAGCAACATTAATAGAATCAAATGTATTATCATCACAACTAACAAGATGCTCAATCTTGTCAACATGTTGTTCGCCATCACAACAACTTCAGCAAAAACATCACATACCAATGATTTTGACTTTAAAGATTCATTTTCTTCTTTCAACTTTTTTATTTCTTCTTTTTGTGAGCAAATTTCTTCATGTAATCTCTTTATCTTTTCTTGTAAATTTTCACTATTATTTTTAACCTCATCAAACAACTTTAGCTTTTCTTCTAGCTCTTTATTCTTCTTGTTAACTTTCCACAAATTTTCTAAAAGTTCATCAATCACCTTTAGCTTTTCTTCTAGTACTTTATTCTTCTCCTCAACTTGAGACAAATCTTTCAAAAGTTCACTATTTTTTTCCTTTAAAAAATCATTCTCACAAATTAAATTTTTATTTTCTTTTAACACTCTTTTACTGATTTTTCCACTACAAAGATTTACTTCAATTTTTTGGCGTGCCTTCAATTTCTTCAACCAAACTCAGTAGGATTTATATTACTTGCTTGCCAAACTGGTTACATTGATCCCCTTTTATACAGGAGTTATCTCAGGAAGCTTCCAGATAATGGGCGCTCATAACATGTAATGTTTTCACTTGTTACGTTGGGTGGTAGAAATCACTAGAAGATTCATTAGGTGGGAGAAATTAGTTTTCCAACAATTAGAAATTTGCAAAAGTCAATAAATTGAATTATATTCATTAATTTTAATAGCTCTCAAATATTTACGCCGAGAGGCGTTCTATCAGTCACAGTAGGGGATCAAAAAACCTGAGTCCATTTGAGGATCGAACTGACCAGAGAAAGGCAGATTGGAGGACGTGCATATCAGATTTTATCGATCCTCATATATTCCTTCCTTTCCATTATAGGTCTGTTTACTTCGTCATTATGTTCTGTCAACATTGTTCTTTAAAATAAAGGAATACAAGGACATTGTTTTTTTCAGGGGTAAGTGAGAGAAGAGATGACAGTGGTGTAGACTTGGCTTTGGCAAACTGCAGCTTCTCCATCGAATTTTACAGTAGATTTTAGGAGGAAAGACATCAACGCCTGCACAACGCTTTCACTGTTGGAGTTGCAACTAAACAATAGAAGCAACAATCCTGTAAGAGGGGTTTCTATATATCATAATTTTGATGCAACCTTATTTCTTCACTAGCAGTGTATTTTTGAGCAGCATCAACCATTCAAACTTTTTGAGCAGCACCAAGTTTCTGAGTCTGAATGTTTTGAAGTTGTGTATGAAAATGAAAATTTTGAAGTGAGTTGCGGTTCAGGTGTTAATCAACATTTTGGAGCAGACAGGTAGGATGCTGGGAAGTGGAATCGTCTATAGACTTGCTATCAAATCTGCTCGAATCAAAGTAAAGATCATCGCTCTGTTATTATAGTTGTTGCAGGAGCAAATACATTGTCCATTTCACAAGCGCCTCATTTTGCTGCAGGCATTATTATTTTCTTCCAATCTTCCTCCATTCTTTTCTCGCTGAGTTCCATATTCATCTTCTCTTCCTCACCCACTGATGATGCATTCTTTCACTGCAAAACACAAAAAATATCCTCTTGGAATCCAAATTGTTTGTGGGGACATTGCTTTTTTCAGGGGTAACAGGTACCCAATGGTCCCCATCATTGTTTTGATTACTTCGAAAAAATATTCCACTGTAAAAGCAGACCTTTGTTGTTCTTTCTTATATTTGCTGTAGGTTAGGGTTTTTCACCATTCAATTGAGCTGGTAACACTGTCTATTCACCACATGTATTGTAATTCACTCTGTTGCCAATTTAGAAGAAAATGTGATCATGAGACATTTATTGTTGAAAATGCAATTATTAAAGCAATTTTAACTTGTCCAATAAAAATTGGAGGTGAATAAATTAACTATACAATAAAAATTGGAAGTGAATAAACAAGACATGATTACATTTTGATTCCTATTTATCTACAAATAGTAGAAGACTCTAAAAAATAATACCATTAAATTTTTCTATTTGTATGATAGAAAATAATTTATGGAATTTTATTATATTAACTTTTGAAAGATAAAACATATTGATTTTGTAATCATGAGGAAAATAAAAATAATAATAGAAAGATAAAAAATCATATGTTAATATTGTGAGACGTTGAATCACATCTTCAATCAAATTACTGTTAATTTACAATGCATAATCAAATATAAATATTTGAGAATTGAAATATTTAAAAGTGCATATTAGAAATGGAAATATTAAATATTTTTTCTTTATGATAATCCAAAAATATATATATTAAATATAATCTTTGCAACTATACAATGCCCATTCTCGAATTACACAATTCAATTTTTAAATATTAAATTTAAGTATAAAAGAAATATTCTAAATTTACTATTGCATATAAAAAAATAAGTTTCTAAATTAATATAAGCTAGAGTTTCTAAATTTTAAGAACTTAAGTCTAAAAGAAATATTCTAAATTTACTATTTCATATAAAAAAAAGTTTGTAAATTGATATATTTAAAACATAAAATATTGAAAAACTTTAAAAATTACTATTTCATATAAAAATAAGTTTCTAAATTGATATATTTAAAACTTAAAATATTGAAAAACTTTAAAAAAGAAAAGTATCTTTGATGTCATTGTAAAATATTTTTTAATAATAGAATGGAAATAAAATTATAAAAGGATGAAAAACAACTGTCCTTTTTTAAAAACTCTAAATGAATGCATTTAAAATTGAAAAATTATAAGTATTTAGTTAAATAATTTATTATAAAATTTAAGATTAAAATTTTTAAAAAATAAAGTTATATAAATTAAATTAAATTAAATAGTAATACTCTAAATCTATAGCCCATAATCTAACACTATTTTTAAACTCCATTACTAACTCTAAATCTATATATAACCCTAACCATAAACATACTTTTAAAATTAACACTAATTCTAATTGTAACCCTAACCATAACCATACTTTTAAAATTAATGCACACTAAATTTTATCATAAAATTAGGGTTAAGGTTCAATTAGAATTCTAAGATAAAGCTTGGAGTTAGGGTTAGGGTGATTGGAGTTAGATCGGGGTTACAATTAGGGGTTAGTGTTCAATAAAAGATAGGGATAGGAATAGGGTTAGGGTTAGGGTTAGGGATCAATTAGGATTAGGGTTCAAAAGTGTTCAATTAGGGTTAAAGCTATGTTAGGGTTAGGGTTCTTGATTAGGGTTTAATTATGGTAAGGGTTAGGTTAGGGTTCAATTAGGGTTAGGGTTAACATTATCTTTATATGATAGCTTGGGGTAAAGGTTATGGTTAGAGTTAGGAATCAACTAGGGTTAGGAACAAATAGGGTTTCGGTTAAATTTTGGGTTCAATTAGGGCTAGAGTTTAATCAAGCTCGGGGTTCAACTAGGGATAGGGTTATGATAGTGTTAGGGTTCTAGATTAGAGTTTAATTATGGTTAGGGTTAAGTTAAATTTCAATTAGGGTTAGGGTTATTAGTAGGGTTATACAATATAGCTTGGAGTAAAGGTTGTGGTTAGGATTAGGGTTAGGAACAAATAGAGTTTGGGTCAATCAGGGCTAGAGTTTAATTAGGGTTAGGGTTTAATTAGGATTAGGGTTAAGGTGAGGGTTAGGATTTAATTAGGGTTAAGGTTTGATTAAGGTTAGTGTTCACTTAGGTTTATGGTTAGGGTTCAACTATATTTATTTTAATTAGGGTTATAGTTAGTGTTAGGCTTTATTTATGGTTAGGGTTAGGGTTCAATCAAGGTTAAGGTTATGTTAGGGTTCTATTAGGGTTAAGGTTATGTTAGGGTTAGGGTTCTTGATTAGAGTTTAATTGTGGTTAGGGTTAGGTTAGGGTTCAATTAGGGTTAGGCTTACAATTAGGGTTATACGCTATAGGTTGGGGTAAAGGTTACAATTAGGGTTGGAGTTAGGGTTAGGACTCAACTAGGGTTAGGGAAAAATAGGGTATATGTTAGGGGTAAGGTTTCAATTAGGGCTAGAGTTTAATTAGGGTTCGGGTTCAATTAGGGCTAGAGTTTAATTAGGGTTAGGGTTCAATTAGACTTAGGGATTAATTAGGGTTAAAGTTTGATTAGGGTAAGTGTTCAATTAGGGTGCTTAGGGTTCAAATATAACTATTTTAATTAGGGTTATAGTTAGCATTAGGTTTTAATTATGATTAGGGTTAGGGTTCAATCAGGGTTAGAGTTAGGTTTAAGGTTAGGTTATGCTAAGGGTTTGATTAAGGTTAGTTTAATTAGGGTTATAGTTAGAGTTCACTTATTGTTAGGGTTTCAATTAGGGTTCAATTAAGGTTATGGTTAGTGTTACAGTTAGGTTTACGGTTGAAATAGAATTATGATTCAATTAGGATTCAAGGTTATGATTAAGGTTTGATTAGGCTTATGATTAAAATTATTTTTTAATTAGGGTTAGGATTAGGGTGGTAATTCATTTAGGGTTAGAATTTTAAATTAGGGTTCATGTAGGGTTAAGGTTAATTTTAAGGTTGGTTAGGGTTAGATTTCAATTAGGGTTAAAATTAGGATTAGGGTTAGGGGCTCAATTTAGGTTAGGGTTTAAGGATAAAGCTTAGTGTTAGGATCAAGGTTAGGGTTATGGTTAAAGTAGGGCTAGATTTTAGGTTATTTTAGATTTAGGGTTCTTGATGAAGGTTTAATTATGGTTAGGGTTGGGTTAGGGTTCAATTAGGATTAGGGTTAACATTACGGTTATAAGATATAGCTTGGGGTAAAGGTTATGGTTGGAGTTAGGACTCAACTAGGATTGGGAATAAATAAGGTTTAGGTTAGAGTTGGAGTTCAATTATGTCTAGAGTTTAATTAAGCTTAGGGTTCAATTAGGGATAGGGTTATGATAGGGTTAGGGTTCTCGATTGAGTTTAATTATGGTCAGGGTTAATTTAAGTTTAAATTTGCATTAGGGTTATATGATATAGCTTGGGGTAAAGGTTGTGGTTAGGATTAGGGTTAGGGTTAGGAATCAGCTAGGGTTAGGAACAAATAGAGTTTGGGTTAGGGTTGGGGTTTAATCAAGGCTAGAGTTTAATTAGGTTTAAAGTTAAGGTGAGCATTAGGATTTAATTAGGGTTAAGGTTTGATTAGGGTTAGTTTTCACTTAGGGTTATGGTTAGGGTTCAACTATAGTTATTTTAGTTAGGGTTATAGTTAGTGTTAGGGTTCAATTATGGTTAGGGTTAGGGTTCAATCAGGGTTAAGGTTAGGGTTCAATTAGGGTTAAGGTTATGTTAGGGTTAGGGTTCTTGATTAGACTTTAGTTATGGTTAGGGTTAGCTTAGGGTTCAATTAGGGTTAGGCTTAAAACATTAGGCTTACACAATATAGGTTGGGGTAAAGGTTGTGATTAGGGTTGGGGTTACAGTTAGAACTCAACTAGGGTTAGGAACAAATAGCGTTTAGGTTAGGGTTAGGGTTCAATCAGGGCTAGAGTTTAATTAAGATTAGGGTTCAATTAGGGCTAGAGATTAATTATGATTAGGGTTCAATTAGGGTTAGAGTTATGTTTAGGATTACAATTTAATTAGGGTTAAGGTTTGATTAGGGTAAGTGATCAGTTATGGTTAGGGTTTAGCTATTGTTAATTTAATTAGGGTCATAGTTAATGTTAGGATTAAATTATGGTTAGGGTTAGGGTTCAATCATGGTTTGAGTTAGGTTTATAGGTTAGGTTAGGGGTAAGGTTTAATAAAGGTTACGATTAATGTTTGGTTTCAATAATGGTCAATCTTTAATTAGGGTTACAATTATGTTTCAATTAGGTTAGGTTTAGGGTTTAGGTTCTAAGATTAAACCTTGGGGATAATGTTAGTGTTAGGGTTGGCATTAGGGTTAGGGTTAATTACTGTAAAGGTTAGAATTCAATTAGGGATATGTTTGTAAGATAAAGCTTGAGGTCAAGATTGTGATAAGATTTGAGAAAAGGGTTAGAGTTCAATTAGGGTTCAAATAGGGTCAAGGTAAGGGTTCAATTGAGGTTAGGATTATAGTTAGGTTAGGGTTGTGGTTTAGTTAGGGTTAGGGTTTAATTAGATTTAGGGGTCAATTAGGGTTATAATTAAGATTCTAAGACAAATATTTGATTCAAGTTTAGGGTTAACCCTATTGTTAACTTTAACTATAATCCTAACCCTATGCATAATGTTAACCCTAATCCTAACCCTAATCTTAGCAAAAAACCTAATTAAACACTAACCCTAACATTATTTGAATGTTAACCATAGTTTAACCCTAACACTAACTCAAATATTTCCACTAATTCAACCCTAACCATAACACTAACTTAAAGGTTTTTCCCTAATTGAATCCTATTTTAACCTTTACCCTAACCCTAATTAAAATTTAACCTCAACCCTAATAAAAGTTTAAACCTAACCATGTTTGACCCCTAACCATAACTTATATTAAACTTTTATATTAAATATACTAAAATATTATTATTTATCGAATAATATAATAAAATAATATTGTATAATTATATATTAATTCATGTTATGTGTTGGGCCGTGACTACTACTAGCATATATATCTTAAATTTAAGATATATAAATTACGCCGAAATATATTGAGGCGTTTATTTTTTCAATTTAATATATTAAAGTTGAATGATGAAAAATTAAACGCCTCAATATATCTCGGCATAATTTATATATCTTTAATTTAAGATATATATGCTAGTAATTATATTTATTGATTTGAATAGCTCTTAAATATTTATAAATAACTAAAAATCCTCTAATAAAATTTATATAATATTGATAAACAACAGTCTGAAATATTAGAACACACAGATTGAAAAAATAAATACAATAAAATAATATAGACACCCACAGACGAAAGACAGGAAATACAATAGAACATCAGATCTCTGAAAATCTAAGGGCATGGACAAAAGGACAAAAGCTTAGTGGCATAGATAGACAGTTTCTATCACATTTAACATAAACGGACAAACCTCTCGGCATTGCTTTTCTTAATTACTGAAATATAATCCCCCCACAAAAAATCACTTATCATACAGACACGGCTCAAGACTGCAGTTTAAAATTTTCAATTTCTTTTTCACATATTAATTCCCCCGCTGACAATTATACACTTTTTTTTTCTTACATTGAGAAAATGCATAATATAAAGTATATAATGCAGAAAAAACAGCAAAGAAAAACTAGACCTCCAGAGACCATGAAACAGCAGAGACACCCTGTGATAATAGCAGCCAAAAATACACCAACTGCCACCTACAGATCAAGCCTTTTACAACATCAAATAGAAGATATTACATTTGCAATCAAGGCATTAGCAAAAATCTGAACTGTTCTCAACCCAGAAAAGATATCAGCAATAGCTGCTTCAACATGGATATGGTGAGAAACTGTGCTCACATGCAAACCGCATCTTTTATGTGCCTAAGTTTGACAACATTCTAAAGAACAGCAGATGTCTGTCTTGCAACTTTCCGTGTGAGTGTCATCCCCATTTCCCCCACCTGACTGTGGATTGCCATCGTCCACAGTAAATTGGTTTATAAATTTGAATTATATTCATTAATTTGAATAGCTCTCAAATATTTATAAATAACTAGAAATTGTCTAATAAAATTTATATAATATTGATAAACAACAGTAAATTAATAGTTATATTTATTGATTTGAATAGGTCTCAGATATTTATAAATAACTAAAAATCGTCTAATAAAATATATATAATATTGATAAACAACAGTAAATTAATAGTTTGAAATATTAGAACACACAGATCTTTTTGATTGAAAAAATAAATACAATAAAATAATATTGACACCCACAGAGGAAAGACAGGAAATACAATAGAACATCAGATCTCTGAAAATCTAAGGGCATGGACAAAAGCTTAGTGGCATAGATAGACAGTTTCTCACATTTAACATAAGCGGAGAAACCTCTCGGCATCGCTTTTCTTAATTACTCAAATATAATTCCCCCACAAAAAATCACTTATCATACAGACACGGCTCAAGACTGCAGTTTAAATTTTTCAATTTCTTTTTCACATATTAATTCCTCCACTTACAATTATACACTCTTTTTTTTTCTTATATTGAGAAAATGCATAATATAAAGTATATAATGCAGAAAAAACTACAAAGAAAAACTGGACCTCCAGAGACCATGAAACAGCAGAGACACCCTGTGATAATAGCAGCCAAAAATACACCAACTGCCACCTACAGATCAAGCCTTTTACAACATCAAATAGAAGATATTACATTTGCAATTAAGGCATTAGCAAAAATCTGAACTGTTCTCAACCATCAGTCTGATAAAGGGTGAACTGTAAGGACCAAAAGAACCAATATACAACCCAGAAAAGAGCAATAGCTGCTTCAACATTGATACGGTGAAAAACTGTGCTTACATGCAAACCGCATCTTTTATGTACCTCAGTAATTGCCAGTGAGATTATCTCTCGACAACATTCCAAGGAACACAATAGTTCAACACAATAGTTGTAACATAATGTACTGTAATCGTACAGTTAAACTCCTCGTGTGATCTCAAGAATATAATGTAATTCAAGTTAAATTTTGAACTCCATTCGATTATAAATCATACAGTAAACTCCTAGTGTGATCTCATTTATTAATTTTTGAGTTCTATTTAATTAATCAAATCGAAAGAATATAATGTAATTTGATGGAATTTTTGTACCCCTATATTTCTCTCACAGTCGTGTTAAATCAAATTAGAAAGAATACATTAGCAGTACTGTTTAAGTTTTGAGATACTCAAAATATTGGCCTGTATTGATTTTTGAGCTCTATTCAATTAAAGTAATCTACACAACATAGTGTATTTCAATACAATATTTATTAATATTGTTAATACTATTTTAAGTTCTATTTAAAGTTATATTGCTTTGATCAAATTTTCTTTATTATAATTGAAGATGTATTTTAATTTTGAATAATGATATAATAAATCATAGAAACTATGTCAAAATTCACCGCCAAGACAAATTCACCAGCAATTCACCACCGTGAACATTAATGACATTAAAATTAATATGATTTAATGCAGTGAAAGACCATTGATTGAGTTGAGGTTGAAGATGAATATGACAGCTACAAGTATGATGATGATGCCATCCATTAGTTTTAATAAAAAAATGGCTTTCTCCTAGAATTTGGCATGGAATAGTTTATAGAGTTTTAATGTGGAAGTAAATGGAAGCACCCATCTTCATAGGCATTGTCCATAGCTTAGAAGTGTGCTTTATGGGGAATAGGTTTTGTTAAAGTGAGAGTTCTTTTTGCTTAAATTCAAATAGTATAGTGTATGGCAGAAAATTTACCATTTAGTATTATATATAGAGAGAGATAGAGAGAGATTTTGAATGTGAGATTTTATTTTATTAAAATTTAAATATTTATAAGTTTCAATAATATAAAAATATACTCAAATCTTATTGAGTTTAGAAATATTGTAAAGAGTAATATCAAATCTAAATATACACAAAAAAATGAAATCATAAATAGCTTATGTAATATTCTCTTATCACAATGCATTCTTATTATATTGAGAAATTTAGTGTTGAACTCTTTGTATTGTCATGAATTAACTTCTAAGGTATACTCAACTAAAGAACAATCAACAAAATAAAATAAAATAAGATTAATTTTTTTCAAAAGAATAGAATCCCACCAATTAAATTATTAACTAATGAATGATGTATTTTAGAAAAGCAGTAAATAAAATTGAAGTGTGTTAATTATATGTTTAATATATACAATAAAATATTTATTTTATATAATAAAAAAACAATTTTGAGATATTTATATTGAATTTGTATAGTTTCAACTTTTCTCAAGTTATTTTACTTTAGACAAAATTTACTTTATTATAATTGAAGAGGTATTTAAATTTCAATAATAGTATCATAATTCAGAAATCATACAAACTATGTCAAAATATCTACAAAATTAAACTTCTATAAAATATTTATAATAGAAATGTCATTTTGATATCTATCTAAAATATTAAATATAAATATTATTTTTTATAACCAATATCTGTTTTAATCACTCTTAAATATTGATGGAGATGAGTACCAATAGTGGTGTTTGTGGTTTTTAACTCCCAAGCTAATCTCAAAGATAATCTATAGAATAGTCATTCCTAATTGTTAATTATCTTGAGTGATTGGCAACCAAATTAAAAATCACCAATAGATTGGAAACTCTACTAGGGATAACCTTGAAATTTTGTTGTAGATTGTTTAGTATAGAGTCAAAATAATTTTCAAGTGTTGTCTTGAGTGTTTCTAGTTGAAATTGCAACTCTCAATCTCCTTTTTTGGTGCAAAAGAAGAAAGAAGAAGAAAGAAGAAAATAATCTTAAAAAAAAATTAGAAGTCATGAGAGGAACAAGATCTTGGCTCAACAAAAACTCTAAACAAAAGCTTGAACTAGAATTGCTCAAGAGCTGGAGAGGAACAAGATCTTGGCTCAATAAAAGGTCTATCAAACTTGGTAAATCAAAATAGTTATCTAATACTTTATTGGGCCTTTAAAGATTATTGAAGTGGTTATTGTAGACACTAAAATTATTCCCCTAATAATTGACATTAATTTATCCTAACATCATACATTAACATTAAATTCATCCTAATAAATAGCTTCTTTGGGATGGATATATACACAATGATCATAATTAGGTACATACTTATTTTTCCTATTTCCTAAATGTGATGATGATGTTGTCTAATAGAAAAAAGGGAAATTTTTGAACCTATATGATGATGTATAAAGATAAGGTGGATGTCCCTTGATATAGTAGTTTGAAAAAGTACTCAATTAACATCTTTTATAGATATTTTAAAGATATCTTGGAGTTAATGTGTACATTGTTTTGATTAGATTAAGACAGGAAGGGCTTATACCCTTTTTTAAAATAACCATTGAGGCTAAATGAGGGGCTCATGAGAATTGGAATTCCTAGCAAGAAAAAAAAGAAACAACACTAACTGACCAGTAAAAACAAAAAAAACAACAAATCGAATAAAACCAACAATGGACTAAAATAGTCACTGGTCTCCCAAAATCCTAAGACCACTAATTTTCTGTCACTCCTTAGATATGTAGTGGAGCTTCTCCTCTAATGAAAGGGGGGCATTTTGAATAGCTTGGGTCTTCATGGTCCAAGTGTCCTGAGATGCACTACCCAACACGTTACCTTTTTTTACCTGTGGCTATCATCAAGATCACCCTCATCCACCCTTTTACCATGAATATTCTTAATTTCATGTTGAAAAACCTAGATGGTCAGAGCGGTATTCTTAGTAGTCTCCTTGCTATAATTAGTAATCTCTTAGAGACATTGCATGGTTTTTTCCTAGTCATTGTGAATAGTAGCAATCTCCTCCTTCAATTTAATTTTCTCCTCCTCCATACCCACAAGATCCCTGAGCTCATTTGCCTCCTTGTCCCAATTGTCCCTATGATAAAAAAATAGCAATAGCAAGGGAGGAAAGCATATCCCAATGTGCATTATCCTCAACCTCACTCGACCACATAGCCCATTGGTCAAGTGCCTTGATTTCTAGCACCTATGTTTTTTCCTTAGTAGTTGTAAGCTAATAAAAAAGCCACTTGAAAATATCATTATAGATGCTAATAGTCATCAAAATTTCATTCTTTTTTCAAAGGGGATCACAAGAAGCACAATTACCATTACCCACATTGATGTCAGTAGAGGTCCAACCCAAATTAATTCAATGTTTAGGGGAATTCTGGGGGATGGGAGGGTTTAAGATAGGAGGGGTGTTGGGGATATCAGACACTTCTGCATGAATAGGGGAATGCATAGAAGAACTGTGAGGGGTAGGATTCCAAGACTCATCATCTAAGCTATCCAAGTTATCAGAGTTAGAGGTGGAAATAGGAGTAGCTGCAAGAAAGGACACACTTTTAGTGGGGTCAGTAGGGGTTTCATCATTAGCAAGGGTTTTTCCCTGGGCACGGGTGATGCGACGAGTGATAGGTAGGGTTTCATCTAGGGTGAGAGTGGGATTGAGGCCCTCAATGGGGTTGGTAGGGTTGCAAATGACCAAAGTGTTCCTTCTGATTGTGGTCAAGGAGGGTAACAAAGTGGCCTGGTGCTGACATAGGTAGAAAATTAAACCATGGTGAATGGGGAGATTATTACCTTTACCCTAGAAATTCTTAATGGACTATTCAAGCGATGAAGAAATCTAGAAAGAAAAATTAATTTTACAATTAGAGAAAAAATGGTTGAGCATGGAAAATAGATGAGTATGAAAATGACATAAACAACCCTCAAGCGTAACGTACCTCATCATCATCTCAACAATTTTTCTTCACACCTCCATAAGGTCGGCCTTGTTGTATCCATTTTGAAGTCCATTACCCTTTTCCCCATCTTTCAAAAATATCTCTATATATTTCTAGTAGTTCCCTTTAAGATTTTGAGGGATGCAAGAACCATCCAATAAAATACCTCTTACCTTTGTAATTAACTTGGTGTTCATAGTGAAGGAGCACCCACTAATCATGACAGTGTTATCCTTCTAAGAGTTAGAGAACTCAATAGGCAACTTGGGATCATGCTCCTTCATGCCCTCCATGAACGAGGAAAACTTACCACATAGAATAATAGGCCAAACCTCATATTTCTTCCACATCTTGCAACTAAAGGATTCATCCTAGACTAGCTCACCTCCCATGGAAAAATTTGTAGACAAACAGATGAGAAATAGTTTAGTAGAAATGTTGAGAATAATACCAGAGTGAAGAATAAAAAAGGATTGCTAAAAGACTACTTAAAGAAGTTAATTTTCCATAATGGTAAATCATGGAAAATAATGAAGGAGGCTGACACAAGATCCAACTCAATCTCTTTTTTGTATTACTTTCATATCATTTTTAATTAATTCACAAACATGCTTGAGGATATGTGAGATATTATCCCAGATAACTAAATTTGGAGTAAAAGCACCAAGGTTAACTAGCACATCCACAACTTTATTGCCATTTCTAACCATGTGAGAAAATCTACTATTCCCAAGAGAAATAATGAGATTGTGAACTGATAGGATGGGGTCCCAAAGGGACCAACAGGGTTTATCCTTCCATGTCAGCAAGAATATGATGTTTATAGAGTCACCCTTGATTTCTAGGTTGGAAAAATCAACATTCATAGAAATTTTAATACCGTAGAACATCGTCACCACCTCAACAAAGCTGGAAGATTGGATGTTAAGATTTGTTGCATATGCCATGTAGTGTAGGAAAATGTATCCCTCTACATTTTCACATTTTTTTGGGCCCTCCCTGCTAAAATTGGGCTTCTTTATGCCTTATTTGGTCCTACTTTGCATCCACAAGCCTTACTTAATGAATCTTTTTGAGGATAATCCCAACACATAACTAACAATCAATCATAATTTAATGATTTTGGTTTGTATGGACTATATTTAGTGATCTAGGACCCATACATCACCTTGGGCGTATGGGTTCCACCTAAGCTTCAGGGCCTAAACCTGAATTTAACATAAAACTAAACATTTCTTGAAATTTGTGTCCCAAGCCTAGCCTACTAGGACTCATATGCTCCAATTGGTGTATAAGTCAGGCCATTTAGCTTGGACCTAATTTTGAATTTAATTCTTTGTGGTTTTTTATTCTCTTAGTTCTGATGTCGGCTTGTAGTGTTGTAATTTTAGGAAATTTGGCATAACCAAGTATAAATACAAGGTTATTTCACATATTTTCTCCTAGAAATTTTCATGAGCAAGTTTGATCTAAGCATTCAAGCATTCTAGCAATTCAGGAGCATTCAAGAGTGATTATCAAGCATTTTTGAGCATTGTTCAAGATTCAAGCATCATGTCAAAGTCATCATGCATCATGTTTGTTTTGAGCTAACATTTGTGATGTAGGTTCTCATGATTCTTGAAAGCATGCATTTAAATCAAGATACATTACATATAAGCAAGATTCAAGATCTACATTCATGCTAGCCATTACCTACAATATTTTAGCCTTTTGTTTAAGGGTTTGGTGAGTTGCAACATTATATATTGTTCATTCATCATTCCTTCATTCTATTTCTACTCATTTCAAGGTTTGATTACCAAAATGGGGTTTGACTAAGGAAAACCCCTATCCACTAAAAAAACTAAATTTTTCCCTCTCTTTGATGTGTGATTTTCAAATTTAGGTTCAAGATCCATTGAAGGGCAAGATTGGAGAAAATTTTTCAAGTTGTCAAAATTGTCATCTACATTGCAAGATCATGAAAAGTCGCCTACATGTTGCAATTCAATGTTTCAGACTTAGAAATTTGACAAGAGAGAAGCTACAGGAGAACATTAGAGGATATCAGAGTTTCATATCAACCCTAATAATGGGACTAAATCACCACTTGTGGCATATGAGTCCCAGTATACCAGATTTTAGGCATTTTTTGTAGATCTTGGTTTAGCAGTTCCAGATTCTGGTTTCGACCTGAAACCCTAAACTAGGACTAAATCGCCCCTACTGGCATATGAGTCCCAGTGTACTTTAAAAGTAATTTTTTTTAGGATTTCAAACCTCATTCTGAGTCTCTTTAAATTTCCAGGTGTACCTCTGTTTATGTCTAGTTTGTTATTATGATTTTAAGTTCATTTTCTAGGTCATATCATTAGGTTTTCATATCATTTGCATTTCTTATCTTTCCAAGCCTTGCTTGATGGTGAACCCCCTTTTAGTATTCAATTCACACCCTAGGACATCCTATTGCATATCTATTTTCCTTAATCCCATTCATAGATTGGGATCTCTAGGGTTTCCTTGAGTGAAAATTGAAGGAAATAGTTGGAAAGGTCCTAAACCCTAATTCTATCTCCCAAAAATATTAGAACCCCTATTTTCTAGGTTTCATGCCAGAATAATTTTCCCATCATGATCATGGATGATCTCACCCCCACATGCTTGACCTAGGTTATGTTTGGCTAAACCATAAAAGTTAAGCTTAAGCTAGCTGAGCTTGGGGGCGGGGGGACCAGGAAGTGCTACTCATGTTTGGAGGTATGCAAAAACTTAGAGCATTAAGAATCTTAGAAAATTTTTAGGCTGAAGTAATAGATCTCTCCAAGTTATTAGGATTCCTTTTAGGCTTGCAAGAGGTCAAAGTGATATTCTTAGCAATCTAATTGACAACCTTATTGGCAACCACCAGCCAAGGATATTTTTTGTCTTTGAATATCCTGTTATTGTGCTCCTTCTATAGTTCCCATCTAGTGAGAAAAAGGGATTACCACCATAGATAATTGATGAGTATGGGTTGGGAAACTGGTGGGTGCCAACTATCCAAAATACCTATAACATCCCTCTGCCAAACCCAACAGATGTTGAAAAGAGATTGATTTATTTTCGGACCTTCCAGGAGTAGGTGTAGTGAAATAAGAGGTGGGGGATGGATTCAACTTCTTCCTCATAGAGGAAAAAATGGTTTCCAAGATAGATACCTTTCTTCTGTAAATTATCTAGAGTGAATCCGTTTATGGCAAAGAGTCCACTGAAAAAATTTAACTTTGGGGAGAGAATTCCTTCTCCAAATCTTCATCTAGTCAAACAAAGGATTCCAAACACATGAAATAATATGTGTACATGTTTTGGTCACAAGTATTACAACCATTTTATCGGAGATAGGGTCCTATAGTTACACATTAATTTATAGAAATATGTTCTTCCAAACTATATTGGAATCTTATTTTTATAACTCTTAATAAATAATTTGTAAAGGATAAAAATGGAGGGGATTTTTATATGGAATCATATCTCATTGATGTAACTAATGCTTTCATGAAATTCTCACCTTCCCTAAAAACTAAAGGCTAGGTACGAAGGTTCTAGTGCATGTTATTTAAAAATTCCTTCATGATAATAGATATGAGAGTGAGATAAGAATTATTAGTAATTAAATTTATTGCATAGTGAAAGAGAAGGTGCATAAAGAGCTCATGGTGAAGATGATTGCATAACTAAAATAATAAACTCAAATAAAGTAAGTTACTGGCTTGATAGATCTACCTAATATAGATGTACTCATCATGGTTGACGGTATTCTCACTGGTCGTGATATCCTACCTATCTATGTGCTCCTTGAGATTGCCAAATATGAAATTTAGTTTCAATTTTATGATTCAATTGATTTTATTTTGTGTCAAAGAAAGAAATGAAGATCCCTACCATTCCATCTAAACTCATGGGATAAAATTATAATTTTATGTAAATTTCAAATATTAGAGATATAGTTAGATCTCTTACCAAAAATTATTACAACCAATAGGGTAGAATTAGAAATTTAATCCTACAAAAAAAATATTAAGAACCTTTGATATAAAAATGACGAGAAACCATATAGTGACAATTATAATATATATGGGTTGTATTCAATAAGAATCCATGAGTAAAATTAGAGCTAATGGACCATGGATTATGTAGAAGGAATATAATGCTATTAATCCATTGACATGAACATTCATTCGGATGAATTGAATGATAAGGTTCCAATTAGATATAATAAGTTGTATACCAAGGAGTGGTTGAAATATAAGGAAAAATCTACTTTATAATTTAACTAGAGAACACATTCAAATCAAGAATAAGAAGATGATGAGTGTTGTGACATTTTCCTAGACAAAGGGGAAAATAAAGATACAAAGGTATATTTGAGGTCTACTTCACCTACAATGACTTTTGCAAGTATTACCTCATAATATACACTTGAAGTTTCTCATTATCAAATAATAAACATCTAGATGAAGGTTTGCTAATTGATATGATCTATGAGTATTATATAATGGGATGATGTAAGTTTAGTTGCTAACCATTTTTAGAATGGTAATGTTTAAAATGTAATTTTTAGTGTCCCAAATACTTTTAATGTGGTTAGTGCTATTAATTTGATTAATCAAGCTAGTGAGGTAACTTCATTTCACAATTTTGAATCCCCTATTGCTAATGTTAGAGATGACACTATTTTTTTCCCTAAGAGTGACCAAGGTGAAGGTATTATGTTAAACACTACTAATTTATTAATTGTGTTGTGAATGTATCTAATGATTCTTTAGTTCTAGTTTCTAAGATGCCTTATATTTTAATTTTAATCATTAGTAATTCTAGTTAGTGTTGAATCTAATAACATATAGTTTTATAAGTCCTATGTTTATTATTTTTCCTAGTACATCATATTACTTTATTATAAGTTCTCTTCATTTTATATAACTATGAATCAAAATATTACCAAAGGTATACAAAAAAATACTATCATCATGTATAGAAGTATACTATAAATATATAAATGGTTTAGTTCATGTAATTTTGAATCTTATTTATCACTAAATGAATCTAGAAAAAAGTGTATTATGAGAACATACATTAATCATAAAAAACATCATCATATAAAAAATATTCTTCAACCTTATTATAACTAGCGCTTGCACCTTAGCAAGGCGCAAGGGTTACGCTGATAGGAGGGTATACTATGGTAGTGTATTCAGAGGGTAGGGAGGGGGGAGAATGCATGGGGAAAGTCCAGTCTAGTTTTTTTGCAATAGTAATTATTCATAGCAAATGTGAATGGGTGGCAGGATGCAAGTAGAGTTGAATATGCCAAGTGGATGAACAACACAATATATTATCTTAAATGGTCGAAGTGGTGGAACATTATAGCTTAGCTGTAGCAAGTACATTTGTTGGTAGTTCATGATATACAAAATGTGTGCTACGAAAAGTCAAAAAATTGGTGAGCAATTTTGCATTAGAGATTTTTTTTGAAGAAAATAAAGTACAATGGTTGGTAATTGATGGTGAGGGGCTATGATATATGCCATTTGGCTTCAAGGCCTGGAAAGCAAAAGAAATGCTAACCCTAACCCTAATTTTGATGCAAAACCTACCCCTCATCCTAATGTTAACCATATTTCTAACCCTAACTGTATCTCTTAACCCTAACCAAAAGCTTAACTATATCTTTATCCCTAATCCTAACCTAAACCCTGAACCTAACTATTTATTTTAACCTTTGAGAACATTTAACCATATCACTTAATCTTAACACTAACCCTATTCCTAAGTCATTGTCTATCCCTAAACCTAACCACATAATGACATTAAACCTAACTATATCTCTATCCCAATTCCTAACCATAAGCATAACCATAACCATGATGTAAATCGTAACCCTAAGCCTAAAACTAATCTTAAATCTAATTGTAACCCTAACCCTGATCCTAGCTCTAACCCTAATTTTAAGCTAATCTTCATTCTAACCATAATCCTAATTTTGATGCTAGTCGTAACCTCGTTCTTGATGTTAACCCTAACCCTAACCCTATTCTTAACTAAATTTCTAATCCCCTAAACCTAATGATATTTCTAACTCAAAACCTAACCCTAAGTATGACCATAAAAATTATGCAACCCCTAACCCTCACCTTATTCGTAAACCTAACCTTGACCTTAAACCTAATTCTAACCCTAATCTTGAGTAAATCTTGATGCTATCCCTAACCCTAATTTTGATGCTATCTCTAAGCCTCATCCTAAAGCCAACAGTAACCCTACTCTTAACTAAATCTCAACCCTAACCCTAATTGTAACTATATATCTAGCATTAACATTAACCTTACCTGTAACCCTAACCACATCTCTTAACGCAAACCCTAACCCTAACCCTGATAAGCTTAACCCCAACTATTACCCTAACCCTAACTATATCTCTTAACCCTAAACGTGACCCTAAACCCTTTTGTAACCCTAACCTTAATGCTAAACCTAACCCTAATCCTAAACTATTCTTCATGTGAACCCTAATCCTAATTTTGATGCAAACCCTAATCCTCATCTTAATGTTAACCATATTTCTAACCCTAACTATATCTCTTAACCCTAACCATAAGCTTAACTATATCTCTAGCCCTAATCCTAGCATAAACCCTAAACCTAACTATATCTCTTAACCCCAACCTAGCCATAATCCTAATCCTAAACTTGACCACCTTAACCCCAATTACTACCTCAACCCTGACTATATTTATTAACCCTTAACTTGACAACAAACCTAAATGTAAACCTAATCCTAATGCTAACCCTAACCCTAAGTTTGATGCTAGTAACCCCAATTATTACCCCAACCCTAACTATATCTATTAACACACCTCAACGAGGAGCAATGGTTACGCTGATAGAAGGATATACTTGGGTAATATATTGAAGGGCAGGGGTAAAAATCACAATAAAACGTAAATTTGAATCTACAAAATGTATACATTTGAATCAAATATTCCCCACAAAGTGTAATGCATGCATTTAATTTTTAATTAACTATAATATAAGTGCAGCTTTATGCATCACTATTTACTAAAGTAAAAAGGTGTAAGCATGTCCAGTCACCTTATCTAAAGACCATAATCAAATGGATAGTTAGTAAAATAATGTGAACACTAATATGATTTAAATCATTTTGCATTTCTTGGAGATATGTCAAACAAGTAAGCTGATTTAAATTGTTTTGCATCTCTTTTAGAACCATCAAACACGTGAGATGATTTAAATTGTTTTGCATCTCTTCTAGAAAAAATAGAGATTAAATCAGTTCGTTTCACTTCAAAAAGGGAACACCTTCCACATAATAATTAAAGAACCCTTTCAAGTGCTAAAAGTCAATTTCGATAGGACTTTGCGAGGACAAAGATGAACATAGAGATTATACATAGATATAAGTAGGAGGCTCTTGGTGTAAAATTCATATAAATAAACTATAGATTTCATTTTATTTATTTTTTAATATAATATAAGGAGGCTTTCAAAAAATGAAACCATTTCTTATAGATAATTTCATGAAACATGCTTGTGGCGAGTTCTATAAGTCTTTTGTTATTGCATATTAAAAACTATTGTTATCCCAATATTCTCAAATTTTCATTTAACCTTAAATAATTATCTTATCAACCAAAAATAATAACAATAACTTTTACTCCCTATTTTCCATCATAATGTCATTATTTCCTTCTTTTTTCCTTTTCTAAGAGATACATACACAACACTATCAATACATAATATTATATTAACAATCTTCTAAACTTTGATAAGAACATTGTTGTAGTTGTTATTACACATTTCTCTTAAGATAGCTTTCATTTATTTATTTATCTATTTTTATAACTCTAACATAGTTCACAAACCTATCCCAATATAATATTCACCTTTAATGACTTACAGTTAAATTAGCTATATAATTTACAACGCGAACCAATCAGAATAATATTATTATTTTTTATGAACATTAATAATAGTATTATTGATTACTCTGTCATTAATTTTATCATGCTAACCTTAATAGGGTATCTAACAAATCATTACCTACCTCAATAATATTGTGATTAGAAATGTTGATGTAAAAAATTCTCACACAATCAAATCCAGGAAAAATGGGATGATGAATATTATGGATTGTGGAAACTTGATATCATTATTTTTCACCAATATTTATTTAACTACTTACCCTTGTATCTATTCTTATTTATTTACTAATTTAACTACCCTCTCTCCACTATTATTTATTTATATAATTTCCTTTTTATCCACTTTTATTAATTTACTTATTTAACTACCTTTTTATTCACTATTATTTATTTACGTAATTATCTTTTACCCGCTTTTATTTATTTAACAATATTTCACTCACCATTATTCATTTAGATATTTAGCTTTTTATCCTCTCTTATTCATTTATTTACTTATTGACTACTACTTATTTATATAATATGTTTTTATCCACTATTAAATATTCATTTAACTGCATTTTATTAACTATTAGTTATGTAATAAACTTTTTATCCTGTCTTCTTTTTTTTTTACTTACTTAAATACATTATATTTACCCTTCGCACGCTAGTAGTTTTTAGCAAATCGGCAAGCCTCTTTACTATGAAATATTTGAGGCACCTTATTACGAATTATTTCATCATAAATTCTTAAATGATCGTTATCATCAAATCAAAAATCTCCCCTCTTATCCTTTTTTTTATATTAATATTTTTATATTAATAATGTTCAATGTTGTACATTTTTTATTTAGCTTTAATCTTCAAATCCATTGGGCATTTGTCTCTTCTCGCTAGGCAAAGGTAGGCAGGTCAATCCTGTGAAAGAAGATTGGATAATATCACACAGTAAATTATATCAATGAACCCATATGAAGTAATTATAGTATTACTCTATTAAACATGATTAACTTTAAAAAATTGTACTGTAATCTCTACCAATAAAAATAGTAATAATTATCCTACCTTTTTAACCATAAAAAATATGTAACAATGATGATACATAAGGAAACATTGAGAAGTACAGAGAAGATTGGAAGAATTAAAATAATCAACGAGTTTGTGCACATAAAGAACAAGATTCATGATTCAATAGTATAAACATCCAGAGTAAGCTTACACGATCAGATTTTGTAGTTTAACATACAGTGTGTCGCTATTAGTAATGCTATTAGCTGTTACCTGTGAAGTTTAAATGAAATGCATTCAGAGCTCTGAAGAGAATGAAGCATATATATATGTCATAGTAGTTGTTAATATAATGTCCAATAGTTGTCATAGTAGTTGTTTATATAATGTCAATAGTTGTGACTTGACTATCCATAATTAAAGAAAATGTATTGTTTGATCTAAAAAGTAACCAATCATGTGATGCCACATCAGCGTTCAACTATCCATGATGTGAATGCACAAGTATTGGTAGCACTCTTTTTTTTGGGCCTTTTTAGACACCTTGAAAAAAAAGCATGCTGATGTGGCATCATATTTGATGATGTGGCCCTGAAACGAAAGTTATAAGCAGGGGACTTGCCAAGTAAGGCGCTAAAAAAAAAATTGGGAGTGATTTGAAATTTCCATGTAGGATAATTAGAAGCACGAAGTTAGGGTGCACAACTATTGGGTCCTCTCCCCTAATTTAAATATTTACGATTACTTAAATTTTGAAAAAAAACTCATAGCCTGTTCTCAGGATTTCCATGGAAGAACATTTGTTGATTTATTTATTCAAGAGATCGTTAGTTAGTTTTTTTAAAAATTAGATAATAAACTTGGAAACTATGTCTGAATTTTAAATGCTCACGCTTCTGAATGTGAGGGTTACTATTTTGTTTATACTGGCCATTATTGTTATAATGAAAGATCAGTTGTTCATTTGTATTTCTAGATACCATTAATTCATTTAAGAAAATTTAGAAAGTAAACCAATAATCTATTCTCATGATTTCAAATGCCTAGTCTTCTCAACCTCAAGTAAATGTTTTGTTTCAGACTTGACCAATATTTATTTAATGGAAGAGCTTTATTTGATTTATCTATTTTGAGATAGGTATAAAATGTTTTACACAGAAATCTTGAAATGAGGAATTTAAGTTGTTCTTTTTCTTACCTATAGCACGAGACATGGCAAGTACACCCAGAACACAGTATTCGTTATAATAGATAACCTTCCCACCTTTGCTTCAATTGGCGCGATCTCTTCCGCCACATAGGGTTGCACAGTCAAGCCATTAAAAATGTAAATATAGCTTATACTACCATTATATCACATTCAATCATATTAAGTGCACTATTTCCATGCGCGTCACTGGAAAACACGTGCTTTGTACCTTATGGTTCTGAAGTTTCGGTGTGACCGTGTGATTCGAACCCGTGTGCTGCGGGCACGAGACTCTGTCTGTGTCTTTTGATGCCGAGACCAACTGCTGCGAAGAACCGACGGAGCTCGTCGCCTTTCCCGTCACCAAATTTTTTCCTCTTCGTCTGCCCCTTTGTCTGTGGTACGGTGACTCTTGTGACTCAGCTTACCTTTCTTTCTGCTAGGCACCGATGGTACAACCGCTACATCGACAGACACCACTTTGAACTGTTGGATCTCCATCCGTATCCATCGAGCACCAGGGCTTTCAATCGAACACCCATACTCACAAGAGTACGCTGATAAGTAGCGGCAACAGTAGCCTGTAGCTTTAGCTTTCGAGTCCTTAAATGGAGTTTAGTTCTGCTATGCTATCAGCCAATAGTGCCTTGATCTCATCTCTCCTTGCCCACAAAAAAGTAGCTCAGCTAAATTTGCCAAGGAGGGTGAATGGTTGTAGAGGTGGAATATTGTTTGGAAATCCCGGTACACGTGAATACATTACGACGTTAAAAAAATACCTCTACAAAATTCTTACCAAACCCAATTTAAACCATAACTATTATTAATAAGGGCCAGTGGAAATTTAAACTACGAAAAGACTACACTGAAAGCTTTAAACATTATTTTCAAGCGGTCACTTTTTTTCATTTACCTTAAAAAGTTGACCCACATTTACTCGGTGTTGTTTCAAACTTAAAAAGCTGCACCATTTTTTTTTTTGCTCTCCTGACACAGCTGGCATGAAGCTCGCGATGGGTGAAGTCTTGGGTAGTTATCTATATATTTTTGTTTTTCTGCTCTGCTTGTAACAACAAAGAGGATGACATTATACATATGTGAGTTTTGTTCGTTTCTTAGCAATGCAAAATATGGCAGAGGGATTGGGAGTTAAGGAAGAGAGATTGTTTGACGCGGGGAGAAGTGTCAATGGTGACAACTTCTTTTCTAACTGTGGCCTGCGCATATACAACCCCGAAAAGAATATGCAGGTGGCCAACAGTGGGGCCCTCTGAAGAGGCTGCGAGAGGGAAGGACCAACACTCTGTTTTATGATGCATTTGAAACTAAGATTTTGGAAATGCAATTTTTCATCTAGGATAACAGGTTGTGCTCCTATCCTCTGGACAGGACTATGCGTGGTAGTCTCCCTCAAATTCGAACTTCACTTTTCCCACCCAGTTTTCTCTCTCCTTGACTACCAAAACTAAAAGCCCTAATTTTCCTCCAGTGATAAAATTGGTAGTCTACTTATAAAAAGGGTTTTAAATGGAAAATGAAGATAAGAGGAAAAAAAACCAAGCACTTGAGAGCAACAACCACACACCACCATGAACTCCATTAGTTGACTTCCATAGTTTCAACACACATTCTCATATAAACTCAGGGTTTCACACACCTTAAGCTCTTGTCCAATGTTACTGTTAAAGTAGCTGATTGAAACAGATTCACCAGTGTGCCTCAAGCATCTATTTTTCCCCTAGACCACAAGTTGCAGAGGGTGGCAACATGCAGATCAGGACACAAATGCACAATTTGGACACAACTGCAACCGTGGAAGATACCAGTGCATGACTTGGATAGGACCACGATCGAATGAACAAGACCGCACCAAATGAGACACGACTGTAAGTGCTACCATCTCTGATAACACTACATCAGAGCGCAAAATTCAGAAGCTAAATCTGAAAATAGAAAACCTCTTTTGGTTCCTTGTCTGCCCTCTACATCTTCTTCAGCCTTCAAAAATAGATGTGATTCTTCCTTGCTCTTTACATTTGCACATTTCTATTTCTTATACAATCTCAATTCAACTCCATATTCTCTGATTATTTCTGAAATATATTGCTAGATAATATTTATTCGTCAGTATTTTAGATTTTGAAGGCAGAAGAAAACTTCACACTGTAATTAAAAGTAAAACACCATTTAATGCCCTTATTTACACATAAGCTGGGTTTTTACTACATGGAAGAGTGACAGCAATCAAACAGAATTTTGAGCCAATTTTATGTAAACATATGCCATGATTCTCATGTTAACCAATTTGGTTGTACAACAATGAGGGCATATTTCAGCGTATACAATTTTGTTACTGCACTATTCCTAAGCACAAAAGAAGGTATTTGGAGTTTGAAAGTACTCTGTGATTACCTGAAAGAAGTCTTTCTCCAAATGTATTCATCCATTCTTGAAGGCGGTCACCTACAGATGCGACACTTATCTCTGGTATTCATCCATTCTTGAAGGCGGTCACCTACAGATGTATACACTTTGCGCCAAGTCAAATTCGTTGCTTGGTTGGAAAGCCATCGTAAGGCTGGTGGACAATTATTATCCACAGTGTAGATTTGGTGAAATCTCAACTCGCAGGCCACACGAAAACCCGTAGAATGTGTACAATGGCGTGGCCGGACTCAACCATACCTAACTAACGCCTAACCCATACCTCTGCAGTAATGGATGGCTGTACACCATACGATGGCCATTGGACTACGTAGGGAAGATGTCCTCCCAAACCGGGAAACCCACAATCCGGCATCAGACAGCAAACGAGCCAGAATCCAATCGGAATAGTCTCAGCCGGTATCAGACATGAGACTTTTTCGGTTGAATTATCACCTATAATAGCCTATCGGCTAATAAGTTGAAGAAGTGTTACTATGCTCATTACTTCACATATCATCAACTGCTCATGATCCACATGATAGAGAAGGATCATCGTGAATGAAATAGGTGGTGATGAAATAATGTAAAGGTGAAAAAATCATATGGTTACTAGATTCAGGGTTTACAGTTTAGGGTTACTAGATTTAAGAGTTTATAATTTAAGATTTATAGTTTAGGGTTATAGGTTTATGATTTTAGGGCTCAGAGTTTAGGGTTTAGGGTTTTAGTGTTTAAGGTTTAGGATTTTAGGGTTTATGGTTTATGGTTTATGGTTTATAGTTGAAGGTTTTAGATTTAGGTCTAGGTTAGGTTTTAGTTTATTAAATGTTTCCATTATTTTGATGAATATATTTATAAATTTGATTTGCAAACTATAAAACTCATCCTAATTTAAAAATAAAAATAACCTAAAATATAAACCATGAAATTTCAAATGCTAAATGTTACATTATATAATTAAAATTTAAACCATAATTGTAAAAAGAATTTGTTAAATATATAGAATAAAAAGCACAAATACTAACTTGGAGGTCACTAAAATTGTGTATGTGGAAGCGAGGAGGTGGCAAGTGCAATTTGAAGGCATATATGGATTACAAAATAGGTACCCATTTTACCCATCTTGCTCTCTAATCCATAAATTCTTGCAAGTAAAAATGAAACAATAGTCTATTTTTAAAATAAATAAATTTCTTTTCAAAATAGGTACCCATTTTGTATTGGGTATGAAAGAATGGGCACCCATTTAGATTTAGGCTCAAGATCCTATTCCTTTTAGGAACTTTTTGGGCCAAAAATTCCCCTATTCATGGACCTAACTTATTACACTTACCCTATAGGGGAAGATAAATAGACATAGATAGCTCTTAGAAGAGGGAGAGGGAGAGATAGAGATAAGAGAAGATAGATAGAGATATGTAGGTCTAAGAAGAGGGAGTTGAAGAGAGAGGGAGAGAGGAAGGAAAAGGTAGAGATGGAGAGAGAGAGAGAGAGATAAAGAGAGAGATATGGAGACAAAGATAGAGAAAAAAACATATATAGAGAGAGAGAGATAGAGAGTGACAAAGATAGAGACATAAAAAAGATAGACAAAGATAAATAGAGATAAAGATCTATATAGAAAGAGAGACATATAAAGATGTAAATATAGAGACAAAGATAAAGAAATAAATAAAGATAAAGAGAGAGAGAGAGAGAGAGAGAGAGAGAGAGAGAGAGAGAGAGAGAGAGAGAGAGAGAGAGAGAGATAGAGACATAGATAGAGGAATAGAGATAGAGATAGAGACACATAGATAGAGAGACAAAGAGATAGAGTGATAGTGACAAAGAGATACATTGATAATGATAGAGATGAAGATAAAGAGACAGAGACATAGATAAATAGACGAAGAGATACATAGAGTAACAAATAAAGATAGAAATAGAGATAGAGACAAAGATATAGACAAACAAATAGAGAGACAAACATAGAAAAATAGAGACAAAGGTAGATTGTCACTAAATAACATTGTTATATAATGTAAACCATCTACAAATTAACTGTATATTTTATTAATAACATACTTGACTATATTTGATAATATACATTTAGGATAATTTCTTGAACTCCTAAAAAATTCATACTATAATCATATTTTGAAATATTGATAACATCAATGTGTTGTTGAGCATCTTGTATATATATGCAATATATGATAAAATCTAATTTAGAACAAAAGGTGTATGAATAATCTATCAATGCATGTAAAGTGTATGAATAATAGTAAAAGTAATTTTATACTAAAAAATACTAATATATTGAATCTTAGGGAATTTTGGTTGGTGATTGATACTTTTTCATATCATAAGTAAAACCTCTTGGAGAGTCCTTGTTGAACCCTATTTAATGTTTGATATTTATGATGTAATTTTTTTAATATATAATTATGATAATAAGTAAATATATGTTGCATACATGTTTTAGTTTAGATTAAGCATATATTTTAGAACTAGAACCTTGTATCATATCAAAACTAATTCGATAGACTTTTTCCTATGGTCCATTTACTATGGTAAATAATAAATTCTAAGTATCTTAATACATTATTGCATAAGGTCCATTTCATTATTGTCTCGTAATATAAGTAAGGCAGAAGGTTGTCTATCCTGCCACTATTTCTTGTGCAGACATACTCGCATTTGCCGGTAGTGATAGCGCAATTCTTATTATTGTATCTCAAACGTCCATGAATATATTTGCTGACTTGATTTTTCTTAAAAACCCATTTTTTCCCCCAAAATTATCAGGGATTGTAGAAACTTAAAGCCTTTAACAATACCAATTTTATGTGCAGGCATTTCCATTAGGACTCGCACATTGGCAAGTGAAGGACGGCCGAAGAGAGGAAAGCTATTCGAATGAAAACCCAATGATACAAACTGTGATGGCCATTAATTCCTGTCACAAGAATTGAAGGTGTGAGAATGGATATTTAGTTCAATGTGTGAGAGCCCGACTGGTTTAAGGTGGCTCTCAAAATGCTCAAAAATATTGGTGTATGCAAACAAAATTGAGAGGTTACAAGGAAGCGGGCGCATAGCCTTCCTGAGATTCTATATTTATTTACATAATGCTTTCAGGAGGGCCCAACACTGAAGCGCCCGTGGCCTAATGGATCAGGCGTCTGACTTCTAATCAGGCGATTGTGGGTTCGAGTACCACTGGGCGTGCAATGTATATGCTTTTTCTTTATCTTTGGGTTCAACTGTTCATCTACGGAATTCACCTTGGGTTCAACTGTTCATCTAAGGAATTCACCTGGAATTTGTAATCTTTGGATTCAACTGTCCATCAACGAAATCACCTCATCTATAATGGAATCTATTTGTAGAATTCAATTTCAAGGGCAGTTCAAGAGTTAAACCAGTTGATTGTGGATTTGAATTCTATCAAATGTGTAAGTAAAGTTTATCTACTTTACATTTTTATTCATGAGATTTGCAGGTTCAACCTGAAAAGACAACATGATCAAAGCTCCCTCTAAAAGGTTAAGGCTACAATAGAGCAGAAGCAAAAGTCTTACTATTTGACCTCAAAACTATGTAACGAGGACAAATATTTTAATTGAGGGTGATTACATTGGTTCAATTACCAACAACAAATTCAGCTGATGTTTAAATTATTATTTTTCTCTTTTATGAGATCTTTGTGTTCAATTGTCCGCAACTGCTACCCAACGAATTCAACTCATATTTAATGAAATCTACCATCTCATGGTGTGAGGAAATTCAGTTTCAAGTGGGGTTCAGGAGTCAAACTAGTTGATTGTGGGTTCGAGTTATATCAAATATGTAAGTATATTTTTATTTTATATTTCTATTCATGGGATTTTCAACTTCAATCTCTCAAAGCAACATTGCTAAAGTTACATCTAAAAGGTTAAGACCACAAACAAACAATAGAGTAGAAGCAAAATCTTTACTATTTGGCCTTCAATTGTTAAAATTATGTAAAATTGACAAGATTTTAATTCAGAGCAATTTTATGGGTTCAGTTGTCCACCAGCAAATTTAGCTCATGTTTAATTTCTTTTTTCTTTTCATGGAATCTTGGGCTCAACTGACACTAATGAATTCACCTCATGTTTAATTTATTTTTCTCTTTCATGGGATCTTTGGGTTCAACTGCCCTCTGACAAATTCAACACATGGCTAATGGAATCTACCATCTAATGGTATGCATAAATTCAATTTCAAGGCCGATTAAAGAGTAAAACCAATTGATATGTGGGTTTTAGTTCTATCAAAGATCTAATTATATTTTATAGATTTTTTATATTTCTATTCATGGGATTTCAAAGTTCAATCTATCAAAGCAACATTGATCAATGTTACCTCTAAAAGGTTAAGTCCACAAACAAACAATAGAGAAGTAGCAAAAGCCTTATTATTTGGCATCAAACTAGTAAAATTATGCAATATTGACAAGATTTTAATTGAGGGTGCTTTCATTGTTATTTTCCTATATATTAGGGAAAAAATTGTAACAAATTCAAAATACAATAATACCCTTAATGAATTTTGAGAGATATTAGATAACATATCCCAATTATAATAGAACATTGTTGTCATGTGAGAGAAATAAAATTGGTGATTATCACTTGAATCAAGCTAATAATCCCAATGAAATAACCATTAGCAATGACATCAATAGTTGGTCATGGCTATTCAAGTTTTTGGAAAATGATGAGAAGACCATTTTTAAAGTGTTAATGCATTCAATCATTATCATGTGAAGTAATGATAGAACAATAGTATTAAATTATTCAAAATTTTAGAAAAATCATGTGAACAAATAGTGATAAGGCCTTTCCATCACTATTCATCATGCTCTTATCTAGCGAAGTACCTCTATCTACATCACATGTTCAAGATAGTTCCTACATTGACATCAAATATAGTTATTCATCAGTCTTTATAAACAAAAAATTTGAGTGCACGCCTCTTTGCTCTAAAGGTCATAGAGCCAGTCATCTAAGTGGAGGAAATATTTGATAAATAAATTTCTTAGGTAAGATAAAGGAGCAAGTATGTAATGGGTTTTTTTCTATTAGGGTGGTGACATTTTTGAAGCAATCTAGGAAGTTTTAGGAATATAATTCATCATAAGAATAGTGAGGAATAGATTAAACAAAAATATCTCATCCACCTTTTTCACAAATATCTCCATCATCATAGGCAACAAGGAGCTCATGAAGACCTTAGGAAAATACTACATATCAAAAGAGTTCATAGTGGATCTGAATGAAGTTATCAACAAAGAAACCCCATTCAATCCCATTTCTTTCTCATCTACTAGTTTATTAAAATTCAAAGGGTTGGATTCTATTGGGACAATTCACAAGATTGAGATGGTATAACATGCTCATAATATTATTTGCTTTGGTTATTTCCAAACGTTAGGATTGGACATACATGTCGCTTCCCATAGATGTGCTTTTTGTAAATTCTCAAAAAATGTCATAATGTCAAGAAATTTCTCCATCTAGTTTGCACATATTACAATGTCATGTTTAAAAAATAACATAGTATCATTAAGCTCTCTCTTAGATTTCTAACCATGTAATTTTTTCTATATTTCAACTATGTTAAGGTTTTGATATATTTTTTTTTTGGGCTAGTATCTCCATTTTTTGTCAAAACTCTACATATGGTATTTTGGATTTTTTTATTTGTTTTTGATAAGATAAGCAAGGAAGGGCCATGATCCCATAGTAACAATAGTAGATCAAAAAGAACAACAGAGGTGTGAAACAACACCACCATTGAAACCAAAAAATAGTATTTCTAGATTGGCACACAGGACCAAATTTAAAACCATTACCATAGTCCAACCTTTATCTATCAAAAACATAAAGTTTTTACAAACATACTTTAAACTATGGAAACCATTAATTAAGTCCACAGTGTTCTAGGTGGTATTCCACCAAATCATATAGAAAAAGACCGAACAATGCCAGATATAAGTAAAATTCAAAAAAACCATCAAAAACTAGAAGAACAACAAACCAAGCCATTAGTTGGATTTCTTTAACAGGTCCCCATACTCTCCTAAGAGAGCCACGTATTCCCACCAGTTAGGTCCCTTTGTTTCATCCAACATTTTTTAGGGTGTTAGATTTCCCCTACTTTAATTTTTTGGAAAGCTTCATTTCTCTTGAGGTCACTCCCAACATTGCATGTCTCATCAACCTATTAGTGACTCTCATCAAAGTAACCAAATCCTTTTACATATCCTTGAACCAAACCTGCAAAAAGGTTAATCTACTTTTTGAAAATTCATTACTCAAATCTTCAACTTTATTCTCCAAACCAGAAAGCTCGACATCCTGTTCATTCCCATCATCAATCTTTTCCTTAGAAGGCTCCACTAGCTCCTCCTCTTCCTCATCTTTTTCCTCCTCTGAATCATCTTACCCTATATCGTAGGAGATTTCCTCAAACTCTAAATCTTCAGATTCATCATCTTTCTGAGCCTTGAACTCCTCATAACCCATGACCTCGTCCACACCCATAGACACTTTATGTTTTCCTTTTTTCTCTTTCGAGGCCACCTTTTCCAGCCAAGTAGACCTTCTTCCGCCACTATCGCCACTTCCATGACCCTATAAAGTCACCTTGACCTCCTCCTTTTGGTTCCCATCCTCAAAAATATGAATAACATCACTAGGATTGACATCATGTCTAGGTTTCTTGGCTTTAGGGGGTTCAAACAACAGGGGAGAGTGTTTCCTCCTTTTAGGGGTGTTGATGGTGTTTTTATGCACTTCTCAACACAGGCAGTGCGTAGGTGCACTACCTCTCTTAAAATACAATCTTCCACAATCAGATTGCAGAACACTATCCCAAGGTCTCTCGGTTGTCAGGTCATGACAGTGCTCAGATACCTCAGTAGTTTGATGTGATTTGCTGGAATCACAAGGTGGTCTTACAGAAAATACAAAGTATGGATGTCAAGCGTGAAGTTGGATCTTGAAAAGGAGTCCCTAGGATGAGAAGTTGATATGCACCAGCTGTAGGTTCAAACAACAATCTTGGATTCCATTTAGTTGTTAGATTTGGCTTTACAATGTGCAATGAACCTTAGTATTGACCAGTTACTAAAAAAAGAGGAAAAGGGTGAAGGAGAGGAAAAGTTCCTAAGTCTGAAGCTTGCTATGAATAGTAACAATGGAGTTCCTGCAATGGACAATTCCTTAAAACAATATCCCATTTAACCAGGGATTTCACAGTATCATGGAAATTGTGCTATCTTCTAAGGGCTACATATGTTTCATCCTTCATTCATCACATGCATGCATGAATCAAAGATAAAGATTTAGGGCAGCTTTACAATCAAGTCCAGGCTAACTTTGCACAGCTGTCTACCTTCAACAAACAACAAAAAGTATGGACTAAGGGATCATCAACAAAGTAGAAATTTTCACAGTCACCCAACAACATTCCTAAGATTTTTCCAAATAAAGCAAACAACTAACTAAACAGCAACAAGATCTAAGCTAAACATGTGAAATTGGAGAACGAATCAAATGAAATGAGAGAAATCAAGGAAATACACCAAGTCAATGATATTTCTTATAAATTTCTGTAGCATGCCTTTACAACAACTCAACTCTCTCCTTTGCAAATGAGGAGAGTGCTCTATTTATAGTTTCCAAAACGTTAAATGAATGGCCAAGATTCATTACAATTGTGTGGCCAAGATTCATTACAAAATAGGGTTTCACCTACCCCCAAATAGATTTATAGTTTAAAAACATTTTTTGTCTCTTCCCTATTTCATCATCTAGTGGATGGCACTATTGCTCTTTCGTCCTGTAGCTGATTGCTATTTTCTTGGCTATAGCTACTCCTCAGGAAGATCTTCTTCTTTGGATGGGCTGCCCTCTTGCTCCTTGAAAGTTGCGTGCTCTATGTACTTGAGGATAATGGCCTGGAGCTTGTCGATTTCAAGGATCTCGCATCTTAACACCTGATAGCTCCATTCTTTAGCGTTTCCTTCCAGCCGCTTCCAATCCTCATCATACTTTGAGCCCTGATCTCTGAATAGCTCTGATCAATCAAAGGTATGGGCAGCAAAACTTAGGAATTCCATGGTGATTTCTCCTGCTGTTCTGTCCTTCATCTTCTCCTGGAAGTATGGCTTGATCTTTTCTGCATCCATTTGTACCGTGGGCATATCATAGCCCATCATCAGCTTGAGGTATTTGGCACATTCTGCCTAGATTTCCTTAATCCACTCAATATCTGGATTTACCTTGTTCAGGATCTGCTCCATCCTCTCCTTCCGGTTGACGAGGTCTCTACGCCATATGTCCACCAGCCAATGATCTTCTTTCTTTAGCTCTAGCTTCTCTTCCCATGTGTCCTCAGGCATCTGAAGGATGGCTTCAATTCTCGGGAAGGTGGAGTCGTATATTGTAGGGAAATTAGTGCAGAGCCTCTTCGTGCTCTCTAGAGACTGGATCAGGTCCAATAACTTGTTGGTTGTCTGCACAGCCCTGCTGATTCCCATGTTTCTGATGTATACAACCCGTCAGAACCAATCCTCAGTAGTCTTTTCCAATTTGTTCCTTCTCTCCATCTTGTCAATCTGTTCCTTAGAGAGCAACTGTGGCGCGGCTGCAGAGGTGGTGGGCAGGTCGTCCACCGAGGACCACTGCTGGATGTAGTCAGTTAGGGTAGCAATCTGTGCTTTGAGCTCATCCTTGGATACCTTATCCTGCTTGATCAGGTGCACCACCGTGGCCACCGACTCTTCCACATGCTCGACCTTTTGCTCCCTGGTTGCTGTCCCCAAATCAATGGTCAAAATATTGTAACTCACCCCCGCCTGGCCGATAGTAGGTGTTGCAATTTGTGCTGCTTGAGAGCTAGAAGCATCCATGGTTATCTTGGATCGGACCTTAGGCTTCTTCTCCTTCTTTGTTGTGGTTAGGGATCGAGCCAAGATGGCTTCTAATCTCACCCTTGGATCCTTCAGCACTGGGGTTGTTTTCTCTAGTTGTTTCTCCAACCAATCGGGCATGGCGGATTTGTCTTTGGGTGCATCATGGCTACCCTCACCCTTCTCTGTCAAAGGAAAGACCTCTGCCTCTTTCTCCTTTTGGGGTTCTCCCTTTTCTTTGGCAGCTTCCTCCTCCTCGTTGGAGTCTTGAATAAATATGAGGCTCTTGACAGGCAACTTGGTGGACAATTGCTAGGTGGGGCTTTCTTCCCTCGTTGCCTCCTCTTTCTTTTCTTTAGTAGCCTCGGCCTCAAGGCTCCTGACAGCATGGGTTTCGGCCTCGGTGAGATCCTTTATCTGCTACCCTTCTGGTGGTTGTCCCTCAATAAATGGTGACTTCTCTGCCTCTTCCCCAATGTCCTTCAACTGCTGCATCAACTCCTCCTCAAGGTCCTCATCAAACATCTAGATGATCTCCTTGGTGCCCGAGCCATCCGCTTCATCTCCGTTCCCAGAAGAGCCTGTCTCCTCTTCCTCATAAACCACCCTGTCGATGGTTCAGTGCTCGTACTCGGGGTGCTCGTAATATTCATCTGCCTCTTCCTCAATGTGCTTTGAGGCCTTCTGCTCTTGCTCCTCCAACTCTTTCAAAATCTGCATTGTGGCCTCCATGGCTGGCGGCCCTGTTGGTGGTTGTGAAGGCTGAGCGGTTGCGAGGGCTTGGGCGAGGGCCGCTTGGAGAGCAAGGTCCATTAGAATCTGTGAGAGCTCAGGGGGAAGACTCTGCATGTGCCTTGCAAGGGCCTCGGGCATAGTGGCAAGGGGAACCGGCGATGCTATTGTTGCTAGAGGGAGTGATGTAATAGGGGACATAGCAGTAGAAGAGGAAGGGGGAGTGGTCATACTGGAAGAGGAGTCAACGACGACCACTGACCCGGTCAGGGGCGAAGGGGTGAGATGGACAGAGATGTCCACCGCCGGAGGAGTTGACACGACCGCAGCCAGGGAGGCGGGGGATGGACCAGAGGGGCAGGGAGAAGCAAGGTAGGCTGAACCTCTGCCATAGCCACCGTCTGCCTAAGCCTTTTGGGAGATGAGCCTCTCGTCCCTTTTTTTGCTTGCTCCTCGGGGTCCGTAGACTATGCTATCTCTGTTCCTTTTCTCTTTTGAGACCTGGTGACGGGGGGAGACTTGGAAGTCTCACCAGCTGTTGGTGGCAACGTCCTCCATAGCACTGGGCTCGCTCTTGAGCACTTCATATGTAAGGAATACTCCTTGTTGCTTTAGTTGCGCTACTTGCCCATTGACCCACTTCTTAGTGCAAGTTATGATTGGCTGGGTGATGGTATCTAGGTCGTCGACCTCTTACTCATCCCAGTTAATCAACGGTATTGGCAGGTTGGCAACTGTAGGGTACCTTGGGTGCATTATCGTGGACTTGTCCTCCTCGAGCTGGTCCGGTACCTGGAACAGTTGCACTCTTCTTAAGAACTGTACGGTCATGCACATGTAGTGCCTTGTGCAGACCTCTTTGTCGTCTTTGCAATCTTCCCAGAAGTCTTCAATGTGGTATTTGTGGGCATATGCCGGCCCCAGTGCCTTCCTCACATGGCCATGTGGATCCATCCGTGGGCGGGCTGTGTACCAGTCAAAATGATATTCTTTAAGCTCCTTCTCCGAATTGCTAGCACATTGGGAAGTCTGTAGTCGATACAGGTCCTGGCCGAGGGTCATGGGATAGGGGATCCCTGCTATGTTCTTGTTGCCAAGATGTATTGGAGCTGTCGGGAAAGCTCTGATCCTGTCATTAGAGTACCGCAACAATCTGTTTGGCCGTTCTGTGAATCCCTGGGCCCGAATGTAGGTGAACTTAGGGAATTGGATAAATGGGAAGGCATATTCTTTCAGGAGTGCCCTGGTGCTGTGGGGACTCTCCTCTCGAAGTCTCCAGTGATTAACCTGATAATATGGCCAATGAAGGCATCATTGACCTGACAGTACTCCCTTTTGAAGTTGCGGTATTGGAGTTGAGGGTACTTGTCAAATGGCTTGAGCCCTCACCTGTGCCCTTGATCTGGCGCTATGAATAGTCCGCTGTATTGTCTCTGACCTGCCAGGGAATAAACCAGGTAGGAGGTAATTTAGAACTTAGAGCTCTTCTTGACATTAACAAATTGTTCATGGAAGCAATTGCTAATGATGCCTCCCCAGTCAAATGAGACCTTAGTGTTCATGTCCTCATTCCCCTGCAGGATTTGCTCAATGTAATAGGCCATCCACTCTTGGAAGTAGGCAGCTACTGGGAGACCCATGACCGTACTCAACATGGTCACCAGGTCGTGATAGTCTTCGTGGAAATCACTGCGGAACAGTTCGTGGGGAACCTTTGCAGCGCTGCCCCGTTTCTCCTTAAGCCAAAGGAGGTTGATTGATTTCTTGCACCCTAACGGATTAGCATCCCACGCCGCTTGGCACTGCTCTAATGTGGGGACCTCCATATGTGGGAACGTGGGGATGTGGAATGTTTTCATGATTCCCTCTAGAGACATGTCGGCGAGGATGTTTCCCTCTTTATCCACAATCGTCCTGGTGTCAGTTTGATAGGCCTCCCGACAGGCCATCACTAGCTCAGGTGCTACCAGAGAGGGAGGGAAGCCGACAGCCTTGGCGATTCCACTCTGCCTTATTAGTCTGGCATTCTTCATTGTAGGGTTGACCTTGACCCTTTGAGTGAACTCATCTATGTCCACCTGGCCGATGTTAGTATCTGAGATTTCTTTCCAGTCGGTCGAGACCTTCGACTGGAGCGGCTCACCCTAGAACTGAAACTTCATCTAATCTTTATCTTCTTTTCTCGAGGGGTCTTTCCTGATTTCTTTCCCTTATCCTTTTCGGCTGAGGCCCCTGAAGTCCCTAAGGCTGATTCCATATATCCTGTAAGCAAGGGAAAAGTCAACACAACATGTTAGTCCATATTTCAAAGATAACACCTAAATAATTAATCAATTATATCATAAATCTTGCTTCCAGATGTTATCAATTTTATTTTAGGACATTTGGACAATCTGGGCTCAAAAGGCTAGACTTCCCTAACAGGAATGCTGTCAGGAAGGGAAAACGCATTCAAAAGTTCCCGGGGACCCTCCTTGGCCAAATTTTAGTGTTTCGAGAGGCTCATGATAGAGAAGAGCACAATTTAAGATGTGGGTCGAGATCAAATTCTGGATTGAATTTGCTTGGATCGATTTAGGCGACACCAAAGGTTTCAAACCGGGAAGCCACCGATGGACGGCTGCTGGAGACGGCGGATGGCGGGCAGAAATCTAGAGGCGGAAGTCTGAGGACCGGGGTCCAGAGGACCAATGGGTGGCAAAAGTTAAGTTTATCATTTATGCCTGGCGGCTTTCGGAGTGGTGGGGCCCAGAGGGTGGGGAGCCGGCAAGGATTTTCCGTTTAAAGGATTTTTGTGTCACTAACGATGGCGGCGAGGACCTCCTCGGGGCCTGAAGGGTGGGAAGCCGACAGGGAATCTGCCGTCAAGGACGGCCTAACTGCCACGGAGTTCCAGGAACAGAACTCTAGATAGTCGGGCTTGGAGAGCCTCATGGCGGGCGGAGTTTGGCAAAGTCAAACAGCAAATGGAGGACCGGGGCCCAGAGTCCGGGAGGATGGGGTGAAAAGCACTAGACGGCAGGTAAGTGATAGACTTCCAAATAGGGAAGTCCAGAAGCCAGATCCCGGGGAAGCGGGGGCCGCAGAACAAGAAAAAAAAATCTGATGGCGGGGTAGATGGCGGGCCTCGACGCCCAGAAAGCACCGACGTCAACGCCCAAAGAGTGCACAGCGGGGCCAACAGAAAAATGTGCAAGGAAGTCCAATGCCCGGGGGCCAAAGGTGTCAACAACGCCCCATTAACGCTTTGGTAAAAGTTCAACAGTGAAAGCCAGGGCGGAGCTCGGACCGCAGGAAGTTGGCGGACGAACTCCGTTTAACGAAAGCAAATCGCCTGCGGAACTCTGGAGATGGAGCTCCAGGTGCCGAGGTCCGAGTGCACGAAGGGAGGAATACCTGGTTTTAATTTTATGGCAAGGTGTGCGTCGGGAGCCAGAGGCCAGGAGGCAATCGTGAGTTTGTGATTGGAGTACAGCAAAATGGGAATGGAACCCTGAACAGGGAAGCCTAGAAGACTGGACCTGGAGGGATGACTCATAGCTTGCAGATGGTTAAAGCCCAAGGGCAGACAGCTAAGGTGGACGACGAAGATGGACCTTAGGCTCGGGGTGCCTGATCGCCCTGCGCGAAGAACAACCGTGACCGAGAGAAGTCCCGAGTCGGCGGTGAGGGCTATTCCAATGGATTTTTTATTTTTTAACACATGGGTCAGGGGTGCCATGGAGTGTTCTTCTATTTGTTTCATTTTAACCATTTATTTAATTCATTTAAATTGCCCAAAATGACAAAAAGATGGGAGGGCAGACAGGGATGGCCTACCTCAAATATGCTAAGCGGGGAGTCGTGAAATCCACCGGGGATCGACAGAGTGAAGCTGATGGCTACGGTCGAGACGCTGCTGATTATGGTGGGCTCCAGATGATGGTCTATCCAATTCGCTCCAATTCACAATGTGAAAATGACATTGGCAGGCCGGGCATTATATACCCCAACCGCCATTAATACCTGCATTTATTGCTCGTACGATCGCTCCAAAAGTTGGTGAGATTTCAAATTAGGTTAGCGGCGGTGGCAGAGACTTCGGGGCCGACGGTCGGAAGGACGGGAGATGATGGCCGCTGCAAGATTTTCATGCCGATTGGGCAACGACAGTGGGGAAGATCGGCCCGGGGCCTAGAGGGCGGGAAGCTGGAAGTAGTTCACTGCCGAAGGTTTTCTTCGTGCTGCTTCGGTGGCGGTGGTGGTGAGCAGCTCGGGGCCCGAGGGGTGGGCGACCATCGGAGGCTTGCCGTCATAGACGGCGATCCCGGGATGGAAGTCCGAGGTCAAACTTCCATTGCCCGGGATTCGAAGGGGCAGGCACCGCCCGGGAAATCTCCAACAAATTTCAAAGGGAGGGCGGCAGGGCGGGCCCCGAGGGGCGGAAAGATGCCCGCAGAATGCCATAGAGGGTGGCACAAGTGAAAGGGAAGCCCAAAAAGGGAACCCTAGAGGCCCGGGCCCAGAGGGGCCCAGGGGTGCTCCAGAGCCAAAATGCCAAAGGGAAGCCGCGAGGCCCCAGAGGGCAGCAAAAACCAAAAGTGGGGGCACGGTCAACTTATGATGAAACCTTGGAGCAACATCGACCATGCAGAACATCAAAAAGGAGGTGTACGCAAAATGAGGTGGCCCCAAAAGACCTGACGAGGCGAAATAAAAGAGGGCCCTCGTTCTAAACGGGGCGTGTGTGCTAAGGGCACAAGGGGTAGCTCTAGTAAGTAGTAAATCAACATTCTTCAAATCCTTGATTTTCTAGGACTGAGGAGTAGAAGGATTAGACAGATTTTGCACTGGACAGTTACTTTTGGAAGTATAAGCAAACATCTCACAACCACAGTAGGAGGTTGGTGGGGAAGTTCTTTGTCGACCAAACCAACATCAGGGTTTTCCATCCCCTGCAGTTCAATAACATCCTCATCCAACTAGTCAGGGTAAACAATCCTGACATTTAGAGGATTACCATGGGGATTTTTGGCAAGGGAAAATTTATATAAAGTGAGCATAAGACCCTGATGGTGGGGTGGGTTAGCTTCTTTTTCAATATTAAGCTATAATGAGGACAAAAGGAAAAAAGGAAATTTTATGCGTTCCCCATGTATAATGTGATTTAAAAGAGGAAAGTGGTAAGCATGAACAAACATATAGCGACCATCAAGAGTAAAATAGTGCATAACAAATAGACTCAGAAGGGAAAAAGGAGGAGGAAGTTTGAGTCTGGCATACCCATTCTGGAACCACTTGATATTTTCACCATCATACAAAAATTATCGACAAATCTTTGGTAATCAACTCCACTTTTTTTAGCAACCTTCAGACCAAAATTTTACAACCTTGTGGCCTCGGCTATGAAATGAGAAGTAACCTCAAGTTTCATAGTACCTATAGAAACACTACCTTTCCTCCAAGAATTGGTGAATTTCGCCGTTAAACTTTCATTATAGCCTTTGAGAGATTGGAAGAAAGAGGCCATTCCCACGTTCTCGAACATACTCCAAAGGTCACCATTCTATTTCAGAGCTTGGAAGTTAGGTGGTTCAGTTCTTTTTCTTGGACCTCCCATTTTGCTCCTTTGCAAATTCTTAAGTTGAGATGGGCTAGTCTTCATACTCTAACCCACAATCCGCTTTCTTCCCCTGATTGTAGGCAGTGCTCATAACCCAAATAAAACACAAAGCCATGAAAGAATGGAAATTTGAGAAGTTTCTTATTAGGGAAGCCAACTTCACATTTCTCGGAACCGAAAAATCATTATGAACTTTACAAGAATTAATGTCCATAATTAAATTATTTTATTTTCCATCAATCAAAATATGTGAATAACTGACAAAGGGCATTTTTGCACACATTGAAATGATAACCTTTATCAAATCCAAAATCTACATGTGATTTTCAAGATCATTCTCTTTAAAGGGAAATTAATGAGATTATCTCCCTCGAGGATCCTTCTATACCTGCACAAACACCACAAGCCATCATTACTAGGAAAGCTTGAAAACACCACTTGGTACCCTTTCATCCCACCAACAACTAAATTTTCAAATACACGTTTGATATTTATTTTCAAAGGTTTCATTAAGGATGACATCTCTAAGAGGCAATGACATATTTCCATTGGTCCACCATATCCAACCCCTGCAACCCAACACCACATTGACTGTTCAATTAGCGGCTTTATTCCCTCCCCTATACACATGTTGAACCCTATAGATGGTAGAATATTTTTCAATAACTTTACATTTGTCTATAATAGTTTTTATTTCCCACAGGGGAGCAACTTCATCATTTAAAATATCCACAATTAATTTCGAGTCCCCTTCGATAATAACATTTTTAAATCCAAATTCCTTTAGGAAATTAAAGGCTCCAAGAGCAGCCATAGCCTCTTCTTTATTGTTAGAGCAGATACCTAGGTTCACTCCAAAACCCATAATACAGTCACCTTTATGGTTTCTCACGAGGCCTCCAACCCCTACCTGACTCGGGTTGCCTTTTGAGCAACCATCAAAGTTGCACTTAACCCAATCTTTTAGAGGAGGACTCCAGATAATACCCATGCTATTAAGAATCTTAGACCAATTAAGATTGGTTAAGTCTCTCCTTATATCCCAATTTTGTTTTATTCTCATTTCCTTGTAGTTCGGCCAAGTGTTGGAGAAGTTGTATCTACCTGCCTGAATATTTTCCTTAACTTGAGTTCTAATTATCCGAAACACCTCCCCACTACTTCTCTCCACCTCTCTAAAAATTCTATTTTTCTCTCCTTCCATAATACCCAAGTAACAAAGGGAGGGACTTGATTCCATAGATCCACAATAACATTATGAGAGAAAGGAGAGTTTGATCATTCCTCAATAAAAAGCTTCATGGAATTGGGAAACACCCAATTAGAAGACAACAACTGCAAAAAATAGGACCACACTTCCCTTGCATAATTACAATTTAAGAACAGATGAGTAATCGATTCTTCATCCTGCTTACAAAGAGAAAACCTATTAACCAGATGGAAACCTTTGTTGACCAAATTGTCAATGGTGAGACTATTACCATGGGCAACAGTACACCAAAAATAATTAATTTTAGGAATTAGATTCTTAAGCCACACCCATTTCCAGAAAGGGTCAGGAGAAACATCCTAAGCCCTCACCAAGTCTTCATAGGTCTTTCTAACCAAGAAACAACCACATGAGCTTCTTTTACAGAGTCACTTAGCCTCCCTTTCTCTATCAAACCACTTCGCCTCTCCAATCAAATTATGCAGGTTGATGAGGACTGGATTCCAGTTCATCTGTCTTTGACCACGCAAGTTATTTCTCCTTAACAAAGCATCAAACTCCTTCCATTTAGGTTCCTCCCCATCCTATATTATGTAATCACTCACCTTTTTTCCACAAATTCTATGAAGACTAAGCTTTAGGGGATTCAAATCCTCATTTAGCAGACAGGGTGGCATTCTCAATCCAAGAATCCTTCCAAAAATCTGTATTAATTATCCCATTCCCTATTCTCTTCCTTGGCCCCAACTTCAACACATTCCTTAACCTAATAAGATGGTTCCATAAGGTTGTACCAAAAGGAAAATCTGATTGAGATAGGAAACAACCAGAATTCCTATTTCTCAAGTACTTGGCTTGAAATTTTTTGACCCAGTCTTTGGAGCCTTCCAAGAGATTCCAACCAATCTTAGCTATTAAGGCCTTATTTAACAAATGAATTCTTCTCATCCCTAACCCCCCACACCTTTTAAGCCTACAAACTTTATCCCAGCTCACAAGTGATAGTTAACTTTTTTCTTATGTTCCAGACCATAGAAATTTCCTCTGAATCTATTCTATCTTCTCCCCTATATGAGCAGGAATTTTAAATAGAGAAAGGTAAACATTGGAATATTCTGAAGAGAGGCTTTAAGGAGTTGAATTTTATCTTCCAAACTTATCAACTTCCCCTTCCATCCAACCAATTTATATTGGATTCTTTCTAATAATTGGTTCCAAATTTAGCTTCTTGACAACCCATAACTTTTTTCACTCTATCCTTTACCTTTTTTATCCACAGGTTACTTTATCCTTATAAGCTATAATGATAATTATTAGGGAACACAACTAATAACAATCAAACAAATGCAATCAAACACAATATCAATGTAACTAGTGCTATTAGCTTTAAAGGAATACTAATAACTATTTCCAACCTTTTAAGAAACAAAATAAGGGAATTTATTTTAAAAATTTATGTTGAATTCTTTCTAATAATTGGTTCCAATAATTATTTTCCAATCTCTTAGAAAACAAAGCAAGCTTTTAAGAAAAAAAATAAGGGAATTTATTTTTAAAATTTATGTTGAATTCTTTCTAATAATTGGTTCCAATAATTATTTTCCAATCTCTTAGAAAACAAAGGGAGGCCCAAGTAGGTATTAGGAAATTCAACCTCTTGACAACCCATAATTTTTGTTTCTTAGAATACTAATAACAAATTTATTTTTAATATTCCTTTCTGTGCTTCAATGTAACACAACTAATAACATACAACTATTCCCATTCTTTTACAAAATTCCCTTATTTTGTTTCTTAAAAGGTTGGAAATTGTTATTAATTTTTGAGGTAACTATGATAATTATTAGTAAAAGTTTTTTATTTGTTAATCAAAATTTTAAAAATAATTTTTTCGAAGCTAGGTCATCTATTCTAAAAAACATAGGGCCGTGTGCAGACTCAATTTTTTGATTTTTAAGATGTGTTCACTTTGAAAATTAATAACAAGTCATATATTCATTAAAAAAATAGCAAAAAATTAAGCATAAACTACACAGTGTTAGCTAAGTTTGCATGAAAGTGATTTTTGAAATACTAAGAAAAAAATAAGGGGGCCCACACCATATGCTATGTTATGTCTTTTTGATAAAAAAATAGTGCATTGTGTGGCCCCCTATTTGAACCCCTTAATCTCCACCATTTTAAAATTTATCTTAGAAATTATATTCAAAGCATTACAACTCTTGTTCTCGTTACATCTTCAAAATTTGAGCATAAATATTTTCAGTTTCTTGTCCAAGATAAGTTTTTCTTGATTTTAGAAAAAGAGTGACCACTTAAGATCCCCTTTTGGTCCTCAATTCCCCTATTCTTACCCTATTATAAGGGTATACCTCTCCTAAATGTGGATTAGTATTTCCCTAAAAATTTCCCTACTAATTATGAGAAGTGAAAGAGAGGGTCTTATTAGTGAAGGAAAGTTATTAGTGATCTTCTAGCTAGAAAACATATAGTTGGAAACAAATTTTAAGAAGTATTAATGAAGAAGGGTTGCATGGGTAAAGTCTAAAATTTGAGGCATGCATAATTTCATTTAAAATACAAAAAAATATAATATTTATTAAATGGTAACATATGAATTCAAACTACTAACTATATTGATTGATCAAGCAACTTAGTCAAGGTTAGAGGAAATAAAAAAAAAGTTGGCATGTGTATAATAACTAGAAAATAAAGTTTGAATAAGAAAAACTTCCTTAAACATAAATTTTCTTCTTTAGCTTTTTGACAAGTAGGAGACTAGTCTATTTATAGACATATTCTCTAATTTTCCTTATATCAACATTGTCATGAAAGCTAATTTAATGGATATATGTGTGGACATCTAATCTGCAAATGGTTAACAATTCTAACATAATATCATCATGTTAGTCCTTTGAAAAACATTAGATTTAACATCCCTATGAAATACTTGACTATGATAAAATATGCAAACTAGATAAAACAAAGATAATGAAATGTAAGCATATAAAACATAATCAAAACTTTATTTCATAGTGGATTGGTGCTATTGTTGAAAATAGCCCTTTCCCAATCCTTGATAAATAAGCTAGTGATGAAACTGCTATGAAGAATGGTATGGAATGCTAAGATGGGAAAAATCAGTTCTTAAGGAGAGTGACTTTGCAAGAGATTGTGGAGATTATGGAGGATTTGCTTGAGGATGAAGCCTCTATTTAAAGATTTTCAAATGCTAAGAGTGCCAAACATGGAGGATGTGGGACTAAGATTGGACAAATGAGAGGAAGACACTTGTCAAGTGGTGACTGGTTGATGCATGTGCAAGATTTGGGAAATGTGCCCAAGAGGGGGGAAATTTGAATTCAAATTTGTGCAATGAATGTTGAGTTTGACCTTTGCAAGGGGACATGTAAGAGCCATGTAAGAGCTTATAAATGACTTGTTGGATGTAAATTTAAACTTTCCTTTTGAATTCAAACCTGATGGAATATTCCTCATGGATGCCATGTTGAGTAAAAATGATGATTTAAATAAATCAATAAATGGATTTATTGGTGCAGGTGGAAAAATCTAGAGAATGCAAGTGGTTAGGATTAGCATTTGATAATTGTTAGGTTAGCTTAATGATGATTAGGTGAGTTTGACCTTTTTGAGTTAAATATTTGATTTATTTAAATAAGAAAAGGAGAAATATGAATTGGATTTCAATTAAATAAAGTCATGATTTATTTAATTAAATGGATGATGCAAGATAAGGGTTGAATGATTTATGAGAGATAAAATTTGATTAAACCATTGGATTGACCTATATGCATATTTTGCATGTCTACATTTTGCTCGACTTTGAAGCAATGTACTTGTTGCGCTGGTTCAAAGAATAAACTTTCTGCGATCAAAATTTAAAAAATTTCTAATTTTTCAGATGCCCCAATGGAAAGAAGTACACTGGTACATTTCCCCCTCGAGAGATCGAGTGAAAAGATTCGATTTAAGGGTCGATCTCGCGATAAAGAGGTTCAAAATGGATGGTTATGGATGATGATGCAAATGATATGATTTTAAGATGCTTAGAATAACAAATCTATATTATTTTAAACAACTTAAATGATGATATGATGTGATGATGGATGACATGGATGATGTGATATGCTATGATTATGCAATGGATGATTTATGGGATGCTTAGACTAACAAATCTATATTATGATGATGATATGCTATGAGATGATATGCAGAATGTTGATGGATGCTTGATGGGTGCAGGATGGATGCATGATGGATGCATTGGTGATGATGATGTTAGTGCGGAAATGAGATGATGACAAGAGGATCCCACAAGTCCATGATTGGTCAAGACTTTATTAGAGATGATGATGATGACAAATGATGATGATAGATTTGTTTATCAAGGATTGGGATTTTAAAAGGGCTACTTACCTTATGTTTGATAACACATGTAGATACGATGCATCAAGGTATAAAGAACCAGGATGGCATTGTACCTAGTGCGATGGACTTTGACTTGACAAACAGATAGGAGTATTCTTGTTCACACTTGACATACATAAACCTTGCTAGGACGTGCCTAACAAAGCAAGTATTCACCAAGTTATTTTACAAGAATGTCCAACAAGCACAACAAAAAAAAGATAATGATTGTTGCCCCATTCCTATCTCTCTAAATCCTTCATTCAGATATCATCGAGAGGTCCTTGGAATGAGCGCAATAAGATAAATCAAAATCAAATATCAAGTACGCAAACAAGTCAATGTTCTTCATATCTCTAGCCAAAGGGATGTGTTTTGATAGGATAAGAATCCAAGTGATATCCAAAATGATGCCCATTGCCGGAATGATATATCCTAGGACATGCATTGTATAGGATAATGATGGTTTGATAAGTTGATTGATAAGGCTATTGATATAAAGTCAATTGACATATTTTTTAATGATCAAGATTTTGATTTTGTGTTTAAAGGTTTGTTGATTGCTTTTGATTTTACGATTGAAGCTTTCTTTTGCTGACTGTTATGATTGTTTCTATTTGTTTTGCTAAAGGATGAAGGTGACAATCAGTTTATTATGGATGATTGATTATTGAGAGTGAAAGCGAGATGAGGCGGATGGATTTTTTTTATATATTTGGATGTTTTTGATGTTTTGAAATGTTTTGAGGTTGTTTTTGGTATTTTCAAGATTTTACAAATGTTTTGATTTTTGATTTTTTGAATGTTTTTGGATTTTGTGTTTTTTTGAATGTTTTTGGATTTTGATGCTTTTGAATGTTTTTGGATTTTGATGTTTTTCAAATGTTTTTGTGATTTTGATCTTTTTCAGATGTTTTTGTGATTTTGATGTGTCGAGGGCTGATCAAAGATGATCCTTGCCTACATTTAAGCTCAGAGACAACGTAGTTTAGATGCCATGTTTTTGACGTTTTCTGATTTTTTGAGTGTTTTTGGATTTTGATATGTTTTGAATGTTTTTGAATTTTTTTGATGTTTTGGATGTTTTTGGATTTTTGCATGATTTTGACGATTTGGATATGGATATTTGTGATGATACTAGTGCTCTATTTGGGATTTGGTTGAAAACCAAGCTAAGGTTGACTGATTGAATTGATGGATTGATGATGATGATAACACTGTTGAGGATGCACAACAATGCAAGGATTGATTGATTGGGATTGATGATGATAACATTTTTGAGGATGTACAACAATGAAAGGATAGTGTTAAGCAACACAAGGATATCCTAATGATTTCTTGATTGGATTTGATTGATCCTGATTGATGAAGCTTGGTTTGAAACAAAAGATTTTTTGAATGATTTGATGTGACGTTTGACGTGCAAATTAGATGCAACTGATATCGATTGTTTGGATCGATGTTTGATAAAAAATGAAGACTGATAAGGAATGTCTTCTCGTCAAAATATGCTATGGGCTAGTGCTTTGGACTCTAGATCAAAAATGCTTGAACAATTTGATTTCACATTTTTCATTGTTCGGATCACCACATAAGTTGGATGATATAGATCAAGATTTATTCCTGAAGCAAGATGTAAATATCTGCCCCTAGTGTTTAACAATGTATGGAATGCCATGGATGGATGCTCATATAAGTGTATGGATGGATGGATATGGTAAGTATGCCAAGGATTCCAAGGATTATCTTGTGATAAGATAAGGTGTTCAGATAATGAAAGCTCATTGGATAATGCTTCATGGCTCCGATAATGCTGCATAGGATAGGATCAATGAAAATGAGCCATGTCAAGATGTTTACCATAAGAAACTATAAAGTGTGCCCCAAACTTCATCAAGATCAAGATGAATTCGATGATGGAAATAGTGGATAAAAATGGATTGGATCAATGGTTTATGGATGAATGGATTTATTATGGATAAGATGCATGGAATGCTCAATTTATAACAGATGGGATGAGATGCTTTCAACTGAATTGGTCCATGTAGATGTTTGATTCCACACATGATGCATGTTTTCTAAGTTTTTGTCATGGTCTTTCCCAAAGCGCCGCCCATGCAGTTTTCACTAGAGGACAATTTTTTTCTCTTTACTGTTTTTAATCCTTTTTCTAATTTTTTTGGATTTTCATATTTTTGATATTTTTGATTTTTCTAAAATATTTTAAGCTCATGCTAAATCACAAGGCACTGCTGATGTAGATGCCCCTATCATAATGTGCCATCGATACCTTGCTTGAAGAAGTTGCTTTGCTAATATACGTGCACTTGAATGTAACTTTTGAGATTCTTGATCTACTTTATTGATGTTGAGGTTAACTCTGTATCTGTGCAACCATCGTGAGTAGAGTGCCTTCTGAATCCTTATGATGAAGGGTCATTTCCAATACATGGTCAATTTGAGAATTGGATATCATGCATGGAGGTGTGGATGGAGTTTGTTTAAGGATAAGAGATGGATTGGTTGACAACTTGGAATCTTTGACTCTCCAAACTTGGGAAGATGAGCAATGATGGATGGATACAAAAGTGTGAGTGGAATTAGGACCAACTGCTTGATATAATTTATACGTCACTTGGAAAGCATGATTTTTCTTTTGCGGACATCTTTGATGGATACTTAAAATTCCCTTTTTTATTTTGCCCCATAGTTTCTTTGATTGATGGAGTTTGATAGGGATGATATTTCTTTGTATTTTTTGGTATCCATATGTATTTGATTTGTACATTATGCTTCCTTGTTTCTTTTGCTTTGATAACATTCCTTATGCTTTGATTTAGTTCTTTCTTCTGACGTTGGTCCCAATTCGTGGATGGGGTGATGGGTGGATGAAGATTCATGATGTGGCTGGTTGTAGTATTGACACTAGTTTCATCATAAGGACTCTTCATGCTCCCTATGTTGATGTTTTCTTGGGATGAAGTTGCCCCCACTATTGTGGTGGTAGTACCTCTATGCTTTAATTCTGCCTATTTAGAGGTGTCTTGTTCAATAAACATGCTCTAAAAAATGACCACTATAGATGACATTGTTTCAATTTGCCACTTTGCTAGCTCTGGATTATACTATTCTATCTGATTTCCTCAATCTAAGTTTGGGATATATCTGATCCTGATGTTGATAACTCTATTTGACTATAGGAGTTAATAATCTGCTCTTTTTGTGTAACACAATCTTGTTCTAGATGAAGATCATCTACGTGTCCATCCATAGAAAGTTTCTCATGGGTAGATGGAGGAGTATTGCTATATGGATATGATCATCTTGCATAGATAAGAGAGTGTCCATTAGATTATTGTAGTATCTTGAAGATACAAATTCTTGATCTTGAATGATTTTGGAGTTGCTTTCGAGATGCCTTGGATCAAGTTCTTGACATGGGTTAGTCCCAAAGGATGGATTGCTTACAAAGGGTTCTTCGATGTCATTATTAGACATGGTAAGTGGTTCAATATCCTCAAGTGTCGAGCTTAGGGTTCCTTCAATATCTATAACCATGAGGTCAAAGGATGTCAGTATGTCTTGGAAAGGACCACTGCTAGACTTTGGTGAAAGATGTTGATCATGCTTTGGAATAAATTCTTGAGATATGTCCTCTAACTCATAAGGTGATGTAGATACATTTTCAATATGATCATTGGAAAATGGATAATGCATTATGTTGATAGGATCAAATAATCCTAACACTCCTTGAAATAGATCACTAAAAAGTGGCTCTTGATGTATGGTGAGTTAATCATTAGATGGGGTAGAAACATCTTCAATGTGCTCATCGATGGAGAAATCTTGATCATTGTTTTCAACAATTGTGATGGAGGAATTTCCAATGTCTTCAACCATAGGGTCAAACAATGTTGACATTTCTTGAATTGGATCATTGTTGGTTGGTAGATTTTGATCATGATTGAAAAGTGGCTCCTGACATATGTTGACTTCATCATTGGATGAAGTAGACATAGTTTTAATGGTGGATTGATCTTGATCATTGTTCTCAATAGTTGTCATTTTTTTTGTTTGTGCTTGTGTTGGTTGGGTAGCTTGAGAGGCTTGGGTAGCTTGAGATTGTTGAAGCACTTGTTGGTAGGCTTGATGTGCTTTTAGTGCGATGCTATGATATTGACTTATTGCACTTGGTTTTGGCGGTAGTGGTTGTGTATTCAGAATTGTGTTGGATGTGGTGACAAATGGTTGAGATATATTTGGAATGATCATGGTAGTGAGGGGTTGAGATATGATGGGTGTGATAGGGGTGGTTGGAGTGATCGAGGTGATAGGAATGGTTGGAATGACCATAGTGATAGGTCCTTGGGAGACCATATTTTGATTTGGGATCAACGTTGTTGTTTGATTAGATACCATCCATTGGTGTGATGTTGATGGAATATTCAAAGGATTTGATGTGATGGCTTGATTGGTGTTAGGTGGATTGATTTGGATGGAGTGATTGGTGCTAGGTAAAGGGGGATGCACTAAACCAAGGAATGATGTTGATATGGGTAATTGTGGTGGAGATGTCTCTCGGCATAATGACTCAATTATTTTGGTAAGTGTAGCAATTTGATCTAGCCAAATTTTTTCTTGATTTCGATCTTGAATCCCTTGATATAGTTGATTTGGATTTTGTTCACATAGATTTGGGATGCATACTTGTGTTTGATTTGGGATGATGTTCAAATTTGGAATGATAGGTTGAAATTGACCATTTTTCATGTTTGGAATATTTGTATGATTTGCAAATGTATCCATCCCAAAGTTTTCTGGATTCATGTTTTGAAAACTTGTGCTTGGTACATTCTCATTTGGCTTGTAGGGATTTGGTGGGATGATGTTGTTCGTTTGAAGGCTCATGCTTTGATTGTTCGGTTGACAAACTTGTAGGTTTGGATTTAGATTTACCATCAGGAAATGTGTTCCAATCTTTGATTTTGGAATACTCACACTTGTTGTACCATTGACATTTGTAGAAAGTAATGATCCTATTTATGGATTCTATATTTGTAATTTTTGATGATCAATCGGCATTGTAAGGCTTTGAAAGTTCAATTGATTTGGATTACTCATGATGTATGGATCAAGTTTGTATTCCATGTTCTTCTTGTGTTTTGACCTTGTTGTAAAAGTGACCTCTAGGGTTCTTAGGACCAATGATGGGATGAATGATGAAAGGGGTGAATGATATGGGTGTTGAATGTTTAGGGACTTTGGATCAATGCTAGACTTAGGGTTCAATTTTGATTGGTTTGATTTGGATAATGAACTTCTAAACCCTTTGGATATGATTTTAGGATGAACTTGTTCAAATGGGTGATAATTTAGCTAAAGGTATGAGAAAGGATTCATTCCCATAATCCTAACTAAATAAGGTGATTTTGATTTTGATGATCTACCCAAGTCTTAGAATGATGTTTCCAAAGCTCTAAAGTTGTTTGGTGGGACGAAGATGATAATTGTTTGGATGGATGAAGTGTTTGATTTGCTCCTAAATGAACCTAGGAAGGATTTTTTTACTAGGCCAAGATAGTGAAGAACATGCCTTTCTCTAAGAGTAATTCAAAATCAAAAGACCAATGTTTGCATGAAAACCATATGACCAAAAGATTCCAAGCACATGTGTGGGGTCCAATTGATTAAATATTTGCTTAATGGATTATTTTTACCACAAACACACTCTTGATGAATCTAGATGTCTAATGTCTCAACTTTCCCCTTATCCCACAAAGTGTATTATGTGGAAACTGAGGAAATTTGAGGCAAGAGTTACCTAAAATTGACTTTAGTAGAAGCAAATTGAGATGAAATCCAAATGCTTAGATGCCTCTAAGGACATGAATCCCAAGGGAAAGCAATAACATGTGAATTTTTTCAAGGATATTTGTCTCCCCTAAACGGTTTGCAATTTTTATGATTCATTGAATGTTGGTTTTCAAATGTTTTCGATAAAAGCACTATGTTTTCAAACCACAAGCAATATTGCATCCTAGCTCAATTGGTACGTTTTTCTTAGTGGGCTTGCCTCATGCCCTTCATAGTAGAAGAGATGATTTTACATGCAACCAAGGGGAAAATATAAAGGTATGTTAAGAATGAAGTCTTAACCTCTATATTTCAACCAAGATCGGACATGGCAAGTAACTTCTTGGAATCTAAGTTTCAATGCACCACTTTGATAAAATTATTGGATGGACTGGTTGGAAACTACAAACAAGGTTCTTAATGACACAACATTGGGGAAATGGCACCTTGTGAGCATCTATCAAGCCACTAAAGGCTTTAATCAATCCTACTAGGGGCTCTTATACATTTTACGGTAGTACCCTGTTCTGAAAGACACTGTACGGCTAAGGCCTACATACCATGAGCACTTGATAGTTTAGTTTTATCCATTTATATACTGGCCTGAATGAAAAACCAGTTGGAGTCACCTTCGAGTTCTCCTTTTAGATGTGTCTCTTAGGTAGCCCCATCTAAAGGTAAACAATAGTGAGCAAGCACATCTGTAGTTCGATCGACCTTCGTTTAGAAACAAAGGGAGAACACACGCGATATACCTAACTCACACTCGCAAAGTGTTTTGTTCAATTTTAAAACCCAAATCAAAGTGTGTAAGGGAAATTATTTATGCAACTTAATGTCACCAAAAGCCTTTTGATTCTCAAGATCACCGTGAGGCATGAGAGAAGTGCATACATATTTTGATGATATTACTTTGTGTAAATAATTACAAAACAATAAAGGCACTCATTCATTTCATCCTTCAAAGCAATGATTTGATTTGTTTTAAGCACCAAAGGAAAGATGAAGATTGCTTGTTCGATTTTAGCCCAAATTGAAATCTAGTAGGTATCTAAGTTTCAATTTTAATCCTTTGCAAAAAATCAAAGTGTTCTTTTTAAACCAAATAAAATTTTGTGTCCTAAGAGTGAAAAGATGACAATTTCGTGAAAAGTGTTTAAAATAAACACTAAAGTGTTAAAGAACAGTTTAATTTTCTCAAGCCATCATCTTCATTTCCCCTCCTTTCATTTTCTCTCTTCACTTCACCTTTTCTTTCCTTCGTTTGTACCTTACTTTCTTTCCTTTCACTTTCCTTTGTACCTTCTTTTTCCTTTCGTTAGCCTACCTTTGTTTTTGTACAAGATTCTTTTTCAACTAATTTTTATGATGCCCAACTTTACTTCCTTGCGCTGCCAATGGGATTGTTTGCACTGGCTATTGGAGTGATAGTAGGTGAAAGCATAGACAAGACACATGAACATAGACAATACATGTGAACTGTGTGACATAATACTTCAAATCACAGCTGGGCTCTTGATATCATTCCAGCGTCCTCCCTAAATCTCTCATTTCCATTGAACTAAATCCAGTCTTAACTCTGTGACAGAATCACCTTGGTAACTATGCATGCAGGCCCGTAAGAAAATACATCAAAGATATGTCATCTCATGGAACGCCTTGATTGTTGTATTCATGGATCCAGAATTGTAGCTCAAGTAGTTAGTGAGATAAATGCAGTTGGAAGGAATGAGACATTCATAAAATATCGTTATTTAAAAAAAATTTCAACTAAGAAACGTAGTATTTGGAAAGCTCCAGCAACCATAAAATGTTTACAGAAAAGAAATCTCTTTAAAGTGATGTAACTAGTAGGTGTATAGAAACATACCCTAATGACATTCAAAGCAGATAATGAATAGATTTTTATACACTTTCAAGCTATAATACATTTGGCCGATGTAAAAGAAGATACACGCCCAAAAGATTTCAAAAAGATGCAAATTGGCTTGTGCAAAGTCATATTCCACAATATTTTGCAGCGAACCTTTTACCAGCATCCATATCCTAATCATAAATCTTTCAGATTTAGACCACAAACAGACTACTGCAGATTATAAGCATTATTGTCTACCAGTGATTAATGACAGTGACCAATGGATTTAAAGACTTTCAGGCTAATGTAATTGGCAAGTGAATAAGGAGGACTGCGAACATAATAGGACATGGTTTACATTGCAACAGGCATTGTGTGGTGACTTTTTATGCCTCTGATACTTCCTCGTCTCCTCCTATCATAATTATTTGCATAAAAGATTGAAGTGCGTGGACATTCTCTCTGGGCCAGAGGCCCTGACAATACTAGTTTCTATAATTCTCAACCTTGTGATATAAACATTTTCTGTGATGGAGGAGATCATAATAGCTATTATGGACTATGGATGAATATACAAAAATAGACTATGGATAGGAGTGGTCTAAGACAGGGCACACAAAATTTTTGGTAAAAGAAAGTCCACAAATGAATGTAACCTCATACAAAATAAGGTAAATGTGCAAAAAGTCAAAGAAAGTGAATGATCGTTGGATGGTGAGATGCCAATGCTCAAATAATGGGCACACTATGCAGTGAGGAAGGAGGTTCACAAAAAATTATCATTGAGCTTGCCAAAGAGGTCAGCCCTTGTAGAATAATGACCTCATAAACTTTCCTACAAACTGTTATGTTCTCCTGAAATCAAAAGCATTTTATTTTTTTTCTCACAAAGAGCTTAAATTGATAAATAACTTACCATCATTGACAATGTGAGCTTAAAGCCCTCCTTCTAGCACCATTCTGTGGACATCAAATCTGCAAATGGTTAAGAATCTTAACATAATATCATCATGTTAGCCCTTTGAAAAACATTAGATTTAACATCCCTATGAAATACTTGACTATGATAAAATACATGCAAACTAGATAAAACAAAGATAATGAAATGTAAGCATATAAAACATAATTAAAACTTTATTTCATAGTGGATTGGTGCTATTGTTGAAAATAGCCCTTTCCCAATCCTTGTTAAATAAGCTAGTGATGAAATTTCTATGAAGAATGGTATGGAATGCTAAGATGGGAAAAATCAGTTCTCAAGGAGAGTGACTTTGCAAGAGATTGTGGAGATTGTGGAGGATTTGCTTGAGGATGAAGCCTCTATTTAAATATTTTCAAATGCTAAGAGTGCCAAACATGGAGGATGTGGGACTAAGATTGGACAAATGAGAGGAAGACACTTGTCAAGTGGTGACTGGTTGATGCATGTGCAAGATTTGGGAAATGTGCCCAAGAGGGGGGAAATTTGAATTGAAATTTTTGCAATGAATGTTGAGTTTGACCTTTGGAAGGGGACATGTAAGAGCCATGTAAGAGCTTATAAATGACTTGTTGGATGTACATTTCAACTTTCCTTTTGAATTCAAACCTGGTGGAATATTCCTCATGGATGCCATGTTGAGTAAAAATGATGATTTAAATAAATCAATAAATGGATTTATTGGTGCAAGTGGAAAAATCTAGAGAATGCAAGTGGTTAGGATTAGCATTTGATCATTGTTAGGTTAGCTTAACAATTATTAGGTGAGTTTGACCTTTTTGAGTTAAATATTTGATTTATTTAAATAAGAAAAGGAGAAATATGAATTGGATTTCAATTAAATAAATTCATGATTTATTTAATTAAATGGATGATGCAAGATAAAGGTTGAATGGTTTATGAGAGATTAAATTTGATTAAACCATTGGATTGACCTATATACATATTTTGCGTGTCTACAATATGAATATATGCACATTCTTATAAAGATTGGGGTGTTGTGAAAGAATTATAAAGAAAAAAATTCATAACATAACCCAAGATAAATAATGAAAAATTTATATTGCATGGTGGGAGAGAAGTCTAGTTGAATTGATTAATTGAAGAGAGGAAGTGAATTACAAAAACCAAAACCTATGCCCTGTGCCTAGCCATTTAGGTCAAAATATACCTATAAATACTCTTAGTGGATGCACCCTAGTTGAATCCTGTTTACACATTTCTTGGTGTGCCTTCAACTTTTTGTCTACCTACATTTTAATGAGGTCAAGGGTCTTGTCTCTACCTTACATATTAGAATTTTTCCCAACTTAATTTTTTTTTCATGCAAAACAAAGGTTGTCATGCCCTCTTAATCACACAAATTTATCCCTAAGTTTATATGACATTTCCATTTGATGTGGTTTATCTCTCCTACTGTAGGATGGAAAAATAACACCATTATTTTTATCTTATCTATATTTTTTGGTGAAAATTCCATGACCTACCTTCTCCTCCCTTTTTTTACTTTCTTATTTATTTATTTATTTATTAATTTTTTTTTATTTCTAAATATCAATGTTTAGAGATACAAAAAATTTCATATTTATTAACAATCTCCTTATTATTCTCAAGCTTCTAGGATAATTTTTTTTTATCCTCTACTTAACAATTTTTTTCTTTGAGTTTTAATGGCGATGAGCGAGAACAAATGCTTTGGGAAATTTTTGAAAATTCTCGACAATGGCAATGATGGAGATGAGGATTTAGGGAGAGACTCTACTATTTTTTGTTCATTTGGCTATTTTGATGGATTTTTTGGAACTCGTCGTGCTTCTGATAATGTTGATGTTGTATTATGTCTAGTGGATACCTGGTTTCTTTGCCTTGAGGTATATTTGGGGTTTGTTTTCCACTAGTAGCTCACTTACCTTGTGTGATTGGTTGGAGATGTTTCTGTTAGAGGCTTGGCTCAGGAGAGTCTCTTATCTCTCGATGCCCTTGGCGAGGGTGGCTCTTTTGGGTTCCATTTCATTTCTTCAATGGTGCTTATCTATGCCACTTTCCATTCTGTGTTGCAAGTGGTGGATGACTCAGTTGGGGTGAGTGGGTTCCTTGTGTTGTTTGTTGGGGTTGTTACCTTTGGTGTCACTTGGAAGGATGAATTTGTTTAAGAGGTTTTAGAAGTTGTTTGGTGGCTTCTACCTACTGAGGCAATCCTTTGTTTTTCTCTTGTTATCAACTAGATTTGCACCCTACTGAACTTAAGGTTCAGCAACCTGTTGACACATGGGAATGATCTCAAGGTGTTGGTACCTTATATGAGATCAAATCTCTGGAGAAGACCAGCTTCCTAAATGGTTATCACCTAGACTAATTAACTACTCTATTGTTTGACAAGGAAAAGGGAAGAGAGAATTCCTAAAATGAAAAATACTGAAAATGAAACTAAGAAGGTGATACACCAAACTAAACTAGAACATAAAGCTTAGATTACAAACACTTGACTATAATGATAGAAATTAAACTTGCACAACTCATTACTATATGACTTTGCATAAGTGTTTCACAAAGAGGTCCTAATGCTCAAACTCCTAGGAGGAAGATAACTCCATAGCTAAAAGCCATTTACATTTTTGAAATAGTTTGCAACCTACATTAACGTACTTTTCCATAAAGGTGCTAAAATATGAGACAAAGTTATAACGAAATGGACAATACCTCACAAATAATTTGATCAATCAATTTAATGCACACAATAATGCAAAGAACAAGTAGGAAAAAATTCAAATCAATTATATCCAAGGTCTTCACTATATTTCATATCCAAGAATGAGTTACAAAAGTATGCCAAAAATTGTCTAAGGATTGAAAAGTCACTTAGTACCAGAAATGCATAATCAAAACTTAGTACAAATGAGTCAACTAAGTGACTATATCTCCAACTCCCTCAAAAAATCCACCAAAAAAGGATCTAGAATATGAATTGGGTCGGATTCCCCCAAAAATCCAATAATCTAGCAATTGAATCTCCTCCAAAAGAGTTCCCATGTGTGGAAAAATCCAAGTTTGACCATGCCAAACATTAAGGCATGCAAAACCACCCCCTAGATGCTCTCATATACTCCAACAAAGTGAGTAAAGGCTCCTATATGCTCTCCACATATTTGATAACCTCTCCAAACCTCCCTATATGCTTGCAAAAGCATAAAAGCACAACTAAATCCTTTTAAAGGCATTTACATATCATAACACCTTTACGCTACATTTAAAATAACATTTGTAACTAAGTGATCACTTAATTTAAATGTTTCACATTTGAGATTAATGCAAAATAAAAGGTCAACGCTCAACCATATGTGATCAAATGCAAAATGAAATCCAAGTCCGAAGGACTCCTAAGCATTCATACACAAAGAGTTTAAGCAAAAATCACTAAGGCATAGCATGGGGTATTGAATAATACAAGGCATAAGACTTAAGGTGTCACCCCACGAGTGCATTAGTGATTTTCAATAATTTTTAAATAAAAGGAAAAAAATGCCTATATGCTCATGTCGGCTAAGACTTAGGGTAAAGACCATAAAAAAAAACTGAGCCCAAAGAAGAACAAAGCATTTCATTTTACATTCAATCCTTGTAGAAACCTGGAGGCGCCGCCATAGGGTTTCATTGAGCTTCATTCATGGAGGTTTGAGGCAGATTCTGACATTATAGAAGCATCTCTAGCTCACTTCCAAGTAAGAAACAATACCCACTCACCCAGATGAACTCTTTGTAAGCATATTTGGTCATTTCAAGCTTTGTTTGTGAGCAAATAAAAGCATCTCTCTACATTATTTATTTCTTTTGTATATCATGCATTTTACATAAGAGAAAATGAGTTTCCTTTGTATGTATTATTCTATTTGCAAATATAGAGTATTAGTTGTTTTTATAGCTGCGACCATACATACTACAGGTATCAACAAGCCTTGCTTTCATTTATGGCTAAGCTTCATGCATTCTCTGTAGAGATTTCATCTCTCTCTCTACACTTTGTATTTATCCCGTGCAAAGATTCAAGTGTTTTGATCTATGTTCATGGTTCAACTCTAGGGCATATACAAAATATATACTATGTTTTCCTTTGTTAACATTTTTGGTTTGAGATTGTTATGTGTTGAGGGTTTCATTCTTCATTCTCAGTAAACTTGATCTATCCTATATCTTATTTGGCCCTCATGACTATAATTCAAACCATGTGACACTTCCAGGCCAATGCTATAGAATGAAACCTCTCTCAACCTTTATTTATATGGCCTCTGTCTCTTGTATCATACCATTACTATCATGATAATTCCCTTCTATGTTATCTCTACTAAAAAGAATGAAAAACCCCACCTACAACTGTAGTCTAAAAAAATCCCTCTATTTTTGTGAAAGGGTTTCCCCTTCCTTGCATGTATTCACAAAATCCAACCTTGGATCACACTACCCCAACATTTAATAATATGACTATCTTCAAATAGGTTTCCTTTTGTCTCATAGTTAGCCTTTATCAATTGCCTATATTTTTCCCGCCCTTGTCATTGTCTTTTGTGTCTTTACATTCCTATGCAAGTTCATTCATTGTCATAGAAAATTAATTATCTCATTTGAGTTTACTAAGTAAGCATTACTCACTGATCTACAATAAGGTTTCAATTGCAACTTGCATTAATGAAATGCATAGATCCACACTGTTAGCATCTACTAGTTTTCTTTAGTACTTAATGGTACTCAAAACACTATACCATTGTGTAGGTCAGTACCCCCCTTTGTACTCAATGCATAATTTGTAATTCCTCTAGGGTATAACAATATTTGCTCACACTTAGAGGCTTTTAGAGCATGAATAAACCTAGATATTCCTCCGTAATTTGGTGCTCATAGAACACTTTCTTCACTTCATTTTATTGATGAACATGTTGCTCCATGTTTATGAATTTTTTTTTTAAAGTCATTATTTCAAGTTATGATTACTTATTGAGCATCACTTTACATTTCACAATCATTGTTGCATACAAATCATTGCCACCCTTGATCTATGACTACTTCATTCATTTATGTTATCCCCTAATAGCTTCTAATAGTAACCTGTAAGACCTCATTGAGTAACTCAAAAGAATTTCATTTAGTCCTTGCAGATGAATCTTGTGGCATGCTTTCATTGACAAGGAGTATCACTATTAATGTGAGATGACTTGCATTAATAATGATATCAATTATTTATTAGTTTCACCATGATTGATGAGATTTATCAAGAGGAATTCAATGATGATATAAAAATTCTTGACATCCCTCTATAATGAAAGGAAAGGGTAGCATGTTGGGCTCAACCCTTGTGGGAGCCACATTTTATCCCACATGTTGTAATTAGATGAAACAAAAAAGTAATAAGGATTTCACCTACACCTACACGAGAAGCAAATATGTTAGATAAAACCAAGCATATGATAGATGTGTTTGATAACTCTCTTGTTTTCCTGGATATCTATAGTACACATGTTATCTTAATGCACATGAGGATTAGATTATATGTTTATAGATGTATGTCCATATTTTGATTGGTGATCCTTCATTTCTCTAACAATACTCTTCTCACATATGCAAGAACACTAGGAGTAGCAAGGATAACATCAACTGGAAGTAGGACAAGTGAGAGGGACTAAAAATGATGCAGAACAAAGCAACCGAGATTCGTCATTTAGGTAATGATGGGTATCCTTTCTCTTTAAATGTGCATTCTTTCTAATTTGTATCTATAAATTTATAATTCTTTCCATTATATGCATTCAAATAGTTAGTCCCACGGCTTGTGTGGGACACCATACGTTTATATTATGAATAAAGACTACATTTTTAAAAATATTGTGCACTTTCTCCTATGTTATGTTATATGCATCTACATAATGCAATGTAGTATTGTAGTCTTTCGATATTTATTTATGCACATGAATGTGACACATTAGAGTTAAAATGTACCTTCTTTTCATTGGTAAAATATATATAGTACTATCTATTTGGGAGCTAGTAGCAAAAATAGGTAACATTTCTGGCAACATCTGCTATATGTTTTCCTGTTAAGCATCCTGAATAGTTGCTTGAATCTTATCCATTGGGTATTGAGTCACCTAAAAGATTACGCAACTTGCAAAAAATCTAGTACACTACTATAACCAACTAGATCAGTACATGATACCTCAAAAACTTATTCAAACACCAAAAATTTAGAAGGAAAACTACCTAGCTATGTTGAACAACACTTAGGGGAAATGGAAACTTGCATCTAAACTATGGTGCATCAACACTTATTGAAAAAAACTCCTAATCTAGCATGTACAATGCAGATCAAACCTCAAAACACCATTTGAGGTGTATCCCATTAACTAGGAAAGGAATAATTTCTCCATCCATCTTTGATAATTGGAATGTATTATTCTCTTTGCATTTTGTAATAACAAACGAGCCACTCCACATGCTATCAAACTTGGAGTGATTTCCTAGCCCGCTTTTCAATTCATCCCATTTGAACAAACCATCACCCTCTCTGAATACTTTGGGTGTTGCTTTCTTATCAAAGACTCTCTTTTTTTGGAGCTGATGATACTCCAAGGACTTCATTGATTTATCTCTTATCTCCTCTAGCTCCATGAGCTGAGCATATCTAACTACCATTGGGTCCTTTTTCTCAAACATTTCTAGCTGGTGCATAATATCAAGAGCTGGAAGCTCCACAGATAAAGGAAATCTTGTGTAATTACCATAAACCAACACATATGGGGAGTTCCTAATGGAAATTTTGGGAGTTATTCTATCTTCCCACAAGGCAGATTTCAACTTGGTGTGCCAAGCTATCTGATTATATATCTTGTATGATTCTCTTAATAATCCTTATTAGGTTCTTGTTTGTTGATTATTCCAAACCATTACCTTGTGGGTAATAGTTTGATGATGTATTTAGATGAATGTCATTTTTGATAGCCCAATCACTTACTCTCAATCCAACAAATTCTAAAGTATTATATGAAATGATTGATTCATGTACTCCAAATCCAGTAATTAAATCATTATAGAAGTTTAACACAACACTTTCATTAGCTTCTTTTAAAGCCACTTTCTTAGTTCATCTTGTAAATTAATCAGTTGTAGTAAGTACCCACCTATGGCCTACACTTGAAGGTGGATTAATGGGTCGTATAAAATCAATGCCCCATCTCATGAAGGGTTGTTCCACTTGAATTAGATGCAAGGATAAAGCTAGAAACCTCTCTTTTCCTAAAACAATGGAACATTTCACACATTTCCTTGCCCATGCATGGGAATCCTTAAACAAGCTTGGACAATAATAGCCAACTCTCATTATCTTCCATGCAATGGTTCTCGAGGAAAAATGACCCCCAGTAGTTCCATCATGGAACTTGTGAAACACTTTATCCACTTGATCATTATCAATACACCTTAATAGCACACTATTAAGGTCTTTCTGAAAAGAACATTATCAACCAACACATAGGGGATGGAATGTAGTATGAAATATCTCCTTTTAGCCTTATCCAAACCTGGTGGACACTCACTAGTTTTCAAAAAATGAGTCATATCTTGTACCCAACTTGCACCTGTTGCTAGTGCATCAATTGTAGGTTCATTAGTAGTAATCAGAAGCATTTCCTTTCTTGTTTCTATCTCAATTATAGAATTAGTAGAAAGCTGCTCACATAGCCCCTTTCCCCTCACAAGCTTAGTTATCTTTATATCTATGTCATACTAAGCCATTACCTTTGTAATACACCCAACCCTCTTTTCATTCAGGTCCCTACTTAACAAAAAATCCTTCACACTAGGGTGAGCAACCATTAAATGTATCTTGTTATTAGAAATCAAAGGTTTAAACTTTTTCAAACTTCTGATGACAACAAGTACATGCTTTTCCACAAAATTATACCTCTATTCATAATCCTCTAAACCTTGACTAATAAAGTTAATGGGTTGTTATAAACCATCATTATTTTGTTTACCAACATTGCAAAAATGGTATCTATGCTACCAAAAGCATACAAAATAAAGTCTTTTAAAAAGTTTGGATTTACTAGAGTAGGAGCTATTGATAAGGCCTCCTTTATAGATTCAAAACTGCACTTGGCCTCTCTGGTCCAGCTGAAACTTACATTTTTCTTCAACATAGTAGTTAGTGGTTTCAAATTATTTTCAACATCTGGAATAAACCTTCTCAAAAAATTAATTCTGCCCCATAAACTTTGCAACCCCTTTTTATGATTAGGTAAAGGCAAGGCTAAGATATAACTTACTCTCTCTGGATCAATGGTGATCCCCTGTTTTGACACTATGTGTCCAAGAGGCTTGCCTTCATGGACAACAAAAATACATTTTTTGGGGTTAAGTGATATACGAAACTCCCTACATCTCTCAAATACTTGTCTGAAATGGGAAAAATGCTCCTCTGCATTTTTAGAAAATATTGTTATGTCATCAAGATATATAAGCACCAATTTATGAATTAGCCCCTGAAATTCCATGTCCATGGCCCTCTGAAAGGTGGCATCAACATTAGATAGACCAAATGGAATTCTTTAATAGGCCATAGTGCCCCATTTTATGGTAAAGGAAGTATTATACTAGTCTTCTTCCTTTAATAATACTTGGTTATAACCTAAATAACCATCAAGTAAGGAAAATATTTCTGAACCAAAAACTACTTGAAAAATCTATTCCATAGAGGGAAGTGGATAATGATATTTTAATGAGGCTCCATTGAGGTCTCTAAAGTCTACACAAAGCCTAATTTATCCATTTTTATTTCTAACTAGTACAAGGTTAGAGACCCACGAGGTATGCTTGATTGGGAAAATAATGTCTCCCTCAATCATCTTGGTCAATTCTTTCATCATAAGGGACTCAAGTTTTGGATTTAGAGGCCTCTGTTCTACCTAACAAGCTTTGCGTTTGGCTCTAATTCTATGGTATGCTGGGCAATCTAGTGATCAAATCCCTTTAAATCTGAGTACTCCCATGCAAATACATCTTGAAATTCTTGACAAAGAGAAATAAAATCTTGGCCATCTGCTTGTGAATAGATTTTACCAATTTTAAGGAGCTTACCTTTTAATATCTCAAGCTCTTCATCATGTTACTCCTTGACCTGCATGTTGGTCTTTCTCCTTATGATTTGATCATCAGTGCTAAAGATGGATTCTAAAGTAACTAGACCCTTGGGAATCTTGTTAGTTCTTAATTGAATGACTTGATCATCATATTGCTGCTTAAGTTTCTCCTGGTTTTCCACTGAAATATCATCTTCCTCAAGTAGAAAACTCAACACCTGTTCATCACTCTCGAACAATTTCCAGTGAATGTTATTATTAGGAATAGAAGGCCATACAACAACCTTAACATATTTCTACACTTTTCCTTTCTTAATATCATTAGGTATATCAAATTGAGCACCTATTGCAGCTTGCCTATCTACATGCTTGTTTTGATTCCTAGGAATAGAAATAAGATTAAAAGGATCAAATTCCTCTATTATATCCCACACCCTATGCTTGTAAGAATTAAGCACATCATTTTTAGTCACATTCAATCCTCTTACCTAATTGACTATCAACTCACTATCCTGAAATACCTGAAGGTAGCTTATCTTTCTTTTTCTTGCCCATTCCAAGCCCTAAATCAAACCCTCATATTCAATAGTATTGTTAGAAAAAGAGAAAGAAAATATAAAAGTAGAATAATACTTGTCACCTTGTGGGGATACAATCATTCCACCCCCACCTGTTCCATTCCTACTTCTAGATCCATCAAAGAACATCTTCCACACTTCATCTTGTTGTCCTAGTTGTTGTTCCACTTTCATTTCAAGGTTTCGCATAACTGTTTCAAGTTCATGCAACATATATACCACCAAACCAACTTCTTCAATGTTTTAATTTGGATTATCCACAATATTTTATGCTACCTACTCATTTAAGAGTATATCTGGTACACTTTTAACTTGCAATTATTGAGTAGCAACAAGCTCATTATCATAAAAAACAACATAGTTGGCATTAACAGTGCTTGATATATAAGGCTCAATGTGGTCTTTGGAAAGTGACTTAGATTTTATGGCTAATTTTGTCCCATAACTAGTCCTAAACAACATGTGAGACCAATCTGAAGACAAATAACCCCGTGTCTTGGTAGTGAAATCCCTTGACAAACACAAGGAAAAATATGGTGGTAAATCAATAACAAATATATCTTGGGGAATGGAAAATTTTGGGCAGACATTTAGAGTAAGACTTGCATACTTAATGACACCTACAATATTAATGGTTGACCCATCAAGTTGGACTACACCCTTTTCAAGAGGCTAATATTGTAAAGCGAACCTATCAACAATCTGTTTGGGCATAATAGAGCTATTGGCCCCCAAATCTACCATACAATTATGGACCCATTTATCCCCTATTATCAGAGACACATGAAAAGGAGGGGTTTGACATCTTTACTTGATTGTTTATTGCTATCTTGAGGTGCATTTGCGAAAACAACCTTCACTTAACCTATTGGTGCATCACTTGAAACATTCAAATCGGTCAAAGTAGATTGTAATAAGTCCTTTTGACTTGGGGTGGAAAAAGAGTCCCACATTGACATATACATGCTCACTTTCTTCATGTGTTCAACAATATTGAAAGATGAAACAATGTTTACTTTCTGATGAGTCCTTCTAACATCAAGGTCTACTTGCAAGTGGGGCTACTCCTTGGTAGCACCTTTTGTATTCCTTTGCAGTATGTGTGGAACTTGAGATGTGGATGGTCTAGAAACTTCATTTTCTTTGTTTGTTGATTGCTCAATCTCAAATTCCCTCTTTTTGGCTCTTGTATTAGCTACAACTAGAGAATCATGCACTCCACAAAATTTAGGTCTCCTTTCCAATTTAGGAGAGTTGTATCACTTGGAGGGAGATTCTGTTGCTATGGAGACTCCTCATTAGGAACACTTTACATATTTGAGGCATTCGACACCATCAATGCTTCATTGATAACCCCATTTGAACATGTACCTTGGTTGTGGAGTTGGTTACAAAGAAAACACCACTCATAGTTAGTTACAAGGTTATTCTGAATTGGAAAAAGATCTCTGGATGAACTGATTGGAGTTGGATTATATGCTTGAAATGGGCTTCAATTAAGATTCTTCCTTGCACCTTAATTGTTTCCTTAAAATGGTTGTCTATTAGCCTAATAAGGTTGATTCTGACCTTGACTCTGAGGTTGATATGGTTGAAAATTTTAGAACTACTACTTTTTCATGGCCACTAACTCATTTTCAAAGGATTGAAGTAAGCCCTTTATTTCTTGCAACTCAGGAGATGGGGTTGGAACAAACTTATCTTGATTAACAATAACTGGTACTATTGGAATAATGGGTATAGGAGAAAAATGTGGTATTTGCAAAGGCATAGAAGGCTGAATTTCTAGGAAAATAGGCATTGGTGGTCTAGGTGTAATCTTACTAGCCTGGATAAGACTATTTTCTACCCTCACTACAATGTCAAATGCAGCTAGTAAAGTGGTACCTCCCATGGATTATATCATTACTGAGATGTCACTGTTAAGAGCCTTTAACTAATAAAGAAATGCATATGCTAGAGAAGTCCAATTACCGTAACAAGAATCCTATCCCATGTCTTCTGAAAATAGAAGTTGAAATCCATCATTTTCTCCTGAGGAGTTATCTTAATTGTAGCCATTTGCTCTTGACTAGTGACAATTGATTAGACTTTTCTTCAAAGTGCTTGTTCAAAGCTACTCCCAACTCATCCCAGTTTTCTGTAGAACCAACTACTAAACCCCTAAACCATTGAAGGGCCTTCCCCTTTAGTGAAATCACCCAGCTAAATATGCTTCACCACCCTCTAAAAAAGGTCTGAAATCAGCTAAATGCATATCAAAACCAACAAAACATATATTTTTCTACTACTATCTTGATTCGATAGTCCCACTGGGCATACCAAAATTGTTATCAACTAGATTTGCACACTACTGAACTTAAGGTTCAACAGCCTATTACACATGGGAATGATCCCAAGGTGTGGGTACCTTATATGAGATAAAATATCTAGAGAAGTTTGGCTTCCTAAATGGTTATCACCTAGACTACTTAACTACTCTACTGTTTGAAAAGGAAAAGGGAAGAGACAATGCATAAATGTTAAATACTGAAAATGAAACTAAGAAGGTGATACACCAAACTAAACTAGGACATACAGCTCAAATTGCAAATACTTGACTACAATGACATAAATTAAACTTGCACAACTCATTATTGCATGCCTTTGCATAAGTGTTTCACAAAGAGGTCCTAATGCTCAAACTCCTAGGAGGAAGATAACTCCACAACTAAAATCCATTTGCATTTTTTACTCAGTTTGCAACCTGTGTTAACATAGTTTTGCATAAAGTTGCTAAAATATGAGATAAAGTTATAAGGAAATGGACAATACCTCACAAATAGATTGATCAATCAATTGAATTCACATAATAATGCAAAGAACAAGTAGGAAAAACTTCAAATCAATTATTTCCAAGGTCTTCACCATATTTCATATCCAAAAATGAGTTACAAAAGTATGCCAAAAATTGTATAAGGACTAATAAGTCACTAAGTACTAGAAATGCATAATTAGAACTAAGTACAAATGAGTCAACTAAGTTACTATATCTCCAACTCCCTCAAAAAATACACCAAAAAAGGATCTAGAAACTGAGTTGGGTCAGATGCCCCCAAAAAGCCAAGAATCTTGCAACTGAATCTCCTCCAAAAGAACTCCCATGTGTGGAAAAATCCAACTTTAACTATGCAAAACATTAAAGCATGCAAAACCACCCCCTAGATCCTCTCATATCCTCCAACATAGTGAGTAAAGGATCCTATATGCTCTTCACATGTTTGATAACCTATCCAAACCTCCCTATATGCTTGCGAAAGCATAAAAGCACAACTAAATCCGTTTAAAGGCATTTACACATCATAACACCTTTACTCTGCATTTAAAATAACATTCATAAATAAGTGATCACTTAATTAAAATGTTTCACATTTGAGATTAATGGAAAATTAAATGTCAAAGCTTGACCATATGTGATCAAATGCAAAAATAAATCTAATTTTGAAGGACTCCTAAACATTCATGCACATAGTTTAAGTAAAACTCACTAAGGCATAGCATGGGGTATTGAATAATACAAGGCATAAGACTTAAGGTCTTATCCCATGGGTGCATTAGTGATTTTCAAAAAAAATTAAATAAAAGGAAAAAAATGCCTATATGCTCATGTTGACTAAGACTTAGGGTAAAAACCCTAAAAAAAAACTAAGCCAAAAGAAGAACAAAGCATTTCATTTCACATTCAATCCTTGTAGAAACTTGGAGGTACCACCATAGGGTTTCATTGACCTTCATTCATGTAGCTTTAAGGCAGATTCTAACATTAGAAAAGCATCTCCATGATCTCACTTCCAAGTAAGAAACGACAACAACTCACCCAGATGAACTCTTTGTAAGCATATTTGGTCATTTCGAGCTATGTTTTTTAGCAAATAAAAGAATATCTTTGCATTCTTTATTTCATATGTATATCATGCATTTTACATAAGAGAAATTGAGTTTCCTTTGTATGTATTCTTCTATTTGCAAACATAGAGTATTAGTTGTTTTATAGTCATGACCATACATCCTATAGGTATCAATGGGCCTTGCTTTCATTTATGGCTGAGCTTCATGCATTCTTTGTAGAGATTTCCTCTCTCTCTATACTTTGTATTTATCTTGAACAAAGATTGAAGGGATTTGATCTATGTTCTCAGATCGTCTCTAGGGCTATACATAATATATACTGTGTTTTCCTTTCTTAACAGTTTTGGTCTGAGATTGTTATGCATTGAGCATTTCATTCTTCATTCTAGGTAAACTTGATGTCCTATATCTTCTTTTTCCCTCATGACTGTAACTCAAAGCATGTGACACTTCTAGGCCAATTCCATAGAATGAAACCTCTATCAACCTTTATGTATATGGCCTTTGTCTCTTGTATCATACCATTACTATCATGATAATTCCCTTCTATGTTATCTGTACTAAAACAAATGCAAAACCCCACCTACCACTGTAGTCTAAAAATTTCCTTTATTTTTGTGAAATAATTTCCCCTTCCTTCCATGTATGCAAAAAATCAGACCTTGGATCACACACCCCCAACATTTTATAAAATGACTACCATTAAATAGGTTTCCTTTTGACTCATAGTTACCCTTTATTAGTTGCTTATATTTTGCATGAACTTGTCATTATCTTTTGTGCCTTTACATGCCTATACAAGTTCATTTACTGCCATAGCAACTTAATCATCTCATTTGAGTTTACTGAGTATTGCATTATCACTGTTTTGCAACAAGGTTTCAATTACAACTTGAATTATTGAAATGCATAGATCAACACTATTAGCATCTACTAGTTTTCTTTAGTACTTAATGGTACTCAAAACATTATACCATTTTGCAGCTCACTGCCCCCCTTTGCATTCAATGCATAATTTTTCATTCCTTTGGGGTATAACACTATTTCCTCATACTTAGAGGCTTATAGAGCATGAATAAACTTGGATAGTCCTCCATAATTTGGTGCTCATAGAACACTGTCTTCACTTCATTTCATTGATGAACATGTTGCTTCATGTTTATTATCAGATGTTTGATACTCACTATTTCAAGTTATGACTACTTATTGAGCATCACTTTACATTTCACCATCACTGTTGCATACAAATCATTGTCACCATTGATCTATGACTACTTCATTCATTTACATATGTTGGCCCCTAATAGATTCTGATAGGAACCTGTAAGAGCTCATTGAGTAACTTAGAAGAATTTATTTGAGTCCTTGTAGAAGAATCTTGTGACATGCTTTCATTGACAAGGAGTATCACTATTAATGTGAGATGACTCCCATTAATAAGGATATCTATTCTTTATCAATATCACCATGATTGATGAGATTTATCAATAGGAATTTAAAATGATGATATAAAAATGCAACCATCCCTCTATAATGAAAGCAGAGGGTAGCATGTTGGGCTCAACCCTTGTGGGAGCTACATTTTATCCCACATGTTGTAATAAGATGAAATAGAATAGTAACAAGGATTTCACCTATACCTGCACAAGAATAAAACATGTTAGATAAAACTAAGCATATGATAAATTTGTTTGATAACTCTCTTGTTTTCCTAGATATCTATAGTATGCAGGATATCTTAATGCACATGAGGATTAGATTATATGTTTAAAGATGTATTCCAATATTTTGATTGGTGATCCTTCATTTCTATAACAACACTCTTCTCACAGATGCATGAACACTAGGAGTAGCAAGGATAGCATCAACTCGAACTAGGACAAGTGGGAGGGATTGCAAATGATGTAGAACAAAACAACTGGGATTCATCATTTAGGAAATGACGGGTCCCCTTTCTCTTTATGTGTATTCTTTCTCTTTTGTATCTATAAATGTATAATTTTTTCCATTACATGCATTCAGATAGTTAGTCCCACGGCTTGTGTGGGACACCATATGTTTATGTTATCAATAAAAACTACATTTTTGAAAAGATTGTGCACTTTCTCCTATGTTATGTTATATACATCTGCATAATGCAATGTAATATTTTAGTCTTCTGATATTTATTTATGCACATGAATGTGACATTATTCTCTACTGCTAGATTATTTGCTTAGCATTATTCTAGCCATGTGTTCCCTCTATGTTTGATGGCTTGGCTTGGTGCTTCTACTTCTATGGTACCAACTCCAGTATTATTGAGATGAAGATGAATTCGAGTTTGGGAGTGTTTTATTTTGAGGCATTGGCCTACTCTCTGTATACTGTGGTTTCATCTACTAGTTTTGTGGAGGTTGTTCCCCCTAGATGATGTTTCACCATTTGAGAGTCTTTGTGATTGGGGTGTCTCTTCATGAGTCTTCTTTGGCCCATGGTTTGTTTGGACTTTTCAAAAGCTTCTGCTATCACTTAGTTTCTATTATGCCCCCTACCATCATTGTTACTCTTCAACCCCCCTAGTTTGGCCAATGCTTTCATCTTTCTTTGGTCATTGGAAGTGTTGTTGCTTTTGGGTTTTCTACATTCTGCTCTTCTCACGGTGTGAGGGGTTCCTTGTTCCTAAACTCAAGTGGCTTCATTCCTTTCTTTCTACCTTCTGTGGGTGTCTTAGATAGGGTTTCAAATCCAATTCTCTTCTTGGTGGGTTGTGTTCTATTTCCTTTGGAGTGTGGGCATTGTTGGAAGTGCTTAGTGTTGGTTGAAGTGGTCTTGTTGGTTTTCTGCTCTTTTGACCGTGGAGGATTGGAGCTTGGTGAAATTTGGACTATTTTGCTTGAGAAAATGGTTGTTCTTGCTCTTGGTGGAGTTGTTCTTGATGTTATTTTGGAAAAGATAAATATGCTCTATAAGGAAGACTTTGTTGTTCTTTTAGTTGAACTGATTACTCATTTTGTGACTTGTTTATTGATGGTTTTCAAAGGTGATGTGGACTCTCAATTTTAAATGACTTTTCCTTCCCCCTTCTGACCCTTGTGGTTTGTGGTTCAAGGTTTATGTGGGCTGCTCTATCTAGGGTAGTGGCTTTGTTGGCTCCTGTTGGGGCTATGTTTGTTTCTCTTAAGGATAAGTCATTTATGTTCCTTGTTCTCTTAGCCTTGCATGCTAAGTTAAATCTTTTCATTGGAGATTTTTCTTTCTTCCTTTCTTTGCATTTTGATCCTCCTATTGAGGGGGAGGCCACTCCTTTTGAGGTGGAGACCTCTTCTATAGAGGTGGAGAGGTGATGTGTGGGTGTAGGTGGTGGTTCATACTTTCTCAGTAGATTTTCTCTATTGCAACTCCTATCAAGGTGGAGGCCACTCATTTTGAGGTGGAGTTCGGGTCTGATGGTGTTTCCTTATTGTTGTGGTTAGGATTTTCTTGGAAACTTCTCCTATAGAGGTGGAAGGGCTAATGGATTGATTGGGTTTTTTTGGCCCATTAGTATTCCATGTGTTTATGGCTCAGTTAGTGGTTCTACAAATGTTTGGAGTGGGAATATGGGGGCTCTTTGTACCTCTAGTACTATCACTGATTATGCCTCTTAGAGTGATAGGTTTCTCACTATGTTTGGATTTGATTTTGGTTCTATAAGAGTTAATATTGTTGTGAGATGGTTGTCTCATGATCTATTGGTTTCAAAATGTTTTGAAATGTATAACAATGGATTGGAATTTTGGGTTGTTTTGTCCTCTCTTGGGGAGGTTGTGGTGATTGGGTGTTGTGTTGTTGCATTGTGGATGGTTGTTTGGTTTGTTTTGTTATATATGAGGTGGAATTGTGTGGTGAAATATTATGAAGGTAACCAATGGATTCATGCATTGTGCCATGCTGGGTGCGACCTCAAGACTTATCTTTGTGCTCTAGTTATATGGTTACTTTGAATTTGATGGTGCTTAGTTTTATCATCCCGGATTGCTATTTCATGATAGCTATATGTTATGGTTTCATACCTGTTGGACTTTGGTTAACCTCATAAATGTTTTGCACACTATTTTGGGGATTAATCTAGGGATTTTGTTTTTGATTATGCTGATGATGGTTTTTTGGTTGCATTTTTGGTTACTTGGCTTGTGTACCATTTTGATGTTGTTTTCTTGTGGGGGCTGGTGTTGTTCTTCCTAGCTTGTTTCTCTATTTTCTCTTATGACTTTGTAACCATGGGATTAAGGCCCTTTCCTTGCTTAACTAATAAAAAAAAATATACTTATTATTCAAATACTATTTCAATTTTGTGCACCTTAATTATCAATCAAGAAAAGGGTGTCCATTTTCAAAATGTAGTTGTTGAGACTTGATCAACATAGCTAGTGAATCAATTGGGTTGTTATCGATAGCTCTAAATTTAGAAGGTCACTTGGGGAAAGTAAGGTTTTACTCAAGACTATCATTCCAAAGTGAAGTGACAAGATAAGGATCAAGGTATTAACTTTCATTCAATAGGGAATTCATTCTCATGGCTACAAAGGTAGGGTTATATGACTTCAAGACTCTTCTTAGGATAAAGCTACTAGGTTTACTTTGTTGCACCAAGAACATGTAGAAAATTGTTCTATTCCTCACCCAATGTTACCACAAAGTGCTAGTACTTGATTAGTTTGAAATTTAAGTTACATGTATAATTACAACCATGTCATAGACTATAAATAAATTTAATTCACCACTTTCAATTACTCAAAAATTGTACATGTAGCAATTAAATTATTAATAGCATTAATCATTAATTTTATACAAACATTCAATAATATCAAGCATTATTACAATTTCAATGTTAGGGTTTTCACCTTAGTCCAAATTACATCAAGATGTCAAGTTCTAAAAAAAAAATGGAGTTTAGCAGATGTGATAGTTCCTTATTTTCCATCTACTCCATTAGGTGGTTTATCTTATAGAATGGAGAAAAGTATTTATCAAAAGGTAGTCCAGAGATAAGTTGGAGTAATAAGGAACTATTTTAGGATAAATAAGAACAAAATTAATAGTTTATGGTTTAAGGTTTCTAGAATATAAGGTTTGATGTTACTAGAGTTTAAGGTATGTATACATAAGTATGCATGTAAATGTGTCTAGAGCTCTAATGGTCTCTTATGAGAGTGATAAGGAAATATGTTTAAATTTTTAACTTATGAGTTTAGGTATTTTTCTCTAGTTTTTAGGGTATATTTTTCATAATTAAGGATTTATAGTTTAGGATTAATAGTATAGGGTTGGGGATTTATGGTCTACTTTTTTAAGGGTTTATAATTTATCATTTACAATATTCCAAGTCATAGTTTAGGGTCTATGATAAATTTATGTAATATTCATAGCTTAGGTAAAGTAATTATTTTAATAGAATTTAGGGACAATTAAATGATATAATGACTATTTAGGAAAGCTAAAATTTACTTGTTAATTTTTTATAGTAAAATCATTTATAAAACTCACTTATTGCTTGAAAATTTCTAAGTCTTATTGTTTATGGTAGATATATATGGTTTAGCAATCTATGTTTCAATATTCAAGTAGTTTATTTTATTATTTATGATTTAGGGTTTAACTAAACTATTTATGATTTATGGTTCATAGTTAAAGGCTTAGGGTTTTAATGTTTATGATTTATGATCCAATTTATCATTTATGACTTAAGATTTAGGAATAGGAAAATAAATTATAGTTTAAGATTTGGAGTTTACAAATTTTATGGTATATAGTTTAAATTGTTTAAGTTATGTAGTTAATTATATAGGGTTTAAAACTAATGGTTTATTAGAATTATAATAAATAGGGTTTAAAGCTTGGTGTTTACCATTTATGATCAATGGTTATAATGTATGGTTTATAGAACTTAGTGTTTATGATTATGAATATGGTGTTGAGAATCTATTCATTATGCATCAAATATAAAAATTTACCCATAGATTATAAATGTTGTAGGATGAGAGAATATTTTATGTGAGAAGATGTGAAATAAATTTATTAAACCAAATCTAAATACTCTGAAATAGCACTAAATCATGAACAATTGTTCTTGGTCAATGTGGGGCAAGAAGGGTAAACCATGATAATTGGTAAAATTTAAAATTTAAAAATATAAAGATCAAGTTTACATTTGTGAGGTTGAGCTTGTCATCACAAAAATTATACTAGATAGTTAAATATTTAGGTTTGGAAAAATAACAACTATAATTGGGTAGGTGTATAGGTGAATATGATAAGTGTAACAATAAGATAAATATATGAGAGACACTTTAGTTGTGGGCTTGGTCCTAGATAGTGATATGAGTAAATAAACAGTATAACCAAGTAGGTGTATAGGTAAATTTGATAAGTGCAAGGATAAGAAAATATATAAGTATGAACATATAAAGATAAGATGACGACTATATGGAGATACCCCATCATAAATGTGGAGATACGTAGATAGAGGTAAATTTCTAAAGAATATAGTAACTAGCATACTATATTAAAAAATATAATGCAATATCAACATGTAGGAAAAAATGTATTAAAAAAAGTAAAATAGAATTCTGAAACCTCAAAATGGTGAGAATTAAATTACTCCATTGCCTATAGTTTCCATTCTCCAAAGTAATTAAGTCACCCATTTACAAACATATGAGCTCCGAAAGCCAAAAAAGAGATCTGTCTTCAACCTGGAAAATATGGCACAAAACTGCAAAATCCCTACAAAATATCTGCACCACTGAAAAGTTGACTCTTCCAGCTTTCCAACGATATCTCGTTTCTGAAAAATCGCCTTCGTATGCAAAAGTTATGAAAAAATGAAAAAAAGGCCTATAAATAGGCAAAAATAGTCATCACCACATAAATCTATCATATTGCCAATTTTTGGCCCATCATGATCCCCGCACATACCCATGAGTAAATAAATAGTATAACCAAGTAGGTGTATAGGTAAATTTGATAAGTGCAAGGATAAGAAAAATATATAAGTATGAACATATAAAGATAGGATGACGACTATATGGCGATACCCTATCATAAATGTGGAGATAGGTGCATATGGAGATAAAGTAAGAGTTAAGTGTGGACAAAATGTAGATAGAGGTATACTATTTCTAGAAGAATAATCCAATTTACACCATTTACTAATATATACTTGTATCATATCATTTTTTCAAAACAAATATATAACTATCATACATATATTATAAAAATATATTTGAATTACGCCAAGATATATCCTTCTCAAGGTGCCTATTTTTAATCTATTGAACCTTAACCCAAGTTGAAGCTTAACCCTAATTGTAACCCTCTTTGAAGCTAGTTTGATTATTGGCTCATAGACAAGGAAAAATTCCCTAGAAGAGTGTCTTGTGTAGATGGAAATCTCAAACTTCAAAATGGTTGTCATTGAATCCTAGCTCACCCAAATAGTGGATCATCGCACTAAGATGTGCATGTTCAATAGAAAGTTAAAATTTATAAAACTTAGATTGAAAGAGTGGAATATCCAAGTCTTTAGAAATCTTTTCAGACAAAGGATCTCCTTGAAAGTAGAATGGCTAATGGGGTTGGGGCCATAGGGCGTGTATTGGAGAGAAAAATCAAGGATTAAATGACTTAAATAAGGTGTAAAACCAAGTTTTTTCATTTAACATGCAAAATGAGAAGGAAATGAATCATAATATGAAGATTGAAGATGCTTATGGATAAAATTTTGATGATCCTAACATCATCAAGGTTTCCTTGGTTTTCTCTTGGAAAAACTTGCTCAATAGAGAAATAAAGTTCTTACATAAAAGTGTAATAGGCACCTCAAGAAGGATATCTCAGTTTATTTTTTATATATTATTAAATATATATACATATATATATGCTATTTTTAAAACCCTGACCCTAATTTAACCCTAGCCCCCAGTCTTCACCCTAATGCTAACACCAAGATTTATCTTACAACCCTAATTGAACCCTAACCCTAATTAAATTTTAATCCTAACCTTAAAATTGAGCATAACTATAATTCTTCTTCTAACATTAAACATACTTACAACTTTATTCATAATATTAATTTTAATAATAACCCTAATTTTAATGGCAACCCTATCTAACTATAATACTAATTAAACCCTAAACCTAATTAAAACCTAACTCTACTTGAACCATTAACCTAACCTAAAATTAACCCTAACCCTAATTGTATTGAACCCTAATTGAAATGTAACCCTAAAACTACTTGAGTCCTAACCCTAACCCTAAGTACCCCAATCTTTATCCTATCACCCAAACCTTAACCTTAACCTTAACCCTAATTGAACCATGTCCTAACCCTAACCATAATTGAACTGTAAACCTAATTAAACTTAAACTATAACTCAAAATCTAATTGAACCCTAACCCTAATATGTATCCCAAGATTTATTTTAAAATTCTAACCCTAATTTAACCCTAACCCTAACACCAACCTTCAACCTAATATTGACCCCAAGATTCATCTTAGAAACCTAATTGAACCCTAATTCTAATTGAATTGTAACCCTAATTGACTTCTAATCTTAGTCTTAAATATAACCCTAATTATAATTCTAACCCTAATTCCATGTTTATGTTCCCTAATTGAATTGTAACTCTAACCTTTATTGAATTCTGGCCTTAATTAAATTATAACCTTAATTGAATCATAAAACTAATTGAACTCTAACTTAACTTTAACCCTAATTGAACCCTAACCTTAATCTTAAAAGTAACCCATAATTGAGCCCTAACCCTCGTTAAATTATAACCCTAATTAAACCTCGAGCCCTAATCTTAATAGTGAACTATATCCTAACCCTAACCTAATTGAAATCTAACCCTAACCCAATTAAAATCTAACCCTAACCTTGAAACCTAATTGAATTCTAACTCTAATTGAACCCTAAACTTAATTGAACACTAACTTGAACCCTAACACCCATATACAAGTACATAATTTTTCTTCAAATAATTAATTTAGAGGATTGAATATAATTTCATTAAGACATAATGTTTCTCTCCACATAATTAGTTTAGAGGATTGAATATAATTGCATTAAGGAAAAATGTTTCTTCACATAATTAGTTTGGAGGATTGAATATAATTGCATTATCCAAGAAACATCTAGAATTTAAAAATAAGCACTAAACTAAAAAAATGGCAAAGGTATACACATTTCACCTTTACACTTATAGTACAAAATTTAAAGCAATGAGTTATTTTAATTTTAAAGCAACAAGTGTTCAAGAGTAAAATAACTTAAATTAATTATATGTTTAAATTGTTTTTTAAATAACACTCATATACAAGTGCAAAATGTTTCTTAGAATAATTATTTTAGAGGATTGAATATAATATCATTATAGAGGCAAAGAAGGAATTAAAAATAAGCACTAAACATTAAAAATGGAAAAGGTAAACAAATTTCACCATTAGACTTATACTAAAAAAATTAAAAGCAAGGACTTATTTTAATTTAAAAACAACTTGTTCAATAATAAAATAAATTAATCACAGGTTTAAAATTATTTTAAATAAGTCATAACTTATTTTAATCATATACTTATCACTATCTATATTAGACAAGGAAAATTTCTCTAAAATTAACTAACATTTTCATCACCATAAAGTGATGGTAAAAATAACTAGCTTTTTGATTCATCAAACAACAATCTAGTTAAAAAAACTATTCTATTTAACTTTTCTATGACTAAACTTGTTTATGATCACTTATAATTTTATTTTAATTAAATCTGATTTTTTATTTATTTTTATTTAAATATTTTATATGGTAAAGATATACAAATCTCACTATTTTACTTATACCCAGAAATAAAATAAAGAAATCAATGACTTCTTAGCCGATAGGCTATTATAGGTGGGAATTCTACCCGGAATCCTCTACTGTTGATGCCGGTGGACTATTCCGGTTTGAAATTCCCGACGTACGATGTGCAGTCCGCTACGCAGTCACCGGGTAGGGCCATTCATCCTTCGCGTCAGCAGGTATGGGCCCGAAGCCGCTCGCCCCGTTTTACTGGACTCTCCGTGTATTGCCAGGCATTTAAGAAGCAACAAAATTTGCTGGAGGTAATAAATTTCAACCAGGTTTAAGATGGATCCACTTGTCGCTCTGCTTTCTGCATTGTGATTTCAAAGCTCTTCCTTCAACATCAAAGTCACGATTTTTCCAAGTCTGAGTTAGAGTGCGAGCAGAGTAAATGTTGGTTCTCTGAAGGGAGTTGACGGATTCTCCTTCGACAGGCCCATTGTTTCTCATCACAGAGGGGTCGTGGCTATTGATGAGCGGGTTTAGGGAGGGCGTTGAAGCAGACGAGGTAGGACGCACCATCATTTGGATGAGGCTGCCATTGAGAAGCCATTTCTGAAGGTGGACGTGTATTTTGGGTTGTTCTGTGGCCGACTCCACCATTTCCCAGGCTGAGATCAAGCACCAAATCAGGTCTAAGACATTTATGCATAATAAATAGGAGTTGTGTCTTTATAAATTCCTTGTGTGCTTAGATATAGAGCAAACAATTTGAAATTTTAAGGATTTTGTGAGGAAAAATACAACCAATAACCTCCGTTTTCATTGTCTAAGCCTTTTCACAAGAATCATATCTTTCTTGATGACAAAAAAATTGTATACTTCTTGTTTCTGTGCTTCCTTGATGGTGTGAATGCATCCTATATTCATTTTTCAAGGGATGCCTCGCTCCCTTGGTTACAACTTCTCGGTACTGCCTCCATCTTAAATGGTATATTTACCTTCAGATTTGTTTATTGTGATGATTATTGTCTTTAAATCTCCTCTCTGTGGATCCTTTAAGCAATGGGGCCCCAATATAGAAGCCTGTAATAGAGGGTGCATGGCAGAGATATATCCTTCCAAGAGTTTAGCGCTGGGACGGATAACTATCCCTAGCAGGTGAAAATGCAGAAATCTTTGAGAGGGGATAGGAGGGGTTCATATTAGTTAAAGAAAAAACATCATCTCATTCACCAAAATGAAGGGGGTAATAATTGTCTAATGGCAGCGGGAGAACTTACTTGTGCAGCTCACAATATATATGAAAATCACAGTTACAGGCATTTAAATGTTACTTATCTTAATAGGAAAGCACTTGCTTGACCCACTAATTTTGCACGCAGAGTATAATTTTTAACCAAATGTACATAGACATTTACTCGCTACACAGATTTTATTTTATTAAGGGGAAAAAAAATAATCGAAATGATAGACGCGGGATTCGGTCTATTTTAAGCTAATACTGAGCTTCTTGACTGAGCGAATAAGATAATTAGTATTATTTGGCAATTAAGATTGACCAGGTTGGGATGAGAGTACGACATCGATGGGTAGAATGGTAGGGTAAATTGGAGGCCCAACTGTTCAAGTTATGTCTCTTAAACAAAGTTAGTTTTTAAATTTTACGCTCTCACATAATCAACCACTATTCGTGCATACAAAGGCATTTATTTCCTGCCGCTTATGTGATTGATAGGCAATATCTTGTGTCAGTATGAATCTATTCGCCATAAAAGCATGCAGTAAATCTAATCACTGTGTTGGGAAATGAGCTTTTATTTTTAATATATTGAGCTGGGGTGTAGTATCGACGAGTCATCAATGATGAAACAGTTCAACATCCTTTCTCTATGCAAATTGCTTAGACCAACCTACGCTCCTCTGGTTCTTTAGTTAAGTGGGTGAGAGAGGCAGCAATTCTATCTATTTGAATTTATGGTAATTACGTATGTGCTTTTCAGTGGCATTCTCTGTTTTATTGTAGATACAGCCTGTTGGAGTATTGCTTAATAGTCATTAAAGTATTGTGTATGAATTCGTATTGCTTAATAGTCATTAAAGTATTGTGTATGAATTCTGGTAAAAAAGAAAGAAAAGAGAGAAATTTTTCATCTTTGTATGGTCATACAATCCTCCACCCCTCCTTCAAATATCTTTTCAAAAAAAAAAAAAAGAATAAAATAAAAGGACAGATCTATAATATCCTGTGTAGCTGAAACAAGTAAATATACATGATAAAAAAAAAAGTCCAAACACATTTCTCCATTCCGTCACTCCTTGAATCACCCAAATAATGCACAAATAGAAGAGAAAATAATGCAAGTTAAAAAGGATGATTAGGATTTTTGACGTTTCCAGCAAATAAATGAATGAAATAAAGCAATCCCCTTGCGTAAGTATTTTAAATCATTCCCTTTAGTTTCTTAGTTGAAATATTTAGTGGTATCTTTAAGGAATGCTTAAACTCTCAATAAGAGTGTATATATCTATCTTTATACATATAAAATAAATAAAAATATTAAAAATTAGAGGAAGACTAAATGTACTTTGGTATTGGATACTATGCAGCAATAACATAATTTAAATGGAGGAGATGTTCACCTAACATCATGAAAATCATTCAATGTATTAAAAAATAAACTAATAATTAAAAGTTTTAATTCACCTCCTTTTTGCCTCACCTCCCATGTGAGTTGTGAACTTCGTAATTAGGAATTTTAAAAAAAAGTATGAATATAAATAATCACATTAATATATCTTATTAAAAGAACATAAGGTTTAAATAATAGTCATGTTTTTGGACCATTTTCTTAAATAGAGATTTATTATTTAACATTAATTTTATTTGATGGAAAGTAAAATGTTAATGTATTTGTTCAAAAGAATAAGGGTTTAAATTATTTTATTTAAATTAAAAGTTATAAATTTAAGTTATGAGTTTTACCAAGGTTAATTTGTTAAGTATAATTTATCTTAAGTTTTCACATTAAGATCACAATATTATTAAAAGTTAGAAGTTTGTTATTAATAATTTTTAAGTTTAAGTTATATTAAATTTTATTTAATTTGATAGGGAGATAAATTTTTTTTTGAAATTTATTCTTTTTAACATATATAGGTTTTAAATTCTACAATAGTCCCTTATTTATAAAGCCGATAGTTTAGAAGATAATAAGAGTGATAACCCATTCCATTACTAAGTAGGGGTTTATCACTTTGAATGTTAGTTTAATCCAAGTAAAAGTGAAAATAAAATGTTATAAACAGATAATAATGCAAATAAATAATAAGGAGATATTTGTGCATATATAAGGCAATAAAATTGGACACTTAAGTTCTAATATTTACTTATTTTATTTTGATTCTATAACATCATTTAAATGTCTTAGCGGGGATTAGAATGACACATAAAATTTATTATCAATCCCAAAAAAAAAAATGAGAATAAATAAAATTGTTGCCATAATATTAATGTTTTATAAAGAGTGGTGTTAGTAATTCATGAGATAAATATTAGGATAAATTTTATCATTAAAGATAGGCTTTTTATGTGGACAATTGTAACAATAGCGAGGGAGGTAATTATTGGTTAGATACCCTATAAAGGTTAGCATGATAAAATTAATGACACAGTTATCAATAATACTATTATTAATATTCATAAAAAATAATAATACTATTCCCATGGTTAATAATAAAAGTAGAAATCTTATAATCAAGGATGGTGTTAGATTTAAAGATGAAACCATCTCAAATTATCCTAGCAATATAATATTTTATTGTTTTTAATCATCCACACATCTTTATGGACGATTTAAGTGGGTATATTTATTTCGTTGTGGTGGTAAATTATATAGTGAATTTAACTGTAAGTCATTAAAGGTGAATATTATATTTGAACTACAATATTCATTTGGGATGAATTGCATTGTTTGTTTTTGTTTTATTTTGGTTTGGTTTTTAAAGGACTTGTTTGAGTAGGGGATGGCATGATAAAACCCAAGAGGGGCACAAAAAAGTACTTTAGTGCCATTGGATACTTGGATGGCCATCTAGATTTAGACCAGAAGAATTTATCCTAATGGGAGGCAAATATTACGTGGATATATGTATGATGGCTTAAAAAATAGCATATGAAAATGAGCCTATTTTCAACTCATATTACTACCTAGAATTATTGAGTGAATCCCATGATAAAATTTATTGCAGTCTCTGCATCTAACTATGGAAATATTTGGAATAATTTTAACTAAAATAAAATACAATAAAACTTCGAACAATTTTTTTTTGTCTTAAAAATTTCACTAATTAACATTCTAAGTGTTCAAGATTTTACACTAACCATCTCCAACATTGTTGCTACAGTGTGCAATGTGATGTTAAATTTTCTACCTAATACTTTTTCCCACATTTTTCATTAAACCCATAGATATGAATTTTCCATTTATTGAATAAGTTTTTGTTATTGCATCCAACTAAACATTGTTATCCCAAGATTCTCAAATTGTCATTTAACCTTAAATAATTATTTTATCAACCGAAATAATAACAATAAATTTTACTCCCTCTTTTACCATAATAATGTTATTATTCCTTTTTGTTTACTTTTCTAAGAGACACATACATAGCACCATCAATACATAATATTATATTAACAATCTTGTAAACATTGATAAGAATATTGTTGAACTTGTTGTTACATATTTCTCTTAAGATATGTGTCCATTTATTTATTTATCTATTTTTATAACTCTAGCATAGTTTACAAACCTATCCCAATATAATATTCACCTTTAATGACTTACAGTTAAATTCACTATATAATTTACCATGACAGCGAAATAAATATACCCACTTAAATCGTCTATAAAGATGTGTGGATGATTAAAAACAATAAAAGATTATATTGCTAGGATAATTTGAAATGGTTTCATCTTTAAATCTAACACTATCCTTGATTATAAGATTTCTACTTTTATTATTAACCATGGGAATAGTATTATTATTTTTTATGAACATTAATAATAGTATTATTGATAACTGTGTCATTAATTTTATCATGCTAACCTTTATAGGGTATCTAACCAATAATTACCTCCCTCACTATTGTTACAATTGTCCACATAAAAAGCCTATCTTTAATGATAAAATTTATCCTAATATTTATCTCATGAATTACTAACACCACTCTTTATAAAACATTAATATTATGGCAACAATTTTATTTATTCTCATTTTTTTTGGGATTGATAATAAATTTTATGTGTCATTCTAATCCCCGCTAAGACATTTATATGATGTTATAGAATCAAAATAAAATAAGTAAATATTAGAACTTAAGTGTCTAATTTTATTGCCTTATATATACACAAATATCTCCTTATTATTTATTATCTGATTATAACATTTTATTTTCACTTTTACTTGGATTAAACTAACATTCAAAGTGATAAACCCCTACTTAGTAATGGAATGTGTTATCATTCTTATTCTCTTCTAAATTACCGGCTTTATAAATAAGGGACTATTGTAGAATTTAAAACCTCTATATGTTAAAAAGAATAACATTTCAATTTATTTTATTTATCTCCCTATCAAATTAAATAAAATTTAATATAACTTAAACAAAAATTATTAATAACAAGTTCTAACTTTTAATAATATTGTGATCTTAATGTGAAAACTTAAGATAAATTATACTTAACAAATTAACCTTGGTAAAACTCATAACTTAAATTATAACTTTTAATTTAAATAAAAATAATTTAAACCCTTATCCTTTTGAACAAATACATTAACATTTTACTTTCCATCAAATAAAATTAATGTTAAATAATAAATCTCTATTTAAGAAAATGTTCCAAAAAACATGACTATTATTTAAACCCTTATGTTCTTTTAATAAGATATATTAATGTGATTATTTATATTCAGACTTTTTTTTAAAATTCCTAACTACCAAGTTCACATACTCACATGACAGGTGAGGCAAAAAGGGGGTGAATTAAAACTTTTAATTATTAGTTTATTTTTTAATGCATTGAATGATTTTCATGATGTTAGGTGAACATCTCCTCCATTTAAATTATGTTATTGCTGCATAGTATCCAATACCAAAGTACATTTAGTCTTCCTCTAATTTTTAATATTTTTATTTATTTTATATGTATAAAGATAGATATATATACTCTTATTGAAAGTTTAAGCATTTCTTAAAGATACCACTAAATATTTCAACTAAGAAACTAAAGGAAATGATTTAAAATACTTACACAAGGGGATTGCTTTATTTTATTTTATTCTTTTCTTTTTTTTGAAAAGATATTTGAAGGAGGGGTGGAGGATTGTATGAAATTTCTCTCTTTTCTTTCTTTTTTACCAGAATTTATACACAATACTTTAATGACTATTAAGAAATACTCCAACACGCTGTATCTACAATAAAGCATAGAGAATGCCGCTGAAAAGCACATACATAATTACCATAAATTCAAACAGATAGAATTGCTGCCTCTCTCACCCACTTAACTAAAGAACCAGAGGAGCGTAGGTTGGTCTAAGCAATTTGCATAGAGAAAGGATGTTGAACTGTTCCATCATTGATGACTCATCGATACTACACCCCAGCTCAATATATTAAAAATAAAAGCTTAATTCCCAACACAGTGATTAGATTTACTACATGCTTTTATGGCGAATAGGTTCATACTCACACAAGATATAGCCTATCAATCACATAAGTGGCATGAAATAAATGCCTTTGTATGCACAATAGTGGTTGATTATGTGAGAGCGTAAAATTTATTTCGATGGTTGAGTTATGATGCTTTGAAAAACTAACTTTGTTTAAGAGACATAATTTGAACAGTTGGGCCTCCAATTTACCCTACCATTCTACCCATCGATGTCGTACTCTCATCCCAACCTGGTCAATCTTAATTGCCAAATAATACTAATTATCTTATTCGCTCAGTCAAGAAGCTCAGTATTAGCTTAAAATAGACCGAATCCCGCGTCTATCATTTATATATATTTTTTTCCCCTTAGTTAAATAAAATCTGTGTAATGAGTAAATGTCTATGTACATTCGGTTAAAAATTATACTCCACATGCGAAATTAGTGGGTCAAGCAAGTGCTTTCCTGTTGAGATAAGTAACATTTAAATGCCTGTAACTGTGATCTTCATATATATTGTGAGCTTCACAAGTAAGTTCTCCTGCTGCCATTAGACAATTATTACCCCCTTCATTTTGGTAAATGAGATGATGTTTTTTCTTTAACTAATATGTACCCCTCGTATCCCCTCTCAAAGATTTCTGCATTTTCACCTCCTAGGGATAGTTATTCGTCCCAATGCTAAGCTCTTGGAAGGATATATCTCGCTACTACCCTATTCTGCCATGCACCCTCTATTACAGGCTTCTATATTGGGGCCCCATTGCTTAGAGGATCCACAGAGAGGAAATTTAAAGACAATAATCATCACAATAAACAAATCTGAAGGTAAATATACCATTTAAGATGGAGGGAGTACGGAGAAGTTGTAACCAAGGGAGGCATCCCCTGAAAAAATTGCAAAATAGAAAATAAAAATTTCGAAGTGGGCACTGCATCAGATAATCCCTGTAACAAATTATAAGATCTATCTTAAATATAAGACTGCTTGTATAATAGATATGGGTATTGCTACTAAAACCCGTCAATAGAAATACTGATGCTTACCACAAGATGCACCAGATGATTTGGGCATTTTATTATACAAATTTCATGATAAATTTCACAAATACCCACTACACAAAAATGAATATAGGATGCATTCACACCATCAAAGAAGCACAGAAACAAAAAGTATACAATTTTTTTGTCACGAAGAAAGATATGATTCTTGTGAAAAGGCTTAGACAATGAGAACAGAGGTTATTGGTTGTATTTTCCCTCACAAGATCCTGAAAATTTCAAATTGTTTGCTCTATATCTAAGCACACAAGGCATTTATAAAGACACAACTCCTATTTATTATGCATAAACGTCTTAGACCTGATTTGGTGCTTGATCTCAGCCTGGGAAATGGTGGAGTTGGCCACAGAACAACCCAAAATACACGTCCACCTTTAGAAATGGCTTCTCAGATGGTAGCCTCATACAAATGATGGTGCGTCCTCCCTAAACCCGCTCATCAATAGCCACGACCCCTTGTGATGAGAAACAATGGGCCTGTCAAAGGAGAATCCGTGAACTCCCTTAAGAGAACCAACATTTACTTTGCTCGACTCTAACTCAGACTTGGAAAGATCGTGACTTTGGTGTCGAAGGAAGAGCTTTGAAATCACAATGTAGAAAGCAGAGCCGCAGGTGGATCCATCTTATTTACTGGCGCGAGTGGCTTCGGGCCCATACCTGCTGAGGCGAAGGACAAATGGACTGCACATCGTACACCGAGAATTTCAAAGCGCAATAGTACACTGCCATCAGATAGTAGAAAATTCTGGTGGGAATTCCCACCTATAATAGCCTATCGGCTAAATATTATTATATTATTTAAATTGATCTTTAAGAAATAAATTGATAAATTGATCTTTAAGATATGTCTAATGAATTTTTTTTGAAGATTTGTATTATTTCAATATAGATTTATATTATTCAATATAGATTTTTCTAAATTTAGAAAGATTTAAAAAGATTTTTTCTATTATTTTAATATAGCTTTTCTCAAACAGAGAAAAAGAAAATTCACTTTTTTTTTTGTCTTTTTTGCTCCAACTGTTAAGGCGACTGCCACTGGCGTTCGTTATACACAAAACTTCTGGACTTCCGGCGAAAGGTCTTTTTCTTCCTATAGAAGACGATCTTCAACTGTATGTAATTTGTACACGAACATGGGTATAACAGAAAATTTTGAATACCTAGTTTGTTCAATAACAGACTTCCAGTGAAAGGTCTTTTTCTTCTTGTAGAAGACGATCTTCAACTGTATGTAATTTTTACACGAACATGGGTATAACAGAAAATTTTGAATACCCAGTTTGTTCAATAACAAAGAGACAAAGATCAAATCTATCTTTTCATATTATTGTTTCTCTGCAGTATTCCCTCCATTACTACCGTTTTTCGATACCTGCTGGACTGTAGATCGATGTTGTTATGGCTCCAACTCTTAGTCATCTGTGTGGAATGCTTTGAACTTGAGGCTGCTTCTTTGAATCTTGGCATGTTTCTAAGCACGACCACTACATACCACCAAATACAAGTACACAGAATGGCCATAAACTTATCGATGGGTAGAGAGTAATCAAATCGTATACTTCTCCAGAAGATCCCTGCCCTTGCCCTTGGATAAATCTGCAACCACAAAGACACACGATTACCTACAACAGCAGACTCATTTTGAATGGTTCCTTGCAGCTTTGCCGACATGAATTTTGCAACCCCTACATTGCACTTCTCTGCACCACTCATGCTCGTTTAGGATTAAAGAAAACTGATTAGAAAAGAGATTATTTGTAAATCTTAAAATGGTTTAGGATTCGAAATTTCTGTACACATTTAAAAATCAGACAACTGCTTACGAGATTTCAATCTAACAGTGGCACGGTAGTTGTTATTTTTCGTTAATTATATTGGAAAGCGTTTGTTTTTCCTATTTATCATGCCTCTGTTCATGGTCACTCAAGCATATTTTCAACAAAAATTCCATGAAGATTCACAATTAATGAGATTAGTCAGATTAGTAAATGTACAATCAAAATATATACTGACATTCAAAAAAAAAAAAAAAAAATTCTTTACCAGGTCTAAAAAGGGAAGCTGAACACAGAGCACTGCACATTAATCTTATTACTCCAAATAACTGAACATAAAATTTTATAATCTTATTACTCCAAATAACTGAACATAAAATTTTAATCCAGCCATTAGAGAACTAAGTAGGGCGCTCGAGATGAGCACCTTCTCCTTTAGACGAGGACCCATTAATTAGAGCTACGACCCATTAATTAGAGCTATGGAGATAACTAGTTTGAATGACTATTTACTTCATAGAAAAATGTCGATGATCCAAACTATATAGAAAATGTTTGCATGCAAAAAAAACAGCATTAAACATGCTCATAAGATCTGGAAAATTCGCTACAAATGTTCTTCAAGAGAATGATTAGGTTACCGATAGACTTGAAAAATCCATGTTAGCTTACAGATTGCCTTCGTGAGAGCAACCCAAGGAGACAGAGGATGGAGCTCACCGCTCTTCTTTTAAAGAGAAAATGCAACTCTTCAGCTACTGTCGGTTTCACTATTTATTTTTGTAACTATTGCCACGCGAACGCTATTTCTTTCTCTAACCACAGCTGGGAGAATACGAAACAGCAGTAGTATCGGTGTTGAGTGGTGGTGTCACGTAGGATAATATGAAAGGTTTTTTTTTTCTTACACCGTTATTTCTGCTGGCCTCCTATAGGGCTGGGCTTAAGTGTCACACACTAAGCCCTGACTTTTTGAGTGAGTCAAAAATAAATACTTTCCGTTTCCGTTTTCCGTTCAGCTGGGCACTGTCACGGCTGGGCTCCGTACAAGTCACTGTCATGGCTGGGCTTCATACAAGTCACTATCACGGCACAAGTCCCTCCCTGTTCACGTGCCTGCATCGTGCCAGTTTGTCATTAACTTACCTAAGTACTTATTTTTCTACATTTCTCAATGCAGCGCCAATTTATTCATATTTTATGGATGATGGCATGGGAAATTTGAAGGTTTTTGGCATGAAATCAAAGTATTTTTTATTTTAGATTTATTTTAAAAGATTATTTGTTGTATTTTAAAATAAATTATTTATATACAAATGTTTAAGATAATTAAATAATACAATGAATTATATAAATTAAATATAAATAAATCTATTGTATTAAAATAATTGATATATATATTTATATATAATTTATTTATTTATAAATATTAATAATAAATCAATCATTATATATTATTTTATTAATATATATAAATTTAATAAATTTATATAAAATAAGACAATAGATTTATTTTATATATTATTTATTATTTATATAATATTATTGTATATTGTTATATATTTATATATAACATATTATTTATTCTAATATATTATATATTATATTATATTATATAAATTATTTTTATATAAATTATATAATATATCATCATAATGATTGCTTTATCCCTTCCATTGAATTTTTTCGAATAGTTAGTACAATAATATGATTTATTAGTCTCAACTATCATACATAATATATGTTGATTTGTATTTAATTAATTACATTTATTTAATTAGCTTATATTTGGTGAACATTTCTAGCTTACACAAACTATTTTTTACCCATATCAAGGTTTTTCATATCAATATATGTATGGCATATACATCTCACTTTTAGATAAAAGGAAAAATCTTTACAATCATTTTGTTTCATTACTATTACATTGTTACTATCTCTTCAACAATGGTTTTAAGCTTGATTTTATATCTTTTTCACCTACCCTTAAAAATATATTAAGGTTTAATTTAGATCTAATATACCACTAAAATTTTCACATTTTTAATCTAAATCTAAACTTTTAATCTTTATTTTTCAATCTTTTTTATTACATGAACTACTTGAGATCTTAATCTTCCATTACAAATGAGTGCTCATCTAAACTTTCTATTGTGATGCTCATATTGAAGAAACAAATTTTATAAAACATATATATATATATGACAATAATAATATTTTATTACATATTATTATATATTTATATAACATATTATTTATTATATTACATTATATATTATATTATTAGTACTTTCCATAGGCAATGCTATTGCAATTAGTTTTGTTATTAAAAATTGTAACAAACTAGTATAGATATAAGAGTTTTCTTCTTCTTATTAGAAAAAATTAGAAGGAGAAAATATAATATAGAAAGAAAATATCATAATGAATAAGCTAGAAAAAATATTACAATTAATCAAAATTAGAAAATACCACCATTCATTTAAAAGCAACTTACAACAACAAAAACCAAGTGTAATATAATGTTGAAAATATTAAAGAAATTTAAGAATTTTTGATTAATTTGGATTTTTTATTAATAAAAAATGTAATAGCTAAAATTAATATAATATACAAATTTTGAAAAATAAAAAATAATTTTACAACAAAAAATTAATAAATTTTGTAAATACTAATCTTTACATTACAATAATACACTACCTTATAGACTTAATAGATAATCAAATAGACTCTACCATTTTTTCAATATTAATCTTTACAATATAATATAAATTTACAATGTAAAATTAATATAAATTTGACATTAAAATTTTAACAATTACAGGAAAATATAAGAAAAAGAATGTTATAAGAATATTGCTAATTCCTATTAAAATAATGAGATTATAATATAGAGATATTAAGTTAAAAAACTCATAGAGATATTAAGTTAAAAAACCCTAAAAGGTCTTATATATGTATTGTTAGACATAAAATAATAGACTAAAAAAAATGAAAATGAAAATGAGGGATGAATAGAGATAAGCACAAAATGAGGTCTTAGAAATATGAAACAATTTTCATTTGAAAAATAGAAAAGTGTTGTAAATTAGTGAAATATATAGAATAAAAAATGATTAAACATGAAATTGTTTTTATGTGAAAATATAATAAAGTATATTACATTAATAAAAAATAATTTAATTAAAAAAATAGATGTGTAAAAATAATGGTAAAATTCATATATTAATATTATTTCTTATTTAATTTTGTGTTTATTTTTAGAGAAATAAACTCTTGTTATGTTTCATAGATAAATATTAAATATATAGAAACAAAAGAATGACTACCAAAAACATTCTCTAAAAAGTCAATGAAATGTATATGTCATACATATATTGATATGAAAAACCCTCATATGGGTAAAAATTAGTTTGTGTAAGTTAGAAAAGCTCGCCAAATATAAGCTAATTAAATACAAATCAACATATATTATGTATGATAGTTGAGACTAATAAATCATATTATTGTACTAACTATTTAACTATTTAAAAAAAAGTCGATGCAAGGGATAAAGGCAATCATTATGATGATGGATTATATAATTTATATAAAACTAATTTATATAATATAATATAATATATAATATATTAGAATAAATAATATGTTATATATAAATATATAACAATATATAATAATATTATATAAATAATATATAAAATATTATCATTGTTTTATTTTATATATATTTATTATATTTATATATATTAATAAAATAATATATAATGATTGATTTATTATTAATATTTATAAATAATGGTTATGATTTGAACAAAGTGGATTGGATTTGGTGAATTTCGGCGCTGATGCGAAAGTGTGCGATCCTCGAAGTCCGAGCAAAGGAGGCTTACCAGGTGTGGTTTTTCCTGCATAGCTTAGGAATTTATGAGCATTAATGTTTAATTTATCGTCATCCTCTTCTCTCTACCGCTCGGTAGAGGCCGTACCCCCTAACCCTCCTTCGGCGGCTCCCCTAACATTTATGGCATCTGACACTGGTAGCCCTAACATTCCCGATTCTTCTCCTCTGCTGTCGAGACCCAAGACTTTCTTTGAGGCGGTGGCAAACGCGGGGGTCTCCATCGACGCGGGTGCGAGGTTTTCCATTACTAACCCTAATGAAACCACCGAAGAAGGTAAGAATTGTGGGGTTGTTCCCACATCTCTCTCCATTTCTCCAAATCCCGAAATGCTTGCTGAAATTTGTAAGGAGAAAAATAGACTCAAAAATTCTGCAATTTTTTTCTCTGCTGTTGAGTTAGATAAATGTCCGCCAAGGAAATTTATGGATGATTGGTTTCATAATTTCTGGAATTTGAAGCTTGGATTCCATATATCATTCTGTAGACAGATTCATAAAGGTCTGTTTGTTATCTTTTTCACCTCTCATGAACCCAAATGGAAATTCTCAAAAAATAATACTGGATCGTTGGAAATACCTCATTCCGCGCCATCGCGTGGTCGCCGGAAGCCATACATGAAGAAGTTCTCGCGCTTTCGGCCTCGCGTTGGATTGTGATCAAACAGATTCTGCCTTTCTTATGGCGGTTTCTCCCGCAATTGCTTGAACCGCTCGGTAAGGTCATCCGCATGGATGACACTGTGCGACTGGTTCCTCACATGGATGCTAGAGTTCTCATTTCTCTGAACTCGGGCTTTGAAATCCCCCCTGAAATCAATATCTGCCTTTCTGATGACAAATATGTGTGCCCCGTCGATATTCAAGGGGGTCTAAACACTTGCTTTCTGTGCAGAAGGGAAGGGCATCTAAGGAGGGATTGCCCTATCATAAAGAAGAAACCCGTGCCCTCCAAAACCCCGCACCCCCGCAGTTCACCAGCCGCCGGGAACCCTAACCCAGAAAACTTAGTGGAGAATGCCCCTCCGTCAGAGCCGCCCGCAAAGTTCGTCCCCCCTTTTGAGTCCTGTAAAACATCCACCGCCTTTGCCGCCCCTCAATCTGAACTACAAGGTGATCCCTGCCCTCCCGTGGATAAAACTCCTAACGCTCCTTTCACTACGGTTGCAAAAAATTCTAATAAGAGACGCAGAAGGGTTAATAAGCAGTCTAATTCAGAAACTGAAGGATCTCGGCCCCTTTGCTCTCAGTCCTACCCTGTCACCGTCAACCCCATTGTGCCCGAACCTAAAGAACCGCTCCCCAGCTCCACACATTCAGGCTCGGATTTGATGGAATGTTTTCTCAGATGCCAGGACCCGGCCCCTTCCGCAAGATTCCCTCCTAAGGTGTTTCATGAGCTTGGTGATGATTGTTTGCTTGAGATCATCCTAGCAAACAATTTTTCTGAGGCTTCGTCCTCTCTCATCCAGAAGCACTCTGTTGACCTGGAGTACATTTCCCATGAGGAGTCTGAGTATGATGTTGAGGGGAGAGATGTTCTTCCCATGACCAAGCGGAGGGGGAGATGATTAGGCTTCAAAAACAAGAACCCTTCAAAAAGAAAATCGGGTGAATCCCAGGGCATTACGGTGGCTTCTTTGGCAAGCACATCTGAACTCAGCGCTCCCTCCTTAATTACTCCCCAATGAATTATATTTCTTGGAATATCCGAGGGCTTGAATCCCCTGATAGAAATTGGATCATAAAACGGTTACTTGACTCTTGTAATTCGTTGGATTTCCTCATGTTACAAGAAATTAAGGCCACTGAGTACATGTTGGAAGGCAATCTCAATTTTCTTTGGAGAGATGCTATTAAATTTTTTACCAACCACCCTAGAGGTAGGGGGTGTTGCCCTTCTGATTAACAAAAAGTGGGCCAAATTTATCACTGGCAATGGTTCCTCCCCCTGCAACAGGGCGGTTTGGGTTACTCTCAATGTCAATAATCGTATTTTTGGCATTTGTTCTGTTTATGCCCTGAATGATTGCAAGGAGAGAGCCTGTCTCTGGGATTGGTTAGCCACTCTCCCTAACATTCCCTGGTTTGTTGGGGGGGACTTCAATATGATTGAGTTTCAGGATGACAAACTTGGTGGCTGGCCGTTTGTCTAGAAAGAGGCTGAAAAAATGAAATGGTGCAAGATGTTAAACTCCAAACAGTTATTCGATCCTTTATCCAGTGCTAAGGACTCTCACCCTGGGCTATGGCACACTTGGTGTAATTTCCAGTAGCCCCCTTTTAGGATTTATTCCAGGTTGGACCGCTTCTATGCCAGCAAGGATTTTTTCTCTTTCCTCCCTGATAATCGTGGGCGTACGGTCCTGGTTACCCCCACCTCTCTCTCCGATCACCATCCTATCTCGGCTTGCTTCAGGATCAATAGCTCTCCTTACCCTTGCGAAAGACCCCACCCCAAATTCTTTCTTAATACTAAGCTGCTCAGTGATAAAGATACCCTTTGCGCTATCCGTATCATTAGCATCCTTAACAGGAAAAGTTTCCCTAACTTATCTCACCTTGACAGATGGAACCTGAATCTGCTTTCCTGGCAGAATCTCTTGCAGACCATAGGACAAAAAAGGTCTAAAGACTTTAGGTATGTGGAAAAGAAACTTTCCTCTGAGCTGCAAACTGCCGAAATGAATATCCAGGCCAACCCTACTGACTGTGAGCTTATCTACCAAGTTGTGAAGGCTAAAGATGCCCTTAGGCAACATCAACAGGTCAAGGTCAAGGGTGCCATGGTCAGATCCCGTGCGCACTGGCTTTCGTGTGGGGACAGAGGTTCCAAATTCTTCTTCAATCTCATCAAACAAAAGCATTCTAATGAGAACATTGAAAGACTTGTTGTTGACAATATTGAAATCAACGATTAGGATAACATCCAAAAGGCTTTTGCCAAATTTTATTGCAACCTTTTCACCTCTAAGGATTCGGAGGAGGTGGTCCTCTTGAGGGACCAAATCCGTTCCCTCATTCCCAATAAGATCTCCTCGATAGAAGCTAATCTTCTGTCCAAAGAGATCTCTATTGATGAAATTGGAAATGTCATTAAGGAGCTTAATAATGACAAGGCCCCTGGCCCGGACGGGCTGCCCGTTGAGTTTTACAAAGCCAATATAGATTGGATTTGTAATGACCTGCTGGAGATTTACTCTGAGGCCATAGCTACTGGTTCTTTGGGTTCCTCCATTAACAGGGGAATTATCAAGTTGCTCCCCAAGGATGGGGACAAAGCTCTTATCAAGAACTGGAGACCTATCACTCTCCTCAATGTTTCCTATAAAAATTTTGCCAAAATTCTGGCCCTCAGGATCAAGAATATTTTGCTCAAGTTTGTGTGCCCTACCCAAATGGGTTTTATAAAAGGAAGATATATCTTGGAAAATTTGATTACCGGTTGGGAAGCCATGAATTGGGCCCATGTTTCTAAACAAGATTCTGTCATGTTCCTTCTGGACTTTGAGAAAGCGTACGACAGAGTGGAATGGAAGTTCATCTCCATGATGCTCGAAGCTTTTGGTTTCCCCAGTACTTTCTGCAGTTATGTGAAAATCCTCTTCAAAGACGCCTTCGCGCAAGTCAATGTGAATGGCTTCCTTACTGAGTCTTTTCCTCTTGAGAGATCCATCAGGCAGGGGTGCCCCTTGGCCCCTGCCCTGTTTGTGATCGCGTCTAAAGCCCTCTATTACATCCTTAGAGACAATTCTGTCTCCCCGGCTGTCAAAGGCATTTCTCTCCCTAATGACAGTGAGCTCGTCAACTGCCAGTTCGCTGACGACACAGCGATCTTTCTTGAAGCTACGGCTGATAACTTTGAATCCCTCTACCACAAGCTC
>VDFB02075321.1:272576075-272755029 GCA_007258455.2 Sequoia sempervirens
AAACGTCAAAAATCCTAATCATCCTTTTTAACTTGCATTATTTTCTCTTCTATTTGTGCATTATTTGGGTGATTCAAGGAGTGACGGAATGGAGAAATGTGTTTGGACTTTTTTTTTTATCATGTATATTTACTTGTTTCAGCTACACAGGATATTATAGATCTGTCCTTTTATTTTATTCTTTTTTTTTTTTTTGAAAAGATATTTGAAGGAGGGGTGGAGGATTGTATGACCATACAAAGATGAAAAATTTCTCTCTTTTCTTTCTTTTTTACCAGAATTCATACACAATACTTTAATGACTATTAAGCAATACGAATTCATACACAATACTTTAATGACTATTAAGCAATACTCCAACAGGCTGTATCTACAATAAAACAGAGAATGCCACTGAAAAGCACATACGTAATTACCATAAATTCAAATAGATAGAATTGCTGCCTCTCTCACCCACTTAACTAAAGAACCAGAGGAGCGTAGGTTGGTCTAAGCAATTTGCATAGAGAAAGGATGTTGAACTGTTTCATCATTGATGACTCGTCGATACTACACCCCAGCTCAATATATTAAAAATAAAAGCTCATTTCCCAACACAGTGATTAGATTTACTGCATGCTTTTATGGCGAATAGATTCATACTGACACAAGATATTGCCTATCAATCACATAAGCGGCAGGAAATAAATGCCTTTGTATGCACGAATAGTGGTTGATTATGTGAGAGCGTAAAATTTAAAAACTAACTTTGTTTAAGAGACATAACTTGAACAGTTGGGCCTCCAATTTACCCTACCATTCTACCCATCGATGTCGTACTCTCATCCCAACCTGGTCAATCTTAATTGCCAAATAATACTAATTATCTTATTCGCTCAGTCAAGAAGCTCAGTATTAGCTTAAAATAGACCGAATCCCGCGTCTATCATTTCGATTATTTTTTTTCCCCTTAATAAAATAAAATCTGTGTAGCGAGTAAATGTCTATGTACATTTGGTTAAAAATTATACTCTGCGTGCAAAATTAGTGGGTCAAGCAAGTGCTTTCCTATTAAGATAAGTAACATTTAAATGCCTGTAACTGTGATTTTCATATATATTGTGAGCTGCACAAGTAAGTTCTCCCGCTGCCATTAGACAATTATTACCCCCTTCATTTTGGTGAATGAGATGATGTTTTTTCTTTAACTAATATGAACCCCTCCTATCCCCTCTCAAAGATTTCTGCATTTTCACCTGCTAGGGATAGTTATCCGTCCCAGCGCTAAACTCTTGGAAGGATATATCTCTGCCATGCACCCTCTATTACAGGCTTCTATATTGGGGCCCCATTGCTTAAAGGATCCACAGAGAGGAGATTTAAAGACAATAATCATCACAATAAACAAATCTGAAGGTAAATATACCATTTAAGATGGAGGCAGTACCGAGAAGTTGTAACCAAGGGAGCGAGGCATCCCTTGAAAAATGAATATAGGATGCATTCACACCATCAAGGAAGCACAGAAACAAGAAGTATACAATTTTTTTGTCATCAAGAAAGATATGATTCTTGTGAAAAGGCTTAGACAATGAAAACGGAGGTTATTGGTTGTATTTTTCCTCACAAAATCCTTAAAATTTCAAATTGTTTGCTCTATATCTAAGCACACAAGGAATTTATAAAGACACAACTCCTATTTATTATGCATAAATGTCTTAGACCTGATTTGGTGCTTGATCTCAGCCTGGGAAATGGTGGAGTCGGCCACAGAACAACCCAAAATACACGTCCACCTTCAGAAATGGCTTCTCAATGGCAGCCTCATCCAAATGATGGTGCGTCCTACCTCGTCTGCTTCAACGCCCTCCCTAAACCCGCTCATCAATAGCCACGACCCCTCTGTGATGAGAAACAATGGGCCTGTCGAAGGAGAATCCGTCAACTCCCTTCAGAGAACCAACATTTACTCTGCTCGCACTCTAACTCAGACTTGGAAAAATCGTGACTTTGATGTTGAAGGAAGAGCTTTGAAATCACAATGCAGAAAGCAGAGCGACAAGTGGATCCATCTTAAACCTGGTTGAAATTTATTACCTCCAGCAAATTTTGTTGCTTCTTAAATGCCTGGCAATACACGGAGAGTCCAGTAAAACGGGGCGAGCGGCTTCGGGCCCATACCTGCTGACGCGAAGGATGAATGGCCCTACCCGGTGACTGCGTAGCGGACTGCACATCGTACGTCGGGAATTTCAAACCGGAATAGTCCACCGGCATCAACAGTAGAGGATTCCGGGTAGAATTCCCACCTATAATAGCCTATCGGCTAAGAAGTCATTGATTTCTTTATTTTATTTCTGGGTATAAGTAAAATAGTGAGATTTGTATATCTTTACCATATAAAATATTTAAATAAAAATAAATAAAAAATCAGATTTAATTAAAATAAAATTATAAGTGATCATAAACAAGTTTAGTCATAGAAAAGTTAAATAGAATAGTTTTTTTAACTAGATTGTTGTTTGATGAATCAAAAAGCTAGTTATTTTTACCATCACTTTATGGTGATGAAAATGTTAGTTAATTTTAGAGAAATTTTCCTTGTCTAATATAGATAGTGATAAGTATATGATTAAAATAAGTTATGACTTATTTAAAATAATTTTAAACCTGTGATTAATTTATTTTATTATTGAACAAGTTGTTTTTAAATTAAAATAAGTCCTTGCTTTTAATTTTTTTAGTATAAGTCTAATGGTGAAATTTGTTTACCTTTTCCATTTTTAATGTTTAGTGCTTATTTTTAATTCCTTCTTTGCCTCTATAATGATATTATATTCAATCCTCTAAAATAATTATTCTAAGAAACATTTTGCACTTGTATATGAGTGTTATTTAAAAAACAATTTAAACATATAATTAATTTAAGTTATTTTACTCTTGAACACTTGTTGCTTTAAAATTAAAATAACTCATTGCTTTAAATTTTGTACTATAAGTGTAAAGGTGAAATGTGTATACCTTTGCCATTTTTTTAGTTTAGTGCTTATTTTTAAATTCTAGATGTTTCTTGGATAATGCAATTATATTCAATCCTCCAAACTAATTATGTGAAGAAACATTTTTCCTTAATGCAATTATATTCAATCCTCTAAACTAATTATGTGGAGAGAAACATTATGTCTTAATGAAATTATATTCAATCCTCTAAATTAATTATTTGAAGAAAAATTATGTACTTGTATATGGGTGTTAGGGTTCAAGTTAGTGTTCAATTAAGTTTAGGGTTCAATTAGAGTTAGAATTCAATTAGGTTTCAAGGTTAGGGTTAGATTTTAATTGGGTTAGGGTTAGATTTCAATTAGGTTAGGGTTAGGATATAGTTCACTATTAAGATTAGGGCTCGAGGTTTAATTAGGGTTATAATTTAACGAGGGTTAGGGCTCAATTATGGGTTACTTTTAAGATTAAGGTTAGGGTTCAATTAGGGTTAAAGTTAAGTTAGAGTTCAATTAGTTTTATGATTCAATTAAGGTTATAATTTAATTAAGGCCAGAATTCAATAAAGGTTAGAGTTACAATTCAATTAGGGAACATAAACATGGAATTAGGGTTAGAATTATAATTAGGGTTATATTTAAGACTAAGATTAGAAGTCAATTAGGGTTACAATTCAATTAGAATTAGGGTTCAATTAGGTTTCTAAGATGAATCTTGGGGTCAATATTAGGTTGAAGGTTGGTGTTAGGGTTAGGGTTAAATTAGGGTTAGAATTTTAAAATAAATCTTGGGATACATATTAGGGTTAGGGTTCAATTAGATTTTGAGTTATAGTTTAAGTTTAATTAGGTTTACAGTTCAATTATGGTTAGGGTTAGGACATGGTTCAATTAGGGTTAAGGTTAAGGTTAAGGTTTGGGTGATAGGATAAAGATTGGGGTACTTAGGGTTAGGGTTAGGACTCAAGTAGTTTTAGGGTTACATTTCAATTAGGGTTCAATACAATTAGGGTTAGGGTTAATTTTAGGTTAGGTTAATGGTTCAAGTAGAGTTAGGTTTTAATTAGGTTTAGGGTTTAATTAGTATTATAGTTAGATAGGGTTGCCATTAAAATTAGGGTTATTATTAAAATTAATATTATGAATAAAGTTGTAAGTATGTTTAATGTTAGAAGAAGAATTATAGTTATGCTCAATTTTAAGGTTAGGATTAAAATTTAATTAGGGTTAGGGTTCAATTAGGGTTGTAAGATAAATCTTGGTGTTAGCATTAGGGTGAAGACTGGGGGCTAGGGTTAAATTAGGGTCAGGGTTTTAAAAATAGCATATATATATGTATATATATTTAATAATATATAAAAAATAAACTGAGATATCCTTCTTGAGGTGCCTATTACACTTTTATGTAAGAACTTTATTTCTCTATTGAGCAAGTTTTTCCAAGAGAAAACCAAGGAAACCTTGATGATGTTAGGATCATCAAAATTTTATCCATAAGCATCTTCAATCTTCATATTATGATTCATTTCCTTCTCATTTTGCATGTTAAATGAAAAAACTTGGTTTTACACCTTATTTAAGTCATTTAATCCTTGATTTTTCTCTCCAATACACGCCCTATGGCCCCAACCCCATTAGCCATTCTACTTTCAAGGAGATCCTTTGTCTGAAAAGATTTCTAAAGACTTGGATATTCCACTCTTTCAATCTAAGTTTTATAAATTTTAACTTTCTATTGAACATGCACATCTTAGTGCGATGATCCACTATTTGGGTGAGCTAGGATTCAATGACAACCATTTTGAAGTTTGAGATTTCCATCTACACAAGACACTCTTCTAGGGAATTTTTCCTTGTCTATGAGCCAATAATCAAACTAGCTTCAAAGAGGGTTACAATTAGGGTTAAGCTTCAACTTGGGTTAAGGTTCAATAGATTAAAAATAGGCACCTTGAGAAGGATATATCTTGGCGTAATTCAAATATATTTTTATAATATATGTATGATAGTTATATATTTGTTTTGAAAAAATGATATGATACAAGTATATATTAGTAAATGGTGTAAATTGGATTATTCTTCTAGAAATAGTATACCTCTATCTACATTTTGTCCACACTTAACTCTTACTTTATCTCCATATGCACCTATCTCCACATTTATGATAGGGTATCGCCATATAGTCGTCATCCTATCTTTATATGTTCATACTTATATATTTTTCTTATCCTTGCACTTATCAAATTTACCTATACACCTACTTGGTTATACTATTTATTTACTCATATTGTTTATTTACTCATATCACTATCTAGGACCAAGCCCACAACTAAAGTGTCTCTCATATATTTATCTTATTGTTACACTTATCATATTCACCTATACACCTACCCAATTGTAGTTTTTATTTCTCCAAACCTAAATATTTAACTATCTAGTATAATTTTTGTGATCACAAGCTCAACCTCACAAATGTAAACTTGATCTTTATATTTTTAAATTTTAAATTTTACCAATTATCATGGTTTACCCTTCTTGCCCCACATTGACCAAGAACAATTGTTCATGATTTAGTGCTATTTCAAAGTATTTAGATTTGGTTTAATAAATTTATTTCACATCTTCTCACATAAAAATATTCTCTCATTCTACAACATTTATAATCTATGGGTAAATTTTTATATTTGATGCATAATGAATAGATTCTCAACACCATATTCATAATCATAAACACTAAGTTCTATAAACCATACATTATAACCATTGATCATAAATGGTAAACACCAAGCTTTAAACCCTATTTATTATAATTCTAATAAACCATTACTTTTAAATCCTATATAATTAACTACATAACTTAAACAATTTAAACTATATACCATAAAATTTGTAAACTCCAAATCTTAAACTATAATTTATTTTCCTATTCCTAAATCTTAAGTCATAAATGATAAATTGGATCATAAATCATAAACATTAAAACCCTAAGCCTTTAACTATGAACCATAAATCATCAATAGTTTAGTTAAACCCTAAATCATAAATAATAAAATAAACTACTTGAATATTGAAACATAGATTGCTAAACCATATATATCTACCATAAACAATAAGACTTAGAAATTTTCAAGCAATAAGTGATTTTTATAAATGATTTTACTATAAAAAATTAACAAGTAAATTTTAGCTTTCCTAAATAGTCATTATATCATTTAAATTGTCCCTAAATTATATTAAAATAATTACTTTATCTAAGCTATGAATATTACATAAATTTATCAGAGACCCTAAACTATGACTTGGAATATTGTAAATGATAAATTATAAACCCTTAAAAAGTAGACCATAAATCCCCAACCCTATACTATAAATCCTAAACTATAAATCCTTAATTATGAAAAATATACCCTAAAAACTAGAAAAAAATACCTAAACTCATAAGTTAAAAATTTAAACATATTTCTTTATCACTCTCATAAGAGACCATTAGAACTCTAGACACATTTACATGCATACTTATGTATACATACCTTAAACTCTAGTAACATCAAACCTTGTATTCTAGAAACCTTAAACCATAAAATATTAATTTTGTTCTTATTTATCCTAAAATAGTTCCTTATTACTCCAACTTATCTCTCGACTACCTTTTGATAAATACTTTTCTCCATTCTATAAGATAAACCACCTAATGGAGTAGATGGAAAAAAAGGAGCTATCACATCTGCCAAACTTCATTTATTTTTTAGAACTTGACATCTTGATGTAATTTGGACTAAGGTGGAAACCCTAACATTGAAATTGTAATCATGCTTGATATTATTGAATGTTTGTATTAAATTAATGATTAATACTATAAAATTAATAATTTAATTGCTACATGTACAATTTTTGAGTAATTGAAAGTGGTGAATTAAATTTATTTATAGTCTATGACATGGTTGTAATTATACATGTAACTTAAATTTCAAACTAATCAAGTACTAGCACTTTGTGGTAACATTTGGGTGAGGAATAGAACAATTTTCTACATGTTATGGGTGCAACAAAGTTAACCTAGTAGCTTTATCCTAAGAAGAGTCTTGAAGTCATATAGCCCTACCTTTGTAGCCATGAGAATGAATTCCCTATTGAATGAAAGTTATTACCTTGATCCTTATCTAGTCACTTCACTTTGGAATGATAGTCTTGAGTAAAACCTTACTTTCCCCAAGTGACCTTCTAAATTTAGAGCTATCGATAACAACCCAATTGATTCACTAGCTATGTTGATCAAGTCTCAACAACTACATTTTGAAAATGGACACCCTTGTCTTGATTGATAATTAAGGTGCACAAAATTGAAATAGTATTTGAATAATAAGTAGATTTTTTTTTGTTAGTTAAGCAAGGAAAGGGCCTTAATCCCATGGTTACAAAGTTAGAACAAAAAATAGAGAAACAAGTTGGGAATAACAACACCAGCCCCCACAAGAAAATAACATCAAAATGGTACACAGGCCAAGTAACCAAAAATGCAACCACAAAACCATCATCAAAATAATCAAAAACAAAATCCTTAGATTAATCCCCAAAATAGTGTGCAAAACATTTATGAGGTTAACCAAAGTCCAGCAGGTATGAAACCATAACATATAGCTATCATGAAATAGCAATCCGGGATGATAAAACTAAGCACTAGAAAATTCAGAGCAACCATATAACCATAGCACAAAGATAAGTCTTGAGGTCACACCTAGCATGACACGACGCATGAATCCATTGGTTACCTTCATAATATTTCACCACACAATTCCACCTCATATATAACAAAACAGACCAAATAACCATCCACAATGCAACAACACAACACCCAATCACCACAACCTCCCCAAGGGAGGACAAAACAACCCAAAATTCCAACCCATTGTTACAGATTTCAAAACATTTTGAAACCAACAGATCATGAGACAACCATCTCACAAAAATATTAACTTTTATAGAACCAAAATCAAATCCAAACATAGTGAGAAACCTATCACTCTAAGAGGTATAATCAGTAATAGTACTAGAGGTACAAAGAGCCCCCATATTCCCACTCCAAACATTTGTAGAACCACTAACTGAGCATAAACACATGGAATACTAATGGGGCAGAAAAATCCAATCAATCCACTAGCCCTTCCACCTCTATAGGAGAAGTTTCCAAGAAAATCCTGACCACAACAATAAGGAAACACCATCAGACCTGAAATCCACCTCAAAATGAGTGGCCTCCACCTTGATAGGAGTTGCAATAGAAAAAATCTACTGCGAAAGTATGAACCACCACCTACACCCACACATCACCTCTCCACCTCTATAGAAGAGGTCTCCACCTCAAAAGGAGTGGCCTCCCCCTCAATAGGAGGATCAAAATGCAAAGAAAGGAAGAAAGAAAATTCTCCAATGAAAAGAGTTAACTTAGCAAGCAAGGCTAAGAGAACAACTTGCTAAGAGAACAAGCAACATAAACAACTTATCCTTAAGAGAAACAAACATATCCCCAACAGGAGCCAACAAAGCCACTGCCCTAGATAGATCAGCCCACAGAAACCTTGAACCACAAAACACAAGGGTCAGAAGGGGGAAGGAAAACTCATTTAAACTTGAGAGTCCACATCACCTTTGAAAACCATCAACAAACAAGTCACAAAATGAGTAATTAGTTCAACTAAAAGAACAACGAAGTCTTCCTTATAGAGTGTATTTATCTTTCCCAAAATAACATCAAGAACAACTCCACCGAGAGCAAGAACAACCATTTTCTCAGGCAACATAGTCCAAATTTCACCAAGCTCCAACCCTCCACAGTCAAAAGAGTAGAAAACCAACAAGACCACTTCAACCAACACTAAGCACTTCCAACAATGCCCACACTCCAAAGGAAATAGAACACAACCCACCAAGAAGAGAATTGGATTTGAAACCCTATCTAAGACGCCCACAGAAGGTAGAAAGAAAGGAATAAAGCCACTTGAGTTTAGGAACAAGGAACCCCTCACACCGTGAGAAGAGAAGAACGTAGAAAACCCAAAAGAAACAACACTTCCAATGACCAAAGAAAGATGCAAGCATTGGCCAAACTAGGGGGGTTGAAGAGTAAAAATGGTGGTAGGGGGCATAACAGAAATCAAGTGATAGCAGTAGCTTTTGAAAATTCCAAATAGACCATGGGCCAAAGAAGACTCATGAAGAGACACCCCAATCACAAAGACTCTCAAATGGTGAAACATCAGAGGGGGAACAAACTCCACAAAACTAGTAGAAGAAACCACAGTATATAGAGAGTAGGCCAACGCCTCAAAATAAAACACTCCCAAACTCGGATTCACCTTCATCTCAACAATACTGGAGTTGGTACCATAGAAGTAGAAGCACCAAGCCAAGACATCAAACACAGAGGGAAAACATGGCCAGAATAATGCTAAGCAAATAATCTGGCAATAGAGAATAATGTCACATTCATGTGCATAAAGAAATATTAGAAGACTAAAATATTACATTGCATTATGCAGATGCATATAGCATAACATAGGAGAAAGTGCACAGTCTTTTCAAAAATGTAGTTTTTATTGATAACATAAACATATGGTGTCCCACAAAAGCTGTGGGACTAACTATCTGAATGCATGTAATGGAAAAAATTATACATTTATAGATACAAAAGAGAAAGAATACACATAAAGAGAAAGGGGACCCATCATTTCCTAAATGATGAATCCCAGTTGCTTTGTTCTGCATCATTTGCAGTCCCTCTCGCTTGTCCTGGTTCAAGTTGATGCTATCCTTGCTACTCCTAGTGTTCATGCATTGGTGAGAAGAGTGTTGTTAGAGAAATGAAGGATCACCAATCAAAATATTGGAATACATCTTAAAACATATAATCTAATCCTCATGTGCATTAAGATATCCTACGTACTATAGATATCTAGGAAAACAAGAGAGTTATCAAACAAATCTATCATATGCTTAGTTTTATCTAACATGTTTGCTTCTTGTGCAGGTATAGGTGAAATCCTTGTTACTATTCTATTTCATCTTATTACAACATGTGGGATAAATGTAGCTCCCACAAGGGTTGAGCCCAACATGCTACCCTCTACTTTCATTATAGAGGGATGGTTGCATTTTTATATCATCATTTTAAATTCCTATTGATAAATCTCATCAATCATGGTGATATTGATAAAGAATAGATATCCTTATTAATGGGAGTCATCTCACATTAATGGTGATATTCCTTGTCAATGAAAGCATGTCACAAGATTCTTCTACAAGGACTAAAATAAATTCTTATGAGTTACTCAATGAGTTCTTACAGGTTCCTATCAAAAGCTATTAGGGGCCAACATATGTAAATGAATGAAGCAGTCATAGATCAATGGTGACAATGATTTGTATGCAACAGTGATGGTGAAATGTAAAGTGATGCTCAATAAGTAATCATAACTTGAAATAGTGAGTATCAAACATCTGATCATAAACATGGAGCAACATGTTCATCAATGAAATGAAGTGAAGATAGTGTTCTATGAGTACCAAATTATGGAGGACTATCCAAGTTTATTCATGATCTATAAGCCTCTAAGTGTGAGGAAATAGTGTTATACCCCAAAGGAATGAAAAATTATGCATTGAATGCAAAGGGGGGTAGTGAGCTGCAAAATGGTATAGTGTTTTGAGTACCATTAATTACTAAAGAAAACTAGTAGATGCTAATAGTGTTGATCTATGCATTTCAATAATTCAAGTTGTAATTGAAACCTTGTTGCAAAACAGTGATAATGCAATACTGATTAAGTTGCTATGACAGCAAATGAATTTGTATAGGCATGTAAAGGCACAAAAGATAATGACAAGTTCATGCAAAATATAAGCAACTGATAAAGGGTAACTATGAGTCAAAAGGAAACCTATTTGATGGTAGTCATTTTATAAAATGTTGGGGGTGTGTGATCCAAGGTCTGATTTTTTGCATACATGGAAGGAAGGGGAAATCCTTTCACAAAAATAAAGGAAATTTTTAGACTACAGTGGTAGGTGGGGTTTTGCATTTGTTTTAGTACAAATAACATAGAAGGTAATTATCATGATAGTAATGGTATGATACAAGAGACAAAGGCCATATACATAAAGGTTGATAGAGGTTTCATTCTATGGAATTGGCCTAGAAGTGTCACATGGTTTGAGTTACAGTCATGAGGGAAAAATAAGATATAGGACATCAAGTTTACCTAGAATGAAGAATGAAAGGCTCAATGCATAACAATCTCAGACCAAAACTGTTAAGAAAAGAACAATATATATTATGTATAGCCCTAGAGATGATCCAAGAACATAGATCAAACCCCTTGAATCTTTGTACAAGATAGATACAAAGTATAGAGAGAGAGGAAATCTCTATAGAGAATGCATGAAGCTCGGCCATAAATGAAAGCAAGGCCCATTGATACCTATAGGATGTATGGTCATGGCTATAAAAACAACTAATACTTTGTATTTGCAAATAGAAGAATAGATACAAAGGAAACTCAATTTCTCTTATGTAAAATGCATGATATACATAGGAAATAAAGAATGCAGAGAGATGCTTTTATTTGCTCAAAAACATAGCTCAAAATGACCAAATATGCTTACAGAGAGTTCATCTGGGTGAGTTGGTGTCGTTTCTTACTTGGAAGTGAGATGGAGATGCTTTTTTAATGTCAGAATCTGCCTTAAAGCTACATGAATGAAGGTCGATGAAACCCTATGGTGGTGCCTCCAAGTTTCTACAAGGATTGAATGTGAAATGAAATGCTTTGTTCTTCTTTTGGCTTAGTTTTTTTTTAGGGTTTTTACCCTAAGTCTTAGTCAACATGAGCATATAGGCATTTTTTTCCTTTTATTTTATTTTTTTTGAAAATCACTAATGCACCCATGGGATAAGACCTTAAGTCTTATGCCTTGTATTATTCAATACCCCATGCTATGCCTTAGTGAGTTTTACTTAAACTATGTGCATGAATGTTTAGGAGTCCTTCAAAATTATATTTATTTTTGCATTTGATCACATATGGTCAAGCCTTGACATTTTATTTTCCATTAATCTCAAAATGTGAAACATTTTAATTGAGTGATCACTTGTTTATAAATGTTATTTTAAATGTAGAGTAAAGGTGTTATGATGTGTAAATGCCTTTAAACTGATTTAGTTGTGCTTTTATGCTTTTGCAAGCATATAGGGAGGTTTGGATAGGTTATCAAACACGTGGAGAGCATATAGGATCCTTTACTCACTATGTTGGAGGATATGAGAGGATCTAGGGGGTGGTTTTGCATGCTTTAATGTTTTTCATAGTTAAAGTTGGATTTTTCCACACATGGGAGCTCTTTTGGAGGAGATTTAGTTGCAAGATTCTTGGCTTTTTGGGGGCATCTGACCCAACTCAGTTTCTCGATCCTTTTTTGGTGGATTTTTTGAGGGAGTTAGAGATATAGTCACTTAGTTGACTCATTTTTACTTAGTTCTGATTATGCATTTCTAGTACTTAGTGACTTATCAGTCCTTATACAATTTTTGGCATACTTTTGTAGCTCATTTTTGGATATGAAATATGGTGAAGACTTTGGAAATAATTGATTTGAAGTTTTTCCTACTTGTTCTTTGCATTATTACGTGCATTCAATTGATTGATCAAGCTATTTGTGAGGTAGTGTCCATTTCCTTATAACTTTGTCTCAGATTTTAGCACCTTTATGCAAAACTATGTTAACACAGGTTGCAAACTGAGTAAAAAATGCAAATGGATTTTAGCTGTGGAGTTATCTTCCTCCTAGGATTTTGAGCATTAGGACCTCTTTGTGAAACACTTATGCAAAGGCATGCAATAATGAGTTGTGCAAGTTTAATTTATGTCATTGTAGTCAAGTATTTGCAGTTTGAGCTTTATGTCCTAGTTTAGTTTGGTGTATCACCTTCTTAGTTTCATTTTCAGTATTTAACATTTATGCATTCTCTCTTCCCTTTTCCTTTTCAAATAGTAGAGTAGTTAAGTAGTCTAGGTGATAACCATTTAGGAAGCCAAACTTCTCTAGATATTTGATCTCATATAAGGTACCCACACCTTGGGATCATTCCCATGTGTAATAGGTTGTTGAACCTTAAGTTCAGCAGTGTGCAAATCTAGTTGATAACAATTTTGGTAGCTCAGTGGGACTATCAAATCAAGATAGTAGTAGAAAAATATATGTTTTGTTGGTTTTGATATGCATTTAGTTGATTTCAGACCTTTTTTAGAGGGTGATGAAGCATAATTGGTGAAGCATATTTAGCTAAGTGATTTCAGTAAAGGGGAAGGCCCTTCAATGGTTTAGGGGTTTAGCAGTTGGTTCTACAGAAAACTGGGATGAGTTGGGAGTAGCTTTGAACAAGCAGTTTGAAGAAAAGTCTAATCAATTGTCACTAGTCAAGAGCAAATGGCTACAATTAAGATAGCTCCTCAGGAGAAAATGATGGATTTCAACTTCCATTTTTAGAAGACATGGGATAGGATTCTTGTTACGGTAATTCCTTCTCTAGCATATGCATTTCTTTATTAGTTAAAGGCTCTTAACAGTGACATCTCAGTAATGATATAATCCATGGGAGGTACCACTTTACTAGCTGCATTTGACATTGTAGTGAGGGTAGAAAATAGTCTTATCTAGGCTAGTAAGATTACACCTAGACCGCCAATGCCTATTTTCCTAGAAATTCAGCCTTCTATGCCTTTGCAAATACCACCTTTTGCTCCTATACACATTGTTCCAATAGTACCAATTATTGTTAATCAAGATAAGGTTGTTCCAACCCCATCTCCTGAGTTGCAAGAAATAAAGGGCTTACTTCAATCCTTTGAAAATGAGCTAGTGGCCATGAAAAGGTAGTAGTTCTAAAATTTTCAACCATATCAGCCTTAGAGTCAAGGTCAAAATCAACCTTATCAGGCTAATAGACAACCATTTCAGGGAAACAATTAAGGTGCAAGGAAGAATCTTAATCGAAGCCCATTTCAAGCATATAATCCAACTCCAATCAGTTCATCCAGAGATCTTGTTCTAATTCAGAATAACCATGCAGCTGACTATGAGTGGTGTTTTCTTTGTTACCAACTCCACAACCAAGGTACATGTTCAAATGGGGTTATCAATCAAGCATTGATGATGTTGAATGCCTCAAATATGTAAAGTGTTCCTAATGAGGAGTCTCCATAGCAACAGAATCTCCCTCTGAGTGATACAACTCTCCTGAATTGGAAAGGAGACCTAAATTCTGTGGGGTGTCCAAATGATTCTCTAGTTGTAGCTAATACAAGAGCCAAAAAGAGAGAATTTGAGATTGAGCAATCAACAAACAAAGAAAAGGAAGTTTCTAGACCATCCACATCTCAAGTTCCACACATACTGCAAAGGAATACAAAAGGTGCTACCAAGGAGCAGCCCCACTTGCAAGTAGACCTTGATGTTGGAAGGAATCATCAGAAAGTAAACATTGTTTCACCTTTCAATATTGTTGAACACATGAAGAAAGTGAGCATGTCTATGTCAATGTGGGACTCTTTTTCCACCCCAAGTCAAAAGGACTTATTACAACCTACTTTGACTGATTTGAATGTTTCAAGTGATGCACCAATAGGTCAAGTGAAGGTTGTTTTCACAAATGCACCTCAAGATAGCAATAAACAATCAAGTAAAGATGTCAAACCCCTCCTTTTTATGTGTCTCTAATAATAGGGGATAAATTGGTCCATAATTGTATGGTAGATTTGGGGGAAAGTAGCTCTATTATGCCCAAATAGATTGTTGATAGGTTGGCTTTACAATATTAGCCTCTTGAAAAGGGTGCATTCCAACTTGATGGGTCAACCATTAATATTGTAGGTGTCATTAAGGATGCAAGTCTTACTCTACATGTTTGCCCAAAATTTTCAATTCCCCAAGATATATTTGTTATTGATTTACCACCATATTTTGCCTTGTGTTTGTCAGGGGATTTCACTGCCAAGATACGGGGTTATTTGTCTTCAGATTGGTCTCATATGTTGTTTAGGACTAGATATGGGACAAAAGTAGCCATAAAATCTTAGTCACTTTTCAAAGACCACATTGAGCCTTATATATCAAGCACTGTTAATGCCAATTGTGTTGTTTTTTATGATAATGAGTTTGTTGCTGCTCAAGAATTGCAAGTTAAAAGTGTACCAGATATACTCTTAACTAAGTAGGTAGTAGAAAATATTGTTGATAATCCAAATTAAAACATTGAAGAAGTTGGTTTGGTGGTATATATGTTGCATGAACTTGAAACAGTTATGTGAAACCTTGAAATGAAAGTGGAACAACAACTAGGACAACAAGATGAAGTGTGGAAGATGTTCATTGATGGATCTAGAAGTAGGAATGGAACTGGTGGGGGTGGAATGATTGTATCCCCACAAGGTGACAAGTATTATTCTACTTTTATATTTTCTTTCTCTTGTTCTAACAATACTATTGAATATAAGGGTTTGATTTAGGGATTGGAATGGGAAAGGAAAAGAAAGATAAGCTACCTTCAGGTATTTTGGGACAGTGAGTTGATAGTCAATTAGGGAAGAGGATTGAATGTGACTAAAAATGATGTGCTTAATTCTTACAAGCATAGGGTGTGGGATACAATAGAGGAATTTGATCCTTTTAATCTTATTTCTATTCCTAGGAATCAAAACAAGCATGTAGATAGGCTAGCTACAATAGGTGCTCAGTTTGATATACCTAATGATATTAAGAAAGGAAAAGTGTAGCAATATGTTAAGGTTATTGTATGGCCTTTTATTCTTGATAATAACATTCATTGGAAAGTGTTCGAGAGTGATGAACAAGTGTTGAGTTTTCTACTTGAGGAAGATGATTTTTTAGTGGAAAACCAGGAGAAACTTAAGCAACAATATGATGATCAAGTCATTCAATTGAGAACTAACAAGATTCCCAAGGGTCTAGTTACTTTAGAATCCATCTTTAGCACTGATGATCAACTCAAAAGGAGCAAGACCAACATGCAGGTCAAGGAGTAACATGATGAAGAGCTTGAGATATTCAAAGGTAAGCTCCTTAAAATTGGTAAAATCTATTCACAAGCAGATGGCCAAGATTTTATTTCTCTTTGTCAAGAATTTTGAAAGATGTATTTGCATGGGAGTACTCAGATTTAAAGGGATTTGATCACTAGATTGCCTAGCATACCATAGAATTAGAGCCAAATACAAAGCTTGTTAGGTAGAACAGAGGCCTCTAAATCCAAAACTTGAGTCCCTTATCACAAAAGAATTGACCAAGATGATTGAGGGAGACATTATTTTCCCAATCAAGCATACCTCGTGGGTATCTAACCTTGTACTAGTTAGAAAGAAAAATGGATAAATTAGGCTTTGTGTAGACTTTAGAGACCTCAATGGAGCCTCATTATAAGATCATTATCCACCTCCCTCTATGGAATAGATTTTTCAAGTAGTTTTTGGTTCAGAAAATATTTTCCTTACTTGATGGTTATTCAGGTTATAACCAAGTATTATTAAAAGAAGAAGACTAGTATAATATTTCCTTTACCATAAAATGGGGCACTATGTCCTATTAAAGAATTCCATTTGGTCTATCTAATGTTGGTGCCACCTTTCAGAGGGACATGGACATGGAATTTCAGGGGCTAATTCATAAATTGGTGCTTATATATCTTAATGACATAACAATATTTTCTAAAAATGCAGAGGATCATTTTTCCCATTTGAGACAAGTATTTGAGAGGTGTAGGGAGTTTGGTATATCATTTAACCCCAAAAAATGTATTTTTGTTGTCCATGAAGGCAAGCTTCTTGGACACATAGTGTCAAAACAGGGGATCACCATTGATCCAGAGAGAGTAAGTGCTATCTTAGCCTTGCCTTTACCCAATCATAAAAAGGGGTTGCAAATATTTTGGGGCAGAATTAATTTTTTTAGAAGGTTTATTCCAGATGTTGAAAATAATTTGAAACCACTAACTACTATGTTGAAGAAAAATGCAAGTTTTAGCTAGACCAGAGAGGCCAAGTGCAGTTTTGAATCTATAAAGGAGGCCTTATCAACAGTTCCTACTCTGCTAAATCCAAACTTTTTAAAAGACTTTATTTTGTATGCTTTTGGTAGCATAGATACCATTTCTACAATGTTGGTAAACAAAATAATGATGGTTTAGAACAACCCATTAACTTTATCAGTCAAGGTTTAGAGGATTATGAATAGAGGTATAATTTTGTGGAAAAGCATGTACTTGTTGTCATCAGAAGTCTAAAAAAATTTAAACCTTTGATTTCTAATAACAAGATACATTTAATGGTTGCTCACCCTAGTGTGAAGAATTTTTTGTTAAGTAGGGACCTGAATGAAAAGAGGGTTGGGTGGATTACAAAGGTAATGGCTTAGTATGACATAGATATAAAGATAACTAAGCTTGTGAGGGGAAAGGGGCTATGTGAGTAGCTTTCTACTAAGTCTATAACTGAGATAGAAACAAGAAAGGAAATGGTTATGATTACTACTAATGAACCTACAATTGTTGCACTAGCAACAGGTGCAAGTTGGGTACAAGATATGACTCATTTCTTGAAAACTGGTGAGTGTCCACCAGGTTTGGATAAGGCTAAAAGGAGATATTTCATACTACATTCCATCCCCTATGCGTTGGTTGATAATGGTCTTTTCAGAAAAGACCTTAATAATGTGTTATTAAGGTGTATTGATAATGATCAAGTGGATAAAGTGTTTCACAAGTTCCATGATGGAACTACTAGGGGTCATTTTTCCCTGAGAACCATTGCATGGAAGATAATGAGAGTTGGCTATTATTGGCCAAGCTTGTTTAAGGATTCCCATTAATGGGCAGGGAAATGTGTGAAATGTTCCATTGTTTTAGGAAAAGAGAGGTTTCTAGCGTTACCCTTGCGTCTAATTCAAGTGGAACAACCCTTCATGAGATGGGGCATTGATTTTATAGGACCCATTAATCCACCTTCAAGTGTAGGCCATAGGTGGGTACTTACTACAACCGATTAATTTACAAGATGAACTGAGGCAATGGCTTTAAAAGAAGCCAATGAAAGTGTTGTGTTAAACTTCTATAATGATTTAATTATTGGATTTGGAGTACATGAATCAATCATTTCATATAATGCTTTAGTATTTGTTGGATTGAGAGTAAGTGATTGGGCTGTCAAAAATGACATTCATCTAAATACATCATCAAACTATTACCCAAAAGGTAATGGTTTAGAAAAATGAACAAACAAGAACCTAATAAGGATTATTAAGAGAATCATACAGGATATATAATCAGATAGCTTGGCACACCAAGTTGGAATATGCCTTGTGGGAAGATAGAATAACTCCCAAAAGGTCCATTAGGAACTCCCCATATGTGTTGGTTTATGGTAAGGACACAAGATTTCCTTTATCTGTGGAGCTTCCAGCTCTTGATATTATGCACCAACTAGAAATGTTTGAGAAAAAGGATCCAATGGCAGTTAGATATGCTCAACTCATGGAGCTAGAGGAGATAAGAGATAAGGCAATGAAGTCCTTGGATTATCATCAACTCCAAAAAAGGAGAGTCTTTGATAATGTTGTGCCCTTAGCACACACGCCTCGTTCAGAACGGGGACCCTCTTTTCTTTTGCCTCATCGGGTCTCTTAGGGCTGCCTCGTTTTGCGTGCCCCTCTTTTTTGATGTTTCGCATGATCGATGTTGTTCCAAAGTTCCATTATAGATCAATCATGCCTCCGATTTTCATTTTTGTTGACTTTTGGGGCCTCGAGGGATTCCTCTGGCATTTTGGCCCTAAAACGGCCCTGGGCCCCTCCGGGCCCAGGCGTCTGGGGTTCCCTTTTCGGGTTTCCCCTTTGAAATCGCCATCCTTCGCGGAATTCGCCTGGCGTCTACCTGCCCCTCGGGGTCCGCCTTACCGCCCGCCGCCTGAAACTTGCACAGATTTGCGAGGCGGCGCCTGCTCCTTCGGGTCCCGGGACCCAGAACTCCGCTTCTGGACTTCCGTCCCGGTCTCGCTGTTAGCGGCGGCTAGCCTGTGGCGGCTTCCCGCTCCTCGAGCCCTGCCGGGGTTTTTTCCACTGATGTTTCGTTTGTCCCTACCCGCCTCCGACCGTCCCGGGCCCGACTCCCCAGAATTCCGTTTCTGGAATTCCGTGGTGGTCCCACCGTCATCGACGGCGAATCCCTTCGGACTTCTGCTGCTGAATTTCCGCCCGCTATCTGCCATCACCAACTGCCATTTCTTGACTACTTCCCGGCTTGAAACCTCCAATCTTCCTAAATCCATCCAAACGATCCTAAAATTAGAATCCAACCCCGACCCACGTCCTAAATTTTGCTCTTCTCCATTGTGAGCCTCTCGAAACATTAAAATTTGGCTGAGGAGGGTCTTTGGAAGCTTTCCATCGCGTTTTCCCTTCTAGACAACATTCCTGCCAGCGAAGTCCGGCCCTCCGGGCCCGGATTGTCCAATTGCCCTGAAACAAACATCGATAACATTTAGAGATAAGATTTATGATATACTTGATTGATTATTTAGATGTTATTTTGAAATATGGACTAACATGAACGCTTTTGATATTTTATTGTGCTGACCTTGCCCTTGCTTGCAGAATATATGGAATCGCCTGCAAGAACTTCAGGAGCCTCTGCCGAAAAAGACAAGGGCAAGAAATTATTGAGGCCCCTCGGGAAAAAGAAGAAAAGGATCAAATGAAGTTTCAGTTCCAGGGCGAGCCGCTCCACTCAAAGGTCACAACCGACTGGAAGGAGATCTCAGATACTAATTCTGGCCAGGTAAATATAGATGAATTCACTTAAAGGGTCAGGGTCAACCCGACAACGAAGAACGCCAAGTTAATATGGCAAAGTGGAATTGCCAAGGCCGCTGGCTTCCTTCCCTCTCTGGTGGCACCCGAACTAGTGATGGCTTGCTGAGAAACCTATCAAACAGACACCAGAACAATTGTGGACAAGGAGGGAAACATCCTTGCAGACATGTCTCCAGAAGGAATCACCAAGACATTCCACATTCCCACGTTCCAACAGATGGAGGTCCCCACATTGGACGAATGCCAGGTGGCGTGGGATGCCAACCCTTTAGGGTGCAAGAAGTCAATTAACCTCTATTGGCTTAAAGAAAAATGGGGCAGCGCTGTAAAAGTTCCCCATGAACTCTTCCGTAGCGATTTCCACGAGGATTACCATGACTTGGTAACCTTGTTGAGTAGGGTCAGATGTCTCCCAATGGCAGCCTATTTCCAAGAGTGGATGGCCTATTTTATTGAGCAGATTCTGCGGGGGAATGAGGACGTCACGACCAAGGTCTCCTTCTATTGGGGAGGGATTATAAGCGACTGCTTCTATGAGCAGTTCATCAATGTGAAAAAGACTTCCAAATTCTACATGACCTCCTACCTCATCTACTCCCTGGCGGATCAAAGACAATATAGTGGGTTGTTCGTAGCACCTGATCAAGGACAGAAGCGAGGACTAAAACCATTTGACAAATATCCACAGCTCCAGTACCGCAACTTTAAGAAAGAATAATGCAGGGTCAATGACGCCTTCACTGGCCACATCATCAGATTGATCATTGGGGATTTCAAGAGGAGGGTCTCTCACAGCGCCAGGGTGCTCTTAAAGGAATATGCTTTTCTGTTCATCTAGTTCCCCAAGTTCACCTACATCCGGGCCCGGGGTTTCACAGAATGGCCGAATAGATTACCACGGTACCCAAATGACAGGATCATCCTCCTGGAGCTTTCTCGACAGCTCCAAAACATCCAAGCCATCTTTAGCAATAAGCACATAGCGGGGATTTCCTACCCTATGACCCTCGGTCAGGGTCTATACCGATTACAGACTTCTCAATGCGCTAGTAATTCTGAGAAGGAGCTCAAGGATTACAATTTTGACCGGTACACTGTCCGCCCACGGATGGATCCACATGGCCATGTAAGGAAGGCACTAGGGCCAACATATGCCCACTAATACCACATTGAAGATTTATGGGGCGACTGCAAGGATGACAAGGAGGTTCGCGCCAGACACTACATGCGCATGACAATATAGTTCCTGAGAAGGGTGCAACCATTCCCGGTACCGGACCAGGTCGAAGAGGATGAGTCCACCATTATGCACCCAAGGTACCCTGCAGTCGCCAACCTGCCAATACCATTGATCGACTGGGATGAACGGCAGGTCGATGACCTAGACACCATCACCCAGCTAATCATAACTCACACCAGGGAGTGGATCAATGCACAGGTGGCACATTTGAAGCAGCTAGGGGTAGTCCTGACCTATGAAGGGCTCAAAAGTGATCCAAGTGCCTCAGAGGACGTTGCCACCACCACATCAACTGGTGAGACCTCCAAGTCTCCTCCAGTCACTAGGTCCCAGAAAAGGAAAGGAACAGAAATCGCGCAGTCTGCAGATCCTAAGGAGCAAGCAAAGAAAGAAATGGGAGGCTCATCTCCCAAAAGGCTCAAGTAGACAGTGGCTACGACAGAATTGTAGCCTCCCTTGCCTCTCCCTGCCCCTCCTGTGGCACGACCCACCTCTCTTGCTGCGGTTGTCGCTTCCCTGCCGGCGGTGGACATTTCTGTCTATCTTGCTCCTTCATCCCTGACCGAGTCATTAATTAACGCTGACTCCTCCTCTGGCATGACCACTCCCCCTTCCTCTTCTGCTGCCATGTCGCCAATAACCTCACTCCCTCTGGCAACAATAACATCACCTGTCCCCCTTACCGCTATTCCCGAGGCTCTTATCAGGCACATGCAAAACCTTCCCCATGAGCTCTCACAAATCTTAATGGATCCAGCTCTCCAAGCGGCCCTCGCCCAAGCCCTCGCGACTGCTCAGCCTTCACAACCACCAACCGGGCCGCCAGCTATGGAAGCTACAATGCAAATTTCAGAGGAGTTGGAGGAGCTAGAACGAGAAGCCTCGAAGTCTGTCGAGGAGGAGTCTGATGAGTACCACGAGCACCCTGAGTACGAGCACCGAACCATCGACAGGGTGGTCTATGAGGAAGAGGAGACGGGCTCTTCCCAGAGTGGAGACGAAGAGGGTGGCTCATATGCTAAGGAAATCATCCAGACGTTCGATGAGGACCTTCAGGAGGAGTTGGTGCAACAACTAATGGATGTTGGGGAGGGGGCAGAAGAGTCACCACATGATAAAGAAGGGTAGCCACCAGAAGAACAATAGATAAAAGATCTCACCGAGGCTGAGACCCATGTTGCCAAGAGCCCTGAGGCCAAGGCCATTGAAGAGAAGAAGGGAGAAGAGGCAGCGAAAGAAGAAAGTCTCATCCGACAACCATCAGCCGAGCTGCCTGTCAAGCGCCTTATATTCATTCATGACTCCGACGAAGAAGAGGATGTTGCCCAAAAGAAAGGAGAAAGAGGTAGAGGTATTGCATTTAACTAAGAAGGGTGAGGGTAGCTGTGATTCACCCAAGGATAAGTCCACTATGCCTAAATGGTTGGAAAGGCAACTAGAGAAGACGAGCCCTGTGCTGAAGGACCCAAGGGCGAGATTGGAGGCCATCTTGGCTCGATCCCTGATCACAACCAAAAAGGAGAAGAAGCCCAAAGTCCGATCCAAGATAACCATGGATGCTTCCGGTTCCCGAGTAGCACAAATTGCAACGCCAACTATTGGCCAGGTAGGGGTGAGCTACATCATCTCTACCATTGACTTAGGGACAGGAACTAGAGAGCAGAAGGTCGAGCACCTTGAGGAGTCCATGGCCACCATGGTGCACCTGATAAAGTAGGACAAAGTCTCCAAAGATGAGCTCAAGGCGCAGGTTGCAGCGTTAACAGACTACATTCAGCAATGGTCCTCAGTGGATGACCTGCCCACCACGTCCACGACTGCGCCTCAATTGCTTTCTAAAGAACAGATAGATAAACTAGAGAGAAGGAAGAACTTGGAAAAGACCACTGAGGATTGGTTCTGGTAGGTCACATACGTCGAAAACATGGGAATCAGCAGGGCTGTGCAGATAACCAACAAGTTCTTAGATTTGATGCAATCTCTGGAGGGCACAAAGAGACTCTACACCAATTTACTCGCCACCTACGACTCCACCCTCCCGAGAATTGAAGCCATCCTTCAGATGCCTGAGAACACGTGGGAGGAGAAGCTAGAGCTAAAAAAGGAAGATCATTGGCTAGTGGATGTGTGGCATAGAGACCTCGATAACCGAAATGAGAGGTTGGAGCAAATCCTAAAGAAGGTGGATCCAGATATTGAGTGGATCAAAGAAATCTGAGCTGAATGCACCGAATACCTTAAGCTGATGATGGGCTATGATATGCCCATGGTGCAAATGGATCCGGAGAAGATCAGGCCATACTTCCAAGAGAAGATGAAGGGTGGGACAGCTGGAGAAATCACGACGGAGTTCCTGAGTTTTGCTGCCCGCACCTTCGATCGATCAGAACTATTCAGAGACCAAGGCTTGAAGTATGACGAAAATTGGAAAAGGCTAGAAGAGAACGCTAAGGAATGGAGCTACCAGGCATTACGATGTGAAATCCTTGAAATCGACAAGCTCCAGGTCATCATCCTCAAGTACATAGAGCACGCAGCTTCCGAGGAGCAAGAGGACAGCCTAGCCAAAGAAGAAGATCTTCCTAAAAAGTAGCTATAGCCAAGGTAACAACAATCAGCTATAGGACGAAAGAGCTATAGTGTCATCCACAAGAGGACAAAATAGGGAAAAGACAAAAATATAATTTTAAATTAAAATCTATTTGGGGGTAGGTGAAACCCTATTTTGTAATGAATCTTGGCCACACAATTGTAATGAATCTTGGTCATTCATGTAACTTTTGGAAAACTATAAATAGGGCACTCCTCTCATTTGCAAAAAGAGAGTTGAGTTGTTGTAAAGACATGCTGCTGAAATTTATAAGAAAAAGCATTGACTTGGTGTATTTTATTGATTTCTCTCATGTTGTTTGATTCATTCTCCAATGTTAGATGTTTAGCTTAGATCTTATGGCTATTTAGTTAGCTGTTTACTTTCTTTGGATAAATCTTAGGAATATTTTTAGGTGATTGTGAAAATTCCTGCCTTGTTGATGATCTCTTAGTCCATACTTTTTGTTGTTTGTTGAAGGTAGATAGCTGTGCAAAGTTAGCCTGGACTTGATTTGAAGTTGTTCCAAACATTCATTCTTTATTCATGCATGTATGTGGTGGATGAAGGATGACATATCTACAACCCTTAGAAGATAGCACAATTTCCATGATACTGTGAAATCCCTGGTTAAGTGGGATATTGTTTTAAGGAATTGTCTATTGCGGGAACTCCGTTGTCACTATTCATAGCAATCTTCAGACTTAGGAACTTTTCCTCTCCTTCGCCCTTTTTCTTTTTTTTAGTAACTAACCTATGTTAGGGTTCATTGCACATCGTAAAGCCATATCCAACAACTAGATGGAGTCCAAGATTGATGTTTGAACCTACAGCCAACGCATAATTGCCTTTATCCTAAGAACTCCACTTCAAGATCTGACTTCCATGTTTTGCGTCCATGCTTTGTATTTTCTGTAAGACCGCCTTGTGATTCCAGCAAATTACATCAAACTACTGAGGTATCTAACCAGTGTCATGACCTTACATCCGAGAGACTTTGGGATAGTGTTCTGCAATTCGATTGTGGGAGATTGTCTTTCAAGAGAGGTAGTGCGCCTATGCACTACTTGTGTTGAAAAGTGCATAAAAACACCATCAACAGAACTGGCACTAGAAGGAGGGCCATGATGAAGATACTAAGGTAAAGGATAAAGTGAAGCTAGATCGAATCGGATCATTCTCCCCGAAAAAGTTTCAAAGAGTTCTACGGTCAATGCCAAGCAAAGGGGAATTCAAAGAATTGCAGCCCCCCACAAAGGCAAAACGAGCACAAGGAAGTAGCGCCGCCTCTTCCTCTTCCTCCATTCCATCTGCCTCCATTTCACCCTCACCTTCATTTGGCTAGCCATCATCTTCCACCCAACCATCTCAAACAGCATTTGCACATCCTACCTTCGGTAGCTAGGGGTTCGCTCCTCTCCTGGCCCTTCTAGCCCAAGGCACTGTCCAGGCAGCCATAGCTCAAGCGCAGCCCCAGATTGCTGTTGTATTGCAAATACAGCCCCAAATCCCTATTTTCCAACAGAAAGTACCACCTCCACCATCCTCCATGGCTTGGTTAGTGCATAAACCCTCGCCGATACATTTTGTTGTCTACAATGATATGCCCAAGAATCCAGAGGGCTTTTGTTCAAAGTTCCATCCATGAGATCTGCAAAGAACAGCTAAGGAGCATATCAAGATATTCAAAATGGTGATCACCGAAATGCAAGTGGACCATGAGGACATTGCATGTCACCTCTTTTCGCATTCGTTCGGAGAAGAGGCCTTCTACTGGTACATCAATCTACTGAGGGGATCCATTACCTCATGGAACCTAATGAAGAATGCCTTCCTGCAGAAATACAAGATCCCCATTAACCTCGCAGACCTTTACCAATAGTTCATGTCTATCAGAAGGGAGGTCAACGAACCTATTGGCTCCTTCAATGACCGCTTCCATCGGGCTCACACGAGGCTTCAGAATCCGTACCTCCATAATGATGCGGCAGCCCTCCCGGTCTACTACGCAGTGCTAGACAACCTCACGTCGGCCTTGGTGAAAAGGATGCGCCCACCACCCGCTACCTTGGTTGCCACCTATGTGGAAACCGTTGTCGCTAGTGCAGACTTGGGGCAAAATATCTCTGGCCCGCTGCCTTCTTTGGGGCCGGTGGCCCACCCGATGCAGATTCAGGGGCTTAATCAGGTGTTTGCTCATCAAACCCCTCTTATGAACCAGGTACCCCAATTGCCTATGGTGCCGCATCTGGGGCAGCCGTTGAATTATGCACCTCCCGCGTCTTCCTATTTGCAGCCCCAGCAGCAGTACAACTATTCCCAGATTGCTCCGCAATAGTAGGCGTATTCCCAACAGCCCCAGGCGCCATTGTACCTGTCAGGACCAGACTTTCCTCCAGCCTATCAAAATCAACCAGCAGCCCTGCTTGCTTTTCTCCAAAATCTAGCACCATCACCTAGGAGCGCAACTGAGAAAGACAAGCTAGAGGAACTAATAGAAATGATCAAGAAAATGTCCATGGAGATGACGCATCTAAAGAATCAGAATAACCAGTTGTAGGCCTCCCAGCGTAATTTCCAGGCCAATCTCAATCGAGACAATCGAGACAATAGAGATAGCAGGGATAATCGTGAAGTAGGCACCTCCTCCGGATAAAATTATGAGAGGGGGCAAAATACCAATCAGAATACAGAAAAGGAGACCTTCTCAGAGGTAGAATCGTACATGGAACACCAGGCCCAATAATGGAGGAGTACCTACACCTTTTGATCAACCGGAAAGCAATGATAAGACCTCCAGCGGCATATACCTGGCCGAAGCAGCCTTGTCTGGGTGGTGTCAACTTCACAAAACTAGCAGACATTCCGAGTTGGATTGTCCCAAGTTCCAGACAGTGACTGAGATCTTCCAGGTAGAGGTACAAAATGCAGTCGATAATGCCAACTTTCGGGACATCATCCCATCTGAGCCCTACGATTCCTCATGTTTGGTAGTTAATCAATCGTCGTTCTCGCGAGGTGACAGCAACGAGCCCGAAGTCGAAGCTACTCCCATTGAGGATAAAGAAGCACAAGAGATAAGTAATGAACAAACTTTGGCTCAGCTCTTTGATTTCGTAGATAATGGTCTGATAGATGAAGAGGAATCATTTGTAGATGAGGTCCACATGTTCCATCAACGGTTGAGTCCCTACTTCCTTAGGAATAGACATGCGGGTGGAACCTTTACAACTTCTACCCCACCGAACAATTTTGCCACCCCGCCCGATCCAAATGTCAATAACAACTCTGGGCTTCCTCATATACCTACCTAATACCTCAACAAGAACCAGTCTCAAAACCAGTTGCAAAATCAGCCTTAAGGCCAACCTTAAAATTCATCTAGTCAAACAAAGGTCTAAAACCCTAGTTCTGCTATAGGCTAGGCTTTTAGCACATAAATCGAACAAATGGGTGAATATGTGGCAGAAAAGTTTAAGAAGGTAAAAATCAACTTATCTACCTTTGAATTACTCAAAGTTCCTATCGTAAGGCACGCCTTCTTTAGGGTCCTTAATGGGACTTCATCTTCTAATATGACACAAGAAACCCCAACTAAGAGAGTAACCTTTGAAGAGCCTAGAAAAGAATCGAGGATACAAGACAATATCGAAAGAAGGAACGATGTTCTTGTAAATTAGTCAACATATAAGCAAACTGAAAAGGAGCCAGAAAGGGCTGGTAGGCAGTTTTTTAAGGACCAGTTATTTAAGAAGACTAAGGATATGGATAATGAAAGGAACAAAGGTCAAATAGCCCACATGGACACACCTATGGGCATCCTCCAGGGAAGACCAGAAACTCCCCCTTTCCTGACTACTATTAGGGTCTTTGGGAAGAACTTGCATAACTACCTGCTCGATTCAGGAGCGTCGGCCAATGTCATGCCTTTGGCTATCTACAAAGCTCTTGGCATCACTCCCATGCCTTCGAAGAGAAAGGTGACCCAGCTGGACAAAACTGAGATCAACATCGTGGGTAAAATAAACTGTATCCCGATACAGATTGCCATAGAACCACGGATACAACAAGTCATTGATATTCAAGTGGCTGATATTCCCGATGCATATGGAATCATCTTGGGAAGGGAGTTTACTAAGGTGCTAAATGGATACACTACCACGAACCTTTCTCACATGTGGCTACCATGGAAGGGGCTGCCAAATCAGATCCGTATCGACCGTGAACCCCGTATGAAGTACATGATCATGGAATACAATAATCTCAACGAGATGTTGTTTGCCGAGACCGATTTAGGGAATTACCGCCCTTTTGCCTACCAAAATGAGATCGGGCTTCAGGAAGAACATGCAGATGAAGTATTGTTGGTGTTGTGTAGTCCTTCAATCGATTCTACTCGAATACCCCCAGACACAGAAACATTGGTAGAAGCTGATAATGAGCCTAATAAGGATGACAACTGGGGATTGCTCGATGGCTTCCAGAGATTCATGGAAAAGTGTACAAAGGACCAGCTCAGCCTAGGAGCTTGAATGAATTTCTAGGACCTCTTATTGCCAAACTAATACAGGGTTCACAATGCTGCACACTCCGAATTTGATTGTTGCTTGTGCCAGGCAGTAGTGGTGCATGTTAGAAAAATAGTTGCTCCTCAGATGGAAATGCCAAAGGAGGCACTACAAGAATTGTCTGTTGATCATAGCCTTGAATCAAAGAATTCCTCTAAGATCACTCGGCCTGCCGTCCAGCCAAAAGGGGGTGAAAGCTCAATTGGATATAAAGATAAGGAATCATCTGCATGTTGGACGCTCTGATTTGATGGATCCAAGTGCAGACAAGGAGCTAGAGTTGGGTTCAAACTCATCAGCCCAACAGGTAAAACATTTCTCGCTGCCCACCAATTACAGTTTTATTGCACCAATAACGTAGCGAAATATGAGGCTTTAGTCCTTGGCCTTCTTATGGCCTTGAAGTAAAACGTAAAAGTGCTGTAAGTTTTTGAGGATTTCACACTCGTAGTTAAACAAGTTAGGAAGTTGTATTCCTATCATGATCGGAGACTCACAAACTATAGGCACAGGGTGTGGGATCTCTTGGAGGGCTTATATGCATTCAACATACAATTGATCCCCCATGCTCAGAATCGCATAGCTGATGCCTTGGCTCAAGCGGCTAGCACGCTGCAACCCCTCTCTTTGTCTGGGCTCAAGAAATTCACTATTGAGCTAACATCCATGTTATCAGTCCTAGATAATGTCACCCACCTGCAAGTCTTCAATGATGACAGGGATATCCTTCAGTTCATCACAAGTTCTGACATCTTCGCAGCTCAAATAATTGATGAAGCTGATCTACAGGAGGCTGAATTGGACATAGAAGGGGTCATCAACCTCAAAACTAACACAATTCCCAGAGCTATGGTTCAGCTGGAACGCATATTTGACTTGGATCAGATCAGAGATCAGGATCAGCAAACGAAGAAGGAAGCCATAAGCAACTAGTGCAATGCACACAACCTTGGGATAGCCAAGGAAATCAAGAATGTTTTTATTGGCAAGGTGTGCACGCCGGAGGAAAGAAGAGGAATCACGGATGTGTTGTGAAGATACCATGATGTGGTGGCATGGAGCTACAAAGATTTGAAAACTTATGACACTTCTGTCATTACACACACTATCCCTCTTAAGACAGAAGTGAGGTCGTTCCGCCAGCGGCAGCGCCCTATCAATGCCTTGCTGGAACCTGTCGTTTATAAGGAAGTGCAAAAGCTGCTCTCAGCAAGAATCATTTTCCCAGTTAGGCATTCCACTTGGGTGGCCAACTTGGTCCCGGTCTAGAAAAAGAATGGGGAGATTAGATTGTGCGTGGATTTCCACAATCTAAACCGCACCTCAGAGAAAGATAACTATTCAGTATTATCGTTGGATGAGGTACTGCAAATCATCAACGGCTCCCAGATGATGTCTTTCCTTGATAGATACTCTGGGTATAACCAGGTAATGGTACAATATGAGGATCGTCACAAGACGGTGTTCACCACTAAGTGGGGAACGTTCGCATACCGAAGAATGTCTTTCGAGCTCATTAATGTCGGCACCACTTTCCAACACGCCATGGATATCACCTTCAAGGACCTAATTGGCAAGTGCATAATCATCTACATGGATGATTTGACCATATTTTCTAAGAAGTGGGGCGATCATGTCTCCGACTTATGCAGGGTATTTCAGAGATGTAGGGAGTTCGGGGTTTCTCTCAACCCCAAGAAGTGCATTTTCGGAGTGACTGAAGGAAGATTGCTCAGACACATCATTTTGGAATAAGGAATCTCCATTGATCCTGAGTGCATCGAGTCCTTACTCAGAATTCAGCCCCCGGGCAACAAGAAGGAATTAAAATCCTTCTTTAGAAAGATCAACTTCATCCAAAAATTCATCACAGGTTTCGCAGAGATCATCAAACCTCTCAATGCTATGCTCAAATAGGACGCCAAAGTTGAATGGACACTTGACGCCAAACAATCCTTCAAACAAATCAAACGGGCTATCGCTGAGGCGCCTGTGTTAGTTAGCCCAGATTATCTGAAGCCATTTTACATCTATTCATTTGCTTCGGAACATTCTTATGCTACCATGTTGACCCAGAAGGATGACGAAGGAAACGAGCATCCAATCACCTTCATGAGTGCTCTCCTCAAAGATGTCGAATTACGTTACCACAACATTGAAAAATAGGTGTACGCTCTCGTCAGAGGGGTGAAGAAATTTAGACACTACATTCTATGCAACAAGGTGTTTGCCATTGTCCTCGACCCAGCAGTAAAAACACTACTCATGCAAAATGAATTAGGCGAACGAAGAGCTAAGTGGGTCACCCTGCTCCAAGAGTATGACATGGAGATCCAACTGATGAAACTGGTAAGAGGACAAGCACTCACTCGCACAATTTTTGAAACAGCAGCAGAAGCTGGACCTGAACTCACGATGCAGCAGTACCAGCTTGAAGATGTCTCCCCGGGAGAATGGTACCAAGATGTCGTTTACTATTTGTTGAACCATAAGTGCCCCCCACACCTGCAAGGAGTCCAAAAGCGGGCCCTGAGATTGAAAAGTAATGGCTACATGTTGTAGGGTTCCATTCTCTACAAGAAGAATCATGAAGGCATTTATTTAAGATGCCTTGGCAAGGAAGAAGCGAAACGCATCTTGAAGGAGTTTCACAATAAATTTGGCATGGGCCATCGTTCTGGTTCCTCCACGGCACATCAAATATTGAGAGCAGGGTATTATTAGCCAACTGTCTTCAAAGATGCCTATTTCCATGTTCGTTCATGTCACATGTGCCAGACCGCTACCACCAGGGAGAGGAATGTTGTCCCACTACAGCTCGTGCTAGAGGTAAGGCCTTTTGCGCAATGGGGTCTCGACTTCATCGGTCCAGTAAGCCCTTCATCATCTGCGGGACACAGGTACATTCTTACTGCTACTGATTATTGTACTAGATGGACGGAGGAAATAGTATGTAAGCAATGCACAACTGAAGTGGTTACTAATTTCCTAGAAAGTTCTATTTTAAATCATTTTGGTTATCCGTATCCTTTGGTATGTGATAATGGACCTGCATTTGCTTCATTAAAATTTGCTAGTTGGGCATTTGACTATGGAATAGCTCTTAAATTCTCGTCCAATTACTACCCTCAGGGCAATGGCCTTGCCGAGTCCACAAATAAAAATATGATTACTGTGATTAAGAAGCTGCTAGATAGGAATCCCAAGGACTGACATACCCAGCTTCATTTTGCCCTTTGGGCTGATCGCACTCGCCACAAGGCTGCCCTTGGCGATTCTCCATTCCACCTTGTTTATGGCCTAGAGCCTATTTTCCCCATTCATATGAAGATTCCTACTCTTCAATTCATCAACGATTTTTATGAGGGAGGAGATCGTAGGGAAGCTCGATTAGCCGAGCTCTTGCATTTAGAGGAAGTCTAAAACCGTGCAATAAATTTTTTTTCCAAACATCAGGGCGTAGTGAAGAGATGGTTCGACCGCCAAGCCAAAATCAAGGCCTTTAGAATTACAGATTTTGTCCTATGTTGGAACAAGGCCCATGAAAAGAAAGGGGGACACAACAAATTTGACAAGCTTTGGCTTGGCCCCTTTCAAATAGCTGAGATTTTGGGAGATAATGCCTTCTGCCTAAAGACCTTAACTGGTGAGAATGTCACATTCCCAGTCAATGGGTAGTACTTGAAGCATTACTTCCAGGCTTAAGCTCCTTCGAGCTCCTCATTGTAAAAACTTGTACATAGGTTAGAGTAGTTGCTTTCTTGCTTGTCTGCATTTTGTTTGCGTCACTTTTGTTTTCTCCTGCCCGACAGTTTTGTTTTGAAAGATGTTTCCTACTCCTTTGCGGTGGCCGTGCTTACTTGACAAGCAGTTCACTTTGTTGTCTGTTCTTTGTGTTCTTTGGCTAAACATTCACTCTCGATTATCGGTCTTTGAAAGCTGTCCGTGAATGATTTCCTTGTTTGAACTTTGCTCAGAACTTGACCCTTAGCTGGATCTTCTTACCCACATCTCGGATCTCGCATGAATTACATAATAATAATTTCTGAAGGACCGTACTATGGTTGTTATGACACCCTAGTGAGTGAAAAATCTTAAGTCCACTCCGGTGACCACTGCAGTCTCAAACCCATTGTAGGCTTCGATGCTTACTCGGTCAAACTAAATGGTAAAAGAGAAGTGGAATATCAAGGCAAAAGAGAAAAGGAATTCTGAAAAAAGGAAATAAATGACCGTATGGGTGTTTGGATAACTCTACCGGGGCTATGGACGCTCGACCGGCAGTAGAAAAATATCCATGAGATTGTAGCGACAACTCCGTCGGGGCTATGGACACCTGACTGGCAGCGGGGCAATGTCCAGGTTACTTTTGGTGTTAGGCGATTTATGTAGCTCACTCAGTTGAATTGGTAACCCTGGTCACTATCCCAAAGAATGGAATGAACTCATTACACACACACTTCGGAGATGCCCAGTAAGCTGATCTGATTAAGGATCTCATCCTCCCAGATTCACCTTTGGAAGCCACTCCTGGTCTGTGAAACGTGAGATTCTGGGTCCCAAATGAATATTTATCCCTAGAACGCTCCAGAGCGTTCTCTAGCGGAGTCGCCATTTGTTGTGCCCTTAACACACACCCCCTGTTTGGAATGGGGACCCTCTTTTCTTTCGCCTCATCGGGTCTCTTGGGGCTACCTCATTTTGCGTGCCCCTCTTTTTTGATGTTTCGCATGATCGATGTTGCTCCTAAGTTCCATTATAGATCGATCATACCTCCGCTTTTGGTTTTTGTTGACTTCCGGGGCCTCGGGGGATTCCTCTTGCATTTTGGCCCTAAAACGGCCCTGGGCCCCTCCGGGCCCGGGTGTCCGGGGTTCCCTTTTCGGGTTTCCCCTTTGAAATCACCATCCTTCGCGGCGTTCGCCAGGCGTCTGCCCGCCCCTCAGGGTCCACCCTGCCACCCGCCCCATGAAACTTGCACAGATTTGTGGGGCGGCGCTTGCTCCTTCGGGTCCAGAGACCCAGAAGTCCGCTTCCGGACTTCCGTCCTGGTCTCGCTGTCCGCAACGGCTAGCCTCTGGCGGCTTCCCGCTCCTCGGGCCCCACCGGGGTTTTTTCCACTGATGTTTCATTTGTCCCTGCCTGCCTTCGACCGTCTAGGGCCCGACTCCTCGAAATTCCGTTTCTAGAATTCCATGGTGGTCCCGCCGTCGTCGACGGCAGATCCCTTCGGACTTCTACCGCCGGATTTCTGCCCGCTGTCTGCCATCACCAATTGCCATTTCTTGACTGCTTCCTGGCCTGAAACCTCTGAATCTTCCTAAATCCATCCAAATAATCCTAAAATTAGAATCCAAACCCGACGCACGTCCTAAATTTTGCTCTTCTCCATCGTGAGCCTCTCGAAACATTAAAATTTCACCAAGGAGGGTCTCCGGTAGCTTTTCGTTGCGTTTTCCCTTCTAGACAGCATTCCTCCCAGGGAAGTCCGGCCCTCCGGGCCCGGATTGTCCAATTGCCCTGAAACGAAGATCGATAACATTTAGAGATAAGATTTATGATATACTCGATTGATTATTTAGATGTTATTTTGAAATATGGACTAACATGAACGCTTTTGATATTTTATTGTGCTGACTTTTCCCTTACTTGCAGAATATATGGAATCGGCTGCAGGAACTTCAGGGGCCTCTGCCAAAAAGGACAAGGGCAAGAAATTAGGGAGGACCCCTCAGGGAAAAGAAGATAAGGATCAAATGAAGTTTCAGTTCTAGGGTGAGCCGCTCCACTCAAAGGTCACAACCGACTAGAAGGAGATCTCAAATACTAATATTGGCCAGGTAAATATAGATGAAATCACTCACAGGATTAGGGTCAACCCAACAACGAAGAACACCAGGTTAATATGGCAAAGCGGAATTGCCGAGGCCGCCGGCTTCCCTCCCTCTCTGGTGGCACCCGAACTAGTGATGGCTTGCCGAGAAGCCAATCAAACAAACACCAGAACAGTTGTGGACAAAGAGGGAAACATCCTTGTAGACATGTCTCCAGAAGGAATCACCAAGACATTCCACATTCCCACGTTCCAACAGATGGAGGTCCCCACATTGGACGAATGCCACGCAGCGTGGGATGCCAACCCTTCAGGGTGCAAGAAGTCAATTAACCTCTATTGGCTTAAAGAAAAATGGGGCAGCGCTGTGAAAGTTCCCCACGAACTCTTTCGTAGCAATTTCCACGAGGATTACCATGACTTGGTAACCTTGTTGAGCAGGGTCAGAGGTCTCCCAACGGCAGCCTATTTCCAAGAGTGGATGGCCTATTTTATTAAGCAGATTCTACGGGGGAATGAGGACATCACGACCAAGGTCTCCTTCTATTGGGAGGGATTATAAGAGACTGCTTCCATGAGCAGTTCATCAATGTGAAAAATACTTCCAAATTCTACATAACCTCCTACCTCGTCTACTCCCTGGCGGATCAAAGACAATACAGTGGGTTGTTCGCAGCACCCAATCAGGGGTAGAAGCAAGGACTAAAACCATTTGACAAATATCCATAGCTCTAGTACTGCAACTTTAAGAAAGAATACTACAGGGTCAATGACGCCTTCACTGGCCACATCATCAGATTGATCACTGGGGATTTTGAGAGGAGGGTCTCTCACAGCGCCAGGGCACTCTTAAAGGAATATTCCTTTCTGTTCATCCAGTTCCCCAAGTTCGCCTACATCCGGGCCCAGTGTTTCACAGAACGGCCGAATAGATTACCACGGTACCCAAATGACAGGATCATCCTCCTCGAGCTTTCTCGACAGCTCCAACACATCCAAGCCATCTTCAGCAATAAGCACATAGCAGGGATTTCCTACCCCATGACCCTCAGCCAAGGCCTGTACCGATTACAGACTTCTCAATGCGCTAGTAATTCTGAGAAGGAGCTCAAGGATTACAATTTTGAATGGTACACTACCTGCCCGTGGATGGATCCGCATGGCCATGTAAAGAAGGCACTAGGGTCAACATATGCCCACCAATACCACATTGAATATTTCTGGGGCGACTGCAAGGATGATAAGGAGGTTCGCGCCAGACACTACATGCACATGACAATACAGTTCCTAAGAAGGGTGCAACCATTCTCGGTACCGGACCAGGTCGAAGAGGACGAGTCCACCATTATGCACCCAAGGTACCCTGTAGTCGCCAACCTGCCAATACCATCAATCGATTGGGATGAACGGGAGGTCGATGACCTAGACACCATCACCCAGCCAATCATAACTCGCACCAAGGAGTGGATCGATGGACAGGTGGCACATTTGAAGCAGCAAGGGGTAGTCCTAACCTATGAAGGGCTCAAAAGTGAGCCAAGTGCCTTGGAGGACGTTGCCGCCACTACATCAACTGGTGAGACCTCCAAGTCTCCTCCAATCACTAGGTCCCAAAAAAGGAAAGGAACAGAAACTATGCAGTCTGCAGATCCTAAGGAGCAAGCAAAGAAAGAAATGGGAGGCTCATCTCCATATAGGCTCAAGCAGATAGTGGCTACAAAAGAATTGTAGCCTCCCTTGCCTCTCCCTGCCCCTCCTATGGCACCACCCAACTCTCTTGCTGTGGTTGCCGCTTCCCTGCCAGCGGTGGACATTTCTGTCCATCTTGCTCCTTCACCCCTGGCTGAGTCAATAATTAACATTGACTCCTCCTCTGGCTTGACCACTCCCCCTTCCTCTTCTGCTGCCATGTTGCCAATAACCTCGCTCCCTCTGGCAACAATAACGTCACCTATCCCCCTTGCCGCTATGCCTGAGGCTCTTACCAGGCACATGCAAAACCTTCCCTCTGAGCTCTCACAAGTCTTAATGGATCCAGCTCTCCACGCAGCCCTCGCCCAAGCCCTCATGACTGCTCAACCTTCACAACCGCCAACCGGGCTGCCAGCTATGGAAGCCACAATGCAAGTTTTGGAGGAGTTGGAGGAGCAAGAACGGGAAGCCTCAAAGTCTGTCGAGGAGGAGGCTGATGAGTACCACGAGCACCCTGAGTATGAGCACCAAACCATCAACAGGGTGGTCTATGAGGAAGAGGAGACGGGCTCTTCCCAGAGTGGAGATGAAGAGGGTGGCTCAGATGCTAAGGAAATCATCCAGACGTTCGATAAGGACTTTTAGGAGGAGTTGGCACAGCAACTAAAGGATGTTGGGGAGGGGGCAGAAGAGTCACCACACGATAAAGAAGGATAGCCACCAGAAGAACAACAGATAAAATATCTCACCGAGGCTGAGACCCATGTTGGCAAGAGCCCTGAGGCCGAGGCCATTGAAGAGAAGAAGGGAGAAGAGGCAGCAAAAGAAGAAAGTCTCATCCGGAAACCATCAGCCAGGCTACCTGTCAAGCACCTTATATTCATTCACGACTCCGACGAAGAAGAGGATGCTGCCCAAAAGAAAGGAGAACCCCAAAAGGAGAAAGAGGCAGAGGTATTGCCTTTAACTAAGAAGGGTGAGGGTAGCTATGATTCACCCAAGGATAAGTCTGTCGTGCCTGAATGGTTGGAAAGGCAACTAGAAAAGACGACCCCTGTGCTGAAGGACCTAAGGGAAAGATTGTAGGCCATCTTGGCTCGATCCCTGATCACAACCAAAAAAGAGAAGAATCCCAAGGTCCAATCCAAGATAACCATGGATGCTTCTGGTTCCCGAGCGGCACAAATTGCAACGCCAACTGTTGGCCAGGCAGGGGTGAGCTACAGTATCTCCACCATTGACTTAGGGACAAGAACTAGAGAGCAGAAGGTCAAGCACCTTGAGGAGTCTGTGGCCACCGTGGTGCACCTGATAAAGCAGGACAAAGTCTCCAAAGATGAGCTCAAGGCGCAGGTTGCAGCGTTAACAAACTACATTCAGCAATGGTCCTTAGTGGACGACCTGCCCACCATGTCCATGACTGCGCCTCAATTACTTTCTAAAGAATAGATAGATAAACTAGAGAGAAGGAAGAACTTGGAAAAGACCACTGAGGATTGGTTCCGGCAGGTCACATATGTCAGAAACATTGGAATCAGCAGGGCTGTGCGGACAACCAACAAGTTCTTAGATTTGATGCAATCTTTGGAGGGCACAAAGAGACTCTGCACCAATTTCTCTGCCACCTACGACTCCACCCTCCCGAGAATTGAAGCCATCCTTCAGATGCCTGAGAACACGTGGGAGGAGAAGCTAGAGCTGAAAAAGGAAGATCATTGGCTAGTGGATGTGTGGCGCAGAGGCCTCGATAATCGAAAGGAGAGGTTGGAGCAAATCCTAAACAGGGTGGATCCAGATATTGAGTGGATCAAAGAAATCTGGGTTGAATGCGCCAAATACCTTAAGCTAATGACGGGCTATGATATGCCCATGGTGCAAATGGATCTGGAGAAGATCAGGCCATACTTTCGGGAGAAGATGAAGGGCGGGACAGCCAGAGAAATCACAACGAAGTTCCTGAGTTTTGCTGCCCGTGCCTTTGACCGATCAGAGCTATTCAGAGACCAAGGCTCGAAGTATGACGAAGATTGGAAAAGGCTGGAAGAGAACGCTAAGGAATGGAGCTACCAAGAATTATGATGTGAAATCCTTGAACTCGACAAGCTCCAGGTCGTCATCCTCAAGTACATAGAGCACGCAGCTTCCGAGGAGCAAGAGGACAACCCAGCCAAAGAAGATCTTCCTGAAAAGTAGCTACTGCCAAGGAAACAACAATCAGCTACAAGATGAAAGATCTATAGTGTCATCCACAAGAGGACAAAATAGGGAAAAGACAAGAATGTAATTTTAAATTGAAATCTATTTGGGGGCAGGTGAAACCCTATTTTGTAATGAATCTTGGCCACACAATTGTAATGAATCTTAGCCATTCATGTAACTTTTTGAAAACTATAAATAAGGCACTCCTCTCATTTGCAAAAAGAGAGTTGAGTTGTTGTAAAGACATGCTACTGAAATTTATAAGGCATTGACTTGGTGTATTTTATTGATTTCTCTCATGTTGTCTGATTCATTCTCCAATGTTAGATGTTTAGTTTAGATCTTATGGCTGTTTAGTTAGCTATTTACTTTCTTTGGATAAATCTTAGGAATGTTGTTGGGTGATTGTGAAAATTCCTGCCTTGTTGATGAACCCTTAGTCCATACTTTTTGCTATTTGCTGAAAGTAGATAGTTGTTCAAAGTTAGCCTGGACTTGATTTGAAGTTGTTCCAAACATTCATTCTTGATTCATGCATGTATGTGGTGGATGAAGGATGACATATCTGCAGCCCTTAGAAGATAGCACAATTTCCATGATACTGTGAAATCCCTGGTTAAGTGGGATATTGTTTTAAGGAATTGTCCATTGCAGGAACTCCATTGTCACTATTCATAGCAAGCTTCAGACTTAGGAACTTTTCCTCTCCTTCACCCTTTTTCTTTTTTTTAGTAACTGACCTATGTTAGGGTTCATTGCACATCGTAAAGCCAAATCCAACAACTAGATGGAGTCCAAGATTGATGTTTGAACCTATAGCCAATGCATAATTTCTTTTATCCTAAGAACTCCACTTCAAGATCTGACTTCCATGCTTTGCGTCCACGCTTTGTATTTTCTGTAAGACCGCCTTGTGATTCCAGCAAATCACATCAAACTACTGAGGTATCTAAGCACTATCATGACCTGACATCTGAGAGACCTTGGGATAGTGTTCTGCAATTCGATTGTGGGAGATTATCTTTCAAGAGAGGTAGTGCGCCTATGCACTGCCTATGTTGAGAAGTGCATAAAAACACCATCAACAAATAAGAAAGCAACACCCAAAGTATTCATAGAGGGTGATGTTGTGCTCAAATGGGATGAATTAAAAAGTGGGCTAGGAAAGCACTCCAAGTTTGACAACATGTGGAGTGGCTCATTTGTTATTACAAAATACAAAGAGCATAATACATTCCAATTATCAAAGATGGATGGAGAAATTATGCCTTTCCCAGTTAATGGGATACACCTCAAATGGTGTTTTGAGGTTTGATCTGCATTGTACATGCTAGATTAGGAGTTTTTTTTAATAAGTGCTGATGCACCATAGTTTAGATGCAAGTTTCCATTTCCCCTAAGTGTTGTTCAACATAGCTAGGTAGTTTTCCTTCTAAATTTTTGGTGTTTGAATAAGTTTTTGAGGTATCATGTACTGATCCAGTTGGTTATAGTAGTGTATTGGATTGTTTTCAAGTTGCATAATCTTTTAGGTGACTCAATACCCAATGGATAAGATTCAGGCAACTATTCAGGATGCTTAACAGGAAAACATATAGTAGATGTTGCCACAAATGATACCTATTTTTGCTACTAGCTCCCAAACAAATAGTACTATATATATTTTACCAATGAAAGGAAGGTACATTTTAACTCTACTATGTCACATTCATGTGCATAAATAAATATCATAAGACTACAATACTACATTGCATTATGCAGATGCATATAACATAACATAGGAGAAAGTGCACAATATTTTTAAAAATGTAGTCTTTATTCATAATATAAACATATGGTGTCCCACACAAGTCGTGGGACTAACTATTTGAATGCATATAATGGAAAAAATTATAAATTTATAGATACAAATGAGAAAGAATGCACATAAAGAGAAAGGCTACCCATCATTACCTAAATGACGAATCTCAGTTGCTTTGTTCTACATCACTTTTAGTCCCTCTCACTTGTCCTACTTCTAGTTGATGTTATCCTTGCTACCCCTAGTGTTCCTGCATCTGTGAGAAGAGTATTGTTAGAGAAATGAAGGATCACCAATCAAAATATGGACATACATCTATAAACATATAATATAATCCTCATGTGCATTAAGATAACATGTGTACTATAGATATCCAGGAAAACAACAGAGTTATCAAACACATCTATCATATGCTTGGTTTTATCTAACATGTTTGCTTATTGTGCAGGTGTAGGTGAAATCTATGTTACTATTTTGTTTCATCTAATTATAAAATGTGGGATAAAATGTGGCTCCCACAAGGGTTGAGCCCAACATGCTACCCTTTCCTTTCATTATAGAGGGATGTCAAGAATTTTTATATCATCATTGAATTCCTCTTGATAAATCTCATCAATCATGGTGATATTGATAAAGAATAGATATCATTATTAATGCGAGTCATCTCACATTAATAGTGATACTCCTTGTCAATGAAAGCATGTCACAAGATTCATCTGCAAGGACTAAATGAAATTCTTTTGAGTTACTTAATGAGGTCTTACAGGTTAGTATCAGAACCTATTAGGGGATAACATAAATGAATGAAGTAGTCATAGATCAAGGGTGACAGTGATTTGTATGCAACAACGATTGTGAAATGTAAAATGATGCTCAATAAGTAATCATAACTTGAAATAATGACTATCAAAAAAAAAATTCATAAACATGGAGCAACATGTTCATCAATAAAATGAAGTGAAGAAAGTGTTCTATGAGCACCAAATTATGGAGGAATATCCAGGTTTATTCATGCTCTACAAGCCTCTAAGTGTGAGGAAATATTGTTATACCCTAGAGGAATGACAAATTATGCATTGAGTACAAAGGGGGGTACTGACCTACACAATGGTATAGTGTTTTGAGTACCATTAAGTACTAAAGAAAACTATTAGATGCTAACAGTGTGGATCTATGCATTTCATTAATGCAAGTTGCAATTGAAACCTTATTGTAGAACAGTGAGTAATGCTTACTCAGTAAACTCAAATGAGATGATTAATTTGTTATGACAGTGAATGAACTTGCATAGTAATGTAAAGACACAAAAGACAATGACAAGGGCAGGAAAAATATAGGCAACTGATAAAGGGTAACTATGAGTCAAAAGGAAACCTATTTGAGGGTAGTCATATTATAAAATATTGGGGTAGTGTGATCCAAGGTTGGATTTTGTGAATACATGCAAGGAAGGGGAAACCCTTTCACAGAAATAGAGGGATTTTTTTAGACTACAGTTGTAGGTGGGTTTTTCATTTTTTTTAGTAGAGATAACATAGAAGGGAATTATCATGATAGTAATGGTATGATACAAGAGACAGAGGCCATATAAATAAAGGTTGAGAGAGGTTTCATTTTATGGAATTGGCCTAGAAGTGTCACATGATTTGAATTATAGGACATGAGGGCCAAATAAGATATAGGATAGATCAAGTTTACCGAGAATGAAGAATGAAACCCTCAATGCATAACAATCTCAGACCAAAAATATTAACAAAGGAAAACACAGTATATATTTTGTATATGCCCTAGAGTTGATCCATGAACATAGATCTAAACACTTGAATCTTTACACATGATAAATGCAAAGTGTAGAGAGAGAGATGAAATCTCTACAAAGAATGCATGAAGCTCGGCCGTAAATGAAAGCAAGGCCTGTTGATACCTATAGTATGTATGGTCGCAGCTATAAAAACAACTAATACTCTATATTTGCAAATAGAATAATACATACAGAGGAAACTCATTTTCTCTTATGTAAAATGCATGATATACAAAAGAAATAAATAATGTAGAGAGATGCTTTTATTTGCTCACAAACAAAGCTTGAAATTACCAAATATGCTTACAAAGAGTTCATCTGGGTGAGTGGGTATTGTTTCTTTCTTGGAAGTGAGCTAGAGATGCTTCTATAATGTCATAATCTGCCTCAAACCTCCATGAATGAAGCTCAATGAAACCCTATGGTGGCGCCTCCAAGTTTCTACAAGGATTAAATGTAAAATGAAATGCTTTGTTCTTCTTTGGGCTCAATTTTTTTTTATGGTCTTTACCCTAAGTCTTAGCCGACATGAGCATATAGGCATTTTTTCCTTTTATTTAAAAATTATCAAAAATCACTAATGCACTCGTGGGGTAAGACCTTAAGTCTTATGCCTTGTATTATTCAATACCCCATGCTATGCCTTAGTGATTTTTGCTTAAACTCTTTGTGTATGAATGCTTAGGAGTCCTTCGGACTTGGATTTCCTTTTGCATTTGATCACATATGGTTGAGCATTGACCTTTTATTTTGCATTAATCTCAAATGTGAAACATTTAAATTAAGTGATCACTTAGTTACAAATGTTATTTTAAATATAGAGTAAAGGTGTTATGATAAGTAAATGCCTTTAAAAGGATTTAGTTGTGCTTTTATGCTTTTGCAAGCATATAGGGAGGTTTGGAGAGGTTATCAAATATGTGGAGAGCATACAGGAGCCTTTACTCACTTTTTTGGAGTATATGAGAGCATCTAGGGGGTGGTTTTGCATGCCTTAATGTTTGGCATGGTCAAACTTGGATTTTTCCACACATGGGAACTCTTTTGGAGGAGATATAGTTGCTAGATTATTGGCTTTTTCGGGGCATCTAACCCAATTCATATTCTAGATCCTTTTTTGGTGGATTTTTTGAGGGAGTTGGAGATATAGTCACTTAGTTGACTCATTTGTACTAAGTTTTGATTATGCATTTCTGGTACTAAGTGACTTTTCAGTCCTTAGACAATTTTTGGCATACTTTTGTAACTCATTCTTGGATATGAAATATAGTGAAGACCTTGGATATCATTGATTTGAAATTTTTTCCTAGTTGTTCTTTGCATTATTGTGTGCATTCAATTGATTGATCAAATTATTTGTGAGGTATTGTCCATTTCTTTACAACTTTGTCTCATATTTAGCACCTTTATGGAAAAGTATGTTAATGTAGGTTGCAAACTATTTCAAAAATGCAAATGGCTTTTAGCTGTGGAGTTATCTTCCTCCTAGGAGTTTGAGCATTAGGACCTCTTTGTGAAACACTTATGCAAAGGCATGTAGCAATGAGTTGTGCAAGTTTAATTTATGTCATTATAGTCAAGTGTTTGCAGTCAAAGCTTTATGTCCTAGTTTAGTTTGGTGTATCACCTTCTTAGTTTCATTTTCAGTATTTTTCATTTTAGGAATTCTCTCTTCCCTTTTCCTTGTCAAACATTAGAGTAGTTAAGTAGTCTAGGTATAACCATTTAGGAAGTTGGTCTTCTCCAAAGGTTTGATCTCATATAAGGTACCCACACCTTGAGATCATTCCCATGTGTCAACAGGTTGCTGAACCTTAAGTTCAGTAGGGTGCAAATCTAGTTGATAACAAGAGAGAAACAAAGGATTGCCTCAGTAGGTAGAAGCCACCAAACAACTTCTAAAACCTATGAAACAGATTCATCCTTCCAAGTGACACCAAAGGTAACAGCCCCAACAAACAACACAAGGAACCCACTCGCCCCAACTTAGTCGTCCACCACTTGCAACACATAATGGAAAGTGGAATAGATAAGCACCATTGAAGAAATGAAATGGAACCCAGAAGAGCCACCCTCGCTATAGGAATCCAGAGATAAGAGACCCTCCCGAGGCAAGCCTCTAACATAAACATCTCCAACCAACCACACAAGGTAAGTGAGCTACTAGTGGAAAAAAAACCCCAAATATACCTCAAGGCAAAGAAACTAGGTGTCCACTAGACATAATACAACATCAACATTATCATAAGTAGGACGAGTTCCAAAAAATCCATCAGAATAACTAGAAAAACAAAAAATAGTAGAGTCTCTCCCTGAATCCTCATCTCCATCATTTCCATTGTTGAGAATTTTTAAAAATTTCCCAGAGCATTTGTTCTCACTCATCGCCATTAAAACTCAAAGAAAAAAATTGTTAAGTAGAGGATAAAAAAAATTATCCTAGAAGCTTGATAATAATAAGGAGATTGTTAATAGATATGAAATTTCGTGTATCTCTAAACATTGATATTTTGAAATAAATAAAATTTAATAAATAAATAAATAAGAAAAGTAAAAAAAGGGAGGAGAAGGTAGGTCATGGAATTTTCACCAAAAAATATAGATAAGATAAAAATAATGGTGTTATTTTTCCATCCTACAGTAGGAGAGATAAACCACATCAAATGGAAATGTCATATAAACTTAGGGATAAATTTGCGTGATTAAGAGGGCATGACAACCTTTCTTTTGCATGAAAAAAAAAATTAAGTTGGGGAAAATTCTAATATGTAAGGTAGAGACAAGACCCTTGACCTCATTAAAATGTAGGTAGACAAAAATTTGAAGGCACACCAAGAAATGTGTAAAGAAGGATTCAACTAGGGTGCATCCACTAAGAGTATTTATAGGTATATTTTGACCTAAATGGCTAGGCATAGGGCATAGGTTTTGGTTTTTGCAATTCACTGCCTCTCTTCAATTAATCAATTCAACTAGACTTCTCTCCCACCATGCAATATAAATTTTTCATTATTTATCTTGGGTTATGTTATGAATTTTTTTCTTTATAATTCTTTCACAACACCCTAATCTTCATAAGAATGTGCATATATTCATATTGTAGACACGCAAAATATGCATACAGGTCAATCCAATGGTTTAATCAAATTTCATCTCTCATAAATCATTCAACCTTTATCTTGCATCATCCATTTAATTAAATAAATCATGACTTTATTTAATTGAAATCCAATTCATATTTCTCCTTTTCTTATTTAAATAAATCAAATACTTAACTCAAAAAGGTCAAACTCACCTAATCATCATTAAGATAACCTAACAATGATCAAATGCTAATCCTAACCACTTGCATTCTCTAGATTTTTCCACTTGCACCAATAAATCCATTTATTGATTTATTTAAATCATCATTTTTACTCCACATGGCATCCATGAGGAATATTCCATCAGGTTTGAATTCAAAAGGCAAGTTGAAATGTACATCCAACAAGTCATTTACAAGCTCTTACATGGCTCTTACATGTCCCCTTCCAAAGGTCAAACTCAACATTCATTGCACAAATTTCAATTCAAATTTCCCCCCTCTTGGGCACATTTCCCAAATCTTGCACATGCATCAACCACTCACCACTTGACAAGTGTCTTCCTCTCATTTGTCCAATCTTAGTCCCACATCCTCCATGTTTGGCACTCCTAGCATTTGAAAATATTTAAATAGAGGCTTTATCCTCAAGAAAATCCTCCACAATCTCCACAATCTCTTGCAAAGTCGCTCTCCTTGAGAACTAATTTTGCCCATCTTAGCATTCCATACCATTCTTCATAGAAATTTCATCACTAGCTTATTTATCAAGGATTGGGAAAGGGCTATTTTCAACAATAGCACCAATCCACTATGAAATAAAGTTTTGATTATGTTTTATATGCTTACATTTCATTATCTTTGTTTTATCTAGTTTGCATATTTTATCATAGTCAAGTATTTCATAGGGATGCTAAATCTAATGTTTTTCAAAGGACTAACATGATGATATTATGTTAAGATTGTTAACCATTTGAAAATTTGATGTCCACAGAATGGTGCTAGAAGGAGGGCTTTAAGCTCACATTGTCAATGATGGTAAGTTATTTATCAGTTTAAGCTCTTTGTTAGAAAAAAAAATTAAAACGCTTTTGATTTCAAGAGAACATAACAGTTTGCAAGAAATTTTATAAGGTCATTATTCTACAAGGGCCAACCTCTTTGGCAAGCTCAATGATGATTTTTTGTGAACCTCCTTCCTCACTGCACAATGTGCCCATTATTTGAGCATTGGCATCTCACCATCCAATGGTCATTCACTTTCTTTGACTTTTTGCGCATTTACCTTGTTTTGTATGAGGTTACATTTGTTTGTGGATTTTCTTTTACCAAACATTTTGCATGCCCTGTCTTAGACCGCTCCTATCCATAGTCCATTTTTGTATATTCATCCATAGTCCATAATAGCTATTATGATCTCCATCACAAAAAATGTTTATATCACAAGGTTGAGAATTATAGAAACTAGTATTGTCAGGGCCTCTGGCCCAGAGAGAATGTCCACACGCTTCAATCTTTTTTGCAAATAATTATGATAGGAGGAGATGAGGAAGTATCAGAGGCATAAAAAGTCACCACGTAATGCCTGTTACAATGTAAACCATGTCCTATTATGTTCACAATCCTCCTTATTCACTTGCCAATTACATTAGCCTGAAAGTCTTTAAATCCATCGGTCACTGTCATTAATCACTGGTAGACAATAATGCTTTTAATTTGCAATAGTCTGTCTGTGGTCTAAATCTGAAAGATTTACAATTAGGATACGGACGTTGGTAAGGGGTTCACTGCCAAATATTGTGGAATACGACTTTGCACAGGCCAATTTGCATCTTTTTGAAATCTTTTGGGTGTGTATCTTCTTTTACATCGGCCAAATGTATTATAGCTTGAAAGTGTATAAAAAGCTATTCATTATCTGCTTTTACTCGCTGCTTTGACTATCATTAGGGTATGTTTCTATACACCTGCTAGTTACATCGCTTTAAAGAGCTTTCTTTTCTATAAACATTTTATGGTCGCTGGAGCTTGCCAAATACTATGTTTCTTAGTTCAAAATCTTTTTAAATAACTGTATTTTATGAATGTCTCATTCCTTCCAACTGCATTTATCTCACTAACTGCTTTAGCTACAATTCTGAATCCATGAATACAACAATCAAGGCATTCCATGAGATGACATATCTTTGATGTATTTTCTTACGGGCCTGCATGCATAGTTACCAAGGTGATTCTGTCATAGAGTTAAGGCTGGATTTAGTTCAGTGGAAATGAGAGATTCAGGGAGGACGCTGGAATGATATCAAGAGCACAACTATGATTTGAAGCATGCTGTCACACAGTTCACATGTCTTGTCTATGTTCATGTGTGTTGTCTATGATTTCACCTAATGGCACTCCAACAGCCAGTGCAAACAATCCCATTGGTAGCGCAAGGAAGTAAAGTTGGGAATCATAAAAGTCAGTTGAAAAAGAATCTTGTACAAAAACAAACAAAGGCTAATGAAAGGAAAAAGAAGGTACAAAGGAAAGCGAAAGGAAAGCAAGTAAGGTACAAACGAAGGAAAGAGAAGGTGAAGTGAAGAGAGAAAATGAAAGGAGGGGAAATGAAGATGATGGCTTGAGAAAATTAAAGTGTTCTTTAACACTTTAGTGTTTGTTTTAAACACTTTTCACGAAATTGTCATCTTTTCGCTCTTAGGACACAAAATTTTATTTGGTTTAAAAAGAACACTTTGATTTTTTGCAAAGGATTAAAATTGAAACTTAGATACCTACTAGATTTCAATTTGGGCTAAAATCGAACAAGCAATCTTCATCTTTCCTTTGGTGCTTAAAACAAATCAAATCATTGCTTTGAAGGATGAAATGAATGAGTGCCTTTATTGTTTTGTAATTATTTACACAAAGTAATATCATCAAAAGACGTATGTGCTTCTCTTGCACCTCACGAAGATCTTGAGAATCAAAAGGCTTTTGGTGACATTAAGTTGCATAAATAATTTCCCTTACACACTTAGATTTTGGTTTTAAAATTGAACAAAACACTTTGCAAGTGTGAGTTAGGTGTATCGCATGTGTTTTCCCTTTGTTTCTAAATGAAGTTCAATCGAACTACGGATGTGCTTGCTCGCTATTGTTTACCTTTAGAGGGGCCTACCTAAGAGACACATCTAAAAGGAGAACTCAAAGGTGACTCCAATCAGTTTTTCATTCGAGCCGGTACATAAATGGATAAGACTAAACTGTCAAGTCCTCATGGTATGTAGGCCTTAGCCATATAGTGTCTTTCAGAATTGGGTACTACCGAAAAATGTATAAGAGCCCCTAGTAGGATTGATTAAAGCCTTTAGTGGCTTGCTAGATGCTCACAAGGTGCCATGTCCCCAATGTTGTGTCATTAAGAACCTTGTTTGTAGTTGCCAACTAGTCTATCCAACGATTTTATCAACGTGGTGCATTGGAACTTAGATTCCAAGAAGTTACTTGCCATGTTCGATCTTGGTTGAAATATAGAGGTTAAGACTTCATTCTTAACATAACTTTATATTTTTCCCTTGGTTGCATGTAAAATCAGCTCTTCTACTACGAAGGGCATGAGGCAAGCCCACTAAGAAAAACATACCAATTGAGCTAGGATGTCATATTTCTTGTGGTTTGAAAACATAGTGCTTTTATCGAAAATATTTGAAAACCAACATTCAATGAATCATAAAAATTGCAAACCCTTTAGGGGAGACAAATATCCTTGAACAAATTCACATGTTATTGCTTTCCCTTGGGATTCGTGTCCTTAGAGGCATCTAAGAATTTGGATTTCATCTCAATTTTCTTCTACTAAAGTCAACTTTAGGTAACTCTTGCCTCAAATTTCCGTGCTTTCCACATAATACACTTTATGGGATAAGGGGAAAGTTGAGACATTAGACATCTAGATTCAAAATCTAATCAAGAGTGTGTTTGTGGTAAAAAGAATCCATTAAGCAAAGATTTAATCAATTGGACCCCACACATGTGCTTGGCATCTTTTGTTCATATGGTTTTCATGCAAACATTGGTCTTTTGATTTTGAATTACTCTTAGAGAAAGGCATGTTCTTCACTATCTTGGCCTAGTAAAAAAATCCTTCCTAGGTTCATTTAGGAGCAAATCAAACACTTCATCCATCCAAACAGTTATCATCTTCATCCCACCAAACAACTTTAGAGCTTTGGAAACATCATTCTAAGCCTTGGGTAGATCATCAAAATCAAAATCACCTTATTTAGCTAGGGTTATGGGAATGAATCCTTTCTCATACCTTTAGCTAAATTATCACCCCTTTGAACTTGTTCATCCTAAAATCACATCCAAAGGGTTTAGAAGTTCATTATCCAAATCAAACCAATCAAAATCAAACCCTATGTCTAGCATTAATCCAAAGTCCCTAAACATTCAACACCCATATCATTCACCCCTTTCATCATTCATCCCATCATTGGTCCTAAGGACCCTAGAGGTCACTTTTACAACAAGGTCAAAACACAAGAAGAACATGGAATACAAAATTGATCCATACATCATAAGTAATCCAAATCAATTGAACTTTGAAAGCCTTACAATGCCGATTGATCATCAAAAATTAAAAATATACAATCCATACATGGGATCAGTACTTTCTACAAATGTCAATGGTACAACAAGCGTGAGTATTCCCAAATCAAAGATTGGAATACATTTCCTGATGGTAAATCTAAATCCAAACCTACAAGTCTATCAACCGAACAATCAAAGCATGAGCCTTCAAATGAACAATGTCATCCCACCAAATCCCTACAAACCAAATGAGAATGTACCAAGCATAATTTTTCAAAACATGAATCTGCCAAACTTTGGGATGGATACATTTGCAAATCATACAAATATTCCAAACATGAAAAATGGTCAATTTCAACCTATCATACCAAATTTGAACATCATCCCAAATCAGAACATTGTCCCAAATCAAACAGAAGTATGCATCCCAAATCTGCGTGAACAAAAGCCAAATCAACTATATCAAGGGAGTCAAGATCAAAATCAAGAACAAATTTGGCTAGATCAAATTGCTACACTTACCAAAATAGTTGAGTCATTACACCGAGAGGAATCTCCACCACCATTACCCATATCAAGATCATTCCTTGGTTTAGGGCATCCCCCTTTACCTAGCACCAATCACTCCATCCAAATCAATCCACCTAACACCAATCAAGCCATCACATCAAATCCTTTGAATATTCCATGGACATCACACCAATGGATGGTATCTAATCAAACAACAACATTGATCCCAAATCAAAATATGGTCTCCCAAGGACCTATCACCTCAGTCATTCCAACCATTCCTATCACCTCGATCACTCCAACCACCCCTATCACACCCATCATATCTCAACCCCTCACTACAATGATCATTCCAAACGTATCTCAACCACTTGTCACCACATCCAGCACGATTCTGAATACACCACCACTACCGCCAAAACCAAGTGCAATAAGTCAATATCATAGCATCGCACTAAAAGCACATCAAGCCTACCAACAAGCGCTTCAACAATCTCAAGCTACCCAAGCCTCTCAAGCTACCCAACCAACACAAGCACAAACACAAAAAATGACAACTGTTGAGAACAATGATCAAGATCAATCCACCACTGAAACTATGTCTACATCATCCAATGACAAAGTCAACATATGTCAGGAGCCACTTTTCAATCATGATCAAAATCTACCAACCAACAATGATCAAATTCAAGAAATGTCAACATTGTTTGACCCTATCATTGAAGACATTGGAAATTCCTCCATCACAATTGTTGAAAACAATGATCAAGATTTCTCCATCAATGAGCACATTGAAGATGTTTCTACCCCATCTAATGATCAACTCACCATACATCAAGAGCCACTTTTTAGTGATCTATTTCAAGGAGTGTTAGGATTATTTGATCCTATCGACATAATGCACGATCCATTGACCAATGATCATATTGAAAATGTATTTACATCACCTTATGAGTTAGAGGACATATCTCAAGGATTTATTCCAAAGCATGATCAACATCTTTCACCAAAGTCTAGCAGTGGTCCTTTCCAAGACATATTGACATCCTTTGACCTCATGGTTACAGATATTGAAGGAACCCTGAACTCAACACTTGAGGATATTGAACCACTTACCATGTCTAATAACAACATCCAAGAACCCTTTGTAAGCAATCCATCCTTTGGGACTAACCCATGTTAAGAACTTGATCCAAGGCATGTCGAAAGCAACTCCAAAATCATTCAAGATCAAGAATTTGTATCTTCAAGATACTACAATAATCTAATGGACACTCTCTTATCTATGCAAGATGATCATATCCATGTAGCACATACTCCTCCATCTACCCATGAGATGCTTTCTATGGATGAACACGTAGATGATCTTCATCTAGAATAAGATTGTGTTACACAAAAAGAGCAGATTATTAACTCCTATAGTCAAATAGAGTTATCAACATCAAGATCAGATATATCCCAAACTCAAATTGAGTAAATCATGAATAAAGATATCGAACATTATCCACTCAAGGAAGAAAATCAGATAGAATAGTATAATCCAAAGTTAGCAGAGCGGCAAATTGAAATAATGTCATCTATAGTAGTCATTTGTTAAAGCATGTTTATTGAACAAGAAACCTCAGAATAAGCAAAATTAAAGCATAAAGGTACTACCATCACCATACTGGGGGCAACTTCATCCCAAGCAAACGTTAACATAGGGAGCACGAAGACTCCTTATGATGAAACTAGTGTCAATACTACAACCAGCCACATCACGAATCTTCATCCACCCATCACCCCATCAACGAATTAGGACCAATGTCAAAAGAAAGAACTAAATCAAAGCATAAGGAATGTTATCAAAGCAGAAGAAACAAGGAACCATAATGTACAAATCAAATACATATGGATACCAAAAAATACAAAGAAAGATCATCCCTATCAAACTCCATCAATCAAAGAAACTATGGGGCAAAATAAAAAAGGGAAAAGTATCCATCAAAGATGTCCGCAAAAGAAAAATTGTGCTTTTAAAGTGACGTATAAAGTATATTAAGTAGTTGGTCCTAATTCCACTCACACTTTCGTATCCATCCATCATTGTTCATCTTCCCAAGTTTGGAGAGTCAAAATTCCAAGTTGTCAACCAATCCATCCCTTATCCTTAAACACACTCCATCCACGCCTCCACGCATGATATCCAATTCTTAAATTGACCATGTATTGGCAATGACCCTTCATCATAAGGATTCAGAAGGCACTCTATTGCGATGGGCGCACAGATACAGAGTTAACCCCAACATTAATAAAGTAGATCAAGAATCTCAAAAGTTACATTCAAGTGCACGTATCTTAGCAAAGCAACTTCTTCAAGCAGGGTATCGATGGCACATTATGACAGGGGCATCTACATCAGAAATGCCTTGTGATTTAGCATGAGCTTAAAATCTTTCAGAAAAATCAAAAAAATAAAAAAATATGAAAATCCAAAAAAATCAGAAAAAGGATTAAAAACAGTAAAGAGAAAAAAATTGTCCTCTAGTGAAAACTACATGGGTGGCGCTTTGGGAAAGACCATGACAAAAACCTGGCAAATAGGCATCATGTGTTGAATCAAACATCTACATGGACCAATTCAGTTGAAAGCATCTCATCCCATCCATTATAAATCGAGCATTCCATGCATCTTATCCATAATAAATCTGTTCATCCATAAACCATTGATCCAATCCATTTTTATCCACTACGTCCATCATCCAAGTCATGTTGATCTTGATGAAGTTTGGGGTACACTTTACAGTTTCTTATGGTAAACATCTTGACATGGGTCATTTTCATTGATCCTATCCTATGCAACATTATCAGAGCCATGAAGCATTATCCAATGAGCTTTCATTATCTAAACACCTTATCTTATCACAAGATAATCCTTGGAATCCTTGGCATACTTACCATATCCATCCATCCATACACTTATCCGAGCATCCATCCATGGCATTCCATACATTGCTAGACACTCGGGGCAGATATTTACATCTTGCTTCGGGAATAAATCTTGATCTATATCCTCCAACTTATGTGATGATCCGAACATTGGAAAATGTGAAATCAAATTGTTCAAGCATTTGTGATCCAGAGTCCAAAGCACTTGTAGCCCATGACATATTTTGACGAGAAGACATTCCTTATCAATCTTCATTTTTTATCGAACATTGATCCAAACAATCGATATCAGTTGCATCTAATTTGCACGTCAAACATCACATCAAATCATTCAAAACATCTTTTGTTTCAAATCAAGCTTCATCAATCATGATCAATCAAATCCAATCAAGAAATCATTAGGATATCCTTGTGTTGCTTAACACTATCCTTTCATTGTTGTACATCCTCAATAATGTTATCATCATCAATCCCGATCAATAAATCCTTGCATTGTTGTGCATCCTCAACAATGTTATCATCATCAATCCTGATCAATCAAAATCCTTGCATTGTTGTGTATCCTCAACAATGTTATCATCATCATCAATCCATTAATTCAATCAGTCGACCTTAGCTTGGTTTTCAACCAAATCCCAAATAGAGCACTGGTATCATCACACATATCCATATCCAAATCATCAAAATCACGTGAAAATCCAAAAACATCCAAAACATTGAAAAAATTCAAAAACATTCAAAACATATCAAAATCCAAAAACACTCAAAAAATTAGAAAACATCAAAAACATGGCATTCGAACTACGTTGTCTCTAAGCTTAAATGTAGGCAAGGCTCATCTTTGATTAGCCCCCGAGACATCAAAATCACAAAAACATCTGAAAAACATCAAAATCACAAAAACATTTGAAAAACATCAAAATCCAAAAACATTCAAAAGCATCAAAATCCAAAAACATTTAAAAAAACACAAAATCAAAAAACATTCAAAAAATAAAAAATCAAAACATTTGTAAAATCTTGAAAATACCAAAACGACCGCCAATTTCAAAACATCAAAACATCCAAATATATAAAAAAATATCCATCGCCTCATCTGCGCTTTCACATAATAATCAATCATCCATAATAAAGTTGATTGTCACCTTCGTCACTGGAAAAACAAATAGAAACAATCCGCCATGAGTCGTAAAAACAAGCTGTCGTAAAATCAAAAGCAATCAACAAACCTTTAAACACAAAATAAAACTCTTGATCACTTTCAGAGAGGTCAATCAACCTTATATCAACAGCCTATCAATAAACTTATCAAACCATCATCATCATATACAATGCATGTCCTAGGATGTATCGTTCCGACAATGGACATCATTTTGGATATCACCTTGGATTCTTATCTATCAAAACACATCCCTTTGGCTAGAGATATGAAAGTAGTGACATTTTGCATATTTGATATTTTATTTAGTTATCTTATTAAAACCATTCCGAGGACCTCTCAATGATATCCAAATGAAGTTTAGAGATAGAATGGGGCAACAATCATTATCTTTTCTAGCGTAGCACATTTGGAAATTCTTGTAAAATAACTTGGGAAATACTTGCTTTGTTAGGCACGTCCTAGCAAGGTTTCCATATGTCAAGTGTGAACAAAAATACTCCTATCTGTTTGTCCAGTCAAATTTCATCGCACTAGGTACAATGCCATCCTAGTTCTTTATACCTTGATGCATTGTATCTACATGTGTTATCAAACATAAGGTAAGTAGCCCTTTTAAAATCCCAATCCTTGATAAGCAAATCTATCATCATCATCATCTCTACTAAAGTCTTGACCAATCATGGACTTGTGGGATCCTCTTGTCATCATCTCATTTCCGCACTAACATCATCATAATCAATGCATCCATCATGCATCCATCCTGCACCCATCAAGCATCCATCAGCATTCTGCATATCATCTCACAGCATATCATCATCATAATATAGATCTGTTAGTCTAAGCATCCCATAAATCATCCATTGCATAATCATAGCATATCACATCATCCATGTCATCCATCATCACATCATATCATCATTTAAGTTGTTTAAAATAATATAGATTTGTTATTCTAAGCATCTTAAAATCATATCATTTGCATCATCATCCATAACCATCCATTTTGAACCTCTTTATCACGAGATCGACCCTCAAATCGAATCTTTTCGCTTGATCTCTTGAGGGGGCAATGTACCAGTGTACTTTCCACTTGGGCATATGAAAAATTAGAAAAATTTTAAATTTTGATCGCGGCAAGTTTATTCTTTGAACCAACGCAACAAGTACATTGCTTCAAAGAGGGAAAAAATGTAGACACGCAAAATATGCATATAGGTCAATCCAATGGTTTAATCAAATTTCATCTCTCATAAATCATTCAACCTTTATCTTGCATCATCCATTTAATTAAATAAATCATGACTTTATTTAATTGAAATCCAATTCATATTTCTCCTTTTCTTATTTAAATAAATCAAATATTTAACTCAAAAAGGTCAAACTCACCTAATCATCATTAAGCTAACCTAACAATAATCAAATGCTAATCCTAACCACTTGCATTCTCTAGATTTTGCCACTTGCACCAATAAGTCCATTTATTGATTTATTTAAATCATCATTTTTACTCAACATGGCATCCATGAGGAATATTCCATCAGGTTTGAGTTCAAAAGGCAAGTTGAAATGTACATCCAACAAATCATTTATAAGCTCTTACATGGCTCTTACATGTCCCCTTCCAAAGGTCAAACTCAGCATTCATTGCACAAATTTGAATTCAAATTTCCCCTCTCTTGGGCACATTTCTCAAATCTTGCACATGCATCAACCACTCACCACTTGACAAGTGTCTTCCTCTTATTTGTCCAATCTTAGTCCCACATCCTTCATGTTTGGCACTCTTAGCATTTGAAAATCTTTAAATAGAGGCTTCATCCTCAAGCAAATCCTCCATAATCTCCACAATCTCTTGCAAAGTCACTCTCCTTGAGAACTGATTTTTCCCATCTTAGCATTCCATACCATTCTTCATAGCAATTTCATCACTAGCTTATTTATCAAGGATTGAGAAAGGGCTATTTTCAACAATAGCACCAATCCACTATGAAATAAAGTTTTGATTATGTTTTATATGCTTACGTTTCATTATCTTTGTTTTATCTAGTTTGCATATTTTATCATAGTCAAGTATTTTATAGGGATGTTAAATCTAATGTTTTTCAAAGGACTAACATGATAATATTATGCTAAGATTGTTAACCATTTGCAGATTTGATGTCCACACATATATCCATTAAATTAGCTTTCATGACAATGTTGATTTAAGGAAAATTAGAAAATATGTCTATAAATAGACTAGTCTCCTACTTGTCAAAAAGCTAAAAAAGAACATTTATGTTTAAGGAAGTTTTTCTTATTCAAACTTTATTTTCTAGTTATTATACACATGCCAACTTTTTTTTTATTTCCTCTAACCTTGACTAAGTTGCTTGATCAATCAATATAGTTAGTAGTTTGAATTCATATGTTACCATTTAATAAATATTATAAATTTTTGTATTTTAAATGAAATTATGCATGCCTTAATTTTTAGACTTTACCCATGCAACCCTTCTTCATTAATACTTCTTAAACTTTGTTTCCAACTATATGTTTTCTAGCTAGAAGATCACTAATAACTTTCCTTCACTAATAAGACCCTCTCTTTCACTTCTTATAATTAGTAGGGAAATTTTTAGGGAAATGCTAAGCCACATTTAGGAGAGGTACACCCTTATAATTACGCCGAGAGGGTTCTATCAGTCACAATAGGGGATCAAAAAACTTGAGTACATAAAAAAGAAATGGCAGTTACAGGGAAGATGGAAGTGGAAGACGAAGCACCATCATGGTCATCGGTGGAGGTGGATGGTAGTGGAAGCGAAAGACAAAGCATGATCATGGTCATCGTTGGAGGTGGATCTTAAACGATAGGCAAGGGTAGTGGAAGAGTCGTCCGATCTATTAAAAAGAATAGCCAAGTTCGTGATGCTACTATTCATGTCTTCCTTTGTGTTTGCTGTGCAAACTTTTTTTTACAGTAGAGAGCCGAGTTGTGTAGAGAGTGAGAGAAAACACTGTCAGGAAGAAAAGTGAAGGAAACGTCCAGCACAAGATGGCAATGGAGATGAAGCTGAGTTTTTCGCTCTGGTGGACAGAATCAATGCAATGCAAAAGCTCTATAAACAGAGTTTTGATCTCAATGTTGATGCCACAGAGTAGAAATCTACAACATTACGATTTTCTCACTCTTTCTAAATATAATGTATTACTTTACTGTTTTTAATGGCAATAATTCTAAATATAATGTATTATTTTACTGTTCATTAATGGCAACAATCATGTTTCACGGTGGCTACTTTAGTCTATTAAAAGAAATTTTTGAAGTCCATTTGAGGATCGAACTGACCAGAGAAAGGCAGATTGGAGGACGTGCATATCAGATTTTATCGATCCTCATATATTCCTTCCTTTCCATTATAGGTCTATTTACTTCGTCATTATGTTCTGTCAACATTGTTCTTTAAAATAAAGGAATACAAGGACAATGTTTTTTTCAGGGGTAAATGAGAGAAGAGATGACAGTGGTGTAGACTTGGCTTTGGCAAACTGCAGCTTCTCCATCGAATTTTACAGTAGATTTTAGGAGGAAAGACATCAATGCCTGCACAACGCTTTCACTGTTGGAGTTGCAACTAAACAATAGAAGCAACAATCCTGTAAGAGGGGTTTCTATATATCATAATTTTGATGCAACCTTATTTCTTCACTCGCAGTGTATTTTTTAGCAGCATCAACCATTCAAACTTTTTGAGCAGCACCAAGTTTCTGAGTCTGAATGTTTTGAAGTTGTGTATGAAAATGAAAATTTTGAAGTGAGTTGCGGTTCAGGTGTTAATCAACATTTTGGTGCAGACAGGTAGGATGCTGGGAAGTGGAATCGTCTATAGACTTGCTATCAAATTTGCTCGAATCCAAGTAAAGATCATCGCTCTGTTATTATAGTTGTTGCAGGAGCAAATACATTGTCCATTTCACAAGCGCCTCATTTTGCTGCAGACATTATTATTTTCTTCCAATCTTCCTCCATTCTTTTCTCGCTGAGTTCCATATTCATCTTCTCTTCCTCACCCACTGATGATGCATTCTTTCCCTGCAAAACACAAAAAATATCCTCTTGGAATCCAAATTGTTTGTGGGGACATTGCTTTTTTCAGGGGTATCAGGTACCCAATGGTCCCCATCATTGTTTTGATTACTTCGAAAAAATATTCCACTGTAAAAGCAGACCTTTGTTGTTCTTTCTTATATTTGCTGTAGGTTAGGGTTTTTCACCATTCAATTAAGCTGGTAACACTGTCTATTCACCACATGTATTGTAATTCACTCTGTTGCCAATTTAGAAGAAAATGTGATCATGAGACATTTATTGTTGAAAATGCAATTATTAAAGTCATATTAATTTGTGCAATAAAAATTGGAGGTGAATAAATTAACTATACAAAAAAAATTGGAAGTGAATAAACAAGACACAATTACATTTTGATTCCTATTTATCTACAAACAGTAGAAGACTCTGAAAAATAATACCATTAAATTTTTCTATTTGTATGATAGAAAATAATTTATGGAATTTTATTATATTAACTTTTGAAAGATAAAACATATTGATTTTGTAATCATGAGGAAAATAAAAATAATAATAGGAAGATAAAAAATCATATGTTAATATTGTGAGACGTTGAATCACATCTTCAATCAAATTACTGTTAATTTACAATGCATAATCAAATATAAATATTTGAGAATTGAAATATTTAAAAGTGCATTTTAGAAATGGAAATATTAAATATTTTTTCTTTATGATAATCCAAAAATATATATATTAAATATAATCTTTGCAACTATACAATGCCCATTCTCAAATTACACAATTCAACTTTTAAATATTAAGTTTAAGTATAAAAGATATATTCTAAATTTACTATTGCATATAAAAAAATAAGTTTCTAAATTAATATAAGCTAGAGTTTCTAAATTTTAAGAACTTAAGTCTAAAAGAAATATTCTAAATTTACTATTTCATATAAAAATAAGTTTCTAAATTGATATATTTAAAACTTAAAATATTGAAAAACTTTAAAAATTACTATTTCATATAAAAATAAGTTTCTAAATTGATATATTTAAAACTTAAAATATTAAAAAACTTTAAAAAAGAAAAGTATCTTTGATGTCATTGTAAAATATTTTTTCATAATAGAATGGAAAGAAAATTATAAAAAGATGAAAAACAACTATCTTTTTTTAAAAACTCTAAATGAATGCATTTAAAATTGAAAAATTAGAAAACTAAATAATAAGAAGATATTCTAAATTTACTATTACACGTAAAACATATTTAATATTTAAAAAAAAAACACATTTCAAAAAGGAAAAAACATTTATATTGTAAAGTCATAGATATATAATATAAAATTAATTTTTAATAATTAAAATATTTAATATTATAAGTATTTAGTTAAATAATTTATTATAAAATTTAAGATTAAAATTTTTTAAAAATAAAGTTATATAAATTAAATTAAATTAAATTTAGTTATACTCTAAATCTATAGCCCATAATCTAACACTATTTTTAAACCCCATTACTAACTCTAAATCTATATATAACCCTAACCATAACCATACTTTTAAAATTAACACTAATTCTAATTGTAACCCTAACCATAACCATACTTTTAAAATTAATGCACACTAAATTTTATCATAAAATTAGGGTTAAGGTTCAATTAGAATTCTAAGATAAAGCTTGAAGTTAGGGTTAGGGTGATTGGAGTTAGATCAAGGTTACAATTAGGGGTTAGTGTTCAATTAGGGTTAAAGCTATGTTAGGGTTAGGGTTCTTGATTAGGGTTTAATTATGGTAAGGGTTAGGTTAGGGTTAACATTAGCTTTATATGATAGCTTGGGGTAAAGGTTATGGTTAGAGTTAGGAATCAACTAGGGTTAGGAACAAATAGGGTTTCGGTTAAATTTTGGGTTCAATTAGGGCTAGAGTTTAATTAAGCTCGGGGTTCAATTAGGGATAGGGTTATGATAGTGTTAGGGTTCTAGATTAGAGTTTAATTATGGTTAGGGTTAAGTTAAATTTCAATTAGGGTTAGGGTTAATAGTAGGGTTATACGATATAGCTTGGAGTAAAGGTTGTGGTTAGGATTAGGGTTAGGAACAAATAGAGTTTGGGTCAATCAGGGCTAGAGTTTAATTAGGGTTAGGGTTCAATTAGGATTAGGGTTAAGGTGAGGGTTAGGATTTAATTACGGTTAAGGTTTGATTAAGGTTAGTGTTCACTTAGGTTTATGGTTAGGGTTCAACTATATCTATTTTAATTAGGGTTATAGTTAGTGTTAGGCTTTATTTATGGTTAGGGTTAGGGTTCAATCAAGGTTAAGGTTACGTTAGGGTTCTATTAGGGCTAAGGTTATGTTAGGGTTAGGGTTCTTGATTAGAGTTTAATTGTGGTTAGGGTTAGGTTAGGGTTCAATTAGGGTTAGGCTTACAATTAGGGTTATACGCTATGGGTCAAGGTAAAGGTTACAATTAGGGTTGGAGTTAGGGTTAGGACTCAACTAGGGTTAGGAAAAAATAGGGTATATGTTAGGGGTAAGGTTTCAATTAGGGCTAGAGTTTAATTAGGGTTCGGGTTCAATCAGGGCTAGAGTTTAATTAGGGTTAGGGTTGAATTAGACTTAGGGATTAATTAGGGTTAAGGTTTGATTAGGGTAAGTGTTCAATTAGGGTGCTTAGTGTTCAAATATAACTATTTTAATTAGGGTTATAGTCAGCGTTAGGTTTTAATTATGGTTAGGGTTAGGGTTCAATCAGGGTTAGAGTTAGGTTTAAGGTTAGGTTATGCTAAGGGTTCAATTAAGGTTAGTTTAATTAGGGTTATAGTTAGAGTTCACTTATTGTTAGGGTTTCGATTAGGGTTCAATTAAGGTTATGGTTAGTGTTACGGTTAGGTTTAGGGTTGAAATAGAATTATGATTTGATTAGGATTTAAGGTTATGATTAAGGTTTGATTAGGCTTATGATTAAAATTATTTTTTAATTAGGGTTAGGATTAGGGTGGTAATTAATTTAGTGTTAGAATTTTAAATTAGGGTTCATGTAGGGTTAAGGTTAATTTTAAGGTTGGTTAGGGTTAGATTTCAATTAGGGTTAAAATTAGGATTAGGGTTAGGGGCTCAATTTAGGTTAGGGTTCAAGGATAAAGCTTAGTGTTAGGATCAAGGTTAGGGTTATGGTTAAATTAGGGCTAGATTTTAAGTTATTTTAGATTTAGGGTTCTTGATGAAGGTTTAATTATGGTTAGGGTTGGGTTAGGGTTCAATTAGGATTAGGGTTAAAATTAGGGTTATAAGATATAGCTTGGGGTAAAGGTTATGGTTGGAGTTAGGACTCAACTAGGACTGGGAATAACTAAGGTTTAGGTTAGAGTTGGAGTTCAATTATGTCTAGAGTTTAATTAAGCTTAGGGTTCAATTAGGGATAGGGTTATGATAGGGTTAGGGTTCTTGATTGAGTTTAATTATGATCAGGGTTAATTTAAGTTTAAATTTGCATTAGGGTTAGCATTAGGGTTATATGATATAGCTTGGGGTAAAGGTTGTGGTTAGGATTAGGGTTAGGGTTAGGAATCAGCTAGGGTTAGGAACAAATAGAGTTTGGGTTAGGGTTGGGGTTCAATCAAGGCTAGAGTTTAATTAGGTTTAAAGTTAAGGTGAGCATTATGATTTAATTAGGGTTAAGGTTTGATTAGGGTTAATTTTCACTTAGGGTTATGGTTAGGGTTCAACTATAGTTATTTTAGTTAGGGTTATAGTTAGTGTTAGGCTTCAATTATGGTTAGGGTTAGGGTTCAATCAGGGTTAAGGTTAGGGTTCAATTAGGGTTAAGGTTATGTTAGGGTTAGGGTTCTTGATTAGACTTTAGTTATGGTTAGGGTTAGCTTAGGGTTCAATTAGGGTTAGGCTTAAAACATTAGGCTTACACAATATAGGTTGGGGTAAAGGTTATGATTAGGGTTGGGGTTACAGTTAGAACTCAACTAGGGTTAGGAACAAATAGGGTTTAGGTTAGGGTTAGGGTTCAATCAGGGCTAGAGTTTAATTAGGATTAGGGTTCAATTAGGGCTAGAGTTTAATTATGATTAGGGTTCAATTAAGGTTAGAGTTATGTTTAGGATTACAATTTAATTAGGGTTAAGGTTTGATTAGGGTAAGTGATCAGTTATGGTTAGGGTTTAGCTATTGTTAATTTAATTAGGGTTATAGTTAATGTTAGGATTAAATTATGGTTAGGGTTAGGGTTCAATCATGGTTTGAGTTAGGTTTATAGGTTAGATTAGGGTTAAGGTTTAATAAAGGTTACGATTAATGTTTGGTTTCAATAATGGTCAATCTTTAATTAGGGTTACAATTATGTTTCAATTAGGTTAGGTTTAGGGTTTAGGTTCTAAGATAAACCTTGGGGATAATGTTAGCGTTAGGGTTGGCATTAGGGTTAGGGTTCAATTATTGTAAAGGTTAGAATTAAATTAGGGATATGTTTGTAGGATAAAGCTTGAGGTCAAGATTGTGATAAGATTTGAGAAAAGGGTTAGAGTTCAATTAGGGTTCAAATAGGGTCAAGGTAAGGGTTCAACTGAGGTTAGGATTATAGTTAGGTTAGGGTTGTGGTTTAGTTAGGGTTAGGGTTTAATTAGATTTAGGGGTCAATTAGGGTTATAATTAAGATTCTAAGACAAATATTTGATTCAAGGTTAGGGTTAACCCTATTGTTAACTTTAACTATAATCCTAACCCTATGCATAATGTTAACCCCAATCCTAACCCTAATCTTAGCAAAAAACCTAATTAAACACTAACCCTAATGTTATTTGAATGTTAACCATAGTTTAACCCTAACACTAACTCAAATATTTCCACTAATTCAACCCTAACCATAACACTAACTTAAAGGTTTTTCCCTAATTGAATCCTATTTTAACCTTTACCCTAACCCTAATTAAAATTGAACCTCAACCCTGTTGTGCCCTTAGCACACACGCCCCGTTCGGAGCGGGGACCCTCTTTTCTTTTGCCTGGTCGGGTCGTTTTGGGGGCTACCTCATTTTGCGTGCCCCACTTTTGATGTTTCAGATGGTTGATGTTGCCCCAATGTTCCATCGTAAATCGATCATGCCTCCACTTTTTGGTTTTTACTGCATTTCTGGGGCCTCAGGGAGTCTCTCTGGCATTTTGGCCCTAAGATGGCCTCAGGCGCTGCCGGGCCCGGGCATCCGGGGTTCCCTAACTGGATTTCCTCCCTGGGATTGTTGTTTCCTACGGCGTCCACTAGGCGTCCTTCCGGATCCCGGGGTTTGATCCACCTCTCGCTGTTGAAACTTGTTAAAATCTTCCTGGCAGAATTCTGACCTCCGGGCCTCGAGCCTAGGAGATTTGTCTCCGGGGTTCTGTCTTGGTTTCGCCATCTGCGATGGTGAACCTCCTGCGATGACCCACCTCCCAGGTCCCACCGTCATCTTTGCCATCTGTTGTGTGGTGTCTTCCACTGAATGTCGTGGGGTCTTCCGGGCCTGGCCATCCGGAGTTCCGTTAACAGAATTCTGTGACAGTTCCACCATCCTCGACAGCGAATCCCTACTGGCTTCCCGCCCTCTGGGCCCCGAGCTGCTCCTCACCATTGCCGTTTAAACCAACGAGTAATCTTCAAATGGCGGCCATCACGCCATGTCTTTATAGCCGCCGGATCTCAGAGCTCTCGCCGCCGTCGCCGTCGCCGACCTATTTTCAAATTCCACCAACCTTTTCCCACGGCTGTACGAGCATTTAATGAAGTCATTCATGGCGGTTTGGGTATAAAAGCCTTATCCGGGCAATCATTATCATTTTGTAGAATTGGAGCGAATTCAAGAAGCCATCATCTGGAGCCCACCGCCTTTAACTACATCGCTATCATCGCCCTCGGCATTAGTCCGTTGACCGTGTGTGGATCCCACGTCCCCCGCCTAGCATATTTTGAGGTAGGCCATCCACTCGCCCTCCCGACCATCATTTTCATGATTTTTTGAAACATTAAAATAAATGAAGAATCCCTAGGAGAGCATAGATTGATAGAACACCAAATGGCGCACCAAACCCACGTCTTGGAAAATTAGCAAAACCCATAGAAATGACCTCGCCGCCGATTCGGGACTTCTCCCTATCGTGGCTGTTCTTCGCGCAGGGAAAACGTCCACTCCGGGCCTGAAACTCGTCTTCGCCATCAAAATTCTAATAACTTCAAACATTCGCTGGCGGCAATCCCCCTCTCCAGGCCCGTTTGTCGGGTTTCCTTCCTCGGATTTTCGTGTGCCTTTTGCCGCGCTTGAATTGCAAACCTTCTCCTGCCTCCCGGCTTCCAGACCCCGACATGTTCCTCGCCGTCTAAACTTGGAAATCGAGCATGTGTCATTTGGTCACCCCAGAGTTCCATCCCCAAAGTTCCGCCTGATTTTCACCGTCTACGACAGAATTTGTCCTCCGGCTTCCTGCCTCCCGGGCTCCGCCCTAGCTCTCGCTATTAGTCTTTGGCAATATGATGTGGTTAATTCGTTGACGCCTTTGAGCCCCGGATGTCAGGCCTCCGTGCCTTATTTTCCGCTGTTCCCTATGGCGAATTCTTTCGGTGAACATTCTGATTCCGCCCGACCCCCAGGCTCTGACCTTTTCCCCACCATTGGCTTCTCCTTTTGAGTCCTAGGCCATTCGCTACCTAGGTCCCGGGTCTTGCACTTCCATTCTTGGAAGTCCAACATTTTCCTTCCATTAGGAAATCTTGCCCCACCTTTTTACCACCTGGGCTCCGAGGCGCCGTCGGCCGTGGAGTATCCCTAAGTCTTCTAGCTTCTGTCTGTTCTCCGGGCCCCGTGTCCCGTGATTCCGCTCTACGCGCCCTGTTCCAAACAGAGGTTCCTGCTCGGCCTTCAGCTCTCTGGGCGCCAGTGTCCGGACTTCCGTCCTCAGAAGTCCGCCTCTCGCCCACCGCTGCTAGCGAAAATTGCCCTCTGGCGCCCTGACCTTTGGGCCCCAACATGTCAATTGCCGCTGAACTTAAATTATAAACCATGCTACTAGACCTCCTCTGTCATTGGACTTCCTTTCCCAGACTTCCGCTTGGTGTTTCCCGTCCTACCCAGCGAAGTGCGTACGCCTTCCCGATGTTGCCGGCCCGAGCCCTCAGAAGTGAATTAATATATGCCGGCCGTCCTTTGGTCCCCCGGGCCCCGACCCTCAGACTTCCACCTCTGGATTTCCGTCTGATGTCCGCCGTCACCAACTGCCATCTCCCGACAGCTTTCCAGCCTGAAACCTCTGAGGCCCCTTAAATCCATCCAAACGATCCTAAAATGAGAATCCAACTTCGACCCATGTCCCAAATTTTACTCTTCTCCATCATGAGTCTCCTAAAACATTAAAATTTGGCCAAGAAGGGCCTCAAGGAGTTTTTCGTTGCGTTTTCCCTTCCAAACAGCATTCCTGCCAGGGAAGTCCGGCCCTCCAGGCTCAGATTGTCCAAATGCCTTGAAATGAAGATCAATAACGTCTAGAGATAAAATTTATGATATACTTAATTGATTATTTAGATGTTATTTTCGAGATATGGACTAACATGAATGCTTTTGATATTTTATTGTGCTGACCCTGCCCTTGCTTGCATAATATATGGAATCAGGCGCAGGAACTTCAGGGGCATCTGCCGAGAAGGACAAGGGTAAGAAGTCAGGAAGGACCCCTTGGGGAAAGGAAGACAAAGATCAAATGAAGTATCAGTTCTAGGGTGAACTGCTCCACTCCAAGGTCACAACAGACTGGAAGGAAATTACGGACACCAATATTGGTCAGGTAGATATAGATGAATTCACACAGAGGGTCAGGGTAAACCTGACAACAAAGAATGCTAGATTAATACGGCCGAGTGGAATACCCAAGGCTGACGGTTTCCCTCCGTCTCTTGTGGCACCTGAGCTGGTCATGGCTTGCCGAGAAGCCTATCAAACTGACACTAGAACTATTGTGGATAAGGAGGGAAACATCCTCGTAGACATGTCGCCAGAAGGGACCACTAAGACATTCCATATTCCCACGTTCTAATAGATGGAGGTCCCCACGTTAGAAGATGCTAGGTGGCGTGGGATGCTAATCGAGCAGGGTGCAAGAAGTCAATAAATCTGCATTGGCTTAAGGAAAAAAGGGGCAGCGCTGCGAAGGTTCCCTAGGAACTCTTCCATAGTGATTTCCATGAGGATTACCATGACCTGGTAACCATGCTGAGTAGGGTCATGGGTCTTCCAATGGCCGCCTACTTCCAAGAGTGGATGACCTATTACATTGAGCAAATTCTGTAGGGAAATGAGGATGTTACAACTAAGGTCTCATTCTACTGGGGCAGAATTATAAGCAACTGCTTCCACGAGTAGTTTGTCAATGTGAAAAAGAGCTCCAAATTCTACATGACCTCCTACCTCGTCTACTCCCTGGCAGATCAAAGATAATACAACGAGTTATTTGTGGCACCCGATCAGGGGCAGAAGCGAGGACTCAAACTGTTTGACAAGTACCTGCAGCTCCAATACCAGAATTTCAAGAAAGAATATTGCAGAGTCAATGACACCTTCACTGGCCACATCATCAGATTGATCGCTGGAGACTTCGAGAGGAGTCTCTCACAGCGCCAGGGTGCTATTAAAAGAATATGCTTTTCTGTTCATCTAGTTCCCAAAGTTTATGTACATACAGGCCCAGGGCTTCTCTCAAAGGCCGAATAGATTGCCTCGCTATCCCAATGACAGAATCATCCTCCTGGAACTTTCTCGACAGCTCCAACACATCTAGGCAATCTTCAGCAATAAGCACATTGTGGGGATCTCCTACCCCATGACCCTTGGCTAGGGCCTGTATTGACTGCAGACGTCTCAATGTGCCAGCAACTCTGAGAAGGAGTTGAAGGACTACCATTTCTACTGGTAAACTGCTCACCCAAGGATGGACCCACATGGCCATGTCAGAAAAGCACTAGGGCCAGCATATGCCCACCAATATCACATTGAAGATTTTTGGGCTGACTGCCGGGATGACAAAGAAGTGCTCACAAGGCACTACATGTGCATGACCATGCAGTTCTTGAGAAGAGTGCAACCATTCCCGGTACCTGACCAGGTCGAGGAGGATGAGTCCACGATCATGCACCTGAGGTACCCTACAGTTGCCAACCTACCAATACCGTCAATTGACTGGGATGAACAAGAGGTCGATGACCTAGACACCATCACCTAGCTAATTATAACTTGCACCAGGGAGTGGATTGATGGGTAGGTGGCATATCTAAAGTGGCAAGGCGTAGTCTTGACCTATGAAGGGCTCAAGAGCGAGCCAAGTGCCATGGAGGACGTTGCTGCCACCACGTCAACTGGCGGGACCTCCAAGTCTCCTCCTGTCACTAGGTCCCAGAAAGGAAAGGAGCGAAGACCGCGCAGTCTCCAGATCCCAAGGAACAAGCGAAGAAAGAAACGGGAGGCTCATCTCCTAAAAGGCTTAAACAAGCGGTGGGTGCGGAAGAACCCTGACCTCCATTGGCTCTCTTTGTCCCTCTTGTTGCACTGCCCATCTCCCTGACTATGGTCACCGCTTCTCCACCGGTAGTGGACATTTTTGTCCATCTTGCCCCTTCACCCCTGGCTGGGTAAGTAGTTGTCATTGATTCCTCTTCTCGCATGAACACTCCCCCTTCCTCTGCTACCATGTCTCCAATTACATCCCTCCCTCTGGCAATAATAACATTGCCTATTCCCACTGCCACTATGCCCGAAACTCTTATGAGACATATGCAAAACCTCCCCCCCTGAGCTTTCCCAGATCTTAATGAATCCAACTCTCCAAGTAGCCCTTGCCTAGGTCCTTGCAACTGCTCAACCTTCACAACCACCAACAGGGCCACTAGCTATGGAAACCACAATGCTTATCTCAAAGGAATTGGAGGAGCGAGAGCAAGAAGCCTCAAAGTCTATCGAGAAGGAGGTTGATGAGTATCACGAGCACCCTGAGTATGAGCATCAAATCATTGATAGGGTGGTCTATGCGGAGGAGGAGATGGGATCTTCCAAGAGTGGAGATGAAGAGGGTGGCTCGGGTGTGAAGGAAATCATCCAAAATTTCGATGAGGACCTTGAGGAGGAGATGGCACAACAGCTAAAGAACGTTGGGGAGGAAACAAAAGAGTCACCACATGGTGAAGAAGGGTAGCCGCTAGAAGAACAACAGATAAAAGATTTGACTGCGGCTGAGACCCATGCTGTCAAAAGCCCCAAGGCCGAGGCTACTGAAGAGAAGAAAGAAGAAGAAGCAGCAAAAGAAGAAACTCCCATCCAACAATTATCCACCAAGCTACCTGTTAAATGCCTCATATTCGTTCATGACTTTAACGAAGAAGAAGAGGATGCTACCAAATAGAAAGGAGAAACCCAAAAGGGAAAAGAGGCAAAAGTCTTGCCTTTGACTGAAAAGGGCGAGGGTAGCCGTGATTTGCCTAAGGGGAAGTCTGCTATGCCTGATTGGTTAGAAAGGCAACTCGAGAAGATGACCCCAGTGCTGAAGGACCCAAGGGCGAGGTTGGAGGCCATCTTGGCTGATTCCAAGATCATGACAAAGAAGGAGAAAAAGCCCAAGGTCCGATCCAAGATAATAATGGAGGCTTCCGGCTCCCGAGCAGCACAAATTGCAATGCCTACTATTGGCTAGGCAGAGGTGAGTTATAATATCTCCACCATTGACTTAGGGACAACAACTAGAGAGCAAAAGGTTGAGCACCTTGAGGAGTCGGTGGCCACAGTAGTGCACCTGATAAAGCAGGACAAGGTCTCCAAGGATGAGCTCAAGGCGCAGGTTGCAACATTAACAAAATTCATATAGCAATGGTCCTTAGTGGACGACCTGCCCACCACCTCCATGGTCGTGCCACGGTTGATGTCCAAGGAGCAAATAGATAAAATGGAAAGAAGGAAGAATTTGGAGAAAACTACCAAGGATTGGTTCCAACAAGTCACATACGTCAGAAATATGGGAATCACTAGGGCTGTGCAGATAGCCAACAACTTCTTAGAATTGATACAATCTCTGGAGAGCATAAAGAGGCTCTGCACCAATTTCCCCGCAACCTACAACTCCACCTTCCCAAGGATCGAAGCTGTCCTTCAAATGCCCAAGGCCACGTGGGAGGAGAAGCTAGAACTTAAAAAAGAAGATCACTAGCTTTTAAATGTGTGGTGCAGAGACTTCGACAACCGGAAGGAGAGGTTGGAGCAAATCATAAGCAAGGTTGATCCAGATATTGAATGGATCAAGAAAATTCAGGCGGAATGCGCCCAATATCTTAAGCTGATGACGGGCTATGATATGCCCACAGTACAAATGGATCCAGAGAAGATCAAACCATACTTCTAGGAGAAGATGAAGGACAAGACAGCTGGAGAAGTCACAATGGAGTTCCTGAGTTTTACTTCCCACGCCTTCGACCAATCAGAGTTGTTTAGGGATCAAGGCTCAAAATATGATGAAGATTGGAAAAGGCTGGAAGAAAATGCTAAGGAATGGAGCTACCAGGCATTGCGATGTGAAATCCTCGAAATAGACAAGCTCCAAGCACTCATCCTCAAACACATAGAACACACAGCTTCCGAGGAGCAGGAGGACAACCCAGCCAAAGATGAAGACCTTCCTGAAGAGTAGCTATAGCAAAGGAAACAATAATTTGCTAAATGACGAAAGAGCTATAGTGCCATCAGCTAGAAGACAAAATAGGGAAAGGACAAAAATATAATTTTAAATTGAGATCTATTTGGGGGTATGTGAAACCCTATTTTGTAATGAATCTTGGCCACACAATGAGAATGAATCTTGGCCATTCATTTAACTTTTGGAAAAATTTAAATAGGGCACTCCTCTCATTTGCAAAGAGAGAGTTTGGTTGTTGTAAAGACATGCTGCAGAAATCTATAAGAAATAGCATTGACTTGGTGTATTTTCTTAGTTTCTCCCATGTTGCTTGATTCATTCTCCAATGTTAGATGTTTGACTTAGATCTTATTGCTGTTAGTTAGCTGTCTTATTTCTTTGGATAAATCTTAGGAATGCTATTGGGTGATTGTGAAAATTCCTGCCTTAGTGATGATCCCTTAGTCCATACTTTTTGCTGTTTGCTGATGGTAGATAGTTGTGCAAAGTTAGCCTGGACTTGATTTTAAAGCTGCTCCAAACATTTACCTTTGATTCATGCATGCATGTGGTGGATGAAGGATGAAATATGTGCAACCCTCAGAAGATAGCACAATTTCCATGATACTGTGAAATCCCTGGTTAAGTGGGATATTGTTTTGAGGAATTGTCCATTGCAGGAACTCCATTGTCACTATTCATGGCAAGCTTCAGACTTAGAAACTTTTCCTCTCCTTCACCCTTTTTCCTTTTTTTTTTGTAACTAACCTATGCTAAGGTTCATTGCACATTGTAAAGCCAAATCCAACAACTAAATGGAGTCCAAGATTGCTGTTTTAACCTATAGCCTGTGCACAATAATTTCCCATCCTAGGAGCTCCGTTTCAAGATCCAACTTCCATGCTTTGTGTCTTTGCATTGTATTTTCTGTAAGATCGCCTTGTGATTCCAGCAAATCACATCAAACTACTGAGGTATCCAAGCATTATCATGACCTGACATCCGAGAGACCTTGGGATAGTGTTCTGCAATTTGATTGTGGAAGATTGTCTTTCAAGAGAGGTAGTGCACCTACGCACTGCCTGTGTTGAAAAGTGCATAAAAACACATCAACAGAACTAGCGCTAGAAGGAGGGCAACATTCAAAATACTAAGTTACAGGATAAAGTGAAGCTAGATCGAATAGGATCATTCTCCCTGGAAAGATTTCAAAGAGTTTTACGGTCAATTCCAAACAAGGGAGAATTCGAAGAATTGCAGCCTCCCACGAGGGCAAAGCGGGCTCACGGGGGTAGCGTTGCCTCTTCCTCTTCCTCCATTCCATCTGCCTCCATCCCATCCTCACTTTCATTTGGTTGGCCTTCATATTCCACCCAACCATCTCAAACTGCATTTGCACCTCCTATCTTCGGCAGCCAGGGGATTGCTCCTCTCCCGGCCCTTCCAACCCAAGGCATAGTCCAGGTAGCCATAGCTCAAGGGCAATCCCATATTGCTATTGTATTGCAAATACAGCCTCAAATTCCCGTTTTCCAATAGCAAGTACCACCTCCGCCACCCTCTATGGCTTGGTTAGTGCATAACCCTTCGCCGATACATTTTGTTGTCTACAATGATATGCCCAAGAATCTGGAGGGCTTTTGTTTGAAGTTCCATTCGCGTGATCTGCAAAGAACAGCTGAGGAGCATATCAAAATATTCGAGACAATGATCACCAAAATGCATGTCAACCATGAAGACATTGCTTGCCATCTTTTTTCGCATTCATTGGGGGAAGAGGCTTTCTATTGGTATATCAACCTGCCGAGGGGATCCATTACCTCATGGAACCTGATGAAGAATGCCTTCCTGCAGAAATATAAGATCCCCATCAACCCTTCGGAGCTTTACCAATAGTTCATGTTTGTCAGAAGGGAGGTCAATGAACCTATTGGCTCCTTCAATGACTGCTTCCATTGGGCTCATACAAGGCTTCAGGATCCGTACGTCCATGATGATGCAACAGCTCTTCTGGCCTACTACGCAGCACTAGACAACCTCACATCGGCCTTGGTGAAAAGGATGCACCCACCACCCGTTACCCTATTGGCCGCCTATGTAGAAGCCATTGTCGCTAGTGCGGACTTGGGGCAAAATATCTCTGGCCCGCTGCCTTCTTTGGGGTCGGTGGCCCACCCAATGTAGATTTAGGGGCTTAATCAGGCATTTGCTCATGAAACCCCTCTTATGAACCAGGTGCCTCAATTGCCTATGGTGCCACATCCAGGGCAGCCATTAAATTATGCACCTCCCGCGCCTTCCTATTTGTAGCCCCATCAGCAATACCACTACTCTCAGGCTGCTCCATAATAGCAGGCATACTCCCAACAACCCCATGCACCATTGTACCTCTCAGGACTAGAGTTTCCTCTAGCCTATTAGAATCAGCCGGCAGCCCCGCCCGCTTTCCTCCAAAATCTGGCGTCATCACCTGGGAGCACAACTGAGAAAGACAAGTTAGAAGAACTGACTGAAATGATAAAGAAAATGTCCACAGAAATGACACACCTAAAGAACCAGAATAATCAGTTGCATGCCTCCCAGTGCAATTTCCAGGCCAATCTCAACCGGGATAATTGAGACAATAGGGATAGTAGGGATAATCATGAAGTGGGCACTTCATCTGGGCAGAATTATGAGAGGGGGAAAAACACCAATCAAAATGCAGAAAGAAAACCTTCTCAGAGGTAGAATCGCACGTGGAAGACTAGACCCAATAATGGCGATGTCCCTATGCCTTTCGATCAGCCGACAAGCAACGACAAAACATCCAGCAGGGTATATCTGGCCGAAGCAGTCTTGTCCGGATGGTGTCGACTTCACAAAACCAGCAGACATTCTGAGTTGGATTGTCTCGAGTTCCAGATAGCTGCTGAAATCTTCCAGCTAGAGGTACAAAATACAGTCGACAATGCCAACTGCAGGGACATCATCCCATCTGAGCCCTACATTTCCTCCTGTCTCATGGTTAATCAAGCGCCATTCCCATGAGGTGACCGTAACGAGCCCGAAGTTGAGCCTACTCCTATTGAGGATGAAAAAGCGCAAGAGGTAAGTAATGAATAAACCTTGGCTCAGCTCTTTGATTCAGTAGATAATGGTCTAGTAGATGAGGAAGAACCATTTGTAGATGAGGTCCACATGTTCCATCAATGGTCGAGTTCCTATTTCCTTAGGAATAGATAGGCGGGTGGACCATTTACAACTTCTACCCCGCCAAACAATTTCTCCACCCCGCCTGATCCCAACACCAGCAATAATCTTGGGCTTCCTCACATACCCACCCAATACCTCAACAAGAACGGATTTCAAAACCAGTCGCAAAATCAGCCTCAAGGCCAATCCCAAAATCCATCTAGACAAACGAAGGTCCAAACCCCTAGTTATGTCGTAGGCTAGAATTTTAGCTCAAAAATTGAGCAAATGGGTGAGTATGTAGCAGAAGAGTTCAAGAAAGTGAAAATTAGCTTATCTGTCTTCGAGTTACTCAAAGTTCTTTCTGTGAGACACACCTTTTTTAGGGTCCTTAACAGAACTCCATCTTCGAGTGTGACACAAGAAACACCAGCTAAGAAGGTAACCTTTGAAGAGCCTAGGAAAGAACTGGAGATACAGAATAATACCGGAAGAAGGAACGATGTTCCCATAAATCAGTCAGTAAGTAAGCAAATTGAAAAGGAGCCGTAAAGGACTAATAGGCAGCTTTCTAAAGATCAGCTGTTTAAGAAGACCAGGGATATGGACAATGATAAGAACAAAGGTTAAATAGCTCATATGGACACACCTACGGGCATCCTCCAGGGAAGACTGAAAACTCCCCCTTTTCTTACCACCATTAGGGTCTTTGGGAAGAACCTGCATAACTACCTGCTTGACTCAGGAGTATCTGCCAATGTCATGCCCTCAGCGGTTTGCAAAGCTCTTAGCATCACTCCCACGCCTTCAAAGAGGAAGGTCACCCAGCTGGACAAAACAGAGATCAACATCATGGGTGAAATAAACTGTATCCCGATGTAGATTGCCGTAGACCCACGGATACAATAGGTCATTGATATTCAAGTGGCTGACAATCCCAATGCATATGGAATCATCTTGGGAAGGGAGTTCACCAAGGCACTGAATGGGTATACCGCCACAGATCTTTCTCATACGTGGCTGCCGTGGAAGGGGCTACCAAATCAGATCCGTATCGACTGTGAACCTCGTATGAAGTACATGATCACGGAATACAATAATCTCAGCGAGGTGTTGTTCACTGAGATCGATTTAGGGAATTACCGCCCTTTCACCTACTAAAATGAGATCGGACTTCAGGAAGAACATGCAGATGAAGTGTTACTGGTGTTGTGTAGTCTTTTGACTGATTCCACACGAATGCCCCCAGATATAAAAATGTTAATAGAAGCAGATGATGAGCTAGATAATGATGACGACTGGGGACTACTTAATGGCTTCCAGGAATTCATGGAAAAATGCACAAGGGATTAGCTCAGCCTAGGGACCTGAATGAATTTACAAGATCTCTTGTTGCCAAACTGGTGCAGGGTTCACAATGTTGCACACTCCGAGTTTGATTGTTGCTTATGTCAAGTAGTAGTAGCGCATGTTAGAAAATTAGCTGCTCCTCTGATGGAAATGCCAAAGGAGACGCAGTAGAACCACCTGTTGATCATTACATCGAACCAGAAAAATCCCCTAAGATCACAGAGCCAGCCATCCAGCCGAAAGGGAATAGAAGCTCAATCAGACCCGAAGATAAGGAATCCTCCACATGTTGGACACTCTGATTTGTTGGATCCAAGTGCAGGCAGGGAGCTGGAGCTGGGTTCGAACTCATCAGCCCAACGGGTAAGACATTTCTCGCTGCCCACATATTGTAGTTTTATTGCACCAATAACGTAGCAGAATACGAGACCTTAGTCCTTGGCCTTCTTATGGCCTTGAAGAAAAATGTAAAAATGCTACAAATTTTTAGGGATTCCGAGCTTGTAGTTAAACAGGTCAGGAAGTTGTATTCTTGTCATGACCAAAGACTAACAAACTACAGGCATAGGGTCTCAGATCTCTTAGAGGGCTTGGATGCATTCAACATACAATTGATCCCTCATACATAGAATCACACAGCTGATGCCTTGGCTCAAGCAGCTAGCACGCTACAACCCCTCTCTTTGTCTGGGCTCAAGAAATTCACTGTTGAGCTAACGTCCATGCCATCAGTCCCAGATGATGTTACCCACATGCAAGTCTTCAATGATGACAAGCATATCCTCCAATTCATCATGAGTTCTGATAGTTTCACAGCCCAGATAATTGATGAAGCTGACCCATAGGAGGCCGAATTGGACATAAAGGGGGTTATCAACTTCAAAACCAATATGATCCCCAAGGGTATGGTTCAGCTGGAATGCATATTTGACTTAAATGAGATCAGAGATCAGGATCAACAAATGAAAAAGGAAGCCATAAGCAACCAGTGCAATGCACACAACCTTGGGACAGCCGAGGAGACCAAGAATATTTTTATCGGCAAGGTGTGCACACCAGAGGAAAGAAGGGGAATCACGGATGCGTTGCGGAGGTACCATGATGTGCTGGCATGGAGCTACGAAGAGTTAAAAACATACGACACCTCTATCATTACACACACCATCCCTCTCAAGACTGAAGTGAGGCCATTCCACCAGCGATAGCGCCCTATCAATGCCTTGCTGGAACTTGTCATTTACAAGGAGGTGCAAAAGTTGCTCTCAGCATGAATCATTTTCCTAGTCAGGCACTCCACGTGGGTGGCCAACTTGGTCCCAGTCAGGAAAAAGAATGGGGAGATTAGATTGTGTGTGGATTTCTGCAATCTAAATCGCGCCTCCGAGAAAGACAACTATCCAGTACCTTCGCTGGATGAGGTGTTGCAAATCGTCAACAGCTCCCAGATGATGTCTTTCCTTGATGGGTACTCTAGGTACAACTAGGTAATGGTATAGTATGAGGATCGTCACAAAACGACGTTCACCACTAAGTGGGGGACGTTCGCATATAGGAGAATTCCTTTCGGACTCATCAATGCCGACGCCACTTTCCAATGCGCCATGGACATCGCCTTCAAGGACCTAATTGGAAAGTGCATAATCATCTACATGGATGATTTGACCGTATTTTCTAAAAAGTGGGGCGATCACGTCTCCGACTTATGCAAAGTATTTCAGAGATGCAAAGAGTTAGGGGTTTCCCTCAACCCCAAGAAGTGCATTTTTGGAGTGACTGAAGACTGATTGCTCGGACACATCATTTCAGAGCAAGGAATCTCTATTGATCTGGAGTGCATTGAGTCTTTACTCAAAATTCAACCCCCGGGCAGCAAGAAAGAATTAAAATATTTCTTCGGAAAGATCAACTTTGTCTAAAAATTTATCACAGGTTTCGCAAAGATTGTCAAACCTCTCAATGCCATGCTCAAACAAGACGCGAAAGTTGAATAGACACCTAACGCCAAACAATCCTTCAAAGAATTCAAACGGGCTATCGCTGAGGTGCCTGTGTTAGTTAGCTCGGACTATCTGAAGCCATTCTACATCTACTCATTTACTTCAGAGCATTCCTGTGCTAGCATGTTGACCCAGAAGGATGATGAAGGAAACGAGCACCCGATCACCTTTATGAGTGCTCCCCTCAAGGATGCTGAATTGCGTTATCACAACATTGAAAAGCAGGCGTATGCTTTCGTCATAGGAGTGAAAAAATTTAGACACTATATCCTATGCAACAAGTTGTATGCCATTGTCCCTGACCCAACAGTAAAGACGCTGCTTATGTAGAATGAATTGGGTGAACGAAGGGCTAAGTGGGTCACCCTGCTACTAGAGTATGATATGGAGATCCAACTGATGAAACTGGTGAGAGGGCAGGCACTCACCCACAAAATTGTCGAAACCGCAGCAGAAGCTGAACCTGAACTCACTATGCAACAGTACCAGCTTGAGGATGTCTCCCCCGGAGAGTGGTACCAGAATGTCATCTACTATTTGCTGAACCATAGGTGCCCTCTGCACCTGTAAGGAGTCCAAAAGTAGGCCCTAAGATTGAAAAGTAATGGCTACATGTTACAGGGTTCCATTCTCTACAATAAGAATCATGAAGGCATTTATTTGAGATGCCTTAGCAAGGAAGAAGCAGATCGGGTCTTGAAAGAGTTTCACAACAAATTTGGCATGGGCCATGGTTCGGGTTCTTCTACAACACATCAAATATTGAGAGCAGGGTATTATTGGCCAACCATCTTCAAGGATGCCCATTGCCACGTTTGTTCATGTCACACATGCCAGACCGCTGCCACTAGGGAGAAGAATGCTGCTGTCCCACTGCAGCCTGTGCTAGAGGTAAGGCCATTTGCGCAATGGGGTCTCGACTTCATCGGTCCGGTAAACCCTCCATCATCTGTGGGACACAGGTACATTCTTACCGCTACTGATTATTGTACTATATGGATGGAAGCAATAGTATGTAAACAATGCACAATTGAAGTAGTTACTAATTTTCTAGAAAGTTTCATTTTAAATTGCTTTGGTTGTCCATATGCTTTAGTATGTGATAATGGACCCGCATTTACTTCATTAAAATTTGCTAGTTGGGCATTTGAATATGGAATAGCCCTTAAATTCTCATCCAATTACTACCCTTAGGGCAATGGTCTTGCCGAGTCCACAAATAAAAATCTGATTACCGTGATTAAGAAGCTGCCAGATAGGAATCCCAAGGATTGGCATACCCAGCTCCGTTTCGCCCTTTGGGCTGATCGCACTTGCCACAAGGCTGCCCTTGGCGATTCCCCATTCCACCTTGTTTATGGCCTAGAGCCTATATTCCCCATCCATCTGAAGATTCCTACTCTTCAATTTATCAATAATTTTTATGAAGGAGGAGATCGTAGGGAAGCTCGGTTAGCTGAGCTCTTGCATCTAGAGGAAGTCCGAAACCGTGTAATAGAAAATTTTGCCAAACATCAGGGCGTAGTTAAGAGATGGTTCGACCGCTGAGCCAAGATCAAGGCCTTTAGAATTGTAGATCTAGTCCTATATTGGGACAAGGCCCATGAAAAGAAAGGGGGACACAACAAATTCAACAACCATTGGCTTGGCCCCTTTCAGATAGCTAAGATTTTGGGAGATAATGCCTTCCGCTTGAAGACCCTAACTGGTGAGAATGTCCCATTGCCAGTCAATGGGCAGCACCTAAAGCATTACTTCCAGGCTTGAGCTCTTTTGAGCTCTTCATTGAAAATATTTGTACATAGGTTAGAGTAGTTGCTTTCTTGCTTGTTTGCATTTTATTTGTGTCATTTTTTTTTGTTTTCTCCCTCCCGGTAGTTTGGTTTCGAAAGTTGTTCCCTGCTCCTCTACGGTGGCCATGCTTGCCCGGCAAGCGGTTCACTTTGCTGTCTGTTCTTTGTGTTCTTTGGCTAAACATTCACTCTCGATTATCAGTCTTTGAAAGCTGTCCGTGAATGATTTCCTTGTTTGAACTCTGCTCAGAACTTGACCATTAGCTAGATCTTCTTACCCACATCTTGGATCTCGCACAAAGCACATCATAATAATTTCTGAAGGACTGTACTATGGTTGTTATGACACCCTAGTGAGTGAAAAATCTCAAGTCTGCTCTAGTGACCACTGCAGTCTCAAACCTATAGTACGCTTCAATGCTTGCCTGGTCGAACTAAATGGGAAAAGAGAAGTGGAATATCAAAGCAAAAAGACAAAAAAAAAAGGAACTCTAAAAAGGGAAATAAATGACCATATGGGTGTTCAAATATCTCTACCAGGGCTATGGACACCCGACTGACAGTAGAGCAATATCCATGAGATTGTATCGACAACTCCGTCGGAGCTATGGACGCTTGACTGACAGCGGGGCAATGTCCAGGTTACTTTTGGTGTTAGGCAATTTATGTAGCTCACTCGGTTGAATTGGTAACCCTCGTCACTATCCCTAGGAAATGAATGAACTCACTACACACACACACTTCTGAGATGTCTGGTAAGCTGATCCAATTAAGGATTTTGTCCTCCCAGATTCATCTCTGGAAGCCACTCCTGGTCTGCGAAACCAGAGATTCTGGGTCCTGAATGAGTATTTATCCCTAGAATGCTCGGGAACGTTCCCTAGCGGAGTCGCCATTTGTTGTGCCTTTAGCACACACGCCCCGTTCAGAACGGGGACCCTCTTTTCTTTCGCCTGGTTGGGTCATTTTGGGGGCCACCTCGTTTTACATGCCCCACTTTTGATGTTTCGGATGGTCGATGTTGCCCCAATGTTCCATCATAAATCGATCATGCCTCCGCTTTTTGGTTTTTGCTGCATTTTCAGGGCCTTGGGGAGTCTGGCATTTTGGCCCTAAGACGGCCCCAAGCGTTGCCAGGCCCAGGCGTCCGGGGTTCCCTAACTGGATTTCCCCGCTGGGATTACCGTTTCCTACGACGTCCGCTAGGTGTCCTTCCGGACCCCGGGGTTCGATCCACCTCCCGTCGTTGAAACTTGTTAAAATCTTCCTGGTGGAATCCTGACCTCCGTGCCCCGAGCCTCGGAGATCCGTCTTTGGGGTTCCGTCTTGGTTTCGCCATCTGTGATGGCGAACCTCCTGTGGTGACCCGCCTCCCGGGTCTTGCCGTCGTCTTCGCCGTCCGCTGTGTGGTGTCTTCCGCTGACTGCCGTGGGGTCTTCCGGGCCCGGCCGTCTGGAGTTCTGTTAACAGAATTCTGTGATGGTTCCGCCGTCCTCGACGGTGGATCCCTGCCGGCTTCCCACCCTTCAGGCCCCGAGCCACTCCTCACCATTGCCGTTCAAACCAATGAGTAATCTTCAAATGGTGGCTGTCACGCCACGTCTTCCTGGCCACCAGATCTCGGAGCTCCCACTGCCACCGCCGACCTATTTTCAAATTCCACCAACCTTTTCCTGTGGCCATACAAGCATTTAATGAAGTCATTCATGGCGGTTTGGGTATAAAAAGCCTGATCCAGGCATTATTATCATTCTGCAGAATTAGAGCGAATTCAAGAAGCCATCATCTGGAGCCCACCGCCTTCAACTACGTCGTGATCATCGCCCTAGGCATCAGTCCATTGACCGTGTGTGGATCTCACGTCCCCCGTCTAGCGTGTTTTGAGGTAGGCCATTCACTTGCCCTCCCGACCATCATTTTCGTGATTTTTTGAAACATTTAAATAAATGAAGAATCCCTATGAGAACATAGATTGATAGAACACCAAATGGCGCACCAAACCCATGTCTTGGAAAATTGGCAAAATCCATAGAAATGACCTTGCCGCCGATTTGGGACTTCTCCCTGCCGTGACTGTTCTTCACGTAGGGAAAATGTCCACTCAGGGCCCGAAACCCGTCTTCACCATCAAAATTCTAAAAACTTCAAACATTCACTGGCGGCAATCCCCCTCTCCGGGCCCGGTTCATCGGGTTTTCCTTCCTCGGACTTCCATGTGCCTTTCGCCACACTTGAACTGCAAACCTTCTCCTGCCTCCTGGCTTCTAAACTCCAGCATGTTCCTCACTCTCTAAACTTGGAAATCGAACATGTTTCATTTGGTCACCCTGGAGTTCTGTCCCCAGAGTTTCGCCCAATTTTCGCTGTCTGCGGTGGAATTCGTCCTCTGGCTTCCCGCCTCCCGGGCTCCGCCCTGGCTCTCACTGTTAGTCTTTGGCGATATGATGTGGTTACTTCGTTGACGCCTTCGGGCCCCGGATGTCAGGCCTCCGTGCCTTATTTTCTGCCGTTCCCTATGGCGAAGTCTTTCGGCGAACATTCTAATTCCGCCCGACCCTCGGGCCTCGACCTTTTCCCCACCGTTGGCTTCTCCTTTCGAGTCCTAGGCCATTCGATCCCTGGGTCCCAGCTCCCAAACTTCCATTCTCAGAAGTTCAACTTTCTCCTGCCGTCAGGAAATCTTGCCCCGCCTTTTTACCACCTGGGCTCCGAGGCGCCGTCGGCCATGGAGTATCCCCGAGTCTTCTAGCTTCCGTCTGTTCTTCGGGCCCCGTGTCCCATGATTCCGCTCTACATGCGCTATTCCAAATAGAGTTTCCCGCTCGGCCTTCTGCTCTCAGGGCGCCGGTGTCTGGACTTCCGTCCTCAGAAGTCCGCCTCTTGCCTACTGCTGCTAGCAGAAATTTCCCTCCGGCGCCCCGACCTCCAAGCCCCGCCATGTCAATCGTCGCTGAACTTAAATGATAAACCACGCTACCGGACCTCCTCTGTCGTCAGACTTCCTTTCCCAGACTTCCGCCTGGTGTTTCCTGTCCTACCTGGCGAAGTGCGTACGCCTTCCCAATGTTGCCGGCCTAAGCCCTCGGAAGTGAAGTCCGGCCCTCCGGGCCCGAATTGTCCAAATGCCCTGAAACGAAGATCAATAACGTCTAGAGATAAGATTTATGATATATTTAATTGATTATTTAGATGTTATTTTTGAGATATAGACTAACATGAACGCTTTTGATATTTTATTGTGCTAACTCTGCCCTTGCTTGCAAAATATATGAAATTAGGTGCAGGATCTTTTGGGGCATCCGTTGAGAAGGACAAGGGTAAGAAGTCAGGAAGGACCCCTCGGGGGAAGGAAGACAAAGATCAAATGAAGTATTAGTTCCAGGGTGAACCACTCCACTCCAAGGTCACAATAGACTGGAAGGAAATTACAGACACCAATATTGGTCAGGTAGATATAGATGAATTCACGCAGAGGGTCAGGGTAAACCTGACAACAAAGAATGCCAAATTAATACAGCAGAGTGGAATAGCCAAGGTTTCTGATTTCCCTCGGTCTCTTGTGGTGCCCGAGCTTGTCATGGCTTGCCGAGAAGCCTATCAAACTGACACCAGAACGATTGTGGATAAGGAGGGAAATATCCTCGCAGACATGTCGCTAGAAGGGATCACTAAGACATTCCATATTCCCACATTCCAACAGATGAAGGTCCCCACATTAGAAGAATGTCAGGTGGCGTGGGATGCTAATCCAGCAGGGTGCAAGAAGTCAATAAATCTGCATTGGCTTAAGGAAAAAAGGGGCAGCGCTGTGAAGGTTCCCCAGGAACTCTTCTGTAGCGATTTCCACGAGGATTACCATGACCTGGTAACCATGCTGAGCAGGGTCATAGGCCTTCCAACGGCCGCCTACTTCCAGGAGTGGATGACCTATTACATTGAACAGATCATGCGGGGAAATGAGGATGTTACAACCAAGGTCTCATTCTACTGTGGCAGAATTATAAGCAACTGCTTCCACGAGCAGTTTTTCAATGTGAAAAAGAGCTCCAAATTCTACATGACCTCCTACCTTGTCTACTCTCTGGCAAATCAAAGACAATACAGTTGGTTATTTGTGGCACCTGATCAGGGGCAGAAGTGAGGACTCAAACCGTTTGACAAGTACCCGTAGCTCCAATACCAGAATTTCAAGAAAGAATATTGTAGAGTCAATGACGCCTTCACTGGCTACATCATCAGATTGATCGCTGGAGAATTCAAGAGGAGAGTCTCCCACAACTCCATGGCGCTCTTAAAGGAATATGTTTTTCTGTTCATCCAACTCCCAAAGTTTACGTACATACGGGCCCAGGGCTTCTCTCAAAGGCTGAATAGATTGCCTTGCTACCCCAATAACATAATCATGCTCCTGGAACTTTCTCGGCAGCTCCAGCACATCCAGGCAATCTTCAGCAATAAGCACATAGCAGGGATCTCCTACCCCATGACCCTTGGCCAGGGCCTGTATTGACTGCAAACGTCTTAATGTGCCAGTAACTCTGAGAAGGAGCTGAAGGACTACCATTTCGACTGGTACACCGCTCGCCCAAGGATGGACCCACATGGCCACGTCAGAAAAGCACTGGGGCCAGCATATGCCCACCAATATCACATTGAAGATTTCTGGGCCGACTGTCGGGACGACAAAGAAGTGCTCGCAAGGCACTACATGTGCATGACCGTGCAGTTCTTAAGAAGAGTGGAACCGTTCCTGGTACCTGACCAGGTCGAGGAGAATGAGTCCACGATCATGCATCGGAGGTACCCTGTGGTTGCCAACTTTCTAATACCGTTAATCAACTGGGATGAACAAGAGGTCGATGACCTGGACACCATCACCTAGCCAATCATAACTTGCACCAAGGAGTGGATTGATGGGCAAGTGGCATATCTAAAGTGGCAAGGAGTAGTCCTGACCTATTAAGGGCTCAAAAGTGAGCTAAGTGCCATGGAAGATGTTGCTGCCACCACATTAACTGGTGGGACCTTCAAGTCTCCTCCTATCACTAGGTCCCAGAAAGGAAAGGAGCGGAGACCACACAGTCTCCAGATCCCAAGGAACAAGCGAAGAAAGAAACGAGAGGCTCATCTCACAAAATGCTTAAACAAGCGGTGGGTGCGGAAGAACCCCGACCTCCATTGGCTCTCCCTGCCCCTCTTGTTGCACCGCCCATCTCCCTGATTGCGGTCGCCGCTTCTCTGCCGGCAGTGGACATTTCTGTCCATCTTGCCCCTTCGCCCTCAGATGGGTCAGTAGTCGTCATTGATTCCTCTTCTGGCATGACCACTCCCCCTTCCTCTGCTACCATGTCTCCAATTACATCCCTCCCTCTGGCAACAATAACATTGCGTATTCCCACTGCCGCTATGCCCGAAGCTCTTACGAGACATATGAAAAACCTCCCCGCTGAGCTTTCCCAGATCTTAATGAATCTAACTCTCCAATCAGCCCTTGCCCAGGTCCTTGCAACTGCCCAACCTTCACAACCACCAACAGGGCCACCAGCTATGGAAGCTATAATGCTTATCTGAAAGGAGTTGGAGGAGCAAGAGCAGGAGGCCTTGATGTTTATCGAGGAGGAAGCTGACGAGTATCACAAGCACCCTCAGTATGAGCATCGAACCATCGATAGGGTGGTCTATGAGGAGGAGGAGAGGGGCTCTTCCGAGAGTGGAGATGAAGAGGGTGGCTCGGGTGCCAAGGAAATCATTCAGACTTTCGATGAGGACCTTAAGGAGGAGATGGCGCAGTAGCTAAAGAACATTGGAGAGGAAACAGAAGAGTCACCACATGGTGAAGAAGGGCAGCCGCCAGAAGAGCAGTAGATAAAAGATTTGACTGCGGCTAAGACCCATGCTATCAAAAGTCCCGAGGCCAAGGCTACTGAAGAGAAGAAAGAAGAAGCAGCAAAAGAAGAAACTCCCATCCAGCAATTATCCACCAAGCTGCCTGTCAAATGCCTCATATTCATTCATGACTCCAATGAAGAAGAAGAGGATGCTACCAAAGAGAAAGGAGAACCCCAAAAGGGAAAAGAGGGAGAAGTCTTGCCTTTGACTGAAAAGGGTGAGGGTAGCCGTGATTCACCTAAAGGGAAGTCTGCTATGCCTGATTGGTTGGAAAGGAAACTCGAGAAGACGACCCCAGTGCTGAAGGACCCAAGGGCGAGGTTGGAGGCCATCTTGGCTCGGTCCCAGATCATGACAAAGAAGGAGAAGAAGCCCAAGGTCCGATCCAAGATAACAATGGACGCTTTCGGCTCCCGAGCAGCACAAATTGCAATGCCTACTATTGGCCAGGTAGGGGTGAGTTATAATATCTCCACCATTGACTTGGGGACAGCAACCAGAGAGCAAAAGGTCGAGCACCTTGAGGAGTCGGTGGCCACAGTAGTGCACCTGATAAAGTAGGACAAGGTCTCCAAGGATGAGCTCAAGGCGCAGGTTGTAGCATTAACAGACTACATACAACAATGGTCCTCAGTGGATGACCTGCCCACCACCTCCACGGCTGCGCCACAGTTGCTCTCCAAGGAACAAATAGATAAAATGGAAAGAATGAAGAATTTGGAGAAAACCACCGAGGATTGGTTCTGACAAGTCACATACGTCAGAAACATAGGAATCAATAGGGCTGTGCGGATAGCCAACAAGTTCTTAGAATTGATACAATCTCTAGAGAGCACAAAGAGGCTCTGCACCAATTTTTCCGCAACCTACGACTCCACCTTCCCAAGGATCGAAGTTGTCCTTCAAATGCCTGAGGCGACGTGGGAGGAGAAGCTAGAACTTAAAAAAGAAGATCAATGGCTAGTAGATGTGTGGCGCAGAGACTTCAACAACTGGAAGGAGAGGTTGGAGCAAATCCTAAGCAAGGTGGATCCAGATATTGAGTGGATCAAGAAAATCTGGGCGGAATGCTCCAAATATCTTAAGCTGATGACGGGCTATGATATGCCCACTGTACAAATGGATCCAGAGAAGGCCAAACCATACTTCTAGGAGAAGATGAAAGACAAGACAGCTGGAGAAGTCACAACGGAGTTCCTGAGTTTTACTGCATGCACCTTCGACCAATCAGAGCTGTTTAGGTATCAAGGCTCGAAATATGATGAAGATTGGAAAAGGCTAGAAGAAAATGCTAAGGAATGGAGCTACTAGGCATTGCGATGTGAAATCCTCGAAATAGACAAGTTCCAAGTGCTCATCCTCAAACACATAGAACACACAGTTTCCGAGGAGCAGGAGGACAACCCAGCCAAAGATGAAGACCTTCCTGAAGAGTAGCTACAGCAAAGGAAACAACAATTTGCTAAATGATGAAAGAGCTACAGTGCCATTAGCTAGAAGACAAAATAGGGAAAGGATAAAAATGTAATTTTAAATTGAGATCTATTTGGGGGTAGGTGAAACCCTATTTTGTAATGAATCTTGGCCACACAATGAGAATGAATCTTGGCCATTCATTTAACTTTTGGAAAACTATAAATAGGGCACTCCTCTTATTTGCAAAGAGAGAGTTGAGTTGTAAAGACATGCTACAAAAATCTATAAGAAATAGCATTGACTTGGTGTATTTTCTTGGTTTCTCCTATGTTGCTTGATTCATTCTCCAATGTTAGATGTTTGACTTAGATCTTATTTCTATTAGTTAGCTGTGTTATTTCTTTGGATAAATCTTAGAAATGTTGTTGGGTGATTGTGAAAATTCCTGCCTTGTTGATGATCCCTTAGTCCATACTTTTTCTGTTTGCTGATGGTAGATAGCTATGCAAAGTTAGCCTGGACTTGATTTTAAAGCTGCTCCAAACATTTATCTTTGATTCATGCATGCATGTGGTGGATGAAGGATGAAATATGTGCAGCCCTCAGAAGATAGCACAATTTCCATGATACTGTGAAATCCCTAGTTAAGTGGGATATTGTTTTGATGAATTGTCCATTGCAGGAACTCTATTGTCACTATTCATAGCAAGCTTCAGACTTAGGAACTTTCCTTCCTCTCCTTAAGCCCTTTTTTTTTTGGTAACTAACCTATGCTAAGGTTCATTGCACATTGTAAAGCCAAATCCAACAACTAAATGGAGTCCAAGATTGCTGTTTAAACCTACAGCCTGTGCAGAACAATTTCCCATCCTAGAAGCCCCGTTTCAAGATCCAACTTCCATGCTTTGTGTCATCGCTTTGTGTTTTCTGTAAGACCACCTTGTGATTCCAGCAAATCATATCAAACTACTGAGGTATCTAAGCACTGTCATGACCTGACATCTGAGAGACCTTGGGATAGTGTTCTGCAATCTGATTGTGGAAGATTGTCTTTCAAGAGAGGTAGTGCACCTACGCACTACCTGTGTTGAAAAGTGCATAAAAACACATCAACAAACCCTAATAAAAGTTTAAACCTAACCATGTTTGACCCCTAACCATAACTTATATTAAACTTTTATATTAAATATACTAAAATATTATTATTTATCGAATAATATAATAAAATAATATTGTATAATTATATATTAATTCATGTTATGTGTTGCGCCGCGACTACTACTAGCATATATATCTTAAATTTAAGATATATAAATTACGCCTCAATAAATCTCGGTGTAATTTATATATCTTTAATTTAAGATATATATGCTAGTAGTTATATTTATTGATTTGAATAGCTCTTAAATATTTATAAATAACTTAAAAATCCTCTAATAAAATTTATATAATATTGATAAACAACAGTCTGAAATATTAGAACACATAGATTGAAAAAATAAATACAATAAAATAATATAGACACCCACAGACGAAAGACAGGAAATACAATAGAACATCAGATCTCTAAAAATATAAGGGCATGGACAAAAGCTTAGTGGCATAGATAGACAGTTTCCGTCACATTTAACATAAACGGAGAAACCTCTCGGCATCGCTTTTATTAATTACTGAAATATAATCCCTCCACAAAAAATCACTTATCATACAGACTGCAGTTTAAAATTTTCAATTTCTTTTTCACATATTAATTCCCCCGCTTACAATTATACACTTTTTTTTCTTATATTGAGAAAATGCATAATATAAAGTATATAATGCAGAAAAAACTGAAAGAAAAACTAGACCTCTAGAGACCGTGAAACAGCAGAGACACCCTGTGATAATAGCAGCCAAAAATACTCCAACTGCCACCTACAGATCAAGCCTTTTACAACATCAAATAGAAGATATTACATTTGCAATTAAGGCATTAGCAAAAATCTGAACTGTTCTCAACCATCAGTCTGATAAAGGGTGAACTGTAAGGACCAAAAGAACCAATATACAACCCAGAAAAGAGCAATAGCTGCTTCAACATTGATACGGTGAAAAACTGTGCTCACATGCAAACCACATCTTTTATGTACCTCACTAGTTGCCAGTGAGATTATCTCTCGACAACATTCCAAGGAACACAATAGTTCAACACAATAGTTGTAACATAATGTATTGTAATCGTACAGTTAAACTCCTCGTGTGATCTCAAGAATATAATGTAATTCAAGTTAAATTTTGAACTCCATTCGATTATAAATCATACAGTAAACTCCTAGTGTGATCTCATTTATTAATTTTTGAGCTCTATTTAATTAATCAAATGGAAAGAATATAATGTAATTTGATGGAATTTTTGTACCCCTATATTTCTCTCACAGTCATGTGTTAAATCAAATTAGAAAGAATACATTAGCAGTACTGTTTAAGTTTTGAGATACTCAAAATATTGGCCTGTATTGGTTTTTGAGCTCTATTCAATTAAAGTAATCTACACATCATAGTGTATTTCAATGCAATATTTATTAATATTGTTAATACTATTTTAAGTTCTATTTAAAGTTATATTGCTTTAGATCAAATTTTCTTTATTATAATTGAAGATGTATTTTAATTTTGAATAATAATATAATAAATCATAGAAACTATGTCAAAATTCACCACCAAGACAAATTCACTAGCAATTCACCACCACGAACATTAATGACATTAAAATTAATATGATTTAATGCAGTGAAAGACCATTGATTGAGTTGAGGTTGAAGATGAATATGATAGCTACAAGTATGATGATGATGCCATCCATTAGTTTTAATCAAAAAATTGGCTTTCTCCTAGAATTTGGCATGGAATAGTTTATAGAGTTTTAATGTGGAAGTAAATGGAAGCACCCATCTTCATAGGCATTGTCCATAGCTTAGAAGTGTGCTTTATGGGGAATAGGTTTTGTTAAAGTGAGAGTTCTTTTTGCTTAAATTCAAATAGTATAGTGTATGGCAGAAAATTTACCATTTAGTATTATATATAGAGAGAGATAGAGAGAGATTTTGAATGTGAGAGTTTATTTTATTAAATTTTAAATATTTATAAGTTTCAATAATATAAAAATATACTCAAATCTTATTGAGTTTAGAAATATTGTAAATAGTAATATCAAATCTAAATATACACAAAAAAATGAAGTCATAAATAGCTTATGTAATATTCTCTTATCACAATGCATTTTATGCATTCTTATTATATTGAGAAATTTAGTGTTGAACTCTTTGTATTGTCATGAATTAACTTCTAAGGTATACTCAACTAAAGAACAATCAACAAAATAAAATAAAATAAGATTAATTTTTTTTCAAAAGAATAGAATCCCACCAATTAAATTATTAACTAATGAATGATGTATTTTAGAAAAGCAGTAAATAAAATTGAATTGTGTTAATTATATGTTTAATATATACAATAAAATATTTATTTTATATAATAAAAAAACAATTTTGAGATATTTATATTGAATTTGTATAGTTTTAACTTTTCTCAAGTTATTTTACTTTAGATAAAATTTACTTTATTATAATTGAAGAGGTATTTAAATTTCAATAATAGTATCATAATTCAGAAATCATACAAACTATGTCAAAATATCCACAAAATTAAACTTATATAAAATATTTATAATAGAAATGTCATTTTGATATCTATCTAAAATATTAAATATAAATATTATTTTTTATTACCAATATCTATTTTAATCACTCTTAAATATTGATGGAGATGAGTACCAATAGTGGTGTTGGTGGTTTTTAACTCCCAAGCTAATCTCAAAGATAATCTATAGAATAGTCATTCCTAATTGTTAATTATCTTGAGTGATTGGCAACCAAATTAAAAATCACCAATAGATTGGAAACTCTACTAGGGATAACCTTGAAATTGTGTTGTAGATTGTTTAGTATAGAGTCAAAATAATTTTCAAGTGTTGTCTTGAGTGTTTCTAGTTGAAATTGCAACTCTCAGTCTCCTTTGTTGGTGCAAAAGAAGAAAGAAGAAGAAAGAAGAAAATAATCTTAAAAAAAAAATAGAAGTCACGAGAGGAACAAGATCTTGGCTCAACAAAAACTCTAAACAAAAGCTTGAATGAGAATTGCTCAAGAGCTAGAGAGGAACAAGATCTTGGCTCAATAAAAGGTCTATCAATCTTGGTAAATCAAAATAGTTATCTAATACTTTATTGGGCCTTTAAAGATTATTGAAGTGGTTATTGTAGACACTAAAATTATTCCCCTAATAATTGACATTAATTTATCCTAACATCATACATTAACATTAAATTCATCCTAATAAATAGCTTCTTTGGGATGGATATATACACAATGATCATAATTAGGTACATACTTATTTTTCCTATTTCCTAAATGTGATGATGATGTTGTCTAATAGAAAAAAGGGAAATTTTTGAACCTATATGATGATGTATAAAGATAAGGTGGATGTCCCTTGATATAGTAGTTTGAAAAAGTACTCAATTAACATCTTTTATAGATATTTTAAAGATATCTTGGAGTTAATGTGTACATTGTTTTGATTAGATTAAGACAGGAAGGGCTTATACCCTTTTTAAAAATAACCATTGAGCTAAATGAGGGGCTCATGAGAATTGGAATTCCTAGAAAGAAAAAAAAGAAACAAAACTAACTGACCAGTAAAAACAACAAAAACAACAAATCGAATAAAACCAACAATGGACTAAAATAGTCACTGGCCTCCCAAAATCCTAGGACCACTAATTTTTTGTCACTCCTTAGATATGTAGCGGAGCTTCTCCTCTAATGAAAGGGGGGCATTCTGAATAGCCTGGGTCTTCATGGTCCAAGTGTCCTGAGATGCACTACCCACCACCTTACCTTTTTTTTACTTGTGGCTATCATCAAGATCACCCTCATCCACCCTTTTACCATGAATATTCCTAATTTCATGTTGAAAAACCTAGATGGTCAGAGCAGTATTCTTAGCAGTCTCCTTGCTATAATTAGTAATCTCTTAGAGACATTGCATGGTTTTTTCCTAGTAATTGTGAATAGTAGCAATCTCCTCCTTCAATTTAATTTTCTCCTCCTCCATACCCACAAGATCCCTGAGCTTATTTTCCTCCTTGTCCCAATTGTCCCTACGATAAAAAAATAGCAATAGCAAGGGAGGAAAGCATATCCCAATGTGCATTATCCTCAACCTCACTCGACCACAGAGCCCATTGGTCAAGCACCTTGATTTCTAGCACTTGTTTTTTTTCCTTAGTAGTTGTAAGCTAATAAAAAAGCCACTTGAAAATATCATTATAGATGCTAATAGTCATCAAAATTTCATTCTTTTTTCAAAGGGGATCACAAGAAGCACAATTACCATTACCCACATTAATGTCAATAGAGGTCCAATCCAAATTAATGCAATGTTTAGGGGAATTCTGGGGGATGGGAGGGTTTAAGATAGGAGGGGTGTTGGGGATATCAGACACTTCTGCATGAATAGGGGAATGCATAGAAGAACTGCCAGGGGTAGGATTCCAAGACTCATCATCTGAGTTATCCAAGTTATCAGAGTTAGTGGTGGAAATAGGAGTAGATGCAAGAAAGGACACACTTTTAGTGGGGTCAGTAGGGGTTTCATCATTAGCAAGGGTTTTTCCCTGGGCACGGGTGATGCGATGAGTGATAGGCAGGGTTTCATCTAGGGTGAGAGTGGGACTGAGGCCCTCAATGGGGTTGGTAGGGTTGCAAATGACCAAAGTGTTCCTTCTGATAGTGGTCAAGGAGGGTAACAAAGTGGCCTGGTGCTGACATAGGTAGAAAATTAAACCATGGTGAATGGGGAGATTATTACCTTTAACCTAGAAATTCTTAATGGACTATTCATTCTTAATGGACTATTCAAGCGATGAAGAAATCTAGAAAGTAAAATTAATTTTATAATTATAGAAAAAATGGTTGAGCATGGGAAATAGATGAGTATGAAAATGATAGAAACAACCCTCAAGCATAACGTACCTCATCATCATCTCAACAAATTTTCTTCACACCTCCATAAGGTCGGCCCTGTTGTATCCATCTTGAAGTCCATTACCCTTTTCCCCATCTTTCAAAAATATCTCTATATCTTTCTAGTAGTTCTCCTTAGGATTTCGAGGGATGCAAGCATCATCCAATAAAATACCTCTTACCTTTGTAATTAACTTGGTGTTCATAGTGAAGGAGCACCCACTAATCATGACAGTGTTATCCTTCCAAGAGTTAGAGAACTCAATAGGCAACTTGGGGTCATGCTCCTTCATGCCCACCATGAACGAGGAAAACTTAACACATAGAATAATAGGCCAAACCTCCTTATATTTCTTCCACATCTTGCAACTAAAGGATTCATCCTAGACTAGCTCACCTCCCATGGAAAAATTTGTAGACAAACAGATGAGAAATAGTTCAGTAGAAATGTTGAGAATAATACCAGAATGAAGAATAAAAAAGGATTGTTAAAAGACTGCTTAAAGAAGTTAATTTTCCATAATGGTAAATCATGGAAAATAATGAAGGAGGCTAACACAAGATCCAACTCAATCTCTTTTTTGTAGTAATTTCATATCATTTTTAATTAATTCACAAACATGCTTGAGGATATGTGAGATATTATCCCAAATAACTAAATTTGGAGTAAAAGCACCAAGGTTAACTAGCACATCCACAACTTTATTGCCATTTCTAACCATGTGAGAAAATCTACTATTCCCAAGAGAAATAATGAGATTGTGAACTGATAGGATGGGGTACCAAAGGGACCAACAGGGTTTATCCTTCCATGTCAGCAAGAATATGGTGTTTCTAGAGTCACCCTCAATTTCTAGGTTGGAAAAATCAACATTCATAGAAATTTGAATACCGTAGAACATCGTCACCACCTCAACAAAGCTGGAAGATTGGATGTTAAGATTTGTTGCATATGCCATGTAGTGTAGGAAAATGTATCCCTCTACATTTTCACAGTTGTTTGGGCCCTCCCTGCTAAAATTGGTCTTCTTTATGCCTTATTTGGTCCTACTTTGCATCCACAAGCCTTACTTAATGAATCTTTCCGAGGATAATCCCAACACATAACTAACAACCAATCATAATTTAATGATTTTGGTTTGTATGGACTATGTTTAGTGATCTAGGACTCATACATCACCTTGGGCGTATGGGTTCCACCTAAGCTTCAGGGCCTAAACCTAAATTTAACATAAAACTAAACATTTCTTGAAATTTGTGTCCCAAGCCTAGCCTACTGGGACTCATATGCTCCAATTGGTGTATAAGTCAGGCCATTTAGCTTGGACCTAATTTTGAATTTAATTCTTTGTGGTTTTTTATTCTCTAGATCTGATGTTGGCTTGTAGTGTTGTAATTTTAGGAAATTTGGCATAACCAAGTATAAATACAAGGTTATTTCACATATTTTCTCCTAGAAATTCTCATGAGAAAGTTTGATCTAAGCATTCAAGCATTCTAGCAATTCAAGAGCATTAAAGAGTGATTATCAAGTATTTTTGAGCATTGTTCAAGATTCAAGCATCATGTCAAAGTCATCATGCATCATGTTTGTTTTGAGCTAACATTTGTGATGTAGGTTCTCATGATTCTTGAAAGCATGCATTTAAATCAAGATACACAACATATAAGCAAGATTCAAGATCTACATTCATGCTAGCCATTACCTACAATATTTTAGCCTTTTGTTCAAGGGTTTGGTGAGTTGCAACATTACATATTGTTCATTCATCATTCCTTCATTCTATTTCTATTCATTTCAAGGTTTGATTACCAAAATGGGGTTTGACTAAGGAAAATCCCTATCCACTAAAAAAACTAAATTTTTCCCTCTCTTTGATGTGTGATTTTCAAATTTAGGTTCAAGATTCATTGAAGGGAAAGATTGGAGAAATTTTTTCAAGTTGTCAAAATTGTCATCTACATTGCAAGATCACGAAAAGTCACCTACATGTTGCATTCAATGTTTCAGACTCAGGAAATTGACAAGAGAGAAGCTACAGGAGAACATTAGAGGATATCAGATTTTCATATCAACCCTAATACTGGGACTAAATCACCACTTGTGGCGTATGAGTCCTAGTATACCAAATTTCAGGCATTTTTTGTAGATCTTGGTTTAGCAGTTCTAGATTCTGGTTTCGACCTAAACCCCTAAACTTGGACTAAATCACCCCTACTGGCGTATGAGTCCCAGTGTGCTTTAAAAGTAATTTTTTTTAGGATTTCAAACCTCATTATGAGTCTCTTTAAATTTCCAGGTGTACCTCTGTTTATGTCTAGTTTGTTATTATGATTTTAAGTTCATTTTCTAGGTCATATCATTAGGTTTGCATATCATTTGCATTTCTTATCTTTCCAATCCTTGCTTGATGGTGAACCCCCTTTTAGTATTCAATTCACACCCTAGGACATCCTATTGCATATCTCTTTTCCTTAATCCCATTCATAGATTGAGATCTTCAGGGTTTCTTGAGTGAAAATTGAAGGAAATAGTTGGAAAGGTCCTAAACCCTAATTCTATCTCCCAAAAATATTAGAACCTCTATTTTCTAGGTTTCATGCTAGAATAATTTTCCCATCATGATCATGGATGATCTCACCCCCACATGCTCGACCTAGGTTATGTTTGGCTAAACCATAAAAGTTAAGCTTAAGCTAGCTGAGCTTGGGGGCAGGGGTGCCAGGAAGTGCTACTCATGTTTCGAGGTATGCAAAAACTTAGAGCATTAAGAATCTTAGAAAATTTTTAGGCTGAAGTAATAGATCTCTCCAAGTTATTAGGATTCCTTTTAGGCTTGCAAGAGGTCAAAGTGATATTCTTAGCAATCTGATTGACAACCTTATTGGCGACCACCAGCCAAGGATATTTTTTGTGTTTGAATATCCTGTTATTGTGCTCCTTCTAGAGTTCCCATCTAGCGAGAAAAAGAGATTACCACCATAGATAATTGATGAGTATGGGTTGGGAAACTGGTGGGTGCCAACTATCCAAAATACCTATAACATCCCTCTGCCAAACCCAACAGATGTTGAAAAGAGACTGATTTTTTTGGACCTTCCAGGAGTGGGTGTAGTGAAATAAGAGGTGGGGGATGGATTCAACTTCTTCCTCATAGAGGAAAAAATGGTTTCCAAGATAGATACCTTTCTTCTATAAATTATCCAGAGTGATAATTCGTTTATGGCAAAGAGTCCACTAAAAAAAATTAACTTTGGGGAGAGAATTCCTTCTCCAAATCTTCATCTAGTCAAACAAAGGATCCCAAACACATGAAATAATATGTGTACATATTTTGGTCACAAGTATTACACCCATTTTATTGGAGATAGGGTCCTATAGTTACACATTAATTTATAGAAATATGTTCTTCCAAACTATATTGGAATCTTATTTTTATAACTCTTAATAAATAATTTGTAAAGGATAAAAATAGAGGGGATTTTTATATGGAATCATATCTCATTGATGTAACTAATGCTTTCATGAAATTCTCACCTTTCCTAAAAACTAAAGGCTAGGTACGAAGGTTCTAGTGCATGTTATTTAAAAATTCCTTCATGATAATAGATATGAGAGTGAGATAAGAATTATTAGTAATTAAATTTATTGCATAGTGAAAGAGAAGGTGCATAAAGAGCTGATGGTGAAGATGATTGCATAACTAAAATAATAAACTCAAACAAAGTAAGTTACTGGCTTGACAGATCTACCTAATATAGATGTACTCATCATGGTTAACGGTATTCTCATTGGTCGGCATATCCTACCTATCTATGTGCTCCTTGAGATTGCCAAATATGAAATTTAGTTTCAATTTTATGATTCAATTGATTTTATTTTGTGTCAAAGAAAGATATGAAGATCCCTACCATTCCATCTAAAATCATGGGATAAAATTATAATTTTATGTAAATTTCAAATATTAGAGATATAGTTAGATCTCTTACCAAAAATTATTACAACCAATAGGGTAGAATTAGAAATTTAATCCTAAAAAAAAATTATTAAGAACCTTTGATATAAAAATGATGAGAAACCATATAGTGACAATTATAATATATATGAGTTGTATTCAATAAGAATCCATGAGTAAAATTAGAGCTAATGGACCATGGATTATGTAGAAGGAATATAATGCTATTAGTCCATTAACATGAACATTCATTTGGTTGAATTGAATGATAAGGTTCCACTTAGATATAATAAGTTGTATACCAAGGAGTGGTTGAAATATAAGGAAAAATATACTTTATAATTTAACCAGAGAACACATTCAAATCAAGAATAAGAAGATGATGAGTGTTGTGACATTTTCCTAGACAAAGGGGAAAATAAAGATACAAAGGTATATTTGAGGTCTACTTCACCTACAATGACTTTTGCAAGTATTACCTCATAATATACACTTGAAGTTTCTCATTATCAAATAATAAACATCTAGATGAAGGTTTGCTAATTGATATGACCTATGAGTATTATATAATGGGATGATGTAAGTTTAGTTGCTAACCATTTTTAGAATGGTAATGTTTAAAATGTATTTGTTAGTGTCCCAAATACTTTTAATGTGGTTAGTGCTATTAATTTGATTAATCAAGCTAGTGAGGTAACTTCATTTCACAATTCTGAATCCCCTATTACTAATGTTAGAGATGACACTATTTTTTTCCCTAAGAGTGACTAAGGTGAAGGTATTATGTTTAGCACTACTAATTTATTAATTGTGTTGTGAATGTATCTAATGATTCTTTAGTTCTAGTTTCTAAGATGCCTTATATTTTAATTTTAATCATTAGTAATTCTAGTTAGTGTTGAATCTAATAACATATAGTTTTATAAGTCCTATGTTTATTATTTTTCCTAGCACATCATATTACCTTACTATAAGTTCTCTTCATTTTATATAACTATGAATCAAAATATTACCGAAGGTATACAAAAAAATACTATCATCATGTATAGAAGTATACTATAAATATATAAATGGTTTAGTTCATGTAATTTTGAATCTTATTTATCACTAAATGAATCTAGAAAAAAGTGTATTATGAGAACATACATTAATCATAAAAACATCATCATATAAAAAATATTCTTCAACCTTATTATAATAAGTTGAAGAAGTGTCACTATGCTCATTACTTCACATATCATCAACTGCTCATGATCCACATGATAGAGAAGGATCATCGTGAATGAAATAGGTGGTGATGAAATAATGTAAAGGTGAAAAAATCATATGGTTACTAGATTCAGGGTTTACGGTTTAGGGTTACTAGATTTAAGAGTTTATAATTTAAGATTTATAGTTTAGGGTTATAGGTTTATGATTTTAGGGCTTATAGTTTAGGGTTTAGGGTTTTAGTGTTTAAGGTTTAGGATTTTAGGGTTTAGGTTTTATGGTTTATGGTTTATGGTTTATAGTTGAAGGTTTTAGATTTAGGTCTAGGTTAGGTTTTAGTTTATTAAATGTTTCCATTATTTTGATGAATATATTTAGAAATTTGATTTGCAAACTATAAAACTCATCCTAATTTAAAAATAAAAATAACCTAAAATATAAACCATGAAATTTCAAATGCTAAATGTTACATTATATAATTAAAATTTAAACCATAATTGCAAAAATAATTTGTTAAATATATAGAATAAAAAGCACAAATACTAACTTGGAGGTCGCTAAAATTGTGTATGTGGAAGCGAGGAGGTGGCAGGTGCAATTTGAAGGCATAGATGGATTACAAAATAGGTACCCATTTTACCCATGTTGCTCTCTAATCCATAAATTCTTGCAAGTAAAAATGAAACAATAGTCTATTTTTTAAAATAAATAAATTTCTTTTCAAAATAGGTACCCATTTTGTATTGGGTACTGAAAGAATGGGCACCCATTTAGATTTAGGCTCAAGATCCTATTCCTTTTAGGAACTTTTTGGGCCAAAAATTCCCCTATTCATGGACCTAACTTATTACACTTACCCTATAGGGGAAGATAAATAGAGATAGAGATAAGAGAAGATAGATAGAGATATGTAGGTCTAAGAAGAGGGAGTTGAAGAGAGAGGGAGAGAGGAAGGAAAAGGTAGAGAGAGAGAGAGAGAGAGAGAGAGAGAGAGAGAGAGAGAGAGAGAGAGAGAGAGAGAGAGAGAGAGAGAGAGAGAGAGAGAGAGATATGGAGACAAAGATAGAGAAACAAACATATATATATATATAGAGAGAGAGAGTGACAAAGATAGAGACATAAAAAAGATAGACAAAGATAAATAGAGATAAAGATCTATATATAGAGAGAGACATATAAAGATGTAAATATAGAGACAAAGATAAAGAAATAAATAAAGATAAATAGAGAGAGAGAGATAGAGAGAGAGAGATAGAGGCATAGAGATAGAGATAGAGGAATAGAGATAGAGATAGAGACACATAGATAGAGAGACAAAGAGATAGAGTGATAGAGACAAAGAGATACATTGATAATGATAGAGATGAAGATAAAGAGATAGAGACATAGATAAATAGACGAAGAGATACATAGAGTGACAAATAAAGATAGAAATAGAGATAGAGACAAAGATATAGACAAACAAATAGAGAGACAAACATAGAAAAATAGAGACAAAGATAGATTGTCACTAAATAACATTGTTATATAATGTAAACCATCTGCAAATTCACTATATATTTTATTAATAACATACTTGACTATATTTGATAATATACATTTAGGATAATTTCTTGAACTCCTAAAAAATTCATACTATAATCATATTTTGAAATATTGATAACATCAATGTGTTGTTGAGCATCTTGTATATATATGCAATATATGATAAAATCTAATTTAGAACAAAAGGTATATGAATAATCTATCAATGCATGTAAAGTGTATGAATAATAGTAAAAGTAATTTTATACTAAAAAATACTAATATATTGAATCTTAGGGAATTCTGGTTGGTGATTGATACTTTTTCATATCATAAGTAAAACCTCTTGGAGAGTCCTTGTTGAACCCTATTTAATGTTTGATATTTATGATGTATTTTTTTTAATATATAATTATGATAATAAGTAAATATATGTTGCATACATGTTTTAGTTTAGATTAAGCATACATTTTAGAACTAGAACCTTGTATCATATCAAAACTAATTCGATAGACTTTTTCCTATGGTCCATTTACTATGGTAAATAATAAATTCTAAGTATCTTAATACATTATTGTATAAGGTCCATTTCATTATTGTCTCGTAATATAAGTAAGACAGAAGGTTGTCTATCCTGCCAATATTTCTTGTGCAGACATACTCGCATTTGCCGGTAGAGATAGCGCAATTCTTATTATTGTATCTCAAACGTCCATGAATATATTTGCTGACTTGATTTTTCTTAAAAACCCTTTTTTTCCCCCAAAATTAGCATGGATTGTAGAAACTTAAAGCCTTTAACAATACCAATTTTATGTGCAGGCATCTCCATTAGGACTCGCACATTGGCAAGTGAAGGACGGCCGAAGAGAGAAAAGCTATTCGAATGAAAACCCAATGATACAAACTGTGATGGCCATTAATTCCTGTCACAAGAATTGAAGGTGTGAGAATGGATATTTAGTTCAATGTGTGAGAGCCCGACTGGTTTAAGGTGGCTCTCAAAATGCTCAAAAATATTGGTGTATGCAAACAAAATTGAGAGGTTACAAGGAAGCGGGCGCATAGCCTTCCTGAGATTCTATATTTATTTACATAATGCTTTCAGGAGGGCCGAACACTGAAGCGCCCGTGGCCTAATGGATAAGGCGTCTGACTTCTAATCAGGCGATTGTGGGTTCGAGTCCCACCGGGCGTGCAATGTATATGCTTTTTCTTTTTCTTTGGGTTCAACTGTTCATCTAAGGAATTCACCTGGAATTTGTAATCTTTGGATTCAACTGTCCATCAACGAAATCACCTCATCTATAATGGAATCTATTTGTAGAATTCAATTTCAAGGGCAGTTCAAGAGTTAAACCAGTTGATTGTGGATTTGAATTCTATCAAATGTGTAAGTATAGTTTATCTACTTTACATTTTTATTCATGAGATTTGCAGGTTCAACCTGAAAAGACAACATGATCAAAGCTCCCTCTAAAAGGTTAAGGCTACAATAGAGCAGAAGCAAAAGTCCTACTATTTGACCTCAAAACTATGTAACGAGGACAAAGATTTTAATTGAGGGTGATTACATTGGTTCAATTACCAACAACAAATTCAGCTCATGTTTAAATTATTATTTTTCTCTTTTATGAGATCTTTGTGTTCAATTGTCCGCAACTGCTACCCAACGAATTCAACTCATATTTAATGAAATCTACCATCTCATGGTGTGAGGAAATTCAGTTTCAAGGGTGGTTTGACTGTGGGTTCGAGTTATATCAAACATGTAAGAATATTTTTATTTTATATTTCTATTCATGGGATTTTCAACTTCAACCTCTCAAAGCAACGTGGCCAAAGTTACATCTAAAAGGTTAAGAACACAAACAAACAATAGAGTAGAAGCAAAATCTTTACTATTTGGCCTTCAATTGTTAAAATTATGTAAAATTGACAAGATTTTAATTGAGAGCAATTTCATGGGTTCAATTGTCCACCAGCAAATTTAGCTCATGTTTAATTTCTTTTTTCTTTTCATGGAATCTTGGGCTCAACTGACACTAATGAATTCACCTCATGTTTAATTTATTTTTCTGTTTCATGGGATCTTTGGGTTCAACTGCCCATCGACAAATTCAACACATGGCTAATGGAATCTACCACCTAATGGTATGCATAAATTCAATTTCAAGGCCGATTAAAGAGTCAAACCAATTGATCTGTGGGTTTGAGTTCTATCAAAGATCTAATTATATTTTATAGATTTTTTATATTTCTATTCATGGGATTTTAAAGTTCAATCTATCAAAGCAACATTGATCAATGTTACCTCTAAAAGGTTAAGTCCACAAACAAACAATAGAGAAGTAGCAAAAGCCTTACTATTTGGCATCAAACTAGTAAAATTATGCAATACTGACAAGATTTTAATTGAGGGTGCTTCCATTGTTATTTTCCTATATATTAGGAAAAAAATTGTAACAAATTTAAAATACAATAACACCCTTAATGAATTTTGAGAGATATTAGATAACATATCCCAATTATAATAGAACATTGTTGTCATGTGAGAGAAATAAAATTGGTGATTATCGCTTGAATCAAGCTAATAATCCCAATGAAATAACCATTAGCAATGACATCAATAGTTGGTCATGCCTATTCAAGTTTTTGGAAAATGACGAGAAGACCATTTTTAAAGTGTTAATGCATTCAATCATTATCATGTGAAGTAATGATAGAACAATAGTATTAAATTATTCAAAATTTTAGAAAAATCATGTGAACAAGCAGTGATAAGGCCTTTCTATCACTATTCATCATGCTCTTATCTAGCGGAGTACCTCTATCTACATCACATGTTCAAGATAGTTCCTACATTGACATCAAATATAGTTATTTATCAGTCTTTATAAACAAAAAATTTGAGTGCATGCCTCTTTGCTCTAAAGGTCATAGAGCCAGTCATCTAAGTGGAGGAAATATTTGATAAATAAATTTCATAGGTAAGATAAAGGAGCAAGTATGTAATGGGTTTTTTTCTATCAGGGTGGTGACATTTTTGAAGCAATCTAGGAAGTTTTAGGAATAGAATTCATCATAAGAATAGTGAGGAATAGATTAAACACAAATATCTCATCCAACTTTTCCACAAATATCTCCATCATCATAGGTGACAAGGAGCTCATGAAGACCTTAGGAAAATACTACATATCAAAAGAGTTCATAGTGGATCTGAATGAAGTTATCAACAAAGAAACCCCATTCAATCCCATTTCTTTCTCATGTACTAGTTTATTAAAATTCAAAGGGTTGGATTCTTTTGGGACAATTCACAAGATTGAGATGGTATAACATGCTCACAATATTATTTGCTTTGGTTATTTCCAAACCTTAGGATTGGACATACATGTCGCTTCCCATAGGTGTGCTTTTTGTAAATTCTCAAAAAATGTCATAATGTCAAGAAATTTCTCCATCTAGTTTGCACATATTGCAATGTCATGTTTAAAAAATAACATAGTAACATTAAGCTCTCTCTTAGATTTCTAACCATGTAATGTTTTCTACATTTCAACTATGTTAAGGTTTTGATATTTAATTTTTTTGAGCTAGTATCTCCATTTTTTGTCAAAAATCTATATATGGTATTTTGGATTTTTTTAGTTGTTTTTGATAAGATAAGCAAGGAAGGGCCATGATCCCATAGTAACAATAGTAGATAAAAAAGAACAACAGAGGTGTGAAACAACACCACCATTGAAACCAAAAAATAGTATTACATTGGCACACAGGACCAAATTTAAAACCATTACCATAGTCCAACCCTTATATATCAAAAACATAAAGTTTTTACCAACATACTTTAAACTATGGAAACCATTAATTAAGTCCACAGTTTTCTAGGTGGTATTCCACCAAATCATTTAGAAAAAGACTAAACAATGCCAGATATAAGTAAAATTCAAAAAAACCATCAAAAAGTAGGACAACAAACCAATCCATTAGCTGGCTTTCTTTAACAAGTCCCCATACTCTCCTAAGAGAGCCATGTATTTCCACCAGTTAGGTCCCTTTGTTTCATCCAACATTTTTTAGGGTGTCAGATTTCCCCTACTTTAATTTTCTGGAAAGCTTCGTTTCTCCCGAGGTCACTCCTAGCATTGCATGTCTCATCAACCTGTTAGTGACTCTCATAAAAGTAACCAAAGCCTTTTACATATCCTTGAACCAAACCTGCAAAAAGGTTAATCTAATTTTTAAAAATTCATTACTCAAATCTTGAACTTTATTCTCCAAACTAGAAAGCCCGACATCTCGTTCATTCCCATCATCAATCTTTTCCTCAAAAGGCTCCACTAGCTTCTCCTCTTCCTCATCTTTTTCCTCCTCTGAATCATCTTACCCCATATCATAAGCAGTGTCCTCAAACTCTAAATCTTCAGATTCACCATCTTTTTGAGCCTTGAACTCCTCATAACCCATGACCTCCTCCACACCCATAGACACTTTATGTTTTCCTTTTTTCTCTTTCAAGGCCACCTTTTCCAGCTAGGTAGACCTTCTTCTGCCACTATCGCCACTTCTATGACCCTATAAAGTCACCTTGACCTCGTCCTTTTGGTTCCCATCCTTAGAAATATGAATAACATCACTAGGATTGACATCATGTCTAGGTTTCTTGGCTTTAGGGGGTTCAAGTAGCAGGGGAGAGTGTTTCCTCCTTTCAGGGGTAGCTCTAGTAAGTAGTAAATCAACATTCTTCAAATCCTTGCTTTTCTAGGACTGAGGAGTAGAAGGATTTGACATATTTTCCATTGGACAGTTACTTTTGGAAGTATAAGCAAACATCTCACAACCACAGTAGGAGGGTGGTGGGGAAGTTCTTTGTCAACCAGACCAACATCAGGGTTTTCCACCCCCCACAGTTCAATAACATCCTCATCCAACTAGTCAAGGTAAATAATCCTAGCATTTAGAGGATTACCATGGGGATTTTGGGAAAGGGAAAATTTATACAGAGTGAGCATAAGACCCTGATGGTGGGGCGAGTTAGCTCCTTTTTCAATATTAAGCTATAATGAGGACAAAAGGAAAAAAGGAAAGTTTATGCATTCCCCATGTCTAATGTGATTTAAAAGAGGAAAGTGGTAAGCATGAACAAACATATAGCGACCATCAAGAGTAAAATAGTGCATAACAAATAGACTCACAAGGGAAAAAGGAGGAGGAAGTTCGAGTCTGGCATACCCATTCTGGAACCACTTGATATTTTCACCATCATGCAAAAATTATCGACAAATCTTTGGTAATCAGCTCCACTTTTTTTTAGCAACCTTCAGACCAAAATTCTGCAACCTCGTGGCCTCGGCTATGAAATGAGAAGTAACCTCAAGTTTCACAGTACCTATAGAAACACTAACTTTCCTCCAAGAATTGGTGAATTTCATCGTTAAACTTTCGTTATAGCCTTTGAGAGATTGGAAGAAAGAGGCCATTCCCGCATTCTCGAACATACTCCAGAGGTCATCATTCTATTTCAGAGCTTGGAAGTTAGGTGGTTCAGTTCTTTTTCTTGGACCTCCCATTTTTCTCCTTTGCAAATTCTTAAGCTGAGATTGGCTAGTCTTCATACTCTAACCCACAATCCACTTTCTTCCCCTAATTGTAGCTAGTGCTCATAACCCAAACAAAACACAAAGCCACGAAAGAATGGAAATTCGAGAAGTTTCTTATTAGGGAAGCCAACTTCACATTTCTCAGAACCCAAAAATCATTATGAACTTTACATGAATTAACATCCATAATTAAATTATTTTCTTTTCCATCAATCAAAATATGTGAATAACTGACAAAGGGCATTTTGGCACACATTGAAATGATAACCTTTATCAAATCCAAAATCTACATGTGATTTTCAAGATCATTCTCTTTAAAGGGAAATTAATGAGATTATCTCCCTTGCGGATTCTCCTATACCTGCATGGACACCATAAGCCATCATTACTAGGGAAGCTTGACAACAGCAATTGGTACCCTTTCATCCCACCAACAACTAAATTTTCAGATACACGTTTGATATTTATTTTCAAAGGTTTCATTAAGGATGTCATCTCTAAGAGGTGATGACATATTTCCTTTGGTCCACCGTATCCAACCCCTGCAACCCAGCACCACATTGACTGCACAATCAACAACTTTATTCCCTTCCCTATACACATGTTGAACCAAATAGATGGTAAAATATTTTTTAATAACTTTACATTTGTCTATAATATTTTTTATTTCCCACGGGGGAGCAAATTCATCATTTAAAATATCCACAATTAATTTTGAGTCCCCTTTGATAATAACATTTTTAAATCCCAATTCCTTTAGGAAATTAAAGGCTCCAAGAGCAGCCATAGCCTCTACTTTATTGTTAGAGAAGATATCTAGGTTCACTCCAAAACCCATAATACAGTCACCTTTATTGTTTCTCACTAGGCCTCCAACCCCTGCCTGACCCGATTTGCCTTTTGAGCATCCATCAAAGTTGCACTTAACCCAATCTTTTAGAGGAGGACTCCAGATAATACCCATGCTATTAAGAATCTTAGACCAATTAAGATTTGTTAAGTCTCTCCTTATACCCCAATTTTGTTTTATTCTCATTTCCTTGTAGTTCGGCCAAGTGTTGGAGAAGTTGTATCTATTTGCCTCAATATTTTCCTTAACTTGAGTTCTAATTATCTAAAACACCTCCCCACTACTTCTCTCCACCTCTCTAAAAATTCTTTTTTTTTCTCTCCTTCCATAATCCCCAAGTAACAAAGGGAGGGACTTGATTCCACAGATCCACAATAACATTATGAGAGAAAGGAGAGTTTGATCATTCCTCAATAAAAATCTTCATGGAATTGGGAAACACCTAATTAGAAGACAACAACTACAAAACATAGGACCACACTTCCCTTGCATAATTACAATGGAAGAACAGATGAGTAATCGATTCTTCATCCTACTTACAAAGAGAACACCTTTTAACCAGATGGAAACCTTTGTTGACCAAATTGTCAATGGTGAGACTATTACCATGGGCAACAGTCCACCAAAACTAATTAATTTTAGGAATTCGATTCTTAAGTCACACCCATTTCCAAAAAGGGTCAGGAGAAACATCCTAATCCCTCACCAACTCTTCATAGGTCCTTCTAACCAAGAAACAACCACATGAGCTTCTTTTATAGAGTCACTCAGCCTCCCTTTCTCTATCAAATGACTTTGCCTCTCCAATAAAATTATGTAGGTTGATGAGGACTAGATTCTAGTTCACTTGTCTTTGACCACGCAAGTTATTTCTCCTTAACAAAGCATCAAACTCATTCCATTTAGGTTCCTCCCCATCCTATATTATGTAATCACTCACCTTTTTTCCACAAATTTTGTGAAGACTAAGCTTTAGGGGATTCAAATCCTCATTAGCAGACAGGGTGTCATTCTCAATCCAAGTATCCTTCCAAAAATCCGTATTAATTATCCCATTCCCTATTCTCTTCCTTGCCCCCAACTTCAAAACATTCCTTAACTTGATAAGATGGTTCCATAAGGTTGAACCAAAAGGAAAATCTGATTGAGATAGGAAACAACCAGAATTCCTATTTCTCAAGTACTTGGCTTGAAATTTTTTGACTTGGTCTTTGGAGCCTTCCAGGATATTCCAACCAATATTAGCTATTAAGGCCTTATTTAACAAATGAATTCTTCTCATCCCTAACCTCCCACACCTTTTAAGCCTACAGACTTTATCCCAGCTCACAAGTGATAGTTTATTTTTTTCTTATGTTCCAGACCATATAAATTTCCTCTGAGTCTATTCTATCTTCTCCCCTATATGAGCAGGAATTTTAAATAGAGAAAGGTAATACACTGGAATATTCTGAAGAGAGGCTTTAAGGAGTTGGATTTTACCTTCCAAACTTATCAGCTTCCCCTTCCATCCAAACAATTTATATTGAATTCTTTCTAATAATTGGTTCCAAATATAGCTTCTTGACAACCCATAATTTTTTTCACTCTATCCTTTACCTTTTTTATCCATAGGTTACTTTATCCTTATAAGCTATAATGCTAACTATTAGGGAACACAACTAATAACAATCAAACAAATGCAATCAAACACAATATCAATGTAACTAGTGTTATTAGCTTTAAAGGAATACTAATAAAAATTTCCAACCTTTTAAGAAAAAAAAATAAAGGAATTTATTTTAAAAATTTATGTTGAATTCTTTCTAATAATTGGTTCCAATAATTATTTTCCAATCTCTTAGAAAACAAAGCAAGCTTTTAAGAAACAAAATAAGGGAATTTATTTTTAAAATTTATGTTGAATTCTTTCTAATAATTGGTTCCAATAATTATTTTCCAATCTCTTAGAAAACAAAGGGAGGCCCAAGTAGGTATTAGGAAATTCAACCTCTTGACAACCCATAATTTTTGTTTCTTAGAATACTAATAACAAATTTATTTTTAATATTCCTTTCTGTGTTTCAATGTAACACAACTAATAACATACAACTATTCCCATTCTTTTACAAAAATTCCCTTATTTTGTTTCTTAAAAGGTTGGAAATTGTTATTAATTTTTGAGGTAACTATGATAATTATTAGTAAAAGTTTTTATTTGTTAATCAAAATTTTAAAAATAATTTTTTCGAAGCTAGGTCATCTATTCTAAAAAACATAGGGCCGTGTGCACACTCAATTTTTTGTTTTTTAAGATGTGTTCACTTTGAAAATTAATAAAAAGTCATATATTCATTTAAAAAATAGCAAAAAATAAAGCATAAACTACACAGTGTTAGCTAAGTTTGCACCAAAGTGATTTTTGAAATACTAAGAAAAAAATGAGGGGACCCACACTAGATGCTATGCAATGTCTTTTTGAGAAAAAAATAGTACATTGTGTGGCCCCCTATTTGAACCCCTTAATCTCCACCATTTTAAAATTTATCTTAGAAATTATATTCAAAGCATTACAACTCTTGTTCTCATTACATCTTCAAAATTTGAGCATAACTATTTTCAGTTTCTTGTCCAAGATAAGTTTTTCTTGATTTTAGAAAAAGAGTGACCACTTAAGATCCCCTTTTGGTCCTCAATTCCCCTGTGCTTACCCTATTATAAGGGTATACCTCTCCTAAATGTGGCTTAGCATTTCCCTAAATATTTCCCTACTAATTATGAGAAGTGAAAGAGAGGGTATTATTAGTGAAGGAAAGTTATTAGTGATCTTCTAGCTAGAAAACATATAGTTGGAAACAAAGTTTAAGAAGTATTAATGAAGAAGGGTTGCATGGGTAAAGTCTAAAAATTAAGGCATGCATAATTTCATTTAAAATACAAAAATTTATAATATTTATTAAATGGTAACATATGAATTCAAACTACTAACTATATTGATTGATCAAGCAACTTAGTCAAGGTTAGAAGAAATAAAAAAAAAGTTGGCATGTGTGTAATATTTTTTTTTTTTTAGACTGCAGGAATCGGGTAGCACAACCCCCTATAAACTGCAGTGCGCCTGGTAAACTTTTTAACGTGACCGGCGGCACTGGCGTGACACGCCCTCCAGTACCACAGGATGGGGGAGACTAGAACTCGTGACCAGTCGAGCCACAACGGAAATACTTAGCCAACCGAGCTAGGGCCCCTACCCGTTGGCATGTGTATAATAACTAGAAAATAAAGTTTGAATAAGAAAAAACTTCCTTAAACATAAATGTTCTTCTTTAGCTTTTTGACAAGTAGGAGACTAGTCTATTTATAGACATATTCTCTAATTTTCCTTAAATCAACATTGTCACGAAAGCTAATTTAATGGATATATGTGTGGACATCAAATCTGCAAATGGTTAACAATCTTAACATAATATCATCATGTTAGTCGTTTGAAAAACATTAGATTTAACATCCCTATGAAATACTTGACTATGATAAAATATGCAAACTAGATAAAAGAAAGATAATGAAATGTAAGCATATAAAACATAATCAAAACTTTATTTCATAGTGGATTGGTGCTATTGTTGAAAATAGCCCTTTCCCAATCCTTGATAAATAAGCTAGTGATGAAATTGCTATGAAGAATGGTATGGAATGCTAAGATGGGAAAAATCAGTTCTCAAGGAGAGTGACATTGTAAGAGATTGTGGAGATTATGGAGGATTTGCTTGAGGATGAAGCCTCTATTTAAAGATTTTCAAATGCTAAGAGTTCCAAACATGGAGGATGTGGGACTAAGATTGGACAAATGAGAAGAAGACAATTGTCAAGTGGTGAGTGGTTGATGCATGTGCAATATTTTGGAAATGTGCCCAAGAGGGGGGAAATTTGAATTCAAATTTGTGCAATGAATGCTAAGTTTGACCTTTGGAAGGGGACATGTAAGAGCCATATAAGAGCTTATAAATGACTCGTTGGATGTACTTTTCAACTTTCCTTTTGAATTCAAACCTGATGGAATATTCCTCATGGATGCCATGTTGAGTAAAAATGATGATTTAAATAAATCAATAAATGGATTTATTGGTGCAAGTGGAAAAATCTAGAGAATGCAAGAGGTTAGGATTAGCATTTGATCATTGTTAGGTTAGCTTAATGATGATTAGGTGAATTTGACCTTTTTGAGTTAAATATTTGATTTATTTAAATAAGAAAAGAAGAAATATGAATTGGATTTCAATTAAATAAAGTCATGATTTATTTGATTAAATGGATGATGCAAGATAAAGGTTGAATGATTTATGAGAGATGAAATTTGATTAAACCATTGGATTGACCTGTATGCATATTTTGTGTGTCTACATTTTGTCCCTCTTTGAAGCAATGTACTTGTTGAGTTGGTTCAAAGAATAAACTTGTCGCGATCAAAATTTAAAAATTTTCTGATTTTTCAGATGCCCCAACAGAAAGAAGTACACTGGTACATTACCCCCTCGAGAGATCGAGCGAAAATATTCGATTTGAGGGTCGATCTCACGATACAGAGGTTCAAAATGGATGGTTATGGATGATGATGCAAATGATATGATTTTAAGATGCTTAGAATAAAAAATATATATTATTTTAAACAACTTAAATGATGATATGATGTGATGATGGATGACATGGATGATGTGATATGCTATGATTATGCAATGGATGATTTATGGGATGCTTAGACTAACAGATCATTATTATGATGATGTTATGCTATGAGATGATATGTAGAATGTTGATGGATGCTTGATGGGTGCAGGATGGATGCATGATGGATGCATTGGTGATGATGATGTTAGTGCAGAAATGAGATGATGACAAGAGGATCCCACAAGTCCATGATTGGTCAAGACTTTATTAGAGATGATGATGATGATAGATGATGATGATAGATTTGCTTATCAAGGATTGGGATTTCAAAAGGGCTACTTACCTTATGTTTGATAACACATGTAGATACGATGCATCAAGGTATAAAGAACCAGGATGGCATTGTACCTAGTGCGATGGACTTTGACTCGACAAATAGATAGGAGTATTCTTGTTCACACTTGACATATGGAAACCTTCCTACCTAACAAAGCAAGTATTCACCAAGTTATTTTACAAGAATGTCCAACAAGCACAACAAAAAAAAGATAATGATTGTTGCCCCATTCCTATCTCTCTAAATCCTTCATTTGTCTATCATCGAGAGGTCCTTGGAATGAGCACAATAAGATAAATCAAAATAAAATAAATCAAAATAAAATAAATCAAAATAAAATATCAAGTACACAAACAAGTCAATGTTCTTCATATCTCTAGCCAAAGGGATGTGTTTTGATAGGATAAGAATCCAAGTGATATCCAAAATGATGCCCATTGTCAGAACGATATATCCTAGGACATGCATTGTATAGGATAATGATGGTTTGATAAGTTGATTGATAGTCTATTGATATAAAGTCGATTGACATATTTTTGAATGATCAAGATTTTGATTTTGTGTTTAAAGGTTTGTTGATTGCTTTTGATTTTATGATTGAAGCTTGCTTTTGCTGACTGTTATGATTGTTTTTGTTTGTTTTTCCAAAGGATGAAGGTGACAATCGGTTTATTATGGATGATTGATTATTGTGGGTGAAAGCGAGATGAGGCAGATGGATTTTTTTTATATATTTGGATGTTTTTGATGTTTTGAAATGTTTTGAGGCTGTTTTTGGAATTTTTAAGATTTTACAAATGTTTTGATTTTTGATTTTTTGAATGTTTTTGGATTTTGTGTTTCTTGAATGTTTTTGGATTTTGATGCTTTTGAATGTTTTTGGATTTTGATGGCTTTCAAATGTTTTTGTGATTTTGATGTTTTTGTGATTTTGATTTCTCAGCCGCTAATTCAAGATGAGCCTTGCCTACATTTAAGCTCAGAGACAATGCAGTTCGGATGCCTTGTTTTTGACGTTTTTTGATTTTTGGAGTGTTTTTGGATTTTGATATGTTTTGAATTTTTTTGATGTTTTGGATGTTTTTGGATTTTCGCATGATTTTGACAATTTGGATATGGATATGTGTGATGATACCAGTGCTCTATTTGGGATTTGGTTGAAAACCAAGTTAAGGTCGACTGATTGAATTGATGGATTGATGATGATGATAACATTGTTGAGGATACACAACAATGCAAGGATTTTGATTGATCAGGATTGATGATGATAACATTGTTGAGGATGCACAACAATGCAAGGATCGATTGATTGGGATTGATGATGATAACATTGTTGAGGATGTACAACAATGAAAGGATAGTGTTAAGCAACACAAGGATATCCTAATGATTTCTTGATTGGATTTGATTGATCATGATTAATGAAGCTTGGTTTGAAACAAAAGATGTTTTGAATGATTTGATGTTACGTTTGACGTGCAAATTACATGCAACTAATATCGATTGTTTGGATCAATTTTTTATAAAAAATGAAGACTGATAAGGAATGTCTTCTTGTCAAAATATGCCATGGGCTAGTGCTTTGGAATTTAGATCACAAATGCTTGAACAATTTGATTTCACATTTTCCAATGTTCGGATCACCACATAAGTTGGAGGATATAGATCAAGATTTATTCCTGAAGCAAGATGTAAATATCTGCCCCCAGTGTCTAGCAATGTATGGAATGCCATGGATGGATGCTCAGATAAGTGTACAGATGGATGGATATGGTAAGTAAGCCAAGGATTCCAAGGATTATCTTGCGATAAGATAAGGTGTTCAGATAATGAAAGCTCATTGGATAATGCTTCATGGCTCTGATAATGTTGCATAGGATAGGATCAATGAAAATGACCCATGTCAAGATGTTTACCATAAGAAACTATAAAGTGTTCCCCAAACTTCATCAAGATCAAGATGACTTGGATGATGGATGTAGTGGATAAAAATGGATTGGATCAATGGTTTATGGATGAACGGATTTATTATGGATAAGATACATGGAATGCTCAATTTATAACAGATGGGATGAGATGCTTTCAACTGAATTGGTCCATGTAGATGTTTGATTCCACACATGATGCCTGTTTTCTAGGTTTTCATCATGGTCTTTCCCAAAGCACTGCCCATGCAGTTTTCACTAGAGGACAATTTTTTTCTCTTTACTATTTTTAATCTTTTTTCTAATTTTTTTGGATTTTCATATTTTTTGATTTTTTTGATTTTTCTAAAAGATTTTAAGCTCATGCTAAATCACAAGGCATTTTTGATGTAGATGCCCTTGTCATAATGTGCCATCGATACCCTACTTGAAGAAGTTTCTTTTATAGATACGTGCACTTGAATGTAACTTTTGAGATTCTTGATCTACTTTATTTATGTCGGGGTTAACTCTATATCTGTGCGCCCATTGCGATAGACTGCCTTCTGAATCGTTATGATGAAGGGTCATTGCCAATACATGGTCAATTTGAGAATTGGATATCATGCATGGAGGCGTGGATGGAGTGTGTTTAAGGATAAGAGATGGATTGGTTGACAACTTGGAATCTTTGACTCTCCAAACTTGGGAAGATGCGCAATGATGGATGGATATGAAAGTGTGAGTGGAATTAGGACCAATTGCTTGATATACTTTATACGTCGCTTGAAAAGCATGATTTTTCTTTTGCAAACATCTTTGATGGATACTTTTTCCTTTTTTATTTTGCCCCATAGTTTCTTTGATTGATGGAGTTTGATAGGGATGATCTTTCTTTGTATTTTTTGGTATCCATATGTATTTGATTTGTACATTATGCTTCCTTGTTTCTTCTACTTTGATAAAATTCCTTATGCTTTGATTTAGTTCTTTCTTCTGACGTTGGTCCCAATTCGTGGATGGGGTGATGGGTGGATGAAGATTCATGATGTGGTTGGTTGTAGTATTGACACTAGTTTCATCATAAGGACTCTTTGTGCTCCCTATGTTGACATTTTCTTGGGACGAAGTTGCCCCCAATATGGTGGTGGTAATACCTTTATGCTTTAATTCTACCTATTCTGAGGTGTTTTGTTCAATAAACATGCTCTCACAAATGACCACTATAGATGACATTGTTTCAATTTGCTGCTCTGCTAACTTTGGATTATCCTATTCTATCTGATTTTCTTCCATGAGTGGATAATGTTCAATATCTTTATTCATGATTTCCTCAATCTGAGTTTGGGATATAGCTGATCCTGATGTTGATAACTTTGTTTGACTGTAGGAGTTAATAATCTGCTCTTTTTGTGTAACACAATCTTGTTCTAGATAAAGATCATCTATGTGTCCATCCATAGAAAGCATCTCATGGGTAGATGGAGGAGTATGTGCTACATGGATATGATCATCTTGCATAGATAAGAGAGTGTCCATTAGATTATTGTAGTATCTTGAAGATACAAATTCTTGATCTTGAATGATTTTGGAGTTGCTTTCGACATGCCTTGGATCAAGTTCTTGACATGGGTTAGTCCCAAAGGATGGATTGCTTACAAAGGGTTCTTGGATGTTGTTATTAGACATGGTTAGTGGTTCAATATCCTCAAGTGTCAAGTTCAGGGTTCCTTCAATATCTGTAACCATGAGGTCAAAGGATGTCAATATGTCTTGGAAAGGACCACTTCTAGACTTTGGTGAAAGATGTTGATAATGCTTTGGAATAAATTCTTGAGATATTCCCTCTAACTCATAAGGTGATGTAGATACATTTTCAATATGATCATTGGTCAATGGATCATGCATTATGTTGATAGGATCAAATAATCCTAACACTCCTTGAAATAGATCACTAAAAAGTGGCCTTTGATGTATGGTGAGTTGATCATTAGATGGGGTAGAAACATCTTCAATGTGCTCATCGATGGAGAAATCTTGATCATTGTTTTCAAAAATTGTGATGGAGGAATTTTCAATGTCTTCAACCATAGGGTCAAACAATGTTGACATTTCTTGAATTGGATCATTGTTGGTTGGTAGATTTTGATCATGATTGAAAAGTGGCTCTTGACATATGTTGACTTCATCATTGGATGAAGTAGACATAGCTTTAGTGGTGGATTGATCTTGATCATTGTTCTCAACAGTTGTCATTTTTTGTGTTTGTGCTTGTGTTGGTTGGGTAGCTTGAGATTTTTGAAGCTCTTGTTGGTAGGCTTGATGTGCTTTTAGTGCGATGCTATGATATTGACTTATTGCACTTTGTTTTGGTGGTAGTGGTGGTGTATTCAAAATCGTGTTGGATGTGGTGACAAGTGGTTGAGATACGTTTGGAATGATCATGGTAGTGAGGGGTTGAGATATGATGGGTGTGATAGGGGTGGTTGGAGTGATCGAGGTGATAGGAATGGTTGGAATGACTGAGGTGATAGGTCCTTGGGAGACCATATTTTGATTTGGGATTAGTGTTGTTGTTTGATTAGATACCATCCATTGGTGTGATGTCGATGGAATATTCAAAGGACTTGATGTGATGGCTTGATTGGTGTTAGGTAGATTGATTTGGATGGAGTGATTCGTGCTAGGTAAAGGGGGACACCCTAAACCAAGAAATGATGTTGATATGGGTAATGGTGGTGGAGATGTCTCTTGGCATAATGACTCAACTATTTTAGTAAGTGTAGGAATTTGATCTAGCCAAATTTGTTCTTGATTTTGATCTTGACTCCCTTGATATAGTTGATTTGGCTTTTTTTCATGCAAATTTGGGATGCATACTTGTGTTTGATTTGGGACAATGTTTTGATTTGGGATGATGTTCAAATTTGGCACGATAGGTTGAAATTGATCATTTTTCATGTTTGGAATATTTGTATGATTTGCAAATGTATCCATCCCAAAGTTTTCCAGATTCATGTTTCAAAAACTTGTGCTTGGTACATTCTCATTTGGCTTGTAGGGATTTGGTGGGATGACATTGTTCATTTGAAGGTTCATGCTTTGATTGTTTGGTTGAAAAACTTGTAGGTTTGGATTTAGATTTACCATCGGGAAATGTGTTCCAATATTTGATTTGGGAATACTCACACTTGTACCATTGACATTTGTAGAAAGTCATGATCCCATGTATGGATTGTATATTTGTAATTTTTGATGATCAATCAGCATTGCAAGGCTTTGAAAGTTCAATTGATTTGGATTACTCATGATGTATGGATCAAGTTTGTATTCCATATTCTTCTTGTGTTTTGACCTTGTTGTAAAAGTGACCTCTAGGGTTCTTAGGACCAATGATGGGATGAATGATGAAAGGGGTGAATGATATGGGTGTTGAATGTTTAGGGACTTTGGATCAATGCTAGACTTAGGGTTCAATTTTTATTGGTTTGATTTGGATAATGAAATTCTAAACCCTTTGGATGTGATTTTAGGATGGACTTGTTCAAAGTGGTGATAATTTAGCTAAAGGTATGAGAAAGGATTCATTCCCATAATCCTAACTAAATAAGGTGATTTTGATTTTGATGATCTACCCAAGTCTTAGAATGATGTTTCCAAAGCTCTAAAGTTGTTTGGTGGGATGAAGATGATAACTATTTGGATGGATGAAGTGTTTGGTTTGCTCCTAAATGAACCTAGGAAGGATTTTTTTACTAGGCCAAGATAGTGAAGAACATGCCTTTCTCTAAGAGTAATTCAAAATCAAAAGACCAATGTTTGCATGAAAACCATATGACCAAAAGATAACAAGCACATGTGTGGGGTCCAATTGATTAAATCTTTGGTTCATGGATTTTTTTTACCACAAACAAATTCTTGATTAGATTTTGAATCTAGATGTCTAATGTCTCAACTTTCCCCTTATCCCACAAAGTGTATTATGTGGAAACCAAGGAAATTTGAGGCAAGAGTTACCTAAAGTTGACTTTAGTAGAAGAAAATTGAGATGAAATCCAAATGATTAGATGCCTCTAAGGACACGAATCCCAAGGGAAAGCAATAACATGTGAATTTGTTCAAGGATATTTTTCTCCCCTAAAGGGTTTGCAATTTTTATGATTCGTTGAATGTTGGTTTTCAAATATTTTTGATAAAAGCACTGTGTTTTCAAACCACAAGCAATATGACATCCTAGCTCAATTGGTACATTTTTCTTATTGGGCTTGCCTCATGCCCTTCGTAGTAGAAGAGATGATTTTACATGCAACCAAGGGAAAAATATAAAGGTATGTTAAGAATGAAGTCTTAACCTCTATATTTCAACCAAGATCAGACATGGCAAGTAACTTCTTGGAATCTAAGTTCCAATGCACCACTTTGATAAAATTGTTGGATGGACTGGTTGGTAACTACAAACAAAGTTCTTAATGACAAAACATCGGGGACATGGCACCTTGTGAGCATCTAGTAAGCCTCTAAAGGCTTTAATCAATCCTACTAGGGGTTCTTATATGTTTTATGGTAGTACCCCATTCTGAAAGACATTGTACAACTAAGGCCTACATACCATGAGGACTTGACAGTTTAGTCTTATCCATTTATATACAAGCCTAAATGAAAAACCGGTTGGAGTCGCCTTCGAGTTCTCCTTTTAGATGTGTCTCTTAGGTAGGCCCCTCTAAAGGTAAACAATAGCGAGCAAGCACATCCATAGTTCGATCAACCTTCATTTAGAAACAAAGGGAGAACACACGCGATATACCTAACTCACACTCGCAAAGTGTTTTGTTCAATTTTAAAACCCAAATCGAAGTGTGTAAGGGCAATTATTTATGCAACTTAATGTCACCAAAATCCTTTTGATTCTCAAGATTACCGTGAGGCATGAGAGAAGCGCATACGTCTTTTGATGATATTACTTTGTGTAAATAATTACAAAACAATAAAGGCACTCATTCATTTCATCCTTCAATGCAATGATTTGATTTGTTTTAAGCACCAAAGGAAAGATGAAGATTGCTTGTTAAATTTTAGCCCAAATTGAAATCTAGTAGGTATCTTAGTTTCAATTTTAATCCTTTGCAAAAAATCAAAGTGTTCTTTTAAACCAAATGAAATTTTGTATCCTAAGAGCAAAAAGATGACAATTTCATGAAAAGTGTTTAAAACAAACACTAAAGTGTTAAAGAACACTTTAATTTTCTCAAGCCATCATCTTCATTTCCCCTCCTTTCATTTTCTCTATTCACTTCACCTTCGCTTTCCTTCGTTTGTACCTTACTTTCTTTGCTTTCACTTTCCTTTGTACATTCTTTTGCCTTTCATTAGCCTTTGCTTGTTTTTGTACAAGATTCTTTTTCAACTGATTTTTATGATGCCCAACTTTACTTCCTTGTGTTGCCAATGGGATTGTTTGCACTAGCTGTTGGAGTTCCAGTAGGTGAAAGCATAAGCAAGACACATGAACATAGACAAGACATGTGAACTATGCGATATAATGCTTCAAATCAAAGCTACGTTCTTGATATCATTCCAGCATCCTCCTTGAATCTCTCATTTCAACTGAACTAAATCTAGCCTTAACTATATGATAGAATCACCTTGCTAACTATGCATGCAGGCCCATAAGAAAATACATCAAAGATATGTCATCTCATGGAACGACTTGATTATTGTATTCATGGATCTAGAATTGTAGCTGAAGCAGTTAGTGAGATAAATGCAGTTGGAAGGAATGAGACATTCATAAAATATAGTTATTTAAAAGGATTTTCAACTAAGAAACGTAGTATTTGGCAAGCTCCAATGACCATAAAATGTTTACAGAAAAGAAATCTCTTTAAAGTGATGTAACTAGCAGGTGTATAGAAACATACCCTAGTAATGACAGTCAAATCAGTGAGTAAAAGCAGATAATGAATAGCTTTTCATACACTTTCAAGCTATAATACATTTGGCTAATGTAAAAGAAGATACATGCCCAAAAGATGTCAAAAAGATGCAAATTGGCCTATGCAAAGTTGTATTCCACAATATTTGGTAGTGAACCTTTTACCAACGACCATATCCTAATCGTAAATCTTTCAAATTTTAGACCACAGACAGACTACTGCAAATTAAAAGCATTATTGTCTAACAATGATTAATGATAGTGACTAATGGATTTAAAGAATTTTAGGCTAATGTAATTGGCAAGTGAATAAGGAGGACTGCAAACATAATAGGACATGGTTTACATTGCAACAGGCATTGCATGGTGACTTTTTATGCCTCTGATACTTCCTCATCTCCTCCTATCATAATTATTTGTAGAAAAGATTGAAGTGTGTGGACATTCTCTCTGGGCTAGAGGCCCTAACAATACTAGTTTCTATAATTCTCAACCTTGTGATATAAACATTTTCTGTGATGGAGATCATAATAGCTATTATGGACTATGGACATGAGCGGTCTAAGATAGAGCATGCAAAATGTTTGGTAAAAGAAAATCCAAAAACAAATGTAACCTCATACAAAACAAGGTAAATGTGCAAAAAGTCAAAGAAAGTGAATGACTGTTGGATGGTGAGATGCCAATGCTCAAATAATGGGCACACTGTGCAGTGAGGAAGGAGGTTCACAAAAAATCATCATTGAGCTTGCCAAAGAGGTCAGCCCTTGCAGAATAATGACCTCATAAACTTTCCTACAAACTGTTATGTTCTCCTGAAATCAAAAGTGTTTAATTTTTTTTCTAACAAAGAGCTTAAACTGATAAATAACTTACCATCATTGACAATGTTAGCTTAAAGACCTCCTTCTAGTGCCATTCTATGGACATCAAATCTGCAAATGGTTAACAATCTTAACATAATATCATCATGTTAGTCGTTTGAAAAATATTAGATTTAACATCCCTATGAAATACTTGACTATGATAAAATATGCAAACTAGATAAAAGAAAGATAATGAAATGTAAGCTTATAAAACATAATCAAAACTTTGTTTCATAGTGGATTGGTGCTATTGTTGAAAATAGCCCTTTCCCAATCCTTGATAAATAAGCTAGTGATGAAATTTCTATGAAGAATGGTATGGAATGCTAAGATGGGAAAAATCAGTTCTCAAGGAGAGCGACTTTGCAAGAGATTATGGAGATTGTGGAGGATTTGCTTGAGGATGAAGCCTCTATTTAAATATCTTCAAATGCTAAGAGTTCCAAACATGGAGGATGTGGGACTAAGATTGGAAAAATGAGAGGAAGACACTTGTCAAGTGGTGAGTGGTTGATGCATGTGCAAGATTTGGGAAATGTGCCCAAGAGGGGGGGAATTTGAATTCAAATTTGTGCAATGAATGTTGAGTTTGACCTTTGGAAGGGGACATGTAAGAGCCATGTAAGAGCTTATAAATGACTTGTTGGATGTACTTTTCAACTTTCCTTTTGAATTCAAACCTGATGGAATATTCCTCATGGATGCCATGTTGAGTAAAAATGATGATTTCAATAAATCAATAAATGGATTTATTGGTGCAAGTGGAAAAATCTAGAGAATAAGTGGTTAGGATTAGCATTTGATCATTGTTAGGTTAGCTTAATGATGATTAGGTGAGTTTGACCTTTTTGAGTTAAATATTTAATTTATTTAAATAAGAAAAGGAGAAATATGAATTGGATTTCAATTAAATAAAGTCATGATTTTTTTAATTAAATGGATGATGCAAGATAAAGGTTGAATGATTTATGAGAGATGAAATTTGATTAAACCATTGGATTGACCTGTATGCATATTTTGCATGTCTACAATATGAATATATGCACATTCTTATGAAGATTAGGGTGTTGTGAAAGAATTATAAAGAAAAAACTTCATAACATAACCCAAGATAAATAATGAAAAATTTATATTGCATGGTGGGAGAGAAGTCTAATTGAATTGATTAATTGAAGAGAGGCAGTGAATTACAAAAACCAAAACCTATGCCCTATGCCTAGCCATTTAGGTCAAAATATACCTATAAATACTCTTAGTGGATGCACCCTAGTTGAATCCTTCTTTACACATTTCTTGGTGTGCCTTCAACTTTTTGTCTACCTACATTTTAATGAGGTCAAGGTTCTTGTCTCTACCTTACATATTAGAATTTTCCCCAACTTAATTTTTTTTTCATGCAAAAGAAAGGTTGTCATGCCATCTTAATCACAAAAATTTATCCCTAAGTTTATATGACATTTCCATTTGACGTGGTTTATCTCTCCTACTGTAGGATGGAAAATTAACACCATTATTTTTATCTTATCTATATTTTTTGGTGAAAATTCCATGACCTACCTTCTCCTCCCTTTTTTTACTTTTCTTATTTATTTCTAAATATCAATGTTTAGAGATACACGAAATTTCATATTTATTAACAATCTCCTTATTATTCTCAAGCTTCTAGGATAATTTTTTTTTATCCTCTACTTAACAATTTTTTTCTTTGAGTTTTAATGGCGATGAGCGAGAACAAATGCTCTGGGCAATTTTTGAAAATTCTCGACAATGGCAGTGATGGAGATGAGGATTCAGGGAGAAACTCTACTCTTTTTTGTTCGTCTGGCTATTTTGATGGATTTTTTGGAACTCATCTTGCTTCTGATAATGTTGATGTTGTATTATGTCTAGTGGATACCTGGTTTCTTTGCCTTGATGTATATTTGGGGTTTGTTTTCCACTAGTAGGTCACTTACCTTGTGTGGTTGGTTGAGATGTTTTTGTTAGAGGCTTGACTCAGGAGAGTCTCTTATCTCTTGATTCCCGTAGTGAGGGTGGCTCTTCCGAGTTCCATTTCATTTCTTCAATGGTGCTTATCTATTCCACTTTCCATTCTATGTTGCAAGTGGTGGACAACTCAGTTGGGGCGAGTGGGTTCCTTGTGTTGTCTGTTGAAGCGATTACCTTTGGTGTCACTTGGAAGGATGAATCTATTTTAGAGGTTTTAGAAGTTGTTTGGTGGCTTCTACCTACTAAGGCAGTCATTTTTTTTTCTCTTGTTATCAACTAGATTTGCACCCTATTGAACTTAAGGTTTAGCAACTTGTTGACACATGGGAATGATCTCAAGGTGTGGGTACCTTATATGAGATCAAACCTTTGGAGAAGACCAACTTCCTAAATGGTTATCACCTAGACTACTTAACTACTCTAATGTTTGACAAGGAAAAGGGAAGAGAGAATTCCTAAAATGAAAAATACTGAAAATGAAACTAAGAAGGTGATACACCAAACTAAACTAGGACATAAAGCTTAGACTGCAAACACTTGACTATAATGAAACAAATTAAACTTGCACAACTCATTACTACATGCCTTTGCATAAGTGTTTCACAAAGAGGTCCTAATGCTCAAACTCCTAGGAGGAAGATAACTCCACAACTAAAATCCATTTGCATTTTTGAAATAGTTTGCAACCTACATTAACATACTTTTCCATAAAGGTGCTAAAATATGAGACAAAGTTATAAGGAAATGGACAATACCTCACAAATAATTTGATCAATCAATTGAATGCACACAATAATGCAAAGAACAAGTAGGAAAAAATTCATATCAATGATATCCAAGGTCTTCACTATATTTCATATCCAAGAATGAGTTAAAAAGTATGCCAAAAATTGTCTAGAAGGACTGAAAAGTCACTTAGTACTAGAAATGCATAATCAAAACTTAGTACAAATGAGTCAACTAAGTGACTATATCTCCAAATCCCTCAAAAAATCCACCAAAAAAGGATCTAGAATATGAATTGGGTTGGATTCCCCCAAAAATCCAATAATCTAGCAACTGAATCTCCTCCAAAAGAGTTCCCATGCACGTGGAAAAATCCAAGTTTGACCATGCCAAACATTAAGGCATGCAAAACCACCCCCTAGATGCTCTCATATACTCCAACAAAGTCAGTAAAGGCTCCTATATGCTCTCCACATATTTGATAACCTCTCCAAACCTCCCTATATGCTTTCAAAAGCATAAAAGCATAACTAAATCCTTTTAAAGGCATTTACATATCATAACACCTTTACTCTACATTTAAAATAACATTTGTAACTAAGTGATCACTTAATTTAAATGTTTTACATTTGAGATTAATGCACAATAAAAGGTCAATGCTCAACCATATGTGATCAAATGCAAAAGGAAATCTAAGTCTGAAGGACTCCTAAGAATTCATACACAAATAGTTTAAGAAAAAATCACTAAGGCATAGCATGGGGTATTGAATAATACAAGGCATAAGACTTAAGGTCTTACCCCACGAGTGCATTAGTGATTTTCAATAATTTTTAAATAAAAGGAAAAAATTCCTATATGCTCATGTTGGCTAAGACTTAGGGTAAAGACCATAAAAAAAAACTAAGCCCAAAGAAGAACAAAGCAGTTCATTTTACATTCAATCCTTGTAGAAACTTGGAGGCACTGCCATAAGGTTTCATTAAGCTTCATTCATGGAGGTTTGAGGTAGATTCTGACATTATAGAAGCATCTCTAGCTCACTTCCAAGTAAGAAACAATACCCACTCACCTAGATGAACTCTTTGTAAGCATATTTGGTCATTTCAAGCTTTGTTTGTGAGAAAATAAAAGCATCTCTCTACATTATTTATTTCTTTTGTATATCATGCATTTTACATAAGAGAAAATGAGTTTCCTCTGTATGTATTATTCTGTTTGCAAATATTGGTATTAGTTATTTTTATAGCTGCGACCATACATACTACAGGTATCAATAGGCCTTGCTTTCATTTATGGCCGAGCTTCATGCATTCTGTGTAGAGATTTCATCTCTCTCTACATTTTATATTTATCCTGGGCAAAGATTCAAGTGTTTTGATCTATGTTCATGGCTCAACTCTAGGGCATATACAAAATATATACTGTGTTTTCCTTTGTTAACATTTTTTGGTCTGAAATTGCTATGTGTTGAGGGTTTCATTCTTCATTCTCAATAAACTTGATCTATCATATATCTTATTTGGCTCTCATGACTATAATGTAAACCATGTGACACTTCCAGGCAAATTCCATAGAATGAAACCTCTCTCAACCTTTATTTATATGGCCTCTGTCTCTTGTATCATACCATTACTATCATGATAATTCCCTTCTATGTTATCTCTACTAAAAAACATGAAAAACCCCACCTACAACTGTAGTCTAAAAAAATCCCTCTATTTCTGTGAAAGGGTTTCCCCTTGCATGTATTCACAAAATCCAACCTTGGATCACACTACCCCAACATTTTATAATATGACTACCTTCAAATAGGTTTCCTTTTGACTCATAGTTACCCTTTATCAATTACCTATATTTTTCCTGCCCTTGTCATTGTCTTTTGTGTCTTTACATTCCTATGCAAGTTCATTCACTGTCATAGAAACTTAATCTTCTCATTTGAGTTTACTGAGTAAGCATTACTCACTGTTCTACAATAAGGTTTCAATTGCAACTTGAATTAATGAAATGCGTAGATCCACACTATTAGAATCTACTGGTTTTCTTTAGTACTTAATGGTATTCAAAACACTATACCATTGTGTAGGTCAGTACCCCCCTTTGTACTCAATGCATAATTTTTCATTCCTCTAGGGTATAACAATATTTCCTCACACTTAGAGTCTTGTAGAAAATGAATAAACCTAGATATTCCTCCGTAATTTGGTGCTCATAGAACACTTTCTTCACTTCATTTTATTGATGAACATGTTGCTCCATGTTTATGAATTTTTTTTTTATAGTCATTATTTCAAGTTATGATTACTTATTGAGCATCACTTTACATTTCACAATCATTGTTGCATACAAATCACTGTCACCCTTGATCTATGACTACTTCATTCATTTATGTTATCCCCTAATAGCTTCTGATAGTAACCTGTAAGACCTCATTGAGTAACTCGAAATAATTTCATTTAGTCCTTGCAAATGAATCTTGTGGCATGCTTTCATTGACAAGGAGTATCACTATTAATGTGAGATGACTCGTATTAATAATGATATCTATTCTCTATCAGTATCACCATGATTGATGAGATTTATCAACAGGAATTCAATGATGATATAGAAATTCTTGACATCCCTCTATAATGAAAGGAAAGGGTAGCATGTTGGGCTCAACCCTTGTGGGAGCCACATTTTATCCCACATGTTGTAATTAGATGAAACAAAATAGTAACAAGGATTTCACCTACACCTTCACAAGAAGCAAACATGTTAGATAAAACCAAGCATATGATAGATGTGTTTGATAACTCTTTGTTTTCCTAGATATCTATAGTACACATGTTATCTTAATACACATGAGGATTAGATTATATGTTTATAGATGTATGTCCATATTTTGATTGGTGATCCTTCATTTCTCTAACAATACTCTTCTCACAGATGCAGGAACACTAGGAGTAGCAAGGATAACATCATCTAGAAGTAGGACAAGTGAGAGGGACTAAAAATGATGCAGAACAAAACAACCGAGATTCGTCATTTAGGTAATGACGAGTACCCTTTCTCTTTATGTGCATTCTTTCTCATTTGTATCTATAAATTTATAATTTTTTCCATTATATGCATTCAAATAGTTAGTCCCACGGCTTGTGTGGGACACCATACATTTATATTATGAATAAAGACTACATTTTTAAAAATATTGTGCACTTTCTCCTATGTTATGTTATATGCATCTACATAATGCAATGTAGTATTGTAGTCTTCCGATATTTATTTATGCACATGAATGTGACATAGTAGAGTTAAAATGTACCTTCTTTTCATTGGTAAAATATATATAGTACTATCTATTTGGGAGCTAGTAGCAAAAATAGGTAACATTTCTGGAAACATCTGCTATATGTTTTCTTGTTAAGCATCCTGAATAGTTTCTTGAATCTTATCCATTGGGTATTGAGTCACCTAAAAGATGACGCAACTTGAAAACAATCCAATACACTACTATAACCAACTAGATCAGTACATGATACCTCAAAAACTTATTCAAACACCAAAAATTTAGAAGGAAAACTACCTAGCTATGTTGAACAACACTTAGGGGAAATGGAAACTTGCATCTAAACTATGGTGCATCAACATTTATTGAAAAAAACTCCTAATCTAGCATGTACAATGCAGATCAAACCTCAAAACACCATTTGAGGTGTATCCCATTAGCTGGGAAAGGCATAATTTCTCCATCCATCTTTGATAATTGGAATGCATTATGCTCTTTGCATTTTGTAATAACAAACGAGCCACTCCACATGCTGTCAAACTTGGAGTGCTTTCCTAGCCTGCTTTTCAATTCATCCCATTTGAGCACAAAATCACCCTCTCTGAATACTTTGGGTGTTGCTTTCTTATCAAAGACTCTTTTTTGGAGCTGAGGATACTCCAATGACTTCATTTCCTTATCTCCTATCTCCTCTAGCTCCATGAGCTGAGCATATCTAACGACCATTTGGTCCTTTTTCTCAAACATTTCTGGCTGGTGCATAATATCAAGAGCTGGAAGCTCCATAGATAAAGGAAATCTTGTGTCCTTACCATAAACCAACACATATGGGGAGTTCCTAATGGACATTTTGGGAGTTATTCTATCTTCCCACAAGGCAGATTTCAACTTGGTGTGCCAAGCTATCTGATTATATATCCTGTATGATTCTCTTAATAATCCTTATTAGGTTCTTGTTTGTTGATTTTTCCAAACCATTACCTTGTGGGTAATAGTTTGATGATGTATTTAGATGAATTTCATTTTTGATAGCCCAATCACTTACTCTCAATCCAACAAATGCTAAAGCATTATATGAAATGATTGATTCATTTACTCTAAATCTAGTAATTAAATGATTATAGAAGTTTAACACAACACTTTCATTGGCTTCTTTTAAAGCCATTGCCTTAGTTCATCTTGTAAATTAATTAGTTGTAGTAAGTACCCACCTATGGACTACACTTGAAGGTGGATTAATGGGTCCTATAAAATCAATGCCCCATCTCATGAAGGGTTGTTCCACTTGAATTAGATGCAAGGGTAAAGCTAGAAACCTCTCTTTTCCTAAAACAATGGAACATTTCACACATTTCCTTGACCATGCATGGGAATCCTTAAACAAGCTTGGCCAATAATAGCCAACTCTCATTATCTTCCATCCAATGGTTCTCGAGGAAAAATGACCCCCAGTAGTTCCATCATGGAACTCATGAAAAACTTTATCCACTTGATCATTATCAATACACCTTAATAGCACACTATTAAGGTCTTTTCTAAAAATAACATTATCAACCAACACATAGGGGATGGAATGTAGTATTAAATATCTCCTTTTAGCCTTATCCAAATTGGTGGACACTTACCGGTTTTCAAGAAATGAGTCATATCTTGTACCCAACTTGCACCTATTGCTAGTGCATCAATTGTAGGTTCATTAGTAGTAATCATAACCGTTTCCTTTCTTGTTTCTATCTCACTTATAGACTTAGTAGAAAGCTGCTCACATAGCCCCTTTCTCCTCACAAGCTTAGTTATCTTTATATCTATGTCATACTGAGCCATTACCTTTGTAATCCACCCATTCCTCTTTTCATTTAGGTCCCTACTTAACAAAAAATCCTTCACACTAGGGTGAGCAACCATTAAATGTATCTTGTTATTAGAAATCAAAGGTTTAAACTTTTTTAGACTTTTGATGACAACAAGTACATACTTTTCCACAAAATTATACCTCTATTCATAATCCTCTAAACCTTGACTGATAAAGTTAATGGGTTGTTCTAAACCATCATTATTTTTTCGTACCAACATTGCAGAAATGGTATCTATGCTACCAAAAGCATACAGAATAAAGTCTTTTAAAAAGTTTGGATTTACCAGAGTAGGAGCTGTTGATAAGGCCTCCTTTATAGATTCAAAACTGCACTTGGCCTCTCTGGTCTAGCTGAAACTTTCATTTTTCTTCAACATTGTAGTTAGTGGTTTCAAATTATTTTCAACATATGGAATAAACCTTCTCAAAAAATTAATTCTACCCCAAAAAATTTGCAACCCCTTCTTATGATTGGGTAAAGGCAAGGCTAAGATAGCACTTACTCTCTCTGGATCATTGGTGATCCCCTGTTTTGACACTATGTGTCTAAGAAGCTTGCCTTCATGGACAACAAAAAACTTTTTTTTTGGGTTAAGTGATATACAAAACTCCCTACACCTCTCAAATACTTGTCTCAAATGGGAAAAATGCTCCTCTGCATTTTTAGAAAATATTGTTATTTCATCAAGATATATAAGCACCGATTTATGAATTAGCCCCTGAAATTCCATGTCCATGGCCCTTTGAAAGGTGGCACCAACATTAGATAGACCAAATGGAATTATTTAATAGGCCATAGTGCCCCATTTTATGGTAAAGGAAGTATTATACTAGTCTTCTTCTTTTAATAATACTTGGTTATAACCTGAATAACCATCCAGTAAGGAAAATATTTCTGAACCAAAAACTACTTGAAAAATATATTCCATAGAGGGAAGTGGATAATGATCTTTTAATGAGGCTCCATTAAGGTCTCTAAAGTCTACACAAAGCCTAATTTATCCATTTTTCTTTCTAACTAGTACAAGATTCGAGACCCACGAGGTATGCTTGATTGGGAAAATAATGTCTCCCTCTATCATCTTGGTCAATTCTTTCATCATAAGGGACTCAAGTTTTGGATTTAGAGGCCTCTGTTCTACCTAACAAACTTTGCATTTGGCTCTAATTCTATGGTATGTTGGGCAATCTAGTGATCAAATCCCTTTAAATCTAAGTACTCCCATGCAAATACATCTTGAAATTCTTGACAAAGAGAAATAAAATCTTGGCCATCTGCTTGTGAATAGATTTTACCAATTTTAAGGAGCTTACCTTTGAATATCTCAAGCTCTTAATCATGTTACTCCTTGACTTGCATGTTGGTCTTGCTCCTTTTGAGTTGATCATCAGTGCTAAAGATGGATTCTAAAGTAACTAGACCCCTGGGAATCTTGTTAGTTCTCAATTGAATGACTTGATCATCATATTACTGCTTAAGTTTCTCCTGGTTTTCCACTAAAAAATCATCTTCCTCAAGTAGAAAACTCAACAGTTGTTCATCACTCTCAAACACTTTCCAATGAATGTTATTATTAGGAATAGAAGGCCATACAATAACCTTAACATATTGCTACACATTTCCTTTCTTAATATCATTAGGTATATCAAACTGAGCACCTATTGTAGCTAGCCTATCTACATGCTTGTTTTGATTCCTAGGAATAGAAATAAGATTAAAAGGATCAAATTCCTCTATTGTATCCCACACCCTATGCTTGTAAGAATTAAGCACATCATTTTTAGTCACATTCAATCCTCTTACCTAATCGACTATCAACTCACTATCCCCAAATACATGAAGGTGGCTTATCTTTCTTTTCCTTGCCCATTCCAAGCCCTAAATCAAACCCTCATATTCAATAGTATTGTTAGAACAAGAGAAAGAAAATATAAAAGTAGAATAATACTTGTCACCTTGTGGGGATAGAATCATTCCACCCCCACCAGTTCCATTCCTACTTCTAGATCCATCAAAGAACATCTTCCACACTTCATCTTGTTGTCCTAGTTGTTGTTCCACTTTAATTTCAAGGTTTCGCATAACTATTTCAAGTTCATGCAACATATATACCACCAAACCAACTTCTTCAATGTTTTAATTTGGATTATCCACAATATTTTTTGCTACCTATTCATTTAAGAGTATATCTAGTACACTTTTAACTTGCAATTCTTGAGCAACAACAAGCTCATTATCATAAAAAACAACACAGTTGGCATTAACAGTGCTTGATATATAAGGCTCAATGTGAACTTTGGAAAGTGAATTAGATTTTATGGCTACTTTTGTCCCATATCTAGTCCTAAACAACATGTGAGACCAATCTGAAGACAAATAACCCCATATCTTGGCAGTGAAATCCCTTGACAAACACAAGGCAAAATATGGTGGTAAATCAACAAAAAATATATCTTGGGGAATAGAAAATTTTGGGCAGACATGTAGAGTAAGACTTGCATCCTTAATGACACCTACAATATTAATGGTTGACCCATCAAGCTAGACTACACCCTTTTCAATAGGCTAATATTGTAAAGCCAACCTATCAACAATCTGTTTGGGCATAACAGAGCTACTTGCCCTCAAATCTACCATACAATTATGGACCAATTTATCCCCTATTATCAGAGACACATAAAAAGGAGGGGTTTGAAATCTTTACTTGATTGTGTATTGCTATCTTGAGGTGCATTTGTGAAAACAACCTTCACTTGACCTATTGGTGCATCACTTGAAACATTCAAATTAGTCAAAGTAGATTGTAATAAGTCCTTTTGACTTGGGGTGGAAAAAGAGTCCCACATTGACATAGACATGCTCACTTTCTTCATGTGTTCAACAATATTGAAAGGTGAAACAATGTTTACTTTCTGATGAGTCCTTCCAACATCAAGGTCTACTTGCAAGTAGGGCTACTCCTTGGTAGCACCTTTTTTATTCCTTTGCAGTATGTGTGGAACTTGAGATGTGGATGGTCTCAAAAATTCCTTTTCTTTGTTTGTTGATTGCTCAATCTCAAATTCCCTCTTTTTGGCTCTTGTATTAGCTACAACTAGAGAATCAACCACTCCACAGAATTTAGGTCTCCTTTCTAATTCAGGAGAGTTGTATCACTTGGAGGGAGATTCTGTTGCTGTGGAGAATCCTCATTAGGCACACTTTACATATTTGAGGCATTTGACACCATCAATGCTTGATTGATAACCCCATTTGAATATGTACCTTGGTTGTGGAGTTAGTTACAAAGAAAACACCACTCATATTCAGCTGCAAGGTTATTCTGAATTGGAACAAGATCTCTGGATGAACTAATTGGAGTTGGATTATATGCTTGAAATGGGATTTGATTAAGATTCTTCCTTGCACCTTAATTGTTTTCCTGAAATGATTGTCTATTAGCCTGATGAGGTTGATTCTAACCTTGACACTGAGGCTGATATGGTTGAAAATTTTAGAACTACTTCTTTTTCATGGCCACTAAATCATTTTCAAAGGATTGAAGTAAGCCCTTTATTTCTTGCAACTTAGGAGATGGGGTTGGAACAACCTTATCTTGATTAACAATAACTGGTACTATTGGAACAATGGGTATAGGAGCAAAAGGTGGTATTTGCAAAGGCATAGAAGGCTGAATTTCTCAGAAAATAGGCATTGGTGGTCTAGGTGTAATCTTACTAGCTTGGATAAGACTATTTTATACCCTCACTACAATGTCAAATGCAGCTAGTAAATTGGTACCTCCCATGGATTATATCATTACTGAGATGTCACTATTAAAAGCCTTTAACTAATAAAGAAATGCATATGCTAGAGAAGGAATTACCGTAACAAGAATCCTATCGCATGTCTTCTGAAAATAGAAGTTGAAATCCATCATTTTCTCATGAGGAGCTATATTAATTGTAGCCATTTGCTCTTGACTAGTGACAATTGATTAGACTTTTCTTCAAACTGCTTGTTCAAAGCTACTCCCAACTCATCCTAGTTTTCTGTAGAACCAACAACTAAACCCTTAAACCACTAAAGGGCCTTCCCCTTTAGTGAAATCACATAGCTAAATATGCTTCACCACCCTCTAAAAAAGGTTTGAAATTAGCTAAATGCATATCAAAACCAACAAAACATATATTTTTCTACTACTATCTTGATTCGATAGTCCCACCGAGCATACCAAAATTATTATCAACTAGTTTTGCACACTGGTGAACTTAACGTTCAACAACCTATTACACATGGGAATGATCCCAAGGTGTGGGTACCTTATATGAGATCAAATATCTAGAGAGGTTTGGCTTCCTAAATGGTTATCACCTAGACTACTTAACTACTCTACTATTTGAAAAGGAAAAGGGAAGAGAGAATGCATAAATGTTAAATATTGAAAAATGAAACTAAGAAGGTGATACACCAAACTAAACTAGGACATAAACCTCAAACTACAAATACTTGGCTACAATGACATAAATTGAACTTGCACAACTCATTATTGCATTCCTTTGCATAAGTGTTTCACAAAGAGGTCCTAATGCTCAAACTCCTAGGAGGAAGATAACTCCACAGCCAAAATCCATTTGCATTTTTTACTCAGTTTGCAACCTGTGTTAACATAGTTTTACATAAAGGTGCTAAAATCTGAGACAAAGTTATAAGGAAATGGACAATACCTCACAAATAGCTTGATCAATCAATTAAATGCATGCAATAATGCAAAGAAAAAGTAGGAAAAAATTCAAATCAATTATTTCCAAGGTCTTCACCATATTTCATATCCAAAAATGAGTTACAAAAGTATTCCAAAAATTGTATAATGACTGATAAGTCACTAAGTACTAGAAATGCATAATCAGAACTAAGTACAAATGAGTCAACTAAGTGACTATATCTCCAACTCCCTCAAAAAATCCACCAAAAAAGGATCTAGAAACTGAGTTGGGTCAGATGCCCCCAAAAAGCCAAGAATCTTGCAACTGAATCTCCTCCAAAAGAGCTCCCATGTGTGGAAAAATCCAAGTTTAACTATGCAAAACATTAAAGCATGCAAAACCACCCCCTAGATCCTCTCATATCCTCCAAGATAGTGAGTAAAGTATCCTCTATGCTCTCCACATGTTTGATAACCTATCAAAACCTCCCTATATGCTTGCAAAAGCATAAAAGCACAACTAAATCCATTTAAAGGCATTCACACATCATAACACCTTTACTCTGCATTTAAAATAACATTTATAAATAAGTGATCACTTAATTAAAATGTTTCACATTTGAGATTAATGGAAAATAAAATGTCAAAGCTTGAGCATATGTGATCAGATGCAAAAATAAATCTAATTTTGAAGGACTCCTAAAAATTCATGCACATAGTTTAAGTAAAACTCACTAAGCCATAGCATGGGGTATTGAATAATACATGGCATAAGACTTAAGGTCTTATCCCATCATGGGTGCATTAGTGATTTTCAAAAAATATTAAATAAAAGGAAAAAAATGCCTATATGCTCATGTTGACTAATATTTAGGGTAAAAACCCTAAAAAAAAACTAAGCCAAAAGAAGAACAAAGCATTTCATTTCACATTCAATCCTTGTAGAAACTTGGAGGCACCACCATAGGATTTCATTGACCTTCATTCATGTAGCTTTAAGGCAGATTCTAACATTAAAAAAGCATCTCCATCTCACTTCCAAGTAAGAAACGACACCAACTCACCTAGATGAACTCTCTGTAAGCATATTTGGTCATTTCGAGCTATGTTTCTGAGCAAATAAAAGCATCTCTCTGCATTCTTTATTTCCTATGTATATCATGCATTTTACATAAGAGAAATTGAGTTTCCTTTGTATGTATTCTTCTATTTGTAAATACAGAGTATTAATTATTTTTATAGCTGTTACCATACATCCTACATGTATCAATAGGCATTGCTTTCATTTATGGCTGAGCTTCATGCATTCTCTGTAGAGATTTCCTCTCTCTCTATACTTTGTATTTATCTTGTACAAAGATTCAAGGGGTTTTATCTATGTTCTCGGATCATCTCTAGGGCTATACATAATATATACTGTGTTTTCCTTTCTTAACAGTTTTGGTCTGAGATTGTTATGCATTGAGCATTTCATTCTTCATTCTGGGTAAACTTGATGTCCTATATCTTCTTTTTCCCTCATGACTGTAACTCAAACCATGTGACACTTCTAGGCCAATTCCATAGAATGAAATCTCTATCAACCTTTATGTATATGGCCTTTGTCTCTTGCATCATACCATTACTATCATGATAATTCCCTTCTATGTTATCTGTACTAAAACAAATGCAAAACCCCACCTACCACTGTAGTCTAAAAATTTCCTTTATTTTTGTGAAAGGATTTCCCCTTCCTTCCATGTATACAAAAAATCAGACCTTGGATCACACACCCCCAACATTTTATAAAATGACTACCATCAAATAGGTTTCCTTTTGACTCATAGTTACCCTTTATCAGTTGCTTATATTTTGCATGAACTTGTCATTATCTTTTGTGCCTTTACATGCCTGTACAAGTTCATTTACTGCCATAGCAACTTAATCATCTCATTTGAGTTTACTGAGTACTGCATTATCACTGTTTTGCAACAAGGTTTCAATTACAACTTGAATTATTGAAATGCATAGATCAACACTATTAGCATCTACTAGTTTTCTTTAGTACTTAATGGTACTCAAAACACTATACCATTTTACAGCTCACTGCCCCCCTTTGCATTCAATGCATAATTTTTCATTCCTTTGGGGTATAACACTATTTCCTCACACTTAGAGGCTTATAGAGAATGAATAAACTTGGATAGTCCTCCATAATTTGGTGCTCATAGAACACTGTCTTCACTTCATTTCATTGATGAACATGTTGCTCCATGTTTATGATCAGATGTTTGATACTCACTATTTCAAGATATGATTACTTATTGAGCATCACTTTACATTTCACCATCATTGTTGCATACAAATCACTGTCACCATTGATCTATGACTGCTTCATTCATTTACATATATTGGCCTCTAATAGCTTCTGATAGGAACCTGTAAGACCTCATTGAATAACTCAGAAGAATTTATTTGAGTCCTTGTAGAAGAATCTTGTTACATGCTTTCAATGACAAGGAGTATCACTATTAATGTGAGATGACTCCCATTAATAAGGATATCTATTCTTTATCAATATCACCATGATTGATGAGATTTATCAATAGGAATTTAAAATGATGATATAAAAATGCAACCATCCCTCTATAATGAAAGCAGAGGGTAGCATGTTGGGATCAACCCTTGTGGGAGCTACATTTTATCCCACATGTTGTAATAAGATGAAATATAATAGTAACAAGGATTTCACCTATACGTGCACAAGAAGCAAAAATGTTAGATAAAACTAAGCATATGATAGATTTGTTTGATAACTCTCTTGTTTTCCTAGATATCTATAGTATGCAGGATATCTTAATGCACATGAGGATTAGAATATATGTTTAAAGATGTATTCCCATATTTTGATTGGTGATCCTTCATTTCTCTAACAACACTCTTCTCACAGATGCACGAACACTAGGAGTAGCAAGGATAGCATCAACTTGAACTAGGACATGTTACCATGTTAGAATCCAAGATCACCTGCATGCAAGATGGATACCTGTCACATGCAAAAGCTATGAAGAACCGAAAAAGATGTTCTCTATAAAACCTCTCAGTAAAAATGCATTAAGAGAATCAATTATTACAATGTGATCAATCCTTATGAAGGAGATCAAGAAACCCTAAAAGGGAAACCCTAAATGAAACCCTAGTGTGCACACTTAATAATTAATTAATAAATGTGCCTAAGTTTAGCTTAAGTAAAAAGAGGAATAAGTGACTTAATTAATTAATCAATGTGATGTAATTAATTAAGCATAATAACTTATTACTCTAACACCCCCCCTTAAGATGAGCTTAGGAAGAAGCTAAAACACTAGAATAAGATGCATGAAAGCAAAGATGGGTCCCGACAACTAGGCCTGATCAGGTACCCATTTACAAATGCAATAAGGAGTAAGAGAAGGAAAAACCCAGTGGGACAAAACCCCCTTACAATGAGATAACATGTTGCAAAGAAGCACTGGAAGAACTCTGTAGAGTAACACTGGAACTTGATATAGGCAAGCAAGGAAATATTCTTCTGTATACTACTGAAACCGGATGAGAGTCACTGATTGACTCAAGGAATCATGATAAAGCAACAGAAGACCCGATGCCACGGAACACTCGAAAACTCCAAACTGGAACAACTCTGGAATCTATGAAGCAGCAAGCAAGAATGGTGTATTACTGAAAATGAAGTGCAAAGATGCAAGATGCACTCTCCCAACTGCCAAAACATCCAAGTAATCGCCAAACAACCCATCGGGCCAAATCTGGACTAACTGATAAACCTAGGATAGATACAGAAAAAGTGCATGGACAGCAACCTAGAGCTCCTCAATACCTTTTCGACGCTTCAAACGAGGCGAAAAACAGAGATTGTGGCAAAAAGTTATGAGCTCGGAAGCATAAAAATTATATCTGACTTCAAACAGAAATAAATGCAGAAAAACAGTAAAATACTGAAAAATAAACAGCACTACTGGAAAGTGCTCGGAACCAGCTTTCCGGCGATATCTCGTTTGCCCGATTTCGATACCGTATGCCCAAGTTATGGCCAAAAGAAAAAAACTGCTCTTTTAGGAAAAACTAGGGTTAGGAGGGGGCAAAGAGGCCGTACGGCCGATGAAGTCATGCTGACGTCATCCGTTCATGAGCTTAAATTTGACGGCCATTTGGCCATCGCCGCAAAAAATTGCCCCCCCTGCAAAATGAAAAAAAATTGGGCCCACGGTCCTGTGGGTGACCAGGGGCTAGGGCGGAGCTTGACGGAATATTCTGGCGGATCCCAAAGATTCCCTGGGCTGGGCAGGGGCCGTTGGTCCTCCATAGGACCGTCGCTGCACTAGAGGGGGCCGGCCGGGAGTGGATTGGCCAGCGGTGCAGGAGGTGGCTGCCGCCCGGTGGCTGCCGCGCCTGGTGGCCGCCGGGTGACGTGGCGGTGGCCGCCTGCCCTCTGTGCGGGCAGCGCACTAAAAACCAAAGAAATTTCAATTGTTTTAAATTTTTTTTTGAAATTTTTCAAAAAATGTTCCTCGATCTGCGTGCTGGGGAGGCCGTACGGCCCCCCAGACAAATTTTTTTTGCCTCCCAGATCAACTGCACCAAATTGGACAATTTGACAGGCGTTTCTAGGGTTTTGGGATGCTGCGAACGCGATGGTGATGTCCGTTTGAGCCCATTGTGTCCCGAAAAAATAGCTACCCCCAGATCTTGCAGAAAAAATGCCTGTGGAAACCCTTGCACTTGAAACTCACAAAGAGGCCATATCTGCTCTGATACCATGTTAGAATCCAAGATCACCTACATGCAAGATGGATGCTACACATGCAAAAGATGAAGAACCAAAAAGATGTTCTCTGAAAACCTCTGGTAAAAATGCATTAAGAGAATCAATTATTACAATGTGATCAATCCTTATGAAGGAGATCAAGAAACCCTAAAAGGAAAACCCTAAATGAAACCCTAGTGTGCACACTTAATAATTAATAATTAATTAATAAATGTGCCTAAGTTTAGCTTAAGTAAAAAAGAGGAATAAGTGACTTAATTAATTAATCAATGTGATGTAATTAATTAAGCATAATAACTTATTACTCTAACAGGACAAGCGGGAGGGACTACAAATGATGGAGAACAAAGCAACTGGGATTCATCATTTAGGAAATGACGGGTCTCCTTTCTCTTCATGTGTATTCTTTCTCTTTTGTATCTATAAATGTATAATTCTTTCCATTACATGCATTCAGATAGTTAGTCCCATGGCTTCTGTGGGACACCATATGTTTATGTTATCAATAAATACTACATTTTTGAAAATATTGTGTGCTTTCTCCTATGTTATGTTATATGCATTTGCATAATGCAATGTAATACTTTAGTCTTCCAATATTTCTTTATGCAAATGAATGTGACATTATTCTCTATTGCAAGATTATTTGCTTAGCATTATTCTAGCCATGTGTTCCCTCTGTGTTTGATGGCTTGGCTTGGTGCTTCTACTTCTATGGTACCAACTCCAGTATTGTTGAGATGAAGGTGAATCTGAGTTTGGGAGTGTTTTATTTTGAGGCATTGGCCTACTCTTTGTATATTGTGGTTTCATCTACTAGTTTTGTGGAGGTTGTTCCCCCTCTAATGTTTCACCATTTGAGAGTCTTTGTGATTGGGGTGTCTCTTCATGAGTCTTCTTTGGCCCATGGTCTATTTGGACTTTTCAAAAGCTTCTGCTATCACTTGGTTTTTGTTATGCCCCCTACCATCATTGTTACTCTTCAACCCCCCTAGTTTGGCCAATGCTTGCATCTTTCTTTGGTCATTAGAAGTGTTATGCATTCTGCTCTTCTCACGGTGTGAGGGGTTCCTTGTTCCTGAACTCAAGTGGCTTCATTCCTTTCTTTCTACCTTCTGTGGGTGTCTTAGATAGGGTTTCAAATCCAATTCTCTTCTTGGTGGGTTGTGTTCTATTTCCTTTAGAGTGTGGGCATTGTTGGAAGTGCTTAGTGTTGGTTGAAGTGGTCTTGTTGGTTTTTTGCTCTTTTGATCGTGGAGGGTTGGAGCTTGGTGAAATTTGGACTGTGTTGCCTAAGAAAATGGTTGTTCTTGCTCTCGGTGGAGTTGTTCTTGATGTTATTTTGGGAAAGATAAATATGCTCTATAAGGAAGACTTCGTTGTTCTTTTAGTTGAACTGATTACTCATTTTGTGACTTGTTTGTTGATGGTTTTCAAAGGTGATGTGGACTCTCAAGTTAAAATGAGTTTTCCTTCCCCCTTCTGACCCTTGTGGTTTGTGGTTCAAGGTTTCTGTGGGCTGCTCTATCTAGGGCAGTGGCTTTGTTGGCTCTTGTTGGGGCCATATTTGTTTCTCTTAAGGATAAGTTGTTTATGTTGCTTGTTCTCTTAGCCTTGCTTGCTAAGTTAACTCTTTTAGTTGGAGAATTTTCTTTCTTCCTTTCATTTTGATCCTCCTATTGAGGGGGAGGCCACTCCTTTTGAGGTGGAGACCTCTTCTATAGAGGTGGAGAGGTGATGTGTGGGTGTAGGTGGTGGTTCATACTTTCTCAGTAGATTTTCTCTATTGCAACTCCTATCAAGGTGGAGGCCACTCATTTTGAGGTGGAGTTCGGGTCTAATGGTGTTTCCTTATTGTTGTGGTCAGGATTTTCTTGGAAACTTCTCCTATAGAGGTGAAAGTGCTAGTGGATTGATTAGGTTTTTCTACCCCATTAGTATTCCATGTGTTTATGGCTCAGTTAGTGGTTCTACAAATGTTTGGAGCGGGAATATGGGGGCTCTTTGTACCTCCAGTACTATCACTGATTATGCCTCTTAGAGTGATAGGTTTCTCACTATGTTTGGATTTGATTTTGGTTCTATAAGAGTTAATATTATTGTGAGATGGTTGTCTCATGACCTGTTGGTTTTAAAATGTTTTGAAATCTATAACAATGGGTTGGAATTTTGGGTTGTTTTGTCCTCCCTTGGGGAGGTTGTGGTGATTGGGTGTTGTGTTGTTGCATTGTGGATGGTTGTTTGGTCTATTTTGTTATATATGAGGTGGAATCATGTGGTGAAATATTATGAAGGTAACCAATGGATTCATGTGTTGTGACATGTTGGGTGTGACCTCAAGACTTATCTTTGTGCTCTTGTTATATGGTTGCTCTAAATTTGCTGGTACTTAGTTTTATCATCCCAGATTACTATTTCATGATAGCTATATGTTATGGTTTCATACCTGTTGGACTTTGGTTAACCTCATAACTATTTTGCACACTATTTTGGGGATTAATCTAGGGATTTTGTTTTTGATTATGCTGATGATGGTTTTGTGGTTGCATTTTTGGTTACTTGGCCTGTGTACCATTTTGATGTTGTTTTCTTGTGAGGGCTGGTGTTGGTCTTCCTATCTTGTTTCTCTATTTTCTGTTCTGACTTTGTAACCATGGGATTAAGGCCCTTTCCCTGCTTAACTAATAAAAAAAATCTACTTATTATTCAAATACTATTTCAATTTTGTGCACCTTAATTATCAATCAAGACAAGGGTGTCCGTTTTCAAAATGTAGTTGTTGAGACTTGATCAACATAGCTAGTGAATCAATTGGGTTGTTATCGATAGCTCTAAATTTAGAAGGTCACTTAGGGAAAGTAAGGTTTTACTCAAGACTATCATTCCAAAGTGAAGTGACAAGATAAGGATCAAGGTAATAACTTTCATTCAATAGGGAATTCATTCTCATGGCTACAAAGGTAGGGCTATATGACTTCAAAACTCTTCTTAGGATAAAGCTAGTAGGTTAACTTTGTTGCACCTAGAACATGTAGAAAATTGTTCTATTCCTCACCCAAATGTTACCACAAAGTGCTAGTACTTGATTAGTTTGAAATTTAAGTTACATGTATAATTACAACCATGTCATAGACTATAAATAAATTTAATTCACCACTTTCAATTACTCAAAAATTGTACATGTAGCATTTAAATTATTAATTTTATAGCATTAATCATTAATTTTATACAAACATTCAATAATATCAAGCATGATTACAATTTCAATGTTAGGGTTTCCACCTTAGTCCAAATTACATCAAGATGTCAAGTTCTAAAAAAAAATGGAGTTTGGCAGATGTGATAGTTCCTTATTTTCCATCTACTCCATTAGGTGGTTTATCTTATAGAATGGAGAAAAGTATTTATCAAAAGGTAGTCCAGAGATAAGTTGGAGTAATAAGGAACTATTTTAGGATAAAGAAGAACAAAATTAATAGTTTATGGTTTAAGGTTTCTAGAATACAAGGTTTGATGTTACTAGAGTTTAAGGTATGTATACATAAGTATGCATGTAAATGTGTCTAGAGCTCTAATGGTCTCTTATGAGAGGGATAGGGAAATATGTTAAATTTTTAACTTATGAGTTTAGGTATTTTTTTCTAGTTTTTAGGGTATATTTTTCATAATTAAGGATTTATAGTTTAGGATTTATAGTATAGGGTTGGGGATTTATGGTCTACTTTTTTAAAGGTTTATAATTTATCATTTACAATATTCCAAGTCATAGTTTAGGGTCTCTGATAAATTTATGTAATATTCATAGCTTAGGTAAAGTAATGATTTTAATAGAATTTAGGGACAATTTAAATGACATAATGAATATTCCAAGTCATAGTTTAGGGTCTTGATAAATTTATGTAATATTCATAGCTTAGGTAAAGTAATTATTTTAATAGAATTTAGGGACAATTTAAATGATATAATGAATACTCCAAGTCATAGTTTAGGGTCTTGATAAATTTATGTAATATTCATAGCTTAGGTAAAGTAATTATTTTAATAGAATTTAGGGACAATTTAAATGATATAATGAATATTCCAAGTCATAGTTTAGGGTCTCTGATAAATTTATGCAATATTCATAGCTTAGGTAAAGTAATTATTTTAATAGAATTTAGGGACAATTTAAATGATATAATGAATATTCCAAGTCATAGTTTAGGGTCTCTGATAAATTTATGTAATATTCATAGCTTAGGTAAAGTAATTATTTTAATAGAATTTAGGGACAATTTAAATGATATAATGACTATTTAGGAAAGCTAAAATTTACTTGTTAATTTTTTATAGTAAAATCATTTATAAAACTCACTTATTGCTTGAAAATTTCTAAGTCTTATTGTTTATGGTAGATATATATGGTTTAGCAATCTATGTTTCAATATTCAAGTAGTTTATTTTATTATTTATGATTTAGGGTTTAGCTAAACTATTTATGATTTATGGTTCATAGTTAAAGGCTTAGGGTTTTAATGTTTATGATTTATAATCCAATTTATCATTTATGACTTAAGATTTAGGAATAGGAAAATAAATTATAGTTTAAGATTTGGAGTTTACAAATTTTATGGTATATAGTTTAAATTGTTTAAGTTATGTAGTTAATTATATAGGGTTTAAAACTAATGGTTTATTAGAATTATAATAAATAGGGTTTAAAGCTTGGTGTTTACCATTTATGATCAATGGTTATAATGTATGGTTTATAGAACTTAGTGTTTATGATTATGAATATGGTGTTGAGAATCTATTCATTATGCATCAAATATAAAAATTTACCCATAGATTATAAATGTTGTAGGATGAGAGAATATTTTTATGTGAGATGTGAAATAATTTATTAAACCAAATCTAAATACTCTGAAATAGCACTAAATCATGAACAATTGTTCTTGGTCAATGTGGGGCAAGAAGGGTAAACCATGATAATTGGTAAAATTTAAAATTTAAAAATATAAAGATCAAGTTTACATTTGTGAGGTTGAGCTTGTGATCACAAAAAATATACTAGATAGTTAAATATTTAGGTTTGGACAAATAACAACTATAATTGGGTAGGTGTGTAGGTGAATATGATAAGTGTAACAATAAGATAAATATATAAGTATGAACATATAAAGATAGGATGAGGACTATATGGAGATACCCTATCATAAATGTGGAGATAGGTGCATATGGAGATAAAGTAAGAGTTAAGTGTGGACAAAATGTAGATAGAGGTATACTATTTCTAGAAGAATAATCCAATTTACACCATTTACTAATATATACTTGTATCATATCATTTTTTCAAAACAAATATATAACTAGGATACATATATTATAAAATTATAGGTAAATTACACCAAGAGATATCCTTCTCAAGGTGCCTATTTTTAATATATTGAACCTTAACCCAAGTTGAAGCTTAACCCTAATTGTAACCCTCTTTGAAGCTGGTTCAATTACTAGCTCATAGACAAGGAAAAATTCCCTAGAAGAGTGTCTTGTGTAGATGGAAATCTCAAACTTCAAAATGGTTGTCATTGACTCCTAGCTCACCCAAATAGTGGATCATCGCACTAAGATGTGCATGTTCAATAGAAAGTTAAAATTCATAAAACTCATATTGAAAGAGTGGAATATCCAAGTCTTCAGAAATATTTTTAGAGAAAGGATCTCCTTGAAATTAGAATGGCTAATGGGGTTGGGGCCCTAGGGCGTGTATTGGAGACAAAAATCAAGGATTAAATGACTTAAATAAGGTGTAAAACCAAGTTTTTTCATTTAACATGCAAAATGAGAAGGAAATGAATCATAATATGAAGATTGAAGATGCTTATGGATAAAATTTTGATGATCCTGACATCATCAAGGCTTCCTTGTTTTTCTCTTAGAAAAACATGCTCAATAGGGAAATAAATTTCTTACATAAAAGTGCAATAGGCACCTCAAGAAGGATATCTCAGTTTATTTTATATATATTATTAAATATATATACATATATATATACACATATATCTATATATATATATATGCTATTTTTAAAACCCTGACCCTAATTTAACCCTAGCCCCCAGCCTTCACCCTAATGCTAACACCAAGATTTATCTTACAACCCTAATTGAACCCTAACCCTAATTAAATTTTAATCCTAACCTTAAAATTGAGCATAACTATAATTCTTCTTCTAACATTAAACATACTTACAACTTTATTCATAATAGTAATTTTAATAATAACCCTAATTTTAATGGCAACCCTATCTAACTATAATACTAATTAAACCCTAAACCTAATTAAAACCTAACTCTACTTGAACCATTAACCTAACCTAAAATTAACCCTAACCCTAATTGTATTGAACCCTAATTGAAATGTAACCCTAAACCTACTTGAGTCCTAACCCTAACCCTAAGATTTACCCCAATCTTTATCCTATCACCCAAACCTTAACCTTAACCTTAACCTTAATTGAACCATGTCCTAACCCTAACCATAATTGAACTGTAAACCTAATTAAACTTAAACTATAACTCAAAATCTAATTGAACCCTAACCCTAATATGTATCCCAAGATTTATTTTAAAATTCTAACCCTAATTTAACCCTAACCCTAACACCAACCTTCAACCTAATATTGACCCCAAGATTCATCTTAGAAACCTAATTGAACCCTAATTCTAATTGAATTGTAACCCTAATTGACTTCTAATCTTAGTCTTAAATCTAACCCTAATTCTATGTTTATGTTCCCTAATTGAATTGTAACTCTAACCTTTATTGAATTCTGACCTTAATTAAATTATAACCTTAATTGAATCATAAAACTAATTGAACTCTAACTTAACTTTAACCCTAATTGAACCCTAACCTTAATCTTAAAAGTAACCATAATTGAGCCCTAACCCTCCTTAAATTATAACCCTAATTAAACCTCAAGCCCTAATCTTAATAGTGAACTTTACCCTAACCCTAACCTAATTGAAATCTAACCCTAACCCAATTAAAATCTAACCCTAACCTTGAAACCTAATTGAATTCTAACTCTAATTGAACCCCAAACTTAATTGAACACTAACTTGAACCCTAACACCCATATACAAGTACATAATTTTTTCTTGAAATAATTAATTTAGAGGATTGAATATAATTTCATTAAGACATAATGTTTCTCTTGACATAATTAGTTTAGATGATTGAATATAATTGCATTAAGACAAAATGTTTCTTCACATAATTAGTTTGGAGGATTGAATATAATTGCATTATCCAAGAAACATCTAGAATTTAAAAATAAGCACTAAACTAAAAAAATGGCAAAGGTATACACATTTCACCTTTACACTTATAGTACAAAATTTAAAGCAATGACTTATTTTAATTTTAAAGCAACAAGTGTTCAAGAGTAAAATAACTTAAATTAATTATATGTTTAAATTGTTTTTTAAATAACACTCATATACAAGTGCAAAAAGTTTCTTGTAATAATTAGTTTAGAGGATTGAATATAATATCATTATAGAGGCAAAGAAGGATTTAAAAATAAGCACTAAACATTAAAAATGGAAAAGGTAAACAAATTTCACCATTAGACTTATACTAAAAAAATTAAAAGCAAGTACTTATTTTAATTTAAAAACAACTTGTTCAATAATAAAATAAATTAATCACAGGTTTAAAATTATTTTAAATAAATCGTAACTTGTTTTAATCATATACTTATCACTATATTAGACAAGGAAAATTTCTCTAAAATTAACTAACATTTTCATCACCATAAAATGATGGTAAAAATAACTAACTTTTTGATTCATCAAACAACAATCTAGTTAAAAAAACTAATCTATTTAACTTTTCTATGACTAAACTTGTTTATGATGAACACTTATAATTTTATTTTAATTAAATCTGATTTTTTATTTATTTTTATTTAAATATTTTATATGGTAAAAATATACAAATATCACCATTTTACTTATACCCAAAAATAAAAGAAAAAAATCAATGACTTATTTTATTTTATTTAAAAGATCTCACATGTCATTGAAGGGAAACTGATCCGACAAGGACAACCCTCAAATAGGGAAAAGAAATCGAAAATCTCAGAATTCCTGTTTTCCGAGTGGTGATCTCTGCTAATTATCCGTCAAATGTAAGAATTTGTGACGGAGATGGGCGGGTGCAAATTGAGCAAATTGATAGAGGCCAAACGAAGAGCTTGGCAGATAGGCTTAGGCCTGGAGGGCTTACTGCAGATGGGCTTTCTTACAAGGAGAAGTTTACTATAAGGTGTTATGAGGTTGGAGTTAACAAGACTGCTAACATTGAGGCTGTTGCCAATTTGTTGCAGGTGGGTAGATTCAATGTAGGTATTTGATTTGTAAAGGTTTTTTGGATTGGTTGTTCAAATTTTTTGTTTTGCTCCGGTGCGCATGAAGCAGTTTGATGCTTTAGTACAATGTCGAATAAAATATTATATAAAGAAAAGAAAAATATTCTCTCTTATAAAATAGTCTCAATTTTTTTAAAAAAATTGATTTTATTTTTAATGTTTTGACAAATTTTTGGTCAGTTATTAAGTCATCACAGGAAGAACTGAAAAAGAAAATAACTTTACCCCAATCTGAAAGAATTTTCTCTCATATTAAGATCCAAAAAAAAATATAAAATAAAAAAATCATATATCTTTATATTATAATAATGTAAAAGAAATATTAGAAATTTAGAAAAATCAATAAATTATATTATAAATTTGAATTATATTCATTAATTTGAATAACTCAAATATTTATGATTTAACTAAAATCATCTAATAAAATTTATACAGTAAATTAACAGCTCTCCTTGAGAAAATAAATACAATAAAATAATATAGACACCCATAGACAGCAAAAAATAAAGATTGGAAATACAATTAAGGAACCCTAGAAGCCGAGAAGAATACCTATGATAGAACACCAAATTGCTTTTTTGAATTACTCAGATATAGGGGAGAGGGGCCCATAATGGAATAAGGTCCAATAGTGGGAATAGAAGTAGTCCTTAGTGGGGCCAATAGCGGAGCACTTTAATATCCACTTGCAAATTTTTTTTTATCCAAATAAACTAATGTGGCATCATATTGGATGATGTGGCCCTAAAATGAAATATAGAAGCACATGAGTTGCCAAATAAACTGTTGTACAAAATTGTGAGTGATTTGAAATTTCCACATAGGATTTTGAGAAACACAAAGCTAGGGTGTTCCACTATAAGCCCCTCTCCCCTAATCCCCTAAAAAAAATCACTTATCATGCAGACTAATTTAAATGTTTCAATTTCTATATATTACTGTTAAAAAAATGAGTTCAATTTGATGCGATCTATATTTGTATCAAAATATTATTTTTGTGAATGGTTTGTATCTTAATTTCACAAAACATCACAAAATAAAAAATTATGTTCTAAAACAATTGTCTAAATCAAAGATCTTTTATCGTAATTCATTAATAAGATTTGAAAAACAATTAAAATCTCCGATGCGATAATGCATTAGCACAATGGTCAGTATAACATTCTATAAAGAAAAATAAAAATATTTATTGCCTTCAAACAATCTAAAAAAAAATTATATTTTTTTTCTTAATGTTCTGACTAGTTTTTAACCAGCCTACTAAACCATTATAACATGAACTATATAATAAATTAATGCCAACTTCATTTGAATAACTACCAAAATAAAACCTCTTCATTTTTTTACTCTGGTAATACTATTAAGATCAAAAAACACATAAAATAAAATAATAACATTTTGAATTGGTGATAAAAGAAAAAAGGCATAAAAGAATATATCTTTTATTTCCAGAAGCTTCATAAATTCTATTAAAATCTGGACTATTACAGCCATTTTTAAAGCCAACAGACTAATATTTTTAATCCTAAACTCTTTTTAGGGCCCTTTATTGATGGAACATAACATAGATTTCATTGGTCCAGAAAAAGAATAAAACAAAATAGTACGGGTCCCCATAGATAACTAAATATGGCAAAGGATGACCCTAAAAGCCAAGAAGAATGAAATCTAGGAGCATGGGCAAAAGCTCAGTGGCATTGAGAGATAGTTCCTCACATTGAACATAAACGGGTAAACTTGTGGCCATACATTCACCTCCCCATTATCTGTATCGGCCGGGCTTAAACGTCACACACTAAGCGCTCACTTTTAAAGTTGCTTTTTTATTCTCACATTCCATACGGAAATAAATATACTGAAATATTTTCTTAGAAGTACTCCCCTAAAAGAAAAGCTTAGCACAGTATTTTAAAACAAAACTCTGCTCTTTTTCGTAAGAGATGAATTAAGTGTAAGGGTAGATTAATTAGAGACGCCCTCGTTTCTTTTAAAGAATATAATAAGGATGTTTAAATAATATAAAATTTTAAATAATTAATAAAAAAAATGGTTTAATAATATATATATATATAATGAAAGATGATGATGTTTTTTTTAAGTATATAATAAGGGTGTTTAAAAAATATCAATTTTAAATAAATAATTAAAAAAATGATTTAATAATAAATATATAATGAAAAATTATCAAACAAGATTTATATTTGTAAAATATTTTATATAAATTTTAAATAACTAATTAAAAAAAGGTTTAATAATAAATATATATAATGAAAGATGATCAAACAAATTTTAGATTTGTAAAATATTTAATAATAAATATATGTAATGAAGGATTTTAAAACAAATTTTATATAATAAATCATTTTTGAATTATTATATATATATATATTATATTATACTAGTGAATATATAACTTATATATAAAATACACCTATCTGGAGGCATTGAATTTTTCAATTTTCTTTTTTATTAAAGTTGAATGATGAAAAAATTAAAATCTCAGTGTATTTCTTTTTTATTAAAGTTGAATGATGAAAAAATTAAAATCTCAGTGTATTTTATATATAGGTTATATATTTGTTAGTAGAGTCGCGGCGTACATAACACACTGAATAAATTAATATATTTAGGGTTATGATTAGAGTTAACATTTAGGATTATGGTTTATATCATGGTTAGGGTTAGCATTAGGGTTAGGGTTTGGTTTAGATTTGTTATTATGATTAGGGTTAGGGTTTAGTGTTAAGGTTGGGTTTATGGTCATAGTTAGTGTGAGAATTATGTTAGGGTTAGGGGAAGAATTATTGGTAGGTTTAGGGTTTGGATTATAATTATAACAGGTTTCAAGTTAGGAATAAGGCTTTGGTTAGTGTTAAGGGTAGGGTTGGAATTACTATTAAGGTTTGGATTGGAATTATAATTAGGGGTAGGGTAAGGATTTATATTTGGTCTAGGCTATGGTTTGGGTTAGGGTTAGGGTCAATGTTAGGATTAAGGTTAAGATTAACATTAGGGTTAGGATTTGGTTTACAATTATGATTATGGTGAGGGTTAGCATTTAGACTTATGATTAGGGTTATAGTTAGCATTAGGGTTTAGTGTTATACATTGAATAAATTAATATAATTAGGGTTATGATTAGGGTTAAAATTTAGGGTTATGATTTATATCACAGTTAGGGTTAGCATTAGGGTTAAATTTTATATCATGGTCAGGATTAGCATTAGATTTAGGGTTAACCATTTAGGATTAGGGTTTAGCATTTAGGTTTATAATTATGGCTAGGGTTAGGGTTTAGGCTTATGGTTAGGGTTATAGTTATAGTTAGGGTTTAGTGTTAAGGTAAGTGTTAGTAGTAGGTTTATCCTAGAACCTAAACCTTAACCCTAATTGAATCCTAACCAGAACCTAACCTTAACCCTAACCCTAATTGAACTTGATCTGAAACTTTATTGTAGAACAATAACCCTAATGCTAAGTGAACACTAAACCTAATCCCAATTAAACCCTACCCCTAACCTAAACTTAACCATAACTCTAACACTAATGCAAATATTTATCCTAGAACTGTAATCTTAAACTAACCTTAATCCTAATCCTTATAGTAGCCCCAAGATTTATCCTAGAATTCTAACCCTGGCCCTAATTGAATCTTAACCATAACCATGACCCTAAATCTATCTTAACCTAAACCAAAACCCTAACCCTAACATTAACCTCAGTCCTTACCCTAACACTAACCCCAATCTAAACCCTAACCCTAATGTTGACCCCAATCTAAACTTTAACCCTAACCCTAACCCCAATTGAATCCTAACCATAATTAAACTCTAGCCCTAATTGAACTCACCCTAATTAAACTTTAGCCCTCATTGAACCCCAACCTGTTGATGTGTTTTTTATGCACTTTTCAACATAGGAAGTGCGTAGGTGCACTACCTCTCTTGAAAGACAATCTTCTACAATCAGATTGCAGAACACTATCAAAAGGTCTCTAATGTAAAGTCTTGATAGTGTTTGAAATATTTCAGTTATTTTATGTGATTTGCTAGAATCACAAGGCAATCTTACAGATGAGTTACAAAGCATGGAAGTTGGGTTTGCAAATACAGTTTCAAAGTGCTGAAAGTGAATGAACAGTGGCTGTCCACTCAAAACAGCAAGTTGAAACTCATCAAGTTCATCTGATTTAGCTTCATGGTGATGCTTTGGGTCCTACTCTAACCAAGGATTAAAAGAAACAACAAAAGGAGAAGGGTTAAGAAAGTTATTCTAATCCTAAGCTACGAATGAACAGTAACAATGGTGGCTGCTAAAGTAGATAGACTTCCTAAACTAGGTTTTTCTTGGACAAAAGAAACCTATAGTTGCACAAAACCAGTGCAATCTTCTAAGGACTGCAGATTTTCACATCACATACACACATCATGTACATGCAATTGAACTAAGTTGCAACAGTAAAGGAAAGAGGCCCAGACTAGCATTGCAAAATGGTTCATCATCAATGTACCACAAAAAGCATGAGCTAGAAGTCCATGAAATACTGAAATAGTAAACACCATCACCACTCCCATTCAAGAAACTAACACTAAAACTAACATGGAAGGTGAACCATGCATACATAAAGAGAAAACTCAAAATGAACACCCATAAATCATGCAATGTTGCTTTCTATTGCTGCAGAATGTCTTTACATCAATTCTCCAACCCTTAAAAATGAGGGGCAAGCCCCTATTTATAGTTTTCCAAAGCCCAAATCAATGGTTAGGATTAATTCACAATGAGTGGATTAGATTCAATTACATTAGGGTTTCACCTACCCCACAATATTTAGCAATTAAAAATACATTCCTTGTTTTTTCTCTGTTTTGTCCTGTAGTGCCAATTACTATAGCAATTTTGTCATTTAGCTGATTTCCCTTTTCACTGTAGCTAAAACTCCCTGAAAGTTGTCTTTTGCTTGATGTGCTTGCAATGTTCTTCGTTTGATCAAATGAGTCCGTCAAAAATTGACATCAATGGATTGGTGGCCCCTGATTTGGGCAGAAAGCTCCTTAGAAATCATCATCATCTGGAAAAAGGTAGGACAACTCCCTCAATAGGCCTCTTCGATAGACCTACGGAAGGATTCTTGACTCCTGCAAATACGAAGTGTCGTAAGTGCATTTATACATGAGTTAAGAAAAATGTCAGTCAAACCTACAAATTCCCTGTTAGATCTATCCATGCATCATCAAAATATCTTCATATTCATATGTGGAGTTCATTTGGACCATAAACATTAATGCGTGCTTCAAGGGTGTGAGCACCAGAGGGCAGAAAGATGGTGGAAGAAAGCTAGAAGGTAGATAGCGGACAGAAGCCAAAATAACTGGGAAGAAGGCGGGCTCCCAGATGTTCAAAATAGCTAGGAAGGAGATGGGCTCCTGGATGTTCAAAATAGCCAGGAAGGAGGCAAGCTCCCAGATGTTCAAAATAGCCAAGGAGGCAGACTCCTGGATGTCCAAAACAGCCAGGAAGGAGGCAGACTCCTGGATGTTCAAAACAACTGGGAAGGAGGCAAGCTCCCAGATGTTCAAAATATCCAAGGAGGGACAGACTTCCGGAAAAGACCACGGAGGACCCGGGCTCCAGAGGCCGGAAGGGAGGTGGCCGCTAGAAGTTCCAAAACGGCCATGGAGAGGCGGAGCCTCGAAAACGGCTACGAAGGGGCCAGGCTCCGGAGGGCAGGAGGAAGGTGGCTGCCAGAAGTTCCAAAATCACTATGGAGAGGTAGAGCCTCAAAAATGGCCACGGAGGGGCCGGGCTTTGGAGGCTGGAAGGGAGGTGGCTGCCAGAAGTTCCAAAACAGCGACGGAGAGGCGGAGCCTTGGAAATGGCCACGGAGGGGCCAGGCTCCAGAGGCCAGAAGGGAGGTGGCCTCTGGAAGTTCCAAAATGGCCATGGAGAGGTAGAGCCACAAAAATGACCATGGAGGGGCCAGAAGGGAGGTGGCTGCCAGAAGTTCTAAAATGGCCATAGAGAGGCGAAGCCCCGAAAACTGCCACGGAGGGGCCGGGCTCCGTAGGCCAGAAGGGAGGTGGCCACTAGAAGTTTCAAAATAGCCACAGAGAGGCGGAGCCACAGAAACAGCCACCGAGGGGCCGGGCTCTGGAGGCCGGAAGGGAGGTGGCCACCGGAAGTTCCAAAATGGCCATGGAGAGGCAGAGCCCCAGAAATGACCATGGAGGGGCTAGGCTTCAGAGGCTGAAAGGGAGGTGGCCACCGAAATTTCTAAAATGGCCACAGAGAGGTAGAGCCCCAAAAATGGCCACGGAGGGGCCGGGCTTCGGAGGCCAGAAGGGAGGTGGCCGCTGGAAGTTCCAGAATGGCCACATAAAGGCGGAGCCCCAGAAACGGCCACGGAGGGGCAGGGCTCTAGAGGTCGGAAGGGAGGTGTGTTGCCCTTAGCACACATGCCCCGTTCGGAATAGGGACTCTCTTTTCTTTCACCTTGTTGGGTCTTTTTTGTCCCTACCTCATTTTGCGTGCCTCCCTTTTTGATGTCTCAGGTGGTCGATGTTGCTTCAGAGTCCCATCATAAATCGACCATGCCCTCCCCTTTTCGTTTTGCTGCGTTCCAGTGCATCATGGGGTCCCTTTGGCTATTTGGCCTTGAAAAAGGCTCCAGGCCCTTCCGAGCCCGGGAGTCTGGGATTCCCTCTTCGGGTTTCCCCTCTGGAAATGTCGTTCCTGGCTGCATTCGCTGAGCGTCCTTTCAGACCTTGGGGTCTGACTCACTTCCCTTCATCTAAAAATTTGTCAAAAATTTTCTCGGCGATGCCCCGCCCTTTGGGTCTCGGACCCCCGAGTTCCTCCTCCGGGGTTTCGTTTGAGTTTCGCTGTCCGCGACGGCTTACTCCCTGCAGCGTCCCGCTCCCCAGGTCCTGCCAGCCCTTTCATTGGCCCAAATTGGTGTCATCCCCTATCTGCTCTTGGGTCTTTCAGGCCCGTCTGTCTGAAATTCCATCTTTGAAATTTCGTGATGGTTCCGCTATCCCTGACAGTAGATCTTTGGAGGCCTCAATCCTCCGAGCCCCAACTCACTCCCCGCCGCTACTGTTCAACCGAATAAAACTTCAACAGCCGCCGTCTCACGCCCTCCCAGCTATCGGGCCCAGGCATTCCCGTCGCTGTCACCGACATTGAATTCACCAACCTTTTTGCTGGCCATACCTGCAATAAATGTGATCATTCATGGTGGTTAGGGGTATAAAATGCCCATTTCGGCCGGTCATTTTCACAAACAGGATTACAACGAATTGCAGAGACTATCATTTGGAGCCCACCATCTTTGGCATCGTCACGATCATCGCCCTCAGCATCATTCTATCGATCATTAGTGGATCCCACACCTCCCCACTCTGCGTGTTCGAGGTAGGCCATTCGTTTGCCCTCCCGTGCATCTTTTTCATGATTTCAAAAGATTTAAATCAATGAACAATTATTAGGAGGGTATAATGTGATAGAACGCCAAATTGCGCTCATAACCTGTGTGCCAAAAAATTGAGGGACCTTCTATAATGCCTTCCCTTCCAAACCGGGACTTCTCGTGTCCTTGGTCGTTCTTCGCACAGAGAGGTTGTCTCCCTCGGCCCCGAGATCATGCCTCACCATCTGATAAACTTTGAACGAACCCTGTTTCCGACGGCGATTCGTCCCTCTAGGCCCGTCCCATCGGTCTTCCCCATTTGGAAGTCATCCTGGATTTCGTTGCACCTAGACTGCAGTCCGAACCCTACCTCCCGACTTCCGAGTCCTGATCTTTGCCTCGCCGTGAAACTTCAAAACTGAGTGTACATCCTGTTGGCCTCTCAGGCCCTGGACCCAGAAGTTCCTCCCCTAGGGTTCCACAGGCATTTTGCCTTCTTCCTTAGGGCGAATCTCGCCCGGCGTCCCGGTCCATGGCCTCCGCCTTCCCATTTTCTTTTGCCTTCTGCCGATTTGACTAAGGTTGTCCTCTTGCTCTTCGAGCTCTGGCTGCCAGATGTCCTTGTTTAATTTTCTGTCGTCCGCTATGGTGAGCTCTTTTGGCCCCTCCACACTCTGGACCTCACCCTCTACCCCACCGATTGGCTTATGCTTCCGCATTGGCATCCTGTTGGCCTCTCGGGCTCAGAACGCTGGAGTTCCTCTCTCGGGGTTCAACGGGCATTTTTCCATCTTCCTTATGGTGAATCCCGCCTGGCATCCCAATCTATGGGCTCTGCCTTCGTGTCCGCTATTAATGTTTGGAAATTTCACTCAACACATCCTTCGACCCTCCAGGCTCCGAGCGTTACGTCTCCACACCTCTTTTGTCTGTCGTCCTCATGGCGATATCTCTCCGTCCCTCTGGCCTCTGGGTTCTAGCCTTCCAGTCGCTGCTGAGGCATAAATAAAGTTTAATGATGGACCCATTTCGTGGGCTTGATCTTGCTCCTCACCATCTAAACGTCTGTCTAACCTCCAGACCCTAGACCACCGTTCGCCATAGGATCTCGCTGAAAACTTTGAAATGCCTTCTGCTCGCTGGGCCCCGTGGCCCAGGACTCCTGTCCTCGCCCACCGTTGCTAACAGAGAATGCCGCCCGGTACTGCGGCCTCTAAGCTCTACCATGCCAATTGCCACTAAACTTAAATGCTAAACTCATGGCGTCAGGCCCTTGTTACTAGACTTCCCCTCCCGGACTTCCGTCCAGTGTTTGTCATCCCAAACGGCAAAATTCAGTCATCTTTCCGGTGCCTTCAACCCAAGCCCTTGAAAACAAAATGACATGTGCCAACCACCCTTTAGCCCCCCAGGCCCCGGACCCTGGACTTCCATCCTCGGATTTCCATTAGCTGTCTGCCTCTCTAAACTGCCATCTCCCGACAGCTTTCCAACCTGAGACTTTTGAGCCCCCTTAAATCGATCCAAACGAGCCCAAATCTAGAATCCAACTTCGACCCCCCATGCTGATTTTTGGTCCTCTTCATCATGGACTTCTTGAAATATTAAAATTTGACCAAAGAAAGTCTTCGAGGGCTTTCTGTTGTGTTTTCCCTTCCAGACAGCATTCTTGCCAGGGAAGTCTAGCCCTCCCGGCCCAGATTGTCCAAATGCCCTAAAAAAAAGATCAATAACATCTTGAGATGAAAGTTCATGATATGCTTGTTTGATTATTTGAAATAGATGTTGTTTTTGAGATATGGACTAACATGACTACTTTTGTGAGCCATTTTGCTAACTTTGCCCTTGCTTGCAGAATATATGGAATCGGGTGCAGGAACTTCAGGGGTATCCACCGAAGGGGACAAGGGTAAGAAGTCAGGAAGGACCCCTCGAGGGAAGGAGGATAAACACTAGACGAAGTACCAATTCCAGGGTGAGCCACTCCACTCAAAGGTCACAACAGATTGGAAAAAAATCACTGACACTAACATTGGCCAGGTAGATATAGATGAATTTACATAGAGGGTCAGGGTCAACCCAACTACAAAGAATGCTAGATTGATACGGCAGAGTGGAATAGCTAAGGCTGTCAGTTTCCTTCTATCTCTTGTGGCACCCGAGCTGGTCATGGCTTGCTGAGAAGCGTACCAGACCGATACCAGAACAATTGTTGATAAGGAGGGAAACATCCTTGCAGACATGTTGCCAGAGGGAATCACCAAGACCTTCCACATTCCCACATTCCAATAGATGGAGGTCCCCACAATAGAAGAGTGTCAGGCGGCATGGGATGATAACCCAATAGTATGCAAGAAGTCAATAAACCTCCATTGGCTTAAGGAAAGACGAGCCAACGCTACGAAAGTTCCTTAGGAGCTTTTCTGAAGCGATTTTCACGAGGATTACCATGACCTGGTAACCATGTTGAGCAGGGTAATGGGTCTTCCAATGGCCACCTACTTCTAGGAATGGATGGCCTATTTCATTGAACAGATCCTACATGGGAATGAGGACGTCACAACCAAGGTTTCATTCTACTGGGGAGGAATCATAAGCAACTACTTCCATGAGTAGTTTGTTAACGTAAAAAAGAGTTCTAAATTCTATATGATGTCCTACCTTGTATATTCCCTGACAGATCAAAGATAGTACAACGGATTGTTTGTAGCACCGGATCAGGGGCAGAAGCGAGGACTGAAACCATTTGATAAGTATCCATAGCTCTAGTAATAGAATTTCAAGAAAGATTACTACAGGGTTAATGATGCCTTCATTAGCCATATCATCAGGTTGATTGTCAGGGACTTCGAGAGGAGGGTCTCGTACAGTGCTAGAGCACTTTTAAAGCAATATGCCTTCCTCTTTATCCAGTATCCAAAATTCACATATATCCAAGCCCAAGGCTTCACTGAAAGGCCAAATAGGCTACCCTGATACCCAAACGACAGAATCATCCTCCTGGAGCTTTCTCGGTAGCTCCAACACATTCAGACAATCTTCAGCAGCAAGCATATAGCGAGGATCTCCTACCCCATGACCCTTGGCCAGGGAATGTACCGATTGCAGATGTCACAATGTGCTAGTAACTCTGAGAAGGAACTGAAGGAGTACCATTTTGACTGGCACACCGCTCACCCACAGATGGACCCGCATGGCCATCTTAGGAAAGAATTGGGGCCAGCATATGCCCATCAATATCACATTGAAGATTTCTAGGCCGACTCCCAAGATGACAAAGAAGTGTGTGCAAGTCACTACATGCACATGACTGTGCAGTTCCTAAGGAGGGTGCAACCATTTCTGGTACCAGACTAGGTTGAGGAGGATGAGTCCATAAACATGCATCCAAGGTACCCTGTGGTTGCTAACCTGCCAATACCCTTGATTGATTGGGATGAATAGGAGGTCGATGACCTGAACACCATCACCCAGCCAATCTTAACTCATACCAAGGAGTGGATTGATGGGAAGGTGGCTCATTTAAAGTGACAAGGGGTGGTCTTAACTTATGAAGGGCTCAAAACTAAGCATAATGCTACGGATAATATTGCTGCCATCACGTCAACTAGCGGGACCTTCAAGTCTCCTCCCATCACCAGGTCCCAGAAAAGAAAAGGAACAGAAACAAGGTAGTCTTCGAACCCCAAGGCCCATACCAAGAAAGAAACGGGAGGCTCATCCCCCAAAAGGCTTAAACAAGTAGAAGGAGCAGAATTGTAGCCTCCCTTGGCTCTCCCTGCTCCTCCTGCTACACCACCCACCTCTTTGGCTATGGTCGCTGCATCTCCGCCGACAGTGGACATTTCTGTCCACCTTGCCCCTTCACCTCCGGTCGGGTTTGTGATAATTATTGACTCATCTTCCGCTATGACTTCTCCCCCTTCCTTTGCTACTATGTCACTAATCACATCACTTCCTCTGGCAACTATAACATTGCCTATTCTCGTTGCCACTATGCCTGAGACTCTTACACGACATATGCAAAACCTTCCCCCTGAGCTCTCCTAGATCTTGATGGATCCAACTCTCCAAGCAGCCCTTGCCTAGGTCCTTGCAACTGCTCAACCTTCACAACTGCCGATAGGGCCTTCAGCTATGGAAGCCACGATGCTAATCTCGAAGGAGTTGGAGGAATGAGAATAGGAAGCCTCGAAGTCTGTCGAAGAGGAAGCTGAAGAGTAACATGAACACCCAGAGTACGAGCACCGAACCATTGACAAGGTTGTTTATGAGGAGGAGACAGACTCTTTTGAAAGTGGGGATGAGGACAGCTCGGGTGCTAAGGAAATCATCTAGACATTTGATGATGACCTTGAAGAGGAAATGGCATAGCAACTAAAGGACGTTGGGGAGGAAACAGAAAAGCCACCACATGATGAAGAGGGGCAGCCACCAGAAGAAAAATAGATAAAATATTTGACTGAGGCTGAGACACATGTTGCCAAAAGCCCTGAGGCTAAGGGTAATGAGGAGAAGAAAGAAGAAGAAGCAGCAAAAGAAGATACTCCCATCCAGCAACCATCCACCTGGCTGCCTGTCAAACGCCTCGTGTTCATTCATGACTCCGATGAGGAGGACACTAGCAAAGAGAAAGGAGAATCCCAAAAAGAAAAGGAGGCGGAAATCTTGCCCTTGACTGAGAAGGGCGCAGGCAGCCATGATTTTCCCAAGGGGAAATCTACTGTATCTGAATGGTTGGAGAAGTAACTTGAAAAAATGACCCCTATGCTAAAGGACCCAAGGGCAAGGATGGAGGCCATCTTGGCTCGAGCCCAAATCACAACGAAGAAGGAGAAGAAGCCCAAGGTCTGATCCAAAGTAACAATGAATGCTTCTGACTCCCGAGCAGCACAAATTGCAATGCCCACGATTGGCCAAGCAGGGGTGAGTTATAACATCTCCACCATTGACTTGGGGACCGCAACCAGAGAGCAGAAGGTTGAGTACTTTGAGGAGTCAGTGGCCACAGTGGTGCACCTAGTAAAGTAGGATAAAATCTCAAAAGATGAGCTCAAGGCACAGGTTGGAGCCTTGACGGATTACATAAAACAATGGTCTTTAGTGGATGACCTGCCTACTACATCCACGGCTGTGCCTCAGTTGCTCTCCAAAGAGAAAATCGATAAAATAGAAAGAAGAAATAACTTGGAGAAGACCACAAAAGACTAGTTCCGACAGGTCTTATACGTCGGGAACATGGGAATCAACAAAGTTGTGTAGATAGCCAACAAGTTCTTGGACTTGATACAATCTCTAGAGAGCACAAAAAGGCTCTGCACCAATTTCCCTGCAACCTACGACTCCACATTTCCAAGGATTGAAGCTATCCTTCAGATGCCTGAAGCCGCGTGGGAGGAGAAGCTTGTGTTTAAAAAATAAGATCATTGGCTGATGGATGTATGGCGCAGAGAATTTAACAACCAGAAGGAGAGGTTGGAGCAAATCTTGAGTAGGGTAGATCCTGATATTGAGTGGATCAAGGAAATTCAGGCGGAATGTGCCTGATATCTTAAGCTAATGACAGGCTATGATATGCCCACTGTGCAAATGGACTCGGAAAAGATAAATCCCTACTTCTAGGAGAAGATGAAGGACGAGATGGCCGGAGAAATCACAACAGAATTCCTAAGTTTTTCTGCCCATGCCTTCGACCAATCAGAGCTGTTTAGAGACAAAGGCTCAAAATATGATGAGGATAAGAAAAGGCTAGAAGAAAATGCTAAACCAAGTGCTACGATGTGAAATCCTTGAAATAGACAAGCTCCAGATGGTCATCGTCAAAAACATGGAACACACAGCTTCTAAGGAATAGGAGGACAGCCCAGCCAAAGATGAAGACCTTCCTGAAGAGTAGCTACAACAAAAAATAATAATCAACTACAGGACAAAAGAGCTACAGTGCCATTAGCTAGAAGACAAAATAGGGTAGAAACAAAAATATAATTTTTTAATTGTGATCTATTTGGGGTAGGTGAAATCCTATTTTGTAATGAATCTTGGCCACAAACTAAGAATGAATCTTGGCCATTCATTTGACTTTTGGAAAACTATAAATAGGGATCCCCTCTCATTTGTAAAGAGAGAGTTGAGTTGTTGTAAAGACATGCTATAGAAATTTATAAGAAAAGAGCATTGACTTGGTGTATTTTCTTGGTTTCTCTCATGTTGCTTGATTCAGTCTCCCATGTTAGATGTTTGACTTAGATTCTATTGTTGTTTAGTTAGTTGTCTTATTTCTTTGGATAAATCTTAGGAATGCTGTTGGGTGATTATAAAAATTCCTGCCATGTTTATGATTTCTTTGTCCATACTTTTTGCTGTTTGCTGAAGGTAGATAACTGTGTAAAGTTAGTCTAGACTTGATTTTAAAGTTGTTCTAAACATTTATCTTTGATTCATGCATATACATGGTGAATGAGGGATAAAATATCTGCAGACCTTAGAAGATAGTACAATTTCCATGATACTGTGAAATCCCTGGTTAAGTGGGATATTGTTTTAATAAATTATCCATTGTAGAAACTCCATTGTCAATATTCATAGCTAGTTGCAGACTTAGGAAATTTTCCCTCTCCTCGCCTTTTTCCCTTTTTTTAATGACTGGCCTATGCTAAGGTTCATTGCACATTGTAAAGCCAAATCCAACAACTAAATAGAGTCTAAGATTACTGTTTGAACCTATAGCCAATGCATAATAACTTTTATCCCAAGAACTCCATTTCAAGATCCAACTTCTATGCTTTGTATTTCCTAAAAGACCGCCTTGTGATTCCAGCAAATCACATCAAACTACTGAGGTATTTAAGCACTGTCATGACCTAACATCCGAGAGACCTTAGGATAGTGTTCTACAATCTGATTGTGGGATATTGTCTTTCAAGAGAGGTAGTGCACCTATGTATTGCCTGTGTTGAAAAGTGCATAAAAACACCATCAACAAAACTGGTGCTAGAAGGAGAGCCACGGTGAAAATATCATGTTAAGGGATAAAGTGAAACTGGATTGAATCGGATCATTCTCCCTAGAAACATTTCAAAGAGTTTTATGGTAAATTCCAAACAAGGGAGAATTTGAAGAATTGCAGCCTCCTACAAGGGCAAAGCGAGTACAAGGAAGTAGTGTTGCCTCTCCCTCTTCCTCCATTCCATGTTCCTCCATTCCACCCTCACCTTCATTTGGCTAGCCTTCATCTTCAACCCACCCATCTCAAACCGCATTTGCACCTCCTATTTCTGATAGCCAGGGGATTGCTCCTCTCCCGACCTTTCCAGCCCAATGCACAGTCCAGCCAGCCATTGCTCAAGTGCGGCCTCAGATTGCTGTTGTGTTGCAAATATAGCCCCAAATTCCCGTCTTCCAATAGCAAGCACCACCTTCGCCATCCTCCATGGCTTGGTTAGCACATAACCCTTCACTGATACATTTCACTTCCTACAATGATATGCCCAAGAATCTGGAGGGCTTTTGTTTGAAGTTCTATCCACGCAACCTATAAAGAACAGTTGAGGAGCATATCAAAATATTCGAGACAGTGATCACTGAAGTGCAAGTTGACCACGAGTATGTTGCATGTCACCTTTTTCCACATTCGTTGGGGGAAGAGGATTTCTATTGGTACATTAATTTGCTTAGGGGATCCATTACCTCATGGAACCTGTGAAGAATGCCTTCCTGCAGAAATACAATATCCCCATCATCCCTTCGGAGCTTTACCAATAGTTCATGTCTGTCAGGAGGGAAGTTAACGAACCTATTGACTCCTTCAACGACCGCTTCCATCAGGCCTACACAAGGCTTCAGGACCTGTACCTCCATAATGATACGAAGACTCTCCTGGTCTATTATGCGGTGCTAGAAAACTTCACGTCAGCCTTAGTGAAAAGGATGCACCCACCGCTCACTACCCTAATAATCGCCTATGCAGAAGCCGTTGTTGCCAGTGCAGACTTGGGACAGAATATCTCCGGCCCGCTGCCTTCTTTGGGGCCGGTAGCCCACCAAATGCAGATTCAAGGGCTTAATCAGGCATTTGCTCATCAAACCCCTCTTATGAACCAAGTACCTCAATTGCTTATAGTATTATATCTAGGGCAGCCATTAAATTACGTGCCTCCCGCGCCTTCCTATTTGCAGTCTTAGTAGTAGTATAACTGTTCTCAGGCTGCTCCACAACTGCAAGCGTATCCCCAACATCCCCAGGCACCATTATACCTATCAAGACCAGAGTTCCATCTAGCTTATCAGAATTAGCCAGTAGCCTCGCTCGCTTTTCTTTAAAATCCAGCGTCGTCGCCTAGAAACACGACTGAAAAGGACAAGTTAGAGGAGCTGACTAAGATGATAAAGAAAATCTCCATAGAAATGACGCATCTAAAGAATCAAAATAACCAGTTGCAGGCCTCCTAGCATAATTTTCAGGCAATTATCAACAGGGATAGCCAAGAAAATAGGGAGAACAGGGATAATCGAGAAGTAGGCACTTCCACTGGGCAAAATTATGATAGGGGGTAGAACGTCGATCAAAATGTAGAAAGGAGACCTTCCCAGAGGCAAAATCGCATGTGGAACATTGGGCCCAACAATGGTGGTATCCCTACACCTTTCGATCAACCGGCAAGCAATGACAAAATGTCTAGCAATGTATACCTAGATGAAGCAGCCTTATCTAGGTGGTGTCGATTTCACAAAACCAGCAAACATTCTGAGTTGGATTATCCCGAGTTCTAGACAACTGCTGAAATCTTCTAGGTGGAGGTACAAAACGTGGTTGACAATGCCAGCTATAGAGACATTGTCCCATCCAAGCCATACGATTCCTCATGTCTCGTGGTTAATCAAGCGCCATTCCCACGGGGTGATCGCAACGAGTTCGAAGTCGAGTCTACTCTTGTCGAGGGTGAAGAAGCACAAGAGGTAAGTAATGAACAAAATTTAGCTCAGCTCTTTGATTCAGTAGATAATGGCCTGGTAGATGAAGAAGAACCATTTGTAGACAAGGTCCACATGTTCTATCAATGGTCGACTCCCTACTTCCTTAGGAATAGATAGGCGGGCGGACCCTTTACAACTTCTACCCCATCAAACAATTTTGCCACTCTGCCTGATCCTAATGTCAGCAATAACCATGGGCTTCCTCACATACCTACCCAATACCTTAACAAAAATGGATCTCAAAACCAGTCACAAAGTTAGCCTCAAGGCCAATCCCAGAATCTGTCTGGATAAACAAGGGTCCAACCTCCTAGTTCTACCATAGGCCAAGCTTTTAGTTCAGAAATTGAGCAAATGGGTGAATATGTAGCAAAAGAGTTTAGGATAGTAAAAGTTAGCTTATCAGCCTTTGAATTACTCAAAGTCCTTACTTTAAGGCATGCCTTTTTTAGGGTTTTTAATGGGACTCCATCCTCTAGTACAACACAAGAAACACCAGCTAAGAGGGTTACCTTTGAAGAACTTAGGAAAGAACTGGAGATATGGGATAATGTCGGGAAAAGGAAGGAAGTTCCCGTGAATCAGTCCACAGGCAAACAAATTGAAAAGGAGCTGGAAAGGGCTAATAGGTAGCTTTTCAAGGACCAGTTATTTAGGAAAACCAGGGATATGGGAAATGATAAGAATAAAGGTCAGATAGCTCATATGGACACGCCTACGGGCCTCCTCCAGGGGAGACCGGAAACTCCCCCTTTACTGACCACCATTAGGGTCTTTGGGAAGAACCTGCACAACTACCTACTCGATTTAGGAGCGTCTGCCAATGTCATGACCTTGGCGATTTGTAAAGCTATTGGCATCACCCCCATGCCTTCAAAGAGGAAGGTGAACCAGCTAGACAAAACAGAGATCAACATTCTAGGTGAAATAAATCGTATCCCGATGCAGATTGTTGTAGACCCGCAGATACAACAAGTCATTGATATTCAAGTGGCTGACATTCTCAATGCATATGGAATCATCTTGGGAAGGTAATTCACCAAGGCACTGGATGGATATACACCACAGATCTTTCTCACATGTGGCTACCATAGAAGGGGCTACCAAATCAAATCCGCATCGACTGTGAATCCCGTATGAAATATATGATCACAGAGTACAATAATCTCAGCGAGGTGTTGTTTGCTGAGACGGACCTAGGGAATTACCGCCCTTTCACCCACCAAAATGAGGTCAAATTTTAGAAAAAGGATGCAGATGAAGTGTTGCTGGTGTTTTGTAATCCTTCGACCGATTCTACATGAATCCCCCCAAATGTAGAAGGGTTGATAGAAGCTGATGACGAGCTTGATAAGGACAACGACTAGGGACTACTCAATCGCTTCCAGGAATTCTTTGAAAAGTGTGCAAGGGATCAGCTCAGCCTAGGGGCTCGAATGAATTTACAGGATCTCTTGTTGCCCAACTGGTGCAGGGTTCACAATGCTACACACTCTGAGTTTGATTGTTGCTTGTGTTAAGCAGCAGTGGTGCATGTTAGAAAATCAGCTGCTCCTCAGATGGAAATGCCAAAGGAGGCACCAATAGAACCATCTGTTAATCAATACATTAAACTAGAAAATTCCCCTAAGGTCACAGGGCTAGCCATCCAGCTGAACGGGAACAGAAGCTTGATCAGACTCGAAGATAAAGAATCCTCCGTTGGCTGGACACTCTGATTTGATGGATCAAAGTCTAGGTAAGGAGCCAAGGCCGGTTTCAAACTCATTAGCCCAATAGGTAAGACATTTCTCACTACCTAAAGATTGCAGTTTTATTGCACCAACAACATAGCAGAATACGAGGCCTTAGTCCTCGGCCTTCTCATGGCCTTGAAGAAAAATGTAAAAATACTGCAAGTTTTCAAGGATTCTGAACTCGTGGATAAACAGGTCAGAAAGTTGTATTCTTATCATGATCAGAGACTTACAAACTATAGGCATAGAGTTTGGGATCTCTTGGAGGGCTTAGATGCATTCAATATATAATTTATCCCTCATGCTCACAATCGTACAGCTGATGCCTTGGCTCAAGTTGCCAGCACTTTGCAACCCCTTTCTCTGTCTGGGCTCAAGAAATTCACTGTTGAACTAACATCCATGCCATCGGTCCCAGATAATGTTACCCACTTGCAAGTCTTCAATGATGACAAGCATATCCTTCAATTCATCATAAGTTCTGATGTCTTCGCAGCTCAAATAATTGATGAAGCTGATCCACAAGAAGTTGAACTGGACATAAAGGGGGTTATTAACCTCAAAACCAACACAATCCCCATAGGCATGGTTCAGCCGGAACACATATTTGACTTGGATCAGATCAGAGATCAAAATCAGCAAACGAAAAAGGAGGCCATAAGCAACTAGTGCAATACTCACAACCTAGGGACAGCTGAGGAGATCAAGAATATTTTTATCGGCAAGGTGTGCACACTAGAGGAAAGGAGAGGAATCATGGATGCGTTGTGGAGGTACCATGATATGGTGGCATGGAGCTATGAAGATTTAAAAATTTATGATACTTCTGTCATTACACATACCATCCCTTTTAAGACAGAAGTGAGGCCATTTCGCCAGCGACAACGCTCCATCAATGCCTTGTTGGAACCTATCATTTACAAGGAGGTGCAAAAGTTTCTTTTAGTAAGAATCATATTTCCAGTCAGGCACTCTACGTGGGTGGCCAATTTGGTCCTAGTAAAAAAAAGAATGGGGAGATTAGATTGTGTGTGGACTTTTGCAATCTGAACTGTGCCTCAGAGAAAGACAACTATCTAGTACCTTCGCTAGATGAGGTGCTGCAAATCGTCAACAGCTCCCAGATGATGTCTTTCCTCGATGGATACTCTAGGTATAACAAGTAATGGTGCAATACGAGGATCGTCACAAAATGGTGTTCACCACGAAGTGGGGAACATTCGCATACAGAAGGATGCCTTTTGGGCTCATCAACGCCGCACCACTTTCCAACGTGCCATGGATATTTCCTTTAATGACCTAACTGGCAAGTGCATAATCATCTATATGGATGATTTGACCGTATTCTCTAAAAGGTGGGGCAATCACATCTCTGATTTATGCAAGGTATTTCAGAGGTGCAGAGAGTTTGGGGTTTCCCTTAACCGTAAGAAGTGCATTTTTGGAGTGACCAAAGGAAGATTGCTCGGGCATATCATTTTAGAACAGGGGATCTCCATAGATCCCAGACATATTGAGTCTCTACTCAAAATATTGCCCCTAGGAAGCAATAAAGAATTAAAATATTTCTTTGGAAAAAGCAACTTTGTCCAGAAATTCATCACGAGCTTCGCGAAGATCATTAAGCCTCTCAATGCCATGCTCAAACAAGACGCCAAAGTTGAATGGACACCTGATGCCAAACAATCCTTCAAAGAAATCAAACAGGCCATCACTGGGGCACCTGTGTTAGTTAGCCTGGATTATCTAAAGCCTTTGTACATCTACTCATTTTCTTTAGAGAATTCCTGTGCTAGCATGTTGATCCAGAAGGACGATGAAGGAAATGAGCATCCGATCACCTTTATGAGTGCTCCCCTCAAGGATGCTGAATTGCAATATCACAACATTGAAAAATAGGCGTATGCTCTCGTCAGAGGGGTGAAGAAATTTAGACACTACATTTTATGCAACAAGGTGTTTTCCATTGTCCCCGACCCAGCAGTAAAAACGTTGCTTATACAAAATGAATCGGGTGAACGAAGAGCTAAGTGGGTCACCCTGATCCAAGAATATGACATGGAGATCCAACAGATGAAATTAGTGAGAGGACAGGCACTCACCTGCACAATTGCTGAAATAGCAGCAGAAGCTGCGCCTGAACTCACTATGTAGCAGTACCAGCTTGACGACGTCTCCCCCAGAGAATGGTACCAGAATGTCGTCTACTATTTGTTGAACCATAAAATTTTTCCGCACTTGCAAAGAGTCCAAAAGAAGGCCCTAGGATTGAAAAGCAATGGCTATATGTTGCAGGGTTCCATTCTCTATAAGAAGAATCATAAAGGCATTTATTTGAGATGCCTTGGCAAGGAAGAAGCAGATCAAGTCTTGAAAGAGTTTCACAACAAATTTGGCACGGGTCATGGTTCTGGTTCTTCCACTACACATTAAATATTGAGAGCAGAATATTATTGGCCAATTGTCTTCAAGGATGCCCATTGCCATGTTCATTCATGTCATACATGCTAGACCGCTGCCACCAGGGAAAAGAATGTTGTTGTCCCACTGCAGCCTGTGCTAGAGGTAAGGCCATTTGCACAATGGGGTCTTGACTTCATCAGTCTGATAAGCCTTCCATCATCTGCGGGACACAGGTACATTCTTACCGCTACTGATTACTGTACTAGATGGACGGAACCAATAGTATGCAAGCAATGCACAATTGAAGTAATTATTAATTTTCTAGAAAGTTTCATTTTAAATCGCTTTGGTTGTCCTTATGCTTTGGTATGTGATAATGGACCTACATTTGCTTCATTAAAATTTGCTAGTTGAACATTTGACTATGGGGTTTCCCTTAAATTCTCATCTAATTACTATCCTCAGGGCAATGGCCTCGCTGAGTCCACAAATAAAAACTTGATTATCGTGATCAAGAAACTACTAGATAGGAATCCCAAGGACTGGCATACCCAGCTCCGTTTCGCCCTCTGGACTAATCGCACCTGCTACAAGGCTGCCTTCGGTGATTCCCCGTTCCACCTTGTCTATGGCCTAGAGCCTATATTTCCCATCCATCTGAAGATTACTACGCTTCAGTTCATTAACGATTTTTATGGAGGAGATCGTAGGAAAGCTCAGTTAGTTGAGCTCTTGCATTTAGAGGAAGTCTGAAACCACGTAATAGAAAATTTTGCCAAACATTAGGGCGTAGTTAAGAGATGGTTTGACTGTTGAGCCAAGATCAAGGCCTTTAGGATTGCAAATTTGGTCCTATATTGGGACAAGGCCCATGAAAAGAAAGGGGGACAACAAATTCGACAAGCTCTGGCTTGGCCCCTTTCAAATAGCTGAGATTTTGGGAGATAATTTCTTCCACCTAAAGACCTTAATTGGTGACAATGTCTCATTGCCAGTCAATAGGTAGCACCTGAAGCATTACTTCCAGGCTTGAGCTCCTTCAAGCTCTTTGTTGTAAATACTTGTACATGGGTTAGAGTAGTTTTCTTTCTGGCTTGCTTGCGTTTTGTTTGCGTCACTCTTTTATTTTCTCCCTCTCGGCAATTTTGTTTCGAAAGTTGTTTTCCACTCCTTTGCGATGGTTGTGCTTGCTTGACAAGCAATTTACTTTGCTATCCATTCTTTGTGTTCTTTGGTTAAACATTCACTCTAGATTATTGGTCTTTGAAAGCTGTCCGTGAATGATTTCCTTGTTTGAATTTTGCTTAAAACTTGACCCTTGGCTGGATCTTCTTACACACATCTCGGATCTCGTACAAACACATAATAATAATTTCTGAAGGACCGTACTATGGTTTTTATGACACCCTAGTGAGTGAAAAATCTCAAGTCTGCTCCAGTGACCACTGTAGTCTCAAACCCATCATAGGCTTCAATGCTTACCCGGTTGAACTAAATGATAAAAGAGAAGTGACATATCAAAGCAAAAGAACAAAATAATTCTAAAGAAAGGAAATAAATGACCGTATGGGTGTTCGGATAACTCTACCGGGCCTATGGACGCCCAGTCGATAGTAGAGAAATATTCATGAGATTGTAGCGACAACTCCGTCGGGGCTATGGATGCCTGACTGCAACGGAGAAATGTCCAGGTTACTTTTGGTGTTAGACGATTTATGTAGCTCGCTCGATTGAATTGATAACCCTGGTCACTATCTCGAGGAAAGGAATGAACTCACTATACACACACTTTTGAGATGTCTTGTAAGCTAAACCAATTAAGGATCTCATTCTCCCAGATTCATCTTTGCCACTTCTGGTTTGCGAAACTAGAGATTCGGGGTCCTGAATGAATTTTTATCCCTAGAACATTCGGGAGCGTTCTCCAGCGGAGTTGCCATTTGTTGTGCCCTTAGCACACATGCCCCGTTCAGAACGGGGACCCTCTTTTCTTTTGCCTTGTCGGGTCATTTTTGTCGTCACCTCATTTTGCATGCCTCTCCTTTTGATGTCTCGGGTGGTCAATGTTGCTTCAGAGTCCCATCATAAATTGACCATGCCCTCCCCTTTTTGTTTTGCTGTGTTCCAGTGCCTCATGGGGTCCCTTTGGCTATTTGGCCCTGAAAATAACCTCGGGCCCTTCCGGGCCTGGGAGTTCAGGATTCCCTCTTCGGGTTTCCCCTCTAGAAATGTCGTTCCTGGCGGAGTTCGTCGAGCGTCCTTTTGGACCTTGGGGTCTAACTCGCCGCCCTCCGTCTAAATTTTTTTTGAAAACTTTTTGGGCAGCGCCCCACCCTTCGGGTCCCAGACACCGAAGTTCCTCCTTCGGGGTTCCGTTTGAGTTTCGCCGTCCACGATGGCTTACTCCTTCTGGTGTCCCACTCCTCGGGTCCTATCAGCCCTTTCGCTGACCCAAGTTGGTGTCGTCCCCTATTTGCTGTGGGGTCTTCCAGGCCCATCCGTCTAGAATTCCCTCTTCAGAATTTTGTGATGGTTCTGCCATCCCTGACGGCAGATCTCTGGAGGTGCTTCGCTCTCCAGGCCCTGACCCGCTCCCCGCTGCTGCCGTTCAACTGAATAAAACTTCAATAGCCGCCATCTCACGCCCTCCTGGCCGTCGGGCCTCAGATTTCCCGACGCCGTCACCGACTTTGAATTCACCAACCTTTTTATCGACCGTACCTACAATAAATGTGATCATTCATGTTGGTTGGGGGTATAAAATGCCCATTCTGGCTGGTCATTTTCACAAACAGGATCTTAGCAAATTGGAGAGACTGTCATTTGGAGCCCACCATCTTCCGCATCATCACAATCATTGCCCTCAGCATCATTCCATCGATCATTGGTGGATCCCACACCTCCCCACTCCACGTGTTCGAGGTAGGCCATTCATTTTCCCTCTCGTGCATCTTTTTCATGATTTTAAAAGATTTAAATCAATGAACAATTATTAGGAGGGTATAATGTGATAGAACACCAAATTGCGCTCATAACCCATGTGCTAGAAAATTGAGGGACCTTCTATAATGCCTTCCCCACCAAACCAGGACTTCTCCTGTTCTCGGCCATTCTTCGCACAGGGAGGTTGTCTCCCTCGGCCCTGAGATTGTGCTTCGTCGTCCAATAAACTTTGAACGAACCCTACCGCTGGCGGCGATCTGTCCCTCTGGGCCCATCCCATCGGACTTCCCCATTCAGAAGTCATCCTGGATTTCACCGAGCTTAGACTGCAGTCCAAACCCTGCCTCTCAGCTTCCGGATCCCGATCTTTGCCTTGCCATGAAACTTCGAAACTGAGTGTACGTCTTGTTGGCCTCTTGGGCCTTGGACCCCGGAGTTCCTCCCCCGGGGTTACATGGGCATTTTTCCGTCTTCTTCACGACCAATCCCACTCGGTGTCCTGGTCCGTGGGCTCCGCCTTCCCATTTTCTTTTGCCTTCTGCTAATTTGACTAAGGTTGTCCTCTTGGTTTTTGGGCTCCAGCCGCCTGATGTCCTTGTTTAATTTTTTTCCATTTGCTACAGCGAGCTCTTTTGGCCCCTCCACACTTTGGACCCCACCCTCTGCCCCACCGATTGGCTTATGCTTCCGCATCAGCGTCCTGTTGGCGTCTCGGGCCTCAGACCCTGGAGTTCCTCCCCTAGGGTTCCACGGGCATTTTTTTAATCTTCCTAATGGCGAATCCCGCCCGGTGTCCTAGTCCGCAGGCTCCGCCTTCGTGTTCGCTATTAACATCTGGCAATTTCACTCAACGCGTCCTTCGGCCCTCCGGGCTCCGAGCGCTGGGTCTCCGCACCTCTTTTGTCCATCGTCCTCACGGTGATATCTCTCCGTCCCTTCGGCCTCTGGATTCTGGCCTTCCATCCGCTACCGAGGCGTAAATAAAGTTTAATGACAGACCCATTTCCCAGGCTTGGTCTTGCTCCTTGCTGTCCAAACGTCCATCTGACCTCCAGACCCCGGATCGCTATTTGCCATAGGATCTCGCTGAAAACTCTGAAATGCCTTTTGCTCGCCAGGGCCCCATGGCATGGGACTCCTATCCTCGCCCACCATTGCTAACAAAGAATGCCACCCAACACTTTGGCCTCTAGGCTCCGCCATGCCAATTGCCGCCGAACTTAAATGCTAAACTCATGGCGTCAGGCCCTTGTTGCTGGATTTCCCCTCCCAGACGTCCATCCGGTGTTTGTCGTCCCAAACGATGAAGTTCGGTTGTCTTTCCGGTGCCTACGACCCGGGCCCTCGAAAACGAAATAACATGTGCCGACCGCCCTTTAGCCCCCCAGGCCTCAGATCCCAGACTTCCATCCTCAGATTTCCATCAGCTGTCTGCCTCTCTAAACTGCCATCTCCCGACGGCTTTCCAGTTTGAGACTTCCGAGCCCCCTTAAATCGATCCAAACGAGCCCAAATCTAGAATCCAACTTCGACCCCCCATGCTGATTTTTGGTCCTCTTCATCATGGACTTCTTGAAATATTAAAATTTGACCAAAGAAAGTTTCTGGGGGCTTTCTGTTGCGTTTTCCCTTCCAGACAACATTCCTGCCAAGGAAGTCTGGTCCTCCAGGCCCGGATTGTCCAAATGCCCTAAAATAAAGATCAATAACATCTTGAGATGAAAGTTCATGATATGCTTGTTTGATTATTTGAGATAGATGTTTTTGAGATATGGACTAACATGACCGCTTTCATGACCCATTTTGCTAACTTTTCCCTTGCTTGTAGAATATATGGAATTGGGTGTAGGAACTTTAGGGGCATCTGCTGAAGGGGATAAGGGTAAGAAGTCAAGAAGGACCCCTCGAGGGAAGGAGGAAAAACACCAGATGAAGTACCAATTCCAGGGTGAGCCGCTCCACTCAAAGGTCACAACAGATTAGAAAGAAATCATCAACACTAACATTGGCCAGGTAAATATAGATGAATTTACATAGAGGGTCAGGGTCAACTCGACAATAAAGAATGCCAGATTGATACGGCAGAGTGGAATAGCTAAGGCTACCAGTTTCCCTCCATCTCTCGTGGCGGCCGAGCTGGTCATGGCTTGCCGAGAAGCGTACCAGACCGATACCAGAACAATTGTTTATAAGGAGGGAAACATCCTCACTGACATGTCATCAGAGGGAATCACCAAGACCTTCCACATTCCCACATTCCAATAGATGGAGGTCCCCACAATAGAAGAGTGTCAGGCGGCATGGGATGATAACCCAAAAGGATGCAAAAAGTCAATAAATCTCCATTGGCTTAAGGAAAGACGAGCCAGCGCTGCGAAAGTTCCTTAGGAGATTTTTCGTAGCGATTTCCACGAGGATTACCATGACCTGGTAACCATGTTGAGTAGGGTAATGGGTCTTCCAACAGTCACCTACTTTCAGAAATGGATGGCCTATTTCATTGAACAGATCCTCCGTGGGAACGAGGATGTCACAACCAAGGTTTCATTTTATTGGCGTTGAATCATAAGCAACTGCTTCCATGAGCAGTTTGTTAACGTAAAAAAGAGTTATAAATTCTATATGACCTCCTACCTTGTATATTCCCTAGCAAATCAAAGACAGTACAATGGATTATTTGTAGCACTGGATTAGGGGCAGAAGCAAGGACCCAAACCATTTGATAAGTATCCGTAGCTCCAATACCAGAATTTTAATAAAGATTACTGCAGGGTTAATGATGCCTTCATTGGCCATATCATCAAGTTGATTGCTGGGGACTTCAAGAGGAGGGTCTCCCATAGTGCCAGAGTGCTTTTAAAGCAATACGCCTTCCTCTTTATCCGGTATCTAAAATTCACATATATGCGGGCCCAAGGCTTCATCGAAAGGCCACATAGGCTGCCCCGATACCCAAACGACAGAATCATCCTCCTGGAGCTTGCTTGGCAGCTCCAACACATTTAGGAAATCTTCAACAACAAGCATATAGTGGGGATCTCCTACCCCATGACCCTTGGCCAGGGCATGTACCGATTGCAGACGTCACAATATGGTGGTAACTCTCAGAAGGAACTGAAGGAGTACCATTTCGACTGGCACATCACTCACCCATGGATAGATCCACATGGCCATGTCAGGAAAGCACTGGGGCCAGCATATGCCCATCAATATCACATTGAAGATTTCTGGGCTGACTCCCGAGATGAAAAAGAAGTCGCGCAAGGCGCTACATGTGTATGACTATGTAGTTCTTGAGGAGGGTGTAACCATTTCTAGTATCAGACCAGGTCAAGGAGGACAAGTCCACAATCATGCATCTGAGGTACCATGTGGTTGCTAACCTGCCAATACCCTCAATTGACTGGGATGAAGAAGAGGTTGATGACTTGGACACCATCACCAAGCCAATCTTAACTCGTACCAAGGAGTGGATCAATGGGCAATGGCTCATTTAAAGCGACAAGGGGTGGTCTTAACTTATGAAGGGCTCAAAACTGAGCCTAGTGCCATAGAGGATGTCGCTACCACCACGTCAACTGGCGGGACCTCCAAGTCTCCTCCCGTCACCAGGTCCCAGAAAAGAAAAGGAACAAAAACCAGGCAGTCCCCAGACCCCAAGGCCCATACCAAGAAAGAAATGGGAGAATCATCCCCCAAAAGGCTTAAACAAGCAGAAGCAGCGGAATTATAGCCTCCCTTGGCTCTCCCTGCTCCTCTTGCTACACTTCCCACCTCCCTGGCTATGATCGCTGCATCTCCACTGGCAGTGGACATTTCTGTCCACCTTGCCCCTTCACCTCCGACCGAGTCTATGATAATTGTTGACTCATCTTCCGCTATGACTTCTCCCCCCTCCTATGCTATTATGTCACCAATCACATCACTTCCTCTCACAACTATAACATCACCTATTCCTGTTGCCACTATGCCCGAGACTCTTACACGACATATGCAAAACCTTCCCCCTGAGCTCTCCTAGATCTTGATGGATCCAACTCTCCAAGTAGCCCTTGCCCAGGTCCTTGCAACTGCTCAACCTTCACAACTGCCAACAGGGCCACTAGCTATGGAAGCCACGATGCTAATCTCGAAGGAGTTGGAGGAATGAGAATAGGAAGCCTCAGTGTCTATCGAGGAGGAAGCTAATAAGTATCATGAACAGCCAGAGTATGAGCACCGAACCATTGATAGGGTGGTTTATGAGGAGGAGGAGACAGGCTCTTCTGAGAGTGGGGATGAGGAGGATGGCTCAGGTGCTAAGGAAATCATCTAGACATTTGATGATGACCTTGAAGAGGAAATGGCGCAGCAACTGAAGAACGTTGGGGAGGAAACAAAAAAGTCACCACATGATGAAGAGGGGCAGCCACCAGAAGAACAGTAGATAAAGGATTTGATTGAGGCTGAGACCCATGTTGCCAAAAGCCTCGAGGCTGAGTGTAATGAGAAGAAAGAAGAAGAAGCAGCAAAAGAAGATACTCCCATCCAACAACCATTCACCCAGCTACCTGTCAAACGCCTCGTGTTCATTCATAACTTCGATGAGGAGGACACTGCCAAAGAGAAAGGAGAATCCCAAAAAGAAAAGGAGGCAAAAATTTTGCCCTTGACTAAGAAGGGTGAAGGCAACCATGATTCGCCCAAGGGGAAATCTGTTGTACCTGAATGGTTGGAGAAGCAACTTGAAAAAATGACCCTTGTGCTAAAGGACCTAAGGGCAATGTTGGAGGCCATCTTGGCTCGAGCCCAAATTGCAACGAAGAAGGAGAAGAAGCCCAAGGTCTGATCTAAAGTAACAATGGATGCTTCCGGCTCTCGAGCAACACAAATTGCAACGCCCACAATTGGCCAAGTAGGGGTGAGTTATAACATCTCCACCATTGACTTGGGGACCGCAACCAGAGAGCAAAAGGTCGAGCACCTTGAGGAGTTGGTTGCCATAGTGGTGCACCTGATAAAGTAGGATAAAATCTCAAAAGATGACCTCAAGGCACAAGTTGCAACCTTGACGGATTACATACAACAATGGTCCTCAGTGGATGACCTGCCTACTACATCCACGGCTACACTTCAGTTGCTCTCCAAAGAGAAAATCGATAAAATGGAAAGAAGAAAGAACTTGGAGAAGACCACAGAAGACTGGTTCTGACAGGTCTCATATGTTGGGAACATGGGAATCAGCAGGGCTGTGCAGATAGCCAACAAGTTCTTGGACTTGATACAATATTTGGAGAGGACAAAAAGGCTCTGCACCAATTTTTTTGCAACCTACGACTCCACCTTTCCAAGGATTGAAGCTATCCTTCAGATGCTTGAAGCTACGTGGGAGGAGAAGGTTGCATTTAAAAAAGAAGATCACTAATTGATGGATGTATGGCGCAGAGACTTCAACAACCGAAAGGAGAGGTTGGAGCAAATCTTGAGCAGGGTAGATCTTGATATTGAGTGGATCAAGGAAATTCGAGCGAAATGTGTCTGATATCTTAAGCTAATGATGGGATATGATATGCCCACTGTGCAAATGGACTCAGAAAAGATAAAGCCCTACTTCCAGGAGAAGATGAAGGATGAGATGACCGGAGAAATCACAACGAAATTCCTAAGTTTTGCTGCTCATGCCTTCAACCAATCAGAGCTGTTTAGAGACCAAGGCTCAAAATATGATGAGGATTGGAAAAGGATAGAAGAAAATGCTAAGGAGTGGAGCTACCAAGTGTTGTGATGTGAAATCCTTGAAATAGACAAGCTCCAGACAGTCATCCTCAAATACATGGAACACGCAGCTTCCAAGGAACAGGAGGACAACCTAGCCAAAGATGAAGACCTTCCTGAAGAGTAGCTACAACAAAAAATAGCAATTAGCTATAGGACGAAAGAGCTATAGTTCCATTAGCTAGAAAAAAAAATAGGGTAAAAACAAAAATGTAATTTTTTAATTGTGATCTATTTGGGGGTAGGTGAAACCCTATTTTGTAATGAATCTTAGCCACACACTAAAAATAAATCTTGGCCATTCATTTGACTTTTGAAAAACTATAAATTGGGATCCCCTCTCATTTGTAAAGAGAGAGTTGAGTTGTTGTAAAGACATGCTGCAGAAATTTATAAAAAAAGAGCATTGAATTGGTGTATTTTCTTGGTTTCTCTCATGTTGCTTGATTCAATCTCCCATGTTAGATGTTTGACTTATATTCTATTGCTATTTAGTTGTCTTATTTATTTGGATAAATCTTAAGAATGCTGCTGGGTGATTATAAAAATTCCTACCATGTTGATGATTTCTTTGTCCATACTTTTTGCTGCTTGCTGAAGGTAGATAACTGTGCAAAGTTAGCCTGGACTTGATTTCAAAGCTACTCTAAACATTTATCTTTGATTCATGCATGTACATGGTGAATGAGGGATAGAATATCTACAGACCTTAGAAGATAGTACAATTTCCATTATACTGTGAAATTCTTGGTTAAGTGGGATATTGTTTTAAGAAATTGTCCATTGCAGGAACTCCATTGTCACTATTCATAGCTAGTTGCAGACTTAGGAACTTTTCCTCTCCCCTCAATTTTTTCTCTTTTTGACAGATCGACCTATATAAGGTTCCATATTGTAAAGCCATAATCCAATAACTAAATAGATCTGAGTGATTGTCGCTTGAACCCATGTCAATGCACAGGCTTTTGATCCAAACTCCATTTCAAGATCCAACTTCCATACTTTGCGTCCTTGCTTTGTATTTCCTGTAAGACCACCTTGTGATTCTAGCAAATCACATCAAACTACTAAGGTATCTAAGCACTGTCATGACCTGACATCTGAGAGACCTTGGGATAGTGTTCTACAATCTGATTGTATTGGTTTTCGAGAGAAAAGTAACTCCACGACACCAGATTAGAAAGCATAAAAACACCATCAACAGGAGGTGGCCATCAGAAGTTCCAAAACAATAAAAGGGGACGAAGCTTTGAAACCACCAAAACTTAACCAAACTTTGACGAAACCTTGGCAGTTCATGTACGCACTTCAAACACATCTGAGATCCAAAAAAGGGTGACCCTAAAGTCAAAAATGAGGAAACGGGAGCGACGGGGGTCCACGAATGTTTCCAAACAGCCAAGGAGGAAGGGAATTCCAGATGAAAAGTTCTAAAGCCATCGAAACTTAATGGAGCATTGACGAAACCTTGGCAGTTCATTTATGCACTTCAAACACATGCTCGATCCAAAAAAAAGGTTGCCCCCAAAGTCAAAATTAAGGAAACGGGAGCGACGAGGGTCCACAGATGTTTCCAAACAGCCAAGCAGGAAGGGAATTCTGGAGGCAAAGTTTTGAACCCATTGAAACTTAACGAAACGTCGATGAAACCTTGACAGTTCATTTACGCACTTCAAACACATCCTCAATCGAAAAAAAGGTTCTCCCCAAAGTCAAAATTGAGGAAACAGGAGTGACAGGGGTCCATAGATGTTTCCAAACAACCAAGTAGGAAGGGAATTCCCAAGGTAAAGTTTTGAAACCATCGAAACTTAACAGAACATTGACGAATCCTTGGAAGTTCATTAAAACACCCCAAACATATCCCAAATCCACCAAAAAGTTGTCCCCAAAGCCAAAAATGAGGAAATGGGATTGACAGGGGTCCACAGATGTTTCCAAAACAACCAAAGCAAGACAAAAGGTAGAAAGGGGATGGGGGATTTTATTTCTCCCCAGATTTGAATACCCCAAGCAAGTGAATTTGGATAGAGGATTTGATCATTTGAAAGCACATGACCAATTTGGGCTTGGAAATGGGGCGTGCAAAACAAGGTAGGAGCAAAGCAGCCTATCAGAAGCAAAAAAAGGGGGTCGCTGCCTATGGCAGGGCGTGTGTACAAAACATACACAACAAATGGAGACTCACTGGGGAAATGCTCTAGAGCATTTTGATGACAAACTGGAATCATGAACTCAAAATCTCTGGTTCCAACCTTCACGCTAGGGAAAACAAACCAGATGCCCAATCAAAGGATAAAAACCATTAGCCAACCCAACCTTCAGTATGCTGTAAATCCAAGTGTGTGCAATTGCATTAATTCTCATCCTTCGGTTGCTACAGGAACCCAAGCTCCGTTCAGTTAAGCTATGTAGTTTATTCTAACTCCAAAAGCATCTGAGACATTGCCTCGCTGCCAGTTAGGCATCCATAGCCTCGACAAGGTTATCACTGTGATTCTCTCGAACATTGCTCTACTGCCGGCTGGGGGTCCATAGCCCTGGTAGAGTTGTTTGAATACCCCCAAAAAGTTGAATTTTCTCTTTCTTTTAATTTTCAATGTTTTCTTTCTTTCTTATTTTTCTTTTTTCAGCTCTTTTATTTCAACCTGCGAGCATTGAAGCTCGCGTTTAGGGCTGAGAATCACAGTGGCGCTGGAGCATAATTTTAGATTTTTAACTTAACTAGACTTCACAAAAGGCCCTATAGTGATCGGCGAATTCTTACGATGTGTAAGAGCTATAAGATTTTAGAATACGTCAAAGTCAGACTAAACCAACAACTTATCCTCTTTGAATTAAACACCTACATCGCTTGACACTGATAGAAGACCTTCACCATCCACTTTGAAGACTTGATTAGAATTTGACAAAGAAATACGTAGAACAACCCCAGGCGATAAGTATGGTTGTTGTGCGCACAGATGTGCCCAGCTAAAAGCAAAGGTACCCTGAGCAAAGTAGCAATAAAGTGAAAGCACAAAAAAAGAAAACAACCTACACAAACCAACTAACCTAAGGAAAGCAAGAAAGCGGAGTATTTACAGGAAGCCTATACTACTCAAAACGGGCTATGTACAAAGATATTTACAAAGAACTATGTTTAGGCAGGGCGAGATGACATTAATGCTCATTAGATTTTGCAATGCATGCACAAGCAAACAGGCAATCATTATCATTCTTAACTATGCAAATTTATCTTTATATTCTAAAAAAATAAATTCAACATTGCAACACTCAAGTTCAGTCACGTCATCATGAAAAATCAGCAATTGAGGAGGCTCGTTGAACCCATGGTTAATCTATAAACCTGTTCATTTTCCCTGGTTCCCATAATCAAAATAATAAGTGCAATTAAGAGAAATAATAGGGGCAAGGAATGATAAAACCTAGATGTCATTACACGGAGGTGGTAGCATTGGACAGTCAAGAGCAAGCACAACATCATTGATCGTTGCATTGGCAACCTCGGGTAGGCGCAGTGGAGGGTGCATCACTTTGGACATTAAATGTGCATAAGGTTGGGAGGATGGGGCAGCAAACAACTCTTTCAATCTACCAATGGGACCCACAACCTCCACTGGTTGTTCCTTGAGGAAGTCCACCTCATCTTCCTGGGTTTTCGTTGCCAAAACCTCTTCTTGATTGCTGTCTTCAAGGGGCAGCATGCTGTCCTATCTCCTTTCCCATGTGTCAGCCTTATTTTTGTGATGTTCAGTGTCATGGGATGATGACATATGTGAATCTATCCTATTGCAGCCATCTAAATATGAGGGAGGATCAACAGTGATCATGGCAGAAGGGATCCAAGTTGCATTTCATAGTTGGTCAAGTGCTTCATCTTTGTTAGCAGCTATCTCAGGACCTCCAACTTTGTCTTCTTCTTTTTATTGTTCATGCGTCTCATCATGACGTTCACTTGTTTCCTCTTACTCACTATCGCTGTAAATGGAGAAGGAGCTCCTCTCCTAATTTGGAAACTCTAGTGCATCACTGTTTGGGGGCTTAAGGAGTATGTATTGGTCATTACCGTCTTCTGGGATGTGCTCTTCCTCGACATGAACATACCTCCATAGTGCAACTCCTAATGGAAAGAAGTCATCAATTGATGGAACCTTATCAAGGGGACCAAAGTCTACTGCACAATTTCCCTCCAAAGAATCACCAAAAATCCCACCGTCTATGCTACATAACTACTCTTCAAGAGGAAGAACTTCTTGATGACTAGTGGACAACATTCCAACTTGATCTACTTCATCGCTTGGAAGTCCGAAACTGTATTGTTGTCCTTCTTCTATTGCTACCCCAACATCCTCTTGAGGACTACCTTCAACTGAGTCATTAGTTGATTTGGGATTTTGGTCTTCTTCTTCAATCCTTGAAGTGGCTGTGGGAGGTGATGTGCTTGGTTGTGCCCCTTGTCGTTTGACTTGCTCAATGGCCTTTTGGCATAGCTTACATGTGAGCTCGGAGTGCGATGAATCATGGAGTCGACACCAATTTGGGAGTAGCAATATCTCCAAATCCACTTGGTATTTTAGCTCAGTCCAATCCCTCGCTAGTCTTGAGACGAGCTGGTCATATCTTTCCACTAGTGGGTCCTCATCATCATTTGGGAAAGAAGGTGAATAGTAGATAGCTGTGGCAAGTGGTTGTTCTCACTCCTCCAAATCTCCATTTTCAGATTCTTGATCATTTTCATTCATGAAGGAGAGGTCCTCTAATATAATCTAGCTTATTTCTTTTCCATCATTCTCTATTGTCCCAAGGCTGTCAACCTTTTCCTCTTTCTGATTTTCAACATCTTCATTTGCCACCCCAGCATACACCGTTGCAAACTCTTTTGTTTCATCTTCAGTTGCCAATCCGTCTTCTAGAGCAGGGGACTACTTTTCTTCAGTGGAGGAACAAATTTTTGATCTGCTTCTGGCTGATTGTTCATCAAGGTAGCTTGTTGTCCTAAGGAAATTATCCTCTTCCTTTTGGATTTGATCCTCTATGTCTGTTGTCCCAGCACTAGCCTGTGTCAGATTTCTTGATTCATCTATGGTGTGTTGTCCTCGAGCTTCCAACAAATTTCCAACCTCATGGCATGAGTCCCCTTTACTAGGAGATGCCTGCTGCAACTTGTTCATATGATCCTTGACTTGGGCGATGACATTTGTGCATGATGAGCAAGTGAATTCAGAGTGGGGTGCATTATGAAATCTGCACCAACTTGATATCAATATTTCCTCCAATCTTGGTCTATCCTTGTTGCTCAAATGTTCCTAGATCAGCTCCTTGAATGCCTTGGCTGCCATGGTTGTCAATTCTTCCTCTAAGTCTGCAAGGGCTAAAGGCTGATATATTTCCCAAAAGGGAATTTCTCCCTGCAATACCTTCTAAATTATGTTCAAGAATGTGAGACACCCCAACTCGTTGTGCCTATGAGTGCAATGGATCCGACATTTGTCTGCCAACACAAATTGTTGCAACGGCTTCTTCAGTCTCTTATTCAAATGTGCATGTTACTGAATGATGTCCATTTGTGCATGCTGCTCCATTTTGACTCAGCTTCTTTTGCCTTCAAAAATTTCTAATTTTTAGCATTAAAAAAGATCTCCCTATCTCAGATTTTTTCTTTGAAAGTGCTCTTTTCGATTCCCAACTTTTAGCTTTGTAGCCTCAACTTGTCATGCCCTCCTTCTAGCGCCAGTTCTGTTGATGTGTTTTTTATGCACTTTTCAACACAGGCAGTGTGTAGGTGCACTACCTCTCTTGAAAGACAATCTTCCACAATCAGATTGCAGAACACTATCCCAAGGTCTCTAATGTC
>VDFB02075321.1:272755129-272766792 GCA_007258455.2 Sequoia sempervirens
GGGTTCTGTTGAACCACTACTCATGAAACATGGGTCAATGAGTTTGACTCGAAACTACACGGTTGAATCCTGATAGCAATATCATAATTTGACACGCTGCGGAAAAATACCTCCTACTTATCAATTGATGAGCTAAAGGGGCTCTATTATGAATGGTTCATAAGGCACAACACTTGCTGAAGGTTTTGCAAATGGGGTAACAACTCAAGCGGGCTTAACCTTGGAGAAAACTCCCTCGTTAAGCGCGCTTGAGCTAGAGCAGTACCGGGATGGGTGACCTCCTCGACTGACCGTTGCTTAATTCTCCGTGTGAGCATCACCTAGATAAATGAGGCTATGGACTATTCGATATCATGAGAGATGGGTTCTTGTTGAACCACTACTCATGAAACATGGGTCAATGAGTTTGACTCGAAACTACACGGTTGAATCCTGATAGCAATATCATAATTTGACACGCTGTGGAAAAATACCTCCTACTTATCAATTATAATTCATACTAATCAATGAAAAGTACTAGAAAATATTGATTGTTGTTATTTTATTTCCTTGAGTTTTTTATAAGAGTTATTTTATGCACAAAATCCTCCTCCAACCCTGATAAATCTTAAGTAAATAAAAATGAAGTATCAAATACTAAACAAAAAAGAATGCATATTATTGTATCAACAATTTTAATTAGTATATTTATAATATTATTTTAAAAATAGGATAATAATATAATATCAATATATTATCATAAGAGACATATATGTTACCATGAGAAAATTCTTATATACATTGAATACACTCCAACATAACAAAAATATATTTAAAAAAATTAAAAAATATAAAATAATTTTTTATATAAAATTTGTTACAAAATCCTTTATTTTATATATTTATTTTTAAATATACTTTAAAAAATTAAAAATACAAAATAATTCAAAAATATTTTTTATGTAAAATTGTTACAAAATCCTCCATTTTATATATTTATTATTAAATATTTTACAAAGTTGTTTCATCATCTTTCATTATTTATTTATATATATCCATTTTTAATTAATTATTTGAAATTTTATATTGCTTAAACACCTTAATTATGTACTTTAAAAAAAGTATCCTTACACCTAAATCATCTACGGAGAGTTTTGTTTTAAAATGTTGTCCTACGTTTTTCCTTCACCGGAGTATTTATAAGAAAATATCCCAGCGTGTTTATTCCCGTATGAAATGTTGAGTTAAAAAGTCACTTTAAAAGTGAAAACAGAAATACAAAATTTACAGGAACGGAATCTATCAAAAAGTAGAAACATGGAAATGATAGCATACGGAAATGTCAGTGAATGGGCCCGGCCACCTAAGCGCTTAGTGTGTGACGTTTAAGCCGGGCCATCTATATCTACACAAATTATATGGCTGAGATGGTCGTTTCTTTTCAGAAGGCAAATAATGCGGCGATAGAACAGCTTCATATTTACATCTCCACTGCAAGGCAAGCTCATCAAACTCATAAAAAATCAAAGCATGTGTATATGGTGGGAAATACATTGGATTAACCTTACAAACCATTATCATTCTCCCCTTGTACATAACAATTCCAAAGGCCTGGTGCATTACACCTTGCAACCCCAAAGTATAAACAAACCTGCTATTGCAATCTCCATTCAAATCATGCGTACCCACATCTGCCCCATTTTTAGAAAAACAGTGGATTTATTGGTTCTGTATTTTAATGCTTGGAAAAAAGCTGAGTGCCATACATCCATTTACTCTTTGAGCCAAGTGAACGTCTCTAATTTCACATCTCTGTTCTGCAGATCTATAGATCAAAACCAACAATTTGTTTCTTCTTAAAAGATAAAGACATCCAATTATAACAATTACCTGGTAAGTCTTTTCCTTTGAATCAAACTTGAGATGCACAGCCACATCCTCATGATATCTTTCCATGTAGAACGAAATCCTGCTTTTTCCGGTGACCCTTGCATCTTCAAGACTACGGGATTGCATTGTCAATGGATTGATCAGTCGAAGGGTTCCATTTCTCTTACAGCTATAAAGCAAGAGGTCCCCATCTCCAGCTCTGAGAAACCATTTTGAGTAATTGCATCTCCACTCATCAGTAAATATCTTCTTGAACCTTAGCCTTCTATTGAAATCAAAGAGTGCAAACCCATTAGAAGACTCACTTGTTACATCATAGTGATCCATGACCAGCCACATTTGCATGTTACTCTGCTCCCACGGATTGTGAAAGTGAGCAGATCTAGAAATAATAGCCCGCCATGAAGAACAAATGATTTGAAATTGGAACAGAATATGAAGAGGAAGTTTACAAAATGTTATGTTCAAGATGTCCTCTGGAATATCATGTGTCAACATTGATTCCTCCATGCCATATACTTTTCTGTTCGAACCATCCTCTCTGCATGATGAAATATCCGCTATGCATGAGCCATTTGTATCTTTGTTTGTGCCATCCTCTCTCCATGGATCAATTCCAGGTGTGAGCCAGTTGGTATAAGGCTGCTTAAATTCCCCTTCTTTTTCTTCACTCATAATCCTCTCTTGGAATTGTCAGATTCTCTCTTCGAAGCCATCGTCTCTGTGTGAGGTACCTCTAACAAATCCCTGTGGTTAAATAGACTTAAAATTATTATAAGAAAATTTTGAGCTATTTCCTAAACTTCGGCAATATGGAAATTTTGGATGAACGAAGCCATTTGGGAGGCTTCCATTGCTCGGTGTAAGTTATTTTTGGAGCCTCCCATTATTTTCAACCAAAATTTCACTTTCTGATGACAATTTGGTTTTGGACAATCTGTAGAGTATCATCCCTTCACCGTCAGATGTGTAAGCACCTATCTTCACGCATTTGGATAAGCTACTTTTTCATTTAAAATGCAGTTATTTGAGATTAGAACTGGGTTTTATGGGAAAATGTTAGGTAGTATAGTGTATGTACTAAATTTATTATTTAATTTTTATTATATATATTAAATTTAGTATTTAATTTGTATTATATTATATATATATATTAAATTTAGTATTTAATTTATATTATATATTTCATAATTAGATTAAAATGTGATAGTTAATTTATATTAAATATTTGTATATTTTCAATATATAAAAATATTTTTAATAAATTTGGTTATTAAAATTATTCATTGATTAAATTAATTTTTAATTATAAATAAATTTTAAAATAAAAATTTAGATTAAAATTTTTAAAAAATAATTTATATTTATAGACTATATTGATTATAATTATTAATATATATTTGTTTAGATATGGTTATAGTAAATAATTTATATAAATATTTTTTCTTATCAAATATGATGCATTTCATCTTTACAAAGTTAAAATTTGAGTAATAAAAAAATATATAATAATATAATGATCTTATTCTCACCATAACAATCTTGATATTTATGTTTTTTATAATATATATATCTTAATTTTTATGTACTCAAAAATTCTTGAGTTTATAATTATTGATGAACTTATTTTATACTCTCATGTATTAACATTTTAACTCTACTCAATTAAGTCAAAATTTTAGAATTTAGTGTAGTTCAACACAATAGTTGTAATATAATGTATCAGTTAAACTCCTCATTTATTAATTTTTGAGCTCTATTCAATTATGGAAAGAATATAATGTAATTCGATGGAATTTTTGTACCCTTATACTTCTCTCATAGTCCTGTGTTAAATTTTCAACTCCATTCAATTATTAATTGTACAGTTAAACTCCTATCAAATTTCAAAGACTACATATTTATAAATATTGTTAAGAGTATTTTAAGTTTTATTTAAAGTTATTTTGCTTTAGATAAAATTTTATTTATTATAATTGAAAATGTATTTTAATTTTGAATAATAATACCATAAATCATAAATCATAGAAATTATGTCAAAATATTAAAAAAATAAACTTAAATAAAATATTTACTATAGAGATGTCATTTTAGATATCTATCTAGACTATTAAATATAAATATTATTTTTAATAACAATTATTATTTTTAATCTACAAATTAAATTAAATATATTATAACCACTCTTAACTATTGATGGAGATGAGAATGAATTTATATTGGATTTGATGCCCAGGTTCAATTGAAAGACAATCTCTTGATTAAATAGAATTAAAATTACATTGTAAGAAAAATATTGAGCTATTGATAGAAATTATGGGCCAACCAAGACATTTTGGAACCTTGCATTGATGTCTTTTTCTTGGAGCCATCCATTACATTGATGTCTTTTTGGAGCCATCCATTAGTTTTAATCAAAAATTGGCTTTCTCCTAGAATTTGGCTTGGAATAGTAGATAGAGCTTTAATGTGGAAGTAAATGAAAGTACCAAATCTTTAATGTAGAAGTAAATGGAAGCACCCACCTTCATATGCATTGTCCATAGCTTAGAAGTGTGCTCTATGGGGAAGAGTTTTTGTTAAAGTGGGAGTTCTCTTGGCTTAAATTCAAATTGTATAGTTTATGGTAGTAAATTTACCATTTAGAATTATACATAGAGAGATAGAGAAAAATATTTTAAATGTGAGAGTTTATTTTTATTAAAATTTAAATATTTATAAGTTTTAACAATCTAAAAATATACTCAAATCTTATTGAGTTTAGAAATATTGTAAATAGTAATGTCAAATCTAAATATACACAAAAAAGGAAGTCATAAATAAATTATGTAATATTCTCTTATCACAATGTATTGTATGCATTCTTATTATATTGAGAAATTTAGTGTTGAACTCTTTGTATCATCTGAATTAACTTTGAGGTGTACTCAACTAAATAACAATCAACAAAATAAAATAAAAAATTTGATTTTTTTTCAAAAGAATAGAATCCATCAATTAAATTATTAATTAATGAATGACGGATTTTAGAAAATTAGTAAATAAAATTGAATTGTATTAATTATATATTTAATATATGAAATAAATTATTTATTTTATATAATAAAAAAGCAATTTTGAGTTATTTATATTAAATTTGTATTGTTTTAACTTTTTTTAAGATATTTTGCTTTAGATAAAATTTAATTTATTATAATTGAAGATGTATTTAAATTTCAATAATAGTATCTGTGGATGTCAAAATCTGCAAATGGTTAAAAAAACTTACACAAGCATGGTTAGTGTTTTTAAACAAAACAAACCTTCCACATCCATATGAGATAATCTAACATGATTTTTAAAATGCAATAAATAACAAGATAACTAAATCATCTATAGAAAAACATGAATTATATCTATCCCATATTGGATCAAGGTGCTACTTTTATGTGAAAAGTAGTCCCTTTCCCAACCCTTGACAAGCTTGATGTTGCAAATGATGATGGATTGTGGATGATTTGATGAAGGATGAAGCCACTCGTCACATTGTGATAGGTTGAGGAATGAGCACATTTTGGTCAATGTGCCAAAGAGGGGGAGATTCAAATTTGAATTTGAGAGATAAATGTTAAGAGGGGGACATGTAAGAGAGAAGTTATTGCAATGTTGTAAGGGACAAGTCAACTTGTCTTCATATTCAAACTTGAGGAAATATTCCATTTTAATGCCAAGTTGAAAGAAAATGATGAATTTATAAACGAGATAAAATGATTTATTGGTGCAAGTGGGAAAAGCTAGAGGATGTGATAGGTGGTTAGATTAGTTTAATCATGATTAGATTAGCTTAGATGATGTTTAGGTGATTTTGACCCATTTGACTTAGATTTAGGGATTTATTTAAATCAAAAGGGGGATGAAAGGTGATTTAAAACTTGATTAAATAAATATTTGATTTATTTAATCAAAGAGGATGTTGTTAGGATTAAGTTGATTTATTTAATTTAAATTGCTGACTTTAGGAGATTGATGAAATAAACTTGATTTATTTGATGAATGGATGAATATGACGTAATAAATGCACTATGTCAATTTTGCAACTCTACATTTTTCCCCTCTTTGAAGCATTGTACTTGCTGCGTTGGTTCAAATAATAAACTTGCCACGATCAAAATTAAAAAATATTATGATTTTTTTATATGCCCCAACAGAAAGAAGTACACTAGTACATTGCCCCCTCGAGAGATCGAGCGAGAAAATTCTATTTGAGGGTCAATCTCACAATAAAGAGGTTCAAAATGGATGGTATGGATGATTTCAATGATGATGCAAATGAGACGGTTTTAAGATGCTCGGAATAACCAATCTATATTACCCTAAACAACTTAAATGATGATATGATGTGGGATGGATGAGATTGATGATGTGATATGCTATGATTATGCAAATGTATGATTAATGAGATTCTTAGACTAATAAATCTATATTATGATGATGAACATGCATGTGAGATGATATGCTGAATGCTAATGATTTGTGGATACAGGATGGATGCACTAGTGATGATGATAAACTACTCATGACGTGATGTTAGTGCAGAAAAGAATAAATCAGGTTATGACAAGAGGATCCAACAAGTCCATGATCTGATGAGACTTTATTAGAGATGTTGATGATGATAGATGATACTTTGCTTATCAAGGATTGGGATTTTAAAAGGGCTACTTACCTTATGTTTGATAACACACATAGGTGCGATGCATCAAGGTATAAAGAACCAAGATGATGTTGCACCTAGTGAGATGGACTTTGACTAAACAGACAGATAGGATTATTCTTGTTCACGCTTGACATATAGAAACCTTGCTAGGATGTACCTAACAAAGCAAGTATTCACCAAGTTATATTACAAAAGCGTCCAACAAGCATAACAAACAAAAGATAATAATCGTTGCCCCATTCCTATCTCTCTAAATCCTTTGTTCAGATATCATTGAGAGGTCCTTAGAATGAGTGCAATAAGATAAATCAAGAGAAAAGATCAAGTATGCAAACAAGCCAATGTTCTTCATACCTCCAGCCAAAGGGATTTTTTTTGATAGGATAAGAATCCAAAGTGATATCCAAAATGATGCCCATTCTCGGAACGATATATCCTAGGACATGAATTGTATAGGATGATGATGGGTTGATAAGTTGATTCATAAGTTGTTAATATAAGGTTGAATGACATGTTTGAAAATGATCAAGAGTTTGATTTTGCTTTAAAGGTTTGTTGCTTCGATTTTGATTTTGCACTTGAAGTTTGTTTTTGTTGATTTGCTATGGTTGTTTATGTTTATGTTGCCAAAGGATGAAGGTGATGATTAGTTTATTATGGATGATGTTTATCGCGGGTGAAAGCGAAATGAGACAAATGGATTTTTTCAAATATTTGGATGTTTTTGACGTTTTTGGAATGTTTTGAGGCTGTTTTTGGTATTTTTCAAAAATTTTACAAATATTTTGATTTTCAAATTTTGCGATGTTTTGGGATTTTCGAAGGTTTTATGAATGTTTTTGGATTATATGTTTTTAGATGTTTTTGGATTTTCTTGGTTTTTTGAATGTTTTGATTTTTAGTGTTTTTTGGATGTTTTGATTTTTGTGTTTTTGAATGTTTTCGGATTTTGATATTTTTGAATGTTTTTGGATTCTGATGTTTTTTTTTATGTTTTTGGATTTTGATGTTTTTTTGAATGTTTTGAATTTTGATGTCTCCGGGGCTAATCAAAGATTATCCTTTGCCTACGTTTAAGCTCAGAGATGATATAGTTCGAATATCATGTTTTTGATGTTTTTTGAATTTTGATATGTTTTGGATGTTTTTGGATTTTTTGCATGATTTTGGTGATTTGGATATGGATGTGTGATGATACAAGTGATCTATTGGGATATTTTTCTAAAAACCAAGCTAAGGTTGATTGATTAGATCGATGGATTGATGATGATGATAACATTGTTGAGGATACACAACAATGCAAGGATTTGATTGATCAGGAGTGATGACGATAACATTGTTGAGGATGCACAACAATGCAAGGATTGATTGATCAGGATTGATGATGATAACATTGTTGAGGATGCATAACAATGTAAGGATTGATTGATCAGGATTGATGATGATAACATTGTTGAGGATGCACAACAATGCAAGGATTGATTGATTAGGATTGATGATGATAACATTGTTGAGGATGCACAACAATGTAAGGATTGATGATGATAACAATGATTGGGAAGGATATCCCAAGATTATGGATTGATTGGATTCAATTGATCAAGATTGTTGAAGCTTGGTTTCGAACAAAATATGTTTGGATGATTTGATGTGACATTTGAATTGTAAATTAGATGCAACTGATAGTGATTATTTGGATTGATGTTCGATGAAAGGTGAAGCCTAATGAGGACCATTTTCTCATCAAAATATGCCATGGGCTAGTGATTTGGATTCTGGATCACAAATTTTTTTGACTAATTTGATTTCATGTTTACCAATGTTCAAACCACCACATAAGTTGGAGAATATAGATCAAGATCTATTCCTGAAACAAGATGTGAATATCTGCCCCCAGTGTCTAGAAATGTATGGAATGTCATGGGTGGATGCTTGGATATGGATTATCTTGTGATAAGATAAGGTGTTTGGATAAAGAATGCTCATTTGGATTATGCTTCATGGATTAGATAATGTTGGATGGGATAAGATCAATGAAAAATGACCCATGTCAAGATGTTTACCATAAGCAAGTGTAAAGTGTGTCCCAAAATTTCATCAAGATCAAGATAACTTGGATGATGGATGTAGATGGATGAAAATGGATTGGATCAATGGTTTATGGATGGATGGATTTATTATGGATGGGATGAGATCCTTTCAACTGAACTAGCACATGTAGATGCTCAAATCCACACATGACGCCTATTTTCCAAGTTTTCATTATGGTCTTGCCCAAAGCGCCGCACATGCGGTTTTCACTAGAGGATGATTTTTTTCTCTTTACTGTTTTCAATCCTTTTTCTAATGTTTTTGGATTTTCATATTTTTTAATTTTTTAAATTTTTTTCAAAAGATTTTAAGCTCATGCTAAATCACAAGGTGTTGCTGATGTAGATGCCCCTGTCATGATGTGCCATTGATACCCTGCTTGAAGAAGCTGCTTTGCTAAGATATGTGCACTTGAATACAACTTTTGAGATTCTTTATTTTCTTTATTGATATAGGGGTTAACTTTGTCTTTGTGCATATATCGTGATAAAGTGCCTTTTGAATCCTTATGATGAAGGGTCGTTGGCAATACATGGTCAATGTGAGAATTGGATATCATGCGTGGAGGCGTGGATGGAGTGTGTCTAGGGATAATAGATAGATTGGTCAACAGTTTGGAACCTTTGACTCTCCAAACTTGGGAAGATGAGCAATGATGGGTGGATACGAAATTGTGCATGAAATTAAGACCAACTGCTTGATACACTTAGTACGTTGCTTGAAAAGCTTGCTTTTGCTTTTGTGGACATCTTTGATGGATACTTTTCCCTTTTTTTATTTTACCCCATAGTTTCTTTGACTAATGGAGTTTGATAGGGATGATCTTTCTTTGTATTTTTGGTATCCATGTGTATTTGATTTGTCCATTATGCTTCTCAACTTCTCTTTCTTTGATAATGTTCTTCATGCTTTTATTCAAATATTTATTTTGATGTTGGTCCCAATTCATGGATGTGGTGATGGGTGGATGAAGATTCATGATGTGGTTGATTGTAGTATTGGCAATGGTTTCACCATAAAGATTCTTCATGCTCCCCTATGTTGACCTTTGCTTGAGACATAGTTGCCCCCAGTATTATGGAATTAGTACCTTTGTTCTTTGATTCTTCGTATTCTAAGATGTCATGTTCAATAAGCATTCTCTGATAGATAACCGATGTAGATGACGTTAGTTCAACTTGTTGCTTTGCTAACTCTAGATTATACTATTATGTCTGGCTTGTTTCCTTGAGTGGATAATGTTGGATATCCTCATACCTGATGTCCTCAGTCTGAATTTGGGATATGTCTAATCCAGATGTTGATAACTCTATTTGATTGTACGAATCAAGAACCTGCTCTTTTGTGTAATACTATCAGGAGTAAAGGAATATTGTTCTGAATGAAGATCATCTATGTGTCCATCCACATAAAGCATCTCATGGGCAGATGGAGGAGTATGTGCTACATGGATATGATCATCTTGCATAGATAGGAGAGTGTCCATTAGATCATTGTAGTATCTTGAAGATAAAAATTCTTGATCTTGAATGATTTCAGAGTTTCTTTCGACATGCCTTGGATCAAGTTCTTGACATGGGTTATTTCAAAGGATGGATTGCTTACAAATGGTTCTTGGATGTCGTCATTAGACATGGCAAGTGGATCAATATCCTCAAGTGTTGAGTTCAAGGTTCCTTCAACATCTTTAACTATGAGGTCAAAGGGTGTCAACATGTCTTGGAAAGGGCCATTGCTAGACTTTGGTGAAGGATGTTGATCATGCTTTGGAATAAATATTTGAGATATGTCCTCTAACTCATTGGGGGATGTAGAGACATTTTCATCATGATCATTGGTCGATGGATTGTGCATTATTTCAATATGATCAAATAATCCTAACACTCCTTGAAATAGATCACTAAAAAGTGGCTCTTGATGTATGGTGAGTTGATCATCGGATGGGGTAAAAATGTCTTCAATATGCTCCTTAATTGAGAGATCTTGAATGTTGTTTTCAATAATTGTGGTGAAGAGATTGTGAATGTCTTCAACCATAGGGTCAAATGATGTTGACATTTCTTGAATTGGATTATTGTTGGGTATTGTTGGTGGATTTTGGTCATGATCAAAAAGTAACTCTTGATGTATGTCGATTTAATCTTCAGACGAGATAGAGACATCTTCTATGTTCTCTTTGATGGATAGATCTTGATCATTGCTTTCAAAAATTGTGGTGGGGAGATTGTCAATGCTATTACTAGTGGTTGAATGTTCACCATTATCCCCAATAGTTATCATTTTTTGTGTTTTTGTTTGTGTTTGTTGGGTAGCTTGAGAGGCTTGGGCAACTTGAGAGGCTTTTTTCACTTGTTGAGCTTGTGTTTCTTGTTGTGTGGCTAGATATTGTTGGATGGTCTTTTGGTAGGCCTGGTGAGCTTTTAGTGCAATGTTATATTGTCTTGCTGCATTTGGTTTTGGTGGTAGTGGTGGTGGATTTGGAATTTTATTGGATGTACTGATGAGTGGTTGAGATATGCTTGGAGTGATCATGAGGGTTTGAGATGTGATGGGCATGATAGTGGTGGTTGGAATGATTAAAGTGATAGGGATGGTTGGAATGACTGAGGTGATAGGCCCCTGGGAGACCATATTTTGATTTTTCATGATTGACGTTCTCATTTGATTAGATACCATTTGTTGGTGCGATGTTGATAGTATATTCAAAGGATTTGATGTGATGGCTTGATTGGTGCTAGGTAAAGAGGGAAGCCCTAAACCAAGGAATGATGTTGATATGGGTAATAGTGGTGGAGATGTCTCTTGGTGCAATGACTCAACTATTTTGGTAAGTATAGCAATTTGATCTCACCAAATTTGATCTTGAATCCCTTGATATAGTTGATTTGGTTTTTGTTCACATAGATTTTGCATGCATACTTGTGATTTTTGAATGGGATCATAGAAAAATTGATTTTGGACATTGTTTTCATTTGGCATGATTGGTTGAAATTGAACATTGTTGATG
>VDFB02075321.1:272766892-272783761 GCA_007258455.2 Sequoia sempervirens
AACCCTAATATAACCATAACCCTAATTGAACCCTTTTGAACCCTAATCCTAATTGATCCCTAACCTTAACCTTATTCCTAATTTAATCTTAATCCTAATTCATCTCTAACCCCAACCCTAACCCTATCTTTTATTGAACATTAACCCCTAATTATAACCTTGATCTAAATCTAATCACCCTAACCCTAACTTCAAACTTTATCTTAGAATTCTAATTGAACCATAACCTTAATTTTATGATAAAATTTAGTGTGCACTAATTTTTAAAATCCAAGTATGGTCGTTTTAATATATTAATTTGAAAACTTATTTTTGTGTACTAATAAACTTATTATAATTTCTTTGTATTTAATTTTATAATTTTAAATTTATTTTAGATATGCACTTATTATGGGAAGCTTTTATATTAGATTGTATATCTAAGTTGTATTTTTGTAAAATAGTTTCTCCAATAAAGTCTTAAATTTAAAATATTTCTCTATAGATATACATTATTTTTTAAAATCTAGAATATGGATGATTTTTTCTTTCACAATATTTAGAGACAACTAAAAAAAATTTAAAAGACAAATTCTAAAATTGATATGTTAGTACTCTTCTTATATTTGATCACCATAATTTAAGATTTTTTTAGGTTGATTTTATATCATGCAAAAAATTTAAAGTATATTAATTTGTGATCTATCTATCTATCTATCTATCTATCTATCTATCTATCTATCTATCTATCTATCTATCTATCTATCTATATATATATATATATATATATATATATATATATATATATATATATATTACTTACTTGAAAGTATATATCAATTAAAAAATTATTCAATATGATTATATTATTTAAATTGATCTTTAAGAAATAAATTAATAAATTGATCTTTAAGATATGTCTAATGAAAAATTTAGAAGGATTTGTATTATTTCAATATAGTTTTTTCAATATAGTTTTGTATTATTTCAATATACCTTTTTGTAAATTTAGAAAAATTTAGAAAAAAATTTCTATTATTAGTTTCTGCCATGGAACTATAGGCGACCCCTTGAACTTAACTAGTGATTAATTGTTTTACTTGTAGCCAATCAAATTCTATTAATTTCTTTCCTATACATTATAATTTAATTTTAATGCATTATATTTTAATTTTTTTAAAGTTATATGCACAATTTTTAACTTTTCAAATTCTAAAAATTATTTTTCTTCAATTTTATTGGCTCAAAACTTTTGAGCGAAGGCGATTTTCCGGGCTCCATTATTATAGTTGCCATTATAGTGGGAGATGGAAAGGGCAGGAGAAAATGACAATTACTTTAACTTAACTATTATATTTACATTTGCAATCTAAATTTAACTAACTCTAAATACTGATAAATTCCCCTATACTTTTACTTTTAACTTAATTATTCTATTTAATGGAAATTATTTTTAACTTAACTATTCTATTTACATTTGCAATCTAAATTTAACTAACTCTAATTACTAATAAATTCCCCTATACTTTTACTTTTAACTTAACTATCCTATTTACGTTTGCAATCTAAATTTAACCAACTATAAATGCTAATAAATTTCCCTCTACTCATTTCTTAAATATTCTGTGTAATTTAAATTATATAGGTTAATTATTCAAATTATTTTTGCAATACAAACCTTGCTAGTTCTCGATATTAATAAATTCAACTATGCTAATTTTTTTGAAGATTATTTTTTGGTTAAATAAATGTATCTATAGATTCAAACTATATTTAAGATTAATTTTTGGTAATATTAATTTTCATTTGCCTTTGATAAATTAAAATATATTTCTTGAAATCTATTTTTGTAATATAAAATCAATTAATACTAATTTCTTTTGAAATTTGATAAATTGAACAAAACTAATTTTCTTTAAAATAAAATAAAATATGAAAATAATTAATTTCTAGATAGTTTTAATATAATTGCTTTTAAAATAATTTAATTATTTTAAAAATCAAATTTTTTTGATTTGAAATAACTATTTTTTAAACCGTTTCTTGCATAACTGTTTTCTCATTTGAATATAATCAAACTATATAATTGCTTCATTCTTCCTCTACAATTTGTAGGTGATTCAAGTACAGATTAAAAGATGTTGGAATTATGAAGCTCAATCGATTCATCTATCTAACTATTTTATTCTTTGATGTTTCATTTCTTTCTTTTGTCCTCTCATATTCTTGATTTTAACAAAATTCAAGAGTATTTATCTGAATTAATAAAGTGCCCTTGCTTCTAAAAGTGGATGTAGTACATTTTGCAAATTTATTATGCAAATTTATTACCATTCTAAACATTTGTATTGGTCATATGCTCTTTTTTCCCCTTTAGTGCTTTTGAAGTGTCTTAGTGTATTGTTCTATTTTGAATAATAGTCAAAATTGCAGAGCAAGGATACCATGGGTGCAATGTAATTTTACATATTTTAAAGGTATTGTCAAGTTCTCTTTTGTCTTTCTTGCAAAATTTATTTAATTTTTGTTTGTACTTATCAATAATCTTTTTAAATAGTGAAGTCAAATGAATATCAACAGTAACAAGTTCTCTTCTGTCTTTCCTACAATTTTTTTTAAATTTTTGTTTGTATCTTATCAATAATATTTTTAAATAGTGAAGTCAAATGAATATCAACAGTAACATTTAAAAGAATGAAGTGTACTTAATATTTTTATTAGTGAATAGCATACATTTACAATACAATTATGTCATATTCTTTCAGGAACTTTTTAAAATAGATTACATGTATTCTCCATGTCAATAATTGAAAGATCGTCCCATTATTTTTTATGAAATCCAAGTTTGTTTGATAGATATTCTTATTGTCCTAATATTGAAAGATCTTCTCATTATTTTTTATGAAATCCAAGTTTGTTTGATAGATATTCTTGTTGTCCTAAACAACATAAGTTGTAGATAAAACAGTCAATCCAATTTTTAGAACACAAAAAAAAAATTAACAAGTATAATAATAATTTTAATTATTTGTAAAAAAAATAAAGATAGTATAAATTAAAGTAAATTATATCAATATAATATATAGAACTGTGAACTCATAAATAAATTAGTTATTTTTAAAAATAACTAAAGCGTGAGTAACTAAAGTTAAAAAATTGCACGGATTAAATAAAACTGTTATTCTAACTCTCTATGGTGCATTCAATTTACTCCACTCAATGCATTCGATTTATTCTAATTGTCTCGAGCGGCAAATGCAATTAGCAGATGTTCATGGAGGCAATGCGCTTATTTGATTCCCTTGTGTTTCTTTAACTGTTATTTGTGTTCTTTGATTCGGAAATTAAATGACATGATGTGGTTACAAAGATCCAAACCGAGGTGAATAAGTTTACATTTTTGTATTTGTATAAATTTATTTACAAACCTTGACCCTGTCCGACTTTTGAAGTGGCAGAGATTAGTTGAAAGTGTGGAGGCTTGCATTCAAGTGTTAACAGCCATTCCTAGGATTGATACTCATGATGCTCACACGGTAATATGATTAACTGTTAACATAACGTATAATAGTAGGCATTACAGTATTTATTTTATTTTATTTTACCTCAAGTGCAATATTCCATTTGCATTAACGCATGGCATAAGCTCAATGGAGATGATTTCCAAGGCATCCAAGAAAAAGATACTAGAGACCACTGATCTTGCGGATGCCAAAGTAGAAAAAAATGTCAAATTCTTCAGCAATCCCAAATGCTACCTCAGTCCCAAATTCAATGAGCCCAAAATTTCATCGAGACTAGTCTCCAGTTCAAGAGCAGAAATAAATGATACATGAATTGGCACTTTCCTTAATAAAATTAGGTGTAGTTCATTTTCACTAAATTAGGTGTAACAGGTTCCTTTTCTATTCTTCCTATATAGTTTATAATTTGGTTATCATCTACATTTTTTACTAAAATCTTTAATTTACTATGCTACTATGCTAAGTAGTAGATGGGGTTTTATGAGAAAATTGACACAAGAAAAAAATGAATTTGTTCTTTGTGATTTTTTAAGGGCATTTTGTTTGGTATGCTTGAATGTTGCTTTTTTAAGAAGAGGGGTTTCGGTTGAATACTAATTTTATGGTTTTTCAATACTGGTTGTGAAATAGGGTTTCCAATTGTCAATTTTTTGGGGGATGATTAAAGAAAGTTTTCAAGTACCAATTTTTTTTAAATACAAACATTAATTTTCAGGTTTCTAAATTCTCTTCATATTAGACAATGATCTTAATTCTCTTCATTAACTTCCAAAATGAATTTTTAAGTGAGAAATTCCTATGCTTCTGAACATAGAAGATTCTATAGGATTGCCAATAATTTAGTGATGTTTCCATTCAACACAACATACAACTTATGAAGTAGCTTGGATGGATATCGCAAAAGTATGAAGTTTCTTCCATTTGTTTTTTTTTTTATTCAATTTTTGTTGTTGTTGATTATTTGGTTGAATCACCTACTTTGTGAAGGGGTTCAAGAAGAGCATGTCCAATTTAGAGGGAGGAAGGGCGACTCTGGTGGCACATGGCTACAAAAAGGAATATCAAAAAATGCTTCTTGTGTTAATGTTTCAAATTCGTTGAATGCAAAATCTTCCATACTTACATCCCCTTTCTCCAATGCATTTACTATCTCCTTAAATTTGTTTGCCTCATATCCCTGAATTGAAACATTTGTGAAGATCTAAATTATGATTTGAAATGGAAGAATTAATGCAAAATTTTCCGTACTTACATCCCCTTACTCCAATGCATTTACTATAGCCTTAAATTTGTTTACCTCATATTCTTGAATTGAAACATTTGTGAAGATCTAAATTATGATTTGAAATAGAAGAATTGATGGACTGCGTGAACTAAATTATGATTGTTGCCTCACACAAAATAAGGTTGTGTTGTATAGATAGCTCAATCATATATCTATTTTAATTTGATGACTTAATTGGTTTTGTATTTGCTAATGTACTAATATTTTAATTTAATGATTTAATTATTTTTTATTTTGAAAATATTATGAAGATTTGACTAATTATTTTTTAAATAATTAATCATTCAAATTTAAAGCTCAATACAATTCAATTGAACTAAAAAATCTAGAAGTAGAGATTTATTTTATGATTTTGTTGAAATTAGAATTTCATTTAATTTTAGAATATTGCATGCAAAAAATAAAATAGAAAGGTTGCTTTGATATTTAAATATTACTTATTTAATTTATTTAAAAACTACAATTAGTAATTGTTAAATTATTTTATTAAATATTACTTTTTAATTTTAGAATGATAAACTAGATAAATATTACTTTCAAAAAGATTTTATATGAAATGATTTGCATGCAAAAAAAAATAAAAAATAAAAAATAAAAAGGTTGTTTTTATATTTAAATATAACTCTTTAAATTTATTATAAAACTATAATTAGTAATTGTTAAATTATTTTAAAATGAATATGCATTTTTATTTAATTCATTTGTATAATGAAATTTAAGATTTGAAAATATTGTTGTGATTTGACTATTTATTTACTATATTTCATATTTTAAAACCAATACAATTTAATTGAACCCAAATAGTTAATTTTAGAATGAGATTTAATATTTAAAAATATTGTGGTGATTTGTTTATTTTTGTGATATGATTATTTATTTAGATTTTAAAAATAATGCAATCTAATTGAACCAAAAAATGCAAAAGTAGGGATGTATTGCTCTTGCAAGCCTATTAAAAAAGATTTAAATACAAAACTTCCCAATATATGTAATAATTTTTAGAAGTGAGAATTTAGTGTAATTTTAAAAAATGAAATGATTTTGGTGCAAATAAAATGAATCACCACCGTCAAAATATTTGTAGCAATCAAGGTTTCAATTTATCCCCTAACTTATTGTGTTTTGTTTGGTATAGAGGTTGTGTGCACTTGTGCAGGAATAACATGACATCATCATGTAGGTTACAAGACAAGTTTACTTGTAGGTTACAAGACAAGTTCACTATACTTGCAATATCTATGTTTTCGGAATGCCAAAATCATTTTTTTCAAAACATGAAACTCCACCCCAGTTTATTAACTTCTAAATTTGATCCTCAACTTGTAGAAACCCACACGGATAGGTCTCACCATTTGATATGGGACAAATACTAGACAAGGAGCTGGATGTGCTAGACTAGGCTTGACATGGTATATCTTTCTTAAGATTCAACAGATTTGTTCAGAACATGCTCCTATTACACTCTCCCATGCATGGATATTTGGATCACCATGACATTTTGTTTTGTTTTCTAGAATAGTCTTTTAAAGAATTTATTTTTCCTTAACTAGCTTCAAATAGGGTTACGATTAGGGTTCAAATAACTTTATGTTTAGGGTTAAGCTTCCATTTGGGTTAAGGTTCAATTAATTAAAAATAGTCTAGAATCAGTCTTCTAAGGAATTTATTTTTCCTTAACCAACTTCAAATAGGGTTACGATTAGGGTTCAAATAACTTTATGTTTAGGGTTAAGCTTCAATTGATTAAAAATAGGTGCCTTGAGAAGGATATCTCTTGGTGAGTCATGGGAGATTAGTTGTAAATTTTTTGTTTGTTAATAAATAAATTATTATTAATAATGATATAAGATAATAATATGGTTTTATAATATAATATAGCTAGTTTTAAATCTATTATATTTGATTATATATTATATTAATTTATTAAATTCCTATATGTAATATATTAATTTTAACATGGAATTATAATAATATATACTGTATAATATGTAACATATATAATCTAATATTTTTTTTAATTTATAAGAAAAAAAATATTATATAAAAAAGATCAATGGTTGCACTAATTTTTTTAAGATATTTTCCACAACAATGTTAATTTCATTATATTTAATTTTTCTTAAAGTAAAATGTTTGATTTTTTACTTTTTCAATTTTTTAATTTTTTTCCCTCATCTCATTATTCCAAAGAAAGCCAATTAAGCAGGGTTAAGGAGGGTTTGTAGGGGAACTTCATTCAATTAATGAAAATGATACACTAGTTAAAATATTTGTTTGCTTTAATACATAAATTTGCATAATGTATTAATATATAAATTTGCATAATGTATTAGCAAATTTTCAAATAGATAAAATTTATGATATACCTTAGTTAGTTGATTTCCATATAATTGTAAGGGTGTGCAATAAAAATGCTAAAAAATGTTTATTATGGTGAGTGTTATAATTAATATTACATAAATATAATCAAAATAATCTAATTTGAAAATATTAATAATTAATAATTAGGTTTAGAATTAAGTTTATTATAATTATAATTATATAGATTAATTTACAATTATAATAATATTATTTTTTAATTAAATTATAATTAGGGTTATAGTTCACTAAAATACAATTAAATATTTTAGTAATTTAGAATTAGAATTAAAATTATATAATTATTTAACTTTTGGATTAGAATATATAAATATAAATATAATTTATTTATTATTATTTTAAAATTTAAAATAATTATAAAAATAACTATAGACGTTTTAATCAATTATATTATAACCATATCTTATTTAATAATTATTTTAAATGTTTAATTAAATAATTAGTTGTGAGAATTTTTATAATCAACTAATTAATTACAACATTAGTTTTATAAATTAATTAAATTATAATTCTAGTGCCCTAATTATTATTAATAATTATAATTCTAAAATCATTATAATTATGATTAGGTTTAGAAATAGGGTTAACTAGTTTAATGGTTAGAATTATAGATATGATTAGAGTTAGGGTTAGGATTATTGTTAGAATGAGGATTAAAAATAGGGTTAAGATAGAATTAGAATTATATTTCAAATTAATGTTAGAATAAGGGTAATGAAAAGGTAAATAATGTTCCCCTTAATCACACTTCAAAAATTTATCTTTATGTTAGGCTTAAAATTAGAGTTTGGTTTAGAATTAAAATTAGGAGTTAGAATAAATCCAATGCCACATTGCATGCTAAGTTCCATCATAAGCTTCTTTGCAACATCATCCCTTAACCATGGACCTTCATCACAAACCTTATCTTACATAAAAGGATAATTAACCAAATGTAGGTTGAGGTTGTGCAGAATTTCTATTGCATGATGACCCCAGTTACATATGTCATAGACACAAGGTCATAAGTTTGTTGTATACGATCAACATCTAGTTTGAAGTCATTGAACTTAGGAAAATATTCGGAGAATAAGAATTCTATAGAGAAACTTTCTCATTATTCATTCTTAGAAGACAAAACCCTAACCTGCTTTTGTTGTTTATAGACAGTTTCTTTAATCTCATCCTTATATTTCTTTAGACAATTATAACCCAAGAGGCCATATTGATAGCATGACCATCATTTAGGGGGAAGTAGAGGAAATCTCAAGAAAGAAAGTACGAGGTTTGAACATAAAGTAGTGTTGTGATCTTTCAAGATAAAGAAGTCCTCAACATCTAGTTTAAGTTCCATTCATCCATTTTTCATTAAAATTCCTCTCATCCAAGCTTGATTGAACTAAGTGATGGTAATAGTATTCTCATAGACAAGTGTTTGGTCTTGGTATCCATGACACTAGGGGGAATGGGGATGGGAAATGGGCTGGAATTAAGAACAACAAGGATCATAGAATCTTTAACCAAACCAAGAGAATCCACATGTTATAATTAAAATGAGGACTTTGTTTGTGGCCTCAACTTGGCCTTTCTATTGTTTTACATAGCCCTTACTTGAGCTCACTTTGTCACATACTTTAGTGGCAAAGACAATGTATTTACACTAATGTGTCTGGCTAAAATCTAATGGGAAAATGAAGTTCAATTCTCATATTTCAAATATTTCTTATGGTTGGGATGGCCAAAGGGGCATAACGTCTTGTTTTAATGGTTTTCCAATTCAATATTTTGTTACCTATTCTTTGGCATCAAGGCCACCATACACTTTCCAAGAGTACATTGCATGTTGTAGCATGAATTTGAAGTTTCAATGGCCTCCAATAAGAATCTCATGTGCCTGTTGAAGTACATTCCCAATCTCTTACCGTGCCACACACTTTAATACTTGGTTGGGCCTCACAATAATCCATTGATTAGCTAGAATGCCTTGCTTTCCCATGCTAACCTTTAGTGGTTTCTTGCTTGTAATTCAATAAGGGTGGACTACATTATCTCTTCTTAAATTTTTTTTTGACATGTTAGAATATGGGCCATATTCTATTGAATAGCTCTAAAATTTGAAACATAGTAGACTATCTTTATTTAAGTATTAATTTAAAGTTTTAAACCATGTTTCCAAAAAAAATTATGTAGACTGAGGGATAGCTACTCAAAACATAAAGAATTTTCTATGTAGATTTTACTCATGAAGTAGATATTCTTGTTGTTGCAACAAGTGTGCCAAATTTGGTTAGTGGTCATTAGCTAAAACCTGGTGTAGTACTAGTTGATCTTGGCTTAAATGCAGTAGAGGTATGGCACCTTCTAACTTCCTTTTTCAAATTTTTTTTGTAAGTATAAGATGGTTAATATATAGCAAATTAAAACTATTGCTTCCACTTTTGCATAATCCTAGTGCTAAAAGAGAATACCAAAATTAGTTAGTCATGTTTCCTATGAAGAGGCTTCAAGAATAGCTTCAACAATTAATCATCTACCATGTGGTCTTGGTCCAATAACTATTGCAATGCTTTTTTCCACTACTCTACAATCATCAAAATGGGCATATAGGTTCAATTGATATTTTTGATGTTTGATTTAGGCCTTTTGCAATAGACTTCACATTATAAGTTTTATTAGGCTTATAAATGAGTTATCTAAATTATTGAATGAAATAAAAAGATCATTTTCTATCATAAGGCATTTTATGGAGACATTAGGAACCTATAAGAGGACTTGGAACTATATGCTTTCATTTTCATTTGTGTAGAAAACTGTAATATTTAAGCAAGTTGGTTATACATGACTCTACGTACAATGAAAGTTCTAAAGATTTTTGCTTTTTGAAAGAGGATGTTTTATCATATATGCTAAATGTTTAAGGAAATCCTTGAACTCATAAATATTTACATAATGTTGGCAACTTGAACTCATAAATATTTACATAATGTTGGAAACATGTAAATTGTGCTTTCTTCATGCCTAAAAGCACAACCAGAGCATGAGAATTTTGAAGTGAGCAAAATTCTTTTGTTATAAGAGTCATTTTCTAATGGAAGACAAAGTTGACTCTATCAATGATCAAATTTCTAAATTTAGGCGACAATTGCTTTATCTTGACCAATTGTTCCTAAAACACAGTAAACTCAACAAATAAAATAAAACTATTCTAAAACTTTTTGGCAGGAACTTCGCTGCTCTGCAGCTCTTGTTTTAATATAGCTTTTCTCAGCTTGGAAAATGACTAGCATTAAAATAGAATATGGATGATTTTTTCTTTTACAATATTTAGAAACACCTAAAAGCAGTTTAAAAGACAGATTCTAAAATTGATATGTTAGTACTTTCCTTATATTTGATCACCATGATTTAAGAATTTTTTTAGGCTGATTTTATATTGTGCAAAAACTTTAAAGTATATTGATGTGTGGTCTATATATATATCAATTAAAAAAATTATAGAATATAATTATATTATTTAAATTGATCTTTAAGATATGTCTAATGAAAAATTTAGAAAGATTTGTATTATTTCAATATAGCTTTTTCTAAATTTAGAAATATTTTTCCTATTATTTTAATATAGCTTTTCTCATCTTGGAAAATGACTGACAATAAAATAAAAAATGGATGATTTTTTTCTTTAACAATATTTAGAGACAACTAAAAAGCAGTTTAAAAGACATTCTAAAATTGATATGTTAGTACTCTTCTTATATTTGATCACCATAATTTGAAATTGTTTTTTTTAGGTTGATTTTATATGTTACAAAAACTTTAAAATATATTGATGTGTGATCTATATATATATATTCATTACTTATTTGAAAGTATATATCAATTAAAAAAAGTATAAAATATTATTATATTATTTAAATCGATCTTTAAGAAATAAATTGATAAATTGATCTTTAAGATATGTCTAATGAAAAATTTATAAAGATTTGTATTATTTCAATATAGATTTGTATTATTTCAATATAGCTTTTTCTAAATTTAGAAAGATTTAAAAAGATTTTTTCTATTATTTTAATATAGCTTTTCTCAAACGAAGAAAAAAAAATTCACTTTTTTTCTCTTTTTTTTCTCTTTTTTGCTCCAACTGTTAAGGCGATTGTGACTGGCATTTGTTATACACAAAACTTCCAGTCTTCCAGCCAAAGGTCTTTTTCTTCCTGTAAAAGACGATCTTCAACTGTATGTAATTTGTACACAAACATGGGTATAACAGAAAATTTTGAATACCCAGTTTGTTCAATAACAGACTTCCAGCGAAAGGTCTTTTTCTTCCTGTAGAAGACGATCTTCAACTGTATGTAATTTGTACACGAACATGGGTATAACAGAAAATTTTGAATACCCAGTTTGTTCAATAACAAAAAGATAGATCAAATCTATCTTTTCATATTATTGTTTCTTTGCAGTATTCCCTCCATTATTACCATTTTTCGATACCCGCTGGACTGTAGATCGATGTTGTTATGGCTCCAACTCTTGGTCATCTGTTTGGAATGCTTTGAACTTGAGGCTGCTTCTTTGAATCTTGGCATGTTTCTAAGCACGACCACTACATACCACCGAATACAAGTACACAGAATGGCCACGAACTTATGGGTGGGTAGAGAGTAATCAAATCGTATACTTCTCCAGAAGATCCCTGCCCTTGCCCTTGGATAAATCTGCAACCACAAAGACACACGATTACCTACAACAGCAGGCTCATTTTGAATGGTTCCTTGCAGCTTTGCCGACATGAATTTTGCAACCCCTACATTGCACTTCTCTGCACCACTCATGCTAGTTTAGGATTAAAGAAAACTGATTAGAAAAGAGATTATTTGTAAATCTTAAAATGGTTTAGGATTCGAAATTTCTGTACACATTTAAAAATCAGACAACTGCTTATGAGATTTCTCGATCTAACAGTGGCACGGTAGTTGTTATTTTCCGTTAATTATATTGGAAAGCGTTTGTTTTTCCTATTTATCACGCCTCTGTTCATGGTCAGTCAAGCATATTTTCAGCAAAAATTCCATAAAGATTCACAATTAATGAGATCAGTCAGATTAATAAATGTACAATCAAAATATATACTGACATTCAAAAAAATATACGAAAATTTTCTTTACCAGGCCTAAAAAGGGAAGCTGAACACAGAGCACTGCACATTAATCTTATTACTCCAAATAACTGAACATAAAATTTTAATCCAGCCATTAGAGAACTAAGCAGGGCGCTCGAGATGAGCACCTTCTCCTTTAGACGACGACCCATTAATTAGAGCTACGACCCATTAATTAGAGCTATGGAGATAACCAGTTCGAACGACTATTTACTTCATAGAAAGATCCCGATGATCCAAACTATATAGAAAACGGTTGCATGCAAAAAAACCAGCATTAAACATGCTCATAAGATCTGGAGAATGGAGCCCACCGCTCTTCTTTTAAAGAGAAAATGCAACTCTTGAGTAATTAAATAAATTTTTATTATGTTTGAGTGTTTAATATATACAGTGATAAATCACTTAATAACATATATGTCTCTTCTAATAATATATAATATTATTATCCTACTTTTAAAATAATATAAATATATTAATTAAAATTGTTGATACAATAATTTTATTAACCTAAGATTTATTTTTTTTACTTTACAAATATTCAAGAATTTTTTATTTTATTTAGTAAAGAGTTATTTTTATTTATGGTATTTTTTAAATTTGAAACAACTCTTATAAAATGATTTCTTAAATTCAAATTTAATATCATTTTCTTTATTTTTTTTCATTTATAAAAAATATATTTGAATTTTATTAAATTAAAAATATTAAACAATAATGATTCCCCCCACTAGATTATAACTGTACCTCTCAAATTCTAAATAAATAATGGATATCTACAATAATAGTAAGACACAAAGTGAAATGACATGATTATATATAAAATTGAAACACAACTAAATATTTAAAAAATTAAAACTATATAACAATTATTTAATTTTTAATTTACTATAAGAGTTATTATATATGTCATGATCATATGTAAAAATTGAAACACAATTACATGTTTAAAAAAAAAAACTATCTAAGAATTATTTAAATTTTTATTTATTTAAGAGCTATTTTATTGATATTTTTTTATAAAATAACTCTTCATTAAATAAACATAAATTAATGTCAATTCTCTAAACATACAACTTATCACCTACCTTATGATTTTCCATGTATAAATTGATCCATCTAATTATCCAAGAAAATGGTGTGATGAATTTATTAGCAATAATAATATTAAATCTATCAAAGATTTCAACAAGTTCATGTGTTCCTTAATATCTTCCCTTTTTAGTTGTTTGGTTAATATAGTAGGAAAAATTTATACATTTGTCTTCACATGTCTCCAATTAACACGTGAATTACATAACCTTATGGAATGATAAGTGTGAACTATTTCACCTTGTGATTTGTCCCATGATACCAACAAATCAAACATGATAAAGCATGAAGTAAAAGATATCTAATAACATACATATAGTCAAAGCTCCTAGCTCCCTATATTGAACTAGCGATATGGGCATCATTGCAAACCTTTTTATGACTCAAAATTTTAGTACTAAAATTTATTAGAGTTCTCCCTCAAAGTGCACACTCATAAACATACTTATTTAGGACATCAATCTATATGTTTCTAACCCAATATTTTGAAGACTAATGGATGCTTCTTGGAAAGGAGCATATTCTTCAACCATATTTTCAAAAAGTGATATTTTTTCTCATTGAATTCATCAAGGTTAGTATTTTTTGACTTTCAACCTTGAGAATTAACAAGGATTTATTTTCTAAGAAAATATCCATACCTTTCATCTTCTTGGTGGATTCTTCCAAAATCCACTCCCTTTCACATTATTGCAACATTGAATTCTCCTCTTCCTCATGCTCAACTATCATAATTTCTCATTCACATAAGGATTTATATAATCCTTGTTGAAAGTGACGACTTTAATTTCTTGAAACTCATAGTTATTTTTCTATACTCCTCCATTATTTGTTTATTATCCCTTTATTGCAGATCTAGAATTGTTCTTTCTTTTGTTCATGCTCCCTATTTTTTTGGTTCCATCAATTTTTCTAGCTCTTTAGAAAATTTCTCTAACTCTTCTTTTGGAGTTATCTCATTTTTTATTTGATATTTGTGTCTTAACTCCCAAGGTTAATTGCATAAGAAGAAAATTGTATTTCTTCTCAAATTATTTATAGTATTTGCATTCATCTTCTTTGTAATAATCCTTTGAGTTGTTCAAATATGGCACTTTTAAAACTATTTATATGTCAGTACTAGTGGCTCTTCATTTTTTGTATTTGTCCACACTTTGTTTTTATCCATTTCAGTTATTTGGAAAGAAAAATCTCTATATTTTTGAAATAATAGAGTTTCCAAGTCAAATATTTTGATAGATTATAGTAACTTACACACCATAAAAGTAATTTCTTCTACTAATGATCTCAATGGAATTACTTGAATTATATAAATATAATCTCTCTTTGAATCCCTCTAGATAGAGTTTCATATATATTGAAGCTAGAAAAAAGATATGACAACTCCATGATTTATAGGATGACAAGATCACAACTTTGATACCATTGCAATAAACATAATGATTTTTTTATGAAAAAAATAGATTTAAATATTTTAACAGTGACTTGTAAAAAACCATATTTCTTTACAACTTATACATCAACATTCATAACCCAAATGAATAATTGTGTTAGTGAAGAAAGATAAAATTTAGAAATTTTCTTACTAAAATTGTAACTACATTGTTGGAATCCTCAATAGCTACAAATAATACAAACTTGATGTAGCTATGATTCACCAAGATAAAAATTCATTAATGGCCTTAGAATGAGATCATTTTATAGGTCCAAAGGGGTTTCATCCTCTAATTGTCAAAACCAAATGGTTTTCATCTTATGATCTCCAATAAATCTAAGAGTTTTTATCCTCAAATTTGGTTGCTCATGGCCCTAGAGCACATGTGTTTAGAATAATTAAATAAAAGTATTTTTTATGTGTAAAAAATGAATAATAATCTTCAATTGGATGTGTTCACTCTTGATATCCTTCGAATTAATTATTGGTATGTGATTTTTCCAAAATAACAACTAAGATTACATTAAGAACAAGGTACTAGAGGATGCAACCACCACATTAATGAAATCATAGCTATATTCCACCTCTAACATTGTGAGTTGATGTGAAATCATGACCTTGTTATTTAAAAAATATTTTTGTATAGGGAAATTCCTTATGCAATAGTTTCAACATTAAAATTGGCCATTCACAACACTTTAGGTTGTGCACCACATTAAAGTAGTGTGGAAAGGTGGAAATATCAAAGTTTTTAGGTTGGGAAAAACTTAAATCTCATGCCACATATATTAAAAGGTAATTTGATGTAAGTGTTGGGAAGTTAGGGTCTAGGCTAAAGGAATATAGGTAAGGAATAACAAAAAAATATGATAAAACTAAGTAAAAGTGGGGGATTGAAGGAAAGAGATGTTGGGAAGGAGAACTAAAAAATAGTGGGGACAAAGGAAAAAAAAATTAAAAGGAAATTCATGTCACTATGGGAAAGTTTGTCAGATATCTCAATAGGAATAAAGGAAACAATGAAGTTAGGTAGAAAGACATGCTAGGATAGGGGCATCTTATATTTTGATAGGAATAAGGATTAATGAAATGTTGATTAAAAAGGCATGCTAGGATGGGAAAGTTCAATGTTTTGATAAGAATATAAAGGAAAGGGTAGTGTTTGGGTAAATGAGATGATAGGATGAAAATATATGAAACTTTTAAAACTTGCACACACTTAGGAAATTGAACATACCTAGACACTTAGAAATTTCTGAGCCTAATGGGCACATGGTAGATGAAGAGGGAGAAGATATATGCAAGCTTTGATAGAGGTAGACATTAGAAATAGGAAATAATAATTTTCTCTATAAACATAAATTAATGGAAAATAGATATTATATTATTTAAGTTTAGTTTTAAAAAAATAAAATCTTCTAAGTAAATGATTTATTTATAAAATAACTCTTAAGTAGATAAAAAAACTTAAATAATTGTTAGATAGTTCTATTTTTTTTATAAAAATTAATTGTGTTTCAATTTTTATATATGATCATCACATATAAAATAATTCTTAAGTAAATAAAAATGATAATTCTTAGATAGTTTTAATTTTTAAATATTTAGTTGCATGTTTCAATTTTATATATGGTCATGGCATAACACTTTGTGTCTTACTATTATTGTAGACATTCAATATTTATTTAGAGTTTGAGAGGTACAATTATGGTTATAGTCTAATGGGAGGAATTATTATTGTTTAATAAAATTCAATTTTTTTTATGACTAAAGAAATAAAAAATGATATTAAATTTGAATGTTATAATTTTTTCTACTATCCATGTTTATTAACATGGACTATAGAAATATTTTCATTTAGGAATTCTTTTTTCACAAGTCATTTTAATAAGTGTTATTGAAAATAGCTTTCGTTGTAATATGTTAGAAATTATAATTCATTATGATATTGCTATCAGGATTCAACCGTGTAGTTTCGAGTCAAACTCATTGACCCATGTTTCATGAGTAGTGGTTCAACAAGAACCCATCTCTCATG
>VDFB02075321.1:272783861-272881501 GCA_007258455.2 Sequoia sempervirens
TCGATAGGCATTATACAGTGAAAGCATTCAAAGAATATTCTCCCTAAAATTTTTGAAGCTGCTTTGAAAATGACAGAGAAGTGAAAGTCATGTATATTCAAATAAAATATATACATATACATATGAAAAATAGAAATATTAAATCTTGAATGTTTAAGAAATCCTCAGCAATTAAATGTTTAAATGAACGCAATATTTGCTCCACTTTTAGCTCACGTTAGATTGTGGAGAGAGGCGAAAGGAAAGGTCACAACCGAAAACTCGCAGAGACATGCACGGGACAGGATGAGGGCAAAAAATATTGTATAGTTTGATTATGATTAGTTCCTCTCAAGCCGAGGCACATTGTCCTCTCAAGTTGAGGCGCATTTTTTGCAGTCAAAAGTGGAAGAAACTTTTCTAGGGTAGAAATTGTTTTACACTTTTTATGGTCTGTTTCAAGTCTGCAGATAAACTCTTCTGCATTTTTTTCATTGTGAATAGTGAATTTGTGCGCTATTTTTTTGGGTTATCTTCTTTGGATTTGTTAGAGATTTATTAATTTTATTTGTAATTTGTTAGGTCAACTTTTTTTCAGGTTTCTGTATATTTTGTAGCAGAAATTATTAATATTGAGGTTTTGAGTTGAATTTTTCGGGGATTAATTAGGTCAGCTTTTCTTCAGGTTTCTGCATATTTTGTGGCAGAAATCATTAATTCAGAGGTTTTGAGTTGAATTGTTCAGGGATTAATTGGGATCAAGCTAGTAAGATTTGCCTCTTGTTATTATCTCATGGTCATGTTACATAGCTTGAAATTGTTCTCATTCTATCTTCTTGTTTTCCCTGGAAGCCATCAAGATTTTCTTGTTTTTGTTGGAATATATCAATATTTGCTTATTTTATTTTCCAACTATCAATATAAATGTCAATGATCCAATCTATTGTATCTGAATTGAGACTTTTATAGCTAATTTTTCTGCTGATGTCACAGGTTTGCTACATTTCTGGTATTTAACAACACAACGCACAGTAAAAGTTGTTTCTCCTTGCTGAGCTTTGGTCCATTCTTGATATCCACCTCATTCGGTGGATAATTGTTTTGGCAGTCGATATACTGGTAAACAGGATTGTTGTTTCTTATCTTGCATCTGGGCAATTCCCCTAAGGAAGGAATATTTGTTCTTAACAATTGAGGAAGCTTTTCTATTGACATCTCGCGTAGCATGCATTTTATTAATCTATGTTCTCAATGTGGTGAAATGATCAAGAAGAGCCAGAAAATATGTTACTAATAGCACGTGGAATTTTCATTCTCATGTAAACAGATTGTTTAGCTGTATTCTGGGAGAGTATCATTGAAATTTCTTTGAATCAATCCAGTTGGTCGAGTTCAGGCTGCAGTGTTTTCCATTCCTCACTTAAAGGCAAGGACAACTGCATTTTAGAGAGTGGTTTGAGTACGTATAATAATGAAATTTAGCCTAGGTTTTAATTAATCTGTCCAGGGCATTCTCTGTTTCAGAGTGAAGGTTGTTAAGTTGCTATGGGTGTCATTTGGAGTTCAGCTAGAATCAAAGGTTGGAGTACCAGCAGCACCCCAAGTTGATTGTCATAAAAGACAAAGACTATCAACTTTTGATCTGGATGGGAGACCAAGGATAATTTCTGGCCTTCCTGATGAGCTATCTATTCAAATTCTGGCCAGGGTACCCCATGGATGCTATTCCCGCTTGAAAATAGTTTGCAAAACATGGAATTATGTGCTAAGGGACTCGGAAATTTTCAAATTATGAAAAGAAATGGGTTTGACAGATGAATGGTTATACATTTTTTTGAAAGACGAAGAAGAAAAGCTTTTATGGCATACGTTGGATCCCTCATCAGGCAAATGGCAGGGCTTGCCTCCAATGCCAGATACTGTGCATAAGGAAGAATCTAATCAAACAGGTCTGGGATGGACTTTGTGGAATGCATTAGGAAATTCAAGTAGCAGACTAACGGGCCTTGTGAAGAATTGGCTTGGACGAAAGGATTCTTTGGATAGAACACCTTTTTGTGGCTATGCTGGAGGATCACTTGATGGATGACTTTACGTTTTGGGAGGATTCTCAAGAGCTTGTGCTTTGAGGTGTGTATGGCGATTTGATCCTCGAATAAATGCATGGACATAAATTGCATCGATGACCACCGCAAGGGCTTACTGCAAAACAGCCAGTTTGAACAAGCAGCTTTATGCAGTTGGTGGAGTGAATAGGGGCAGAGGTGGTTTGACTTCACTTAAATCAGCAGAAGTTTATGATCCAACGAGAAACACTTGGAGGCAAATTTCTGGCATGCCATTTGCACGAGCTCAAGTTCTACCAACAGCCTTTTTGGCAGATATGCTCAAATTGCAACTGGGATGACAACTTTCTCAAGGCTTTGCCGAGGAAAGCTTTGTATATTCTCCGGAAGCGCTGCGGTGTTGTTGCGGTGAGAATAGCGCGGGTCCACCGGCACCCATTCAGGTTGTTCCGGCGGAGCCTGAAACCCGGCTGAGGCGCACAATGTTGTAGTGAATATATATATTTTTACGGTTTTGATTCATTTGCCAGTATTTAATTTTTTTGATTGGTTATCTTTGTTTTGATTTTGATTTTCAAAATCTCTTTGTCTTGTTGATTTTATTTTCAAATCTCTTTGTTGTTTTGATTTTGATTTTTTTTCATAAATTTCTTTATTTTGATTTTTTTATTTTAGATCCAAATCTCTTTTTTGATTTCCGTCTGGTAATCCTTGTTTTATTTTCATCAAATTTTCCAATGAATACTTTACTATAATCCATAATATTAATATATCTCACAAAAATAGTCAAAGTTATAATACCAATACTTTTTAAAAATATTATATGTTGTGAATAATCATTATTTAAATGAAACATAACCATCATTATCACAATAATCTCATGCAAAATTAAACTATCCTGAACAAAATGTCCATGTACATGCAATGCATTATAATAATAAAAAAAATTAAACAATTAAAACTATCCCGAACAAAACGTCCATATCCATGGAATGCATTATATTAATTAAAAAAAGAAGAGCATAAATATATTACCCCATACATACCAATATTAAAACTCCATGAATACGAATGTCAAATCTAAACCTTTGAAGCTCAAGACAAAGGTGAGCCTCACATGCTGCGTACTTCCATGGTGGGGGACACGATCAGCCCTAGATTAGTATAAGTAGTGACTGGGCGTCTAAATGATTTTTCTCCTCATACTGTTTTAGATTTCATTGGCTACATGAAATGGTATATGGTTGAATGGGTTATATAGATAGTTTTGGTTGATGTACATGAATCTTAGGGTGTCAATTTTAGTAATGAAATTATTGTGGACTTCATTACATGTTGAGAATGGCTGAAATTCCTTGCATCACAGATTCCTTTGAACAAATGGTTCGGGCTTGGGAAGACATAGTTTTCAATTATGTACCTTGGCTTTATTAGGTGTTATTAGGTTGCCATGTTGTTGTTTAGATTTCTACATATTATAGCTACAATGGGCTTGGTAGACCATGTAATTCACAAATCACCTTAGGCTCTTTTTTATTTTCTTTGGATGTCTTTTTTCAAAAAACACTTGCCTAATATAATAATCACTTTAAGTTTAACCATAATATGAATATAATAATCACAAGAATTAGAGCTCAATTTATGATTAGAATTAGGGATGCATTAAGAAGAGGATTGGAAGGATATAGATTGCACATGGAACCTCTTAAAAGGAAGGGAGGTGGCAAGAGAATTAAAAAAAATCAAGGATAGGAGAGCATAGGAGTTAAAAGGAGTAGTAAATAGGATTAAATCACAAAATAAATAAGATGGAAAAAATAGTCTAATAATATATAGAGAAATGAAAAAATAAAGTGTAGGTTTAAACTTAATTGAAAAAAAATGGTGCACTACCCTTTATAATTTAATGATATATTTTAATTAAAGTAATATGTTTCCATTTATAACATGATATACTAATACATTATATTAGTGTGATTAAAACTTGATGTAAAAGTACACATAGTTAAATCGGAAGCACTTTTACACTTGAGCTCAATGTTAAAAATAAAACATTATGAATTTTTTACACTTTGATTAATTAGATCAATGAAATAAAATTTATAAATTTATTAAACATTTTTTTGAATACATATTTTTTAGTATATTTAATGATCCATATAAACACAAAATATATAATTAGGTCAAGATAGTTACCAACTTATTGTTCAAAAATAGTTAATGTTAATTTTTTCTATTTTAAAACATGGTGATTACATATATTTTTGGTCCAAGTTAACAAGTATTCTCTTCAAAAAACTAAATAAAATTCAAATAAATGAAAAGAGCAGTAAATAAAATTCAATTAATATTATAATTAAAGTTATTTTATCACTCTTAGGTTATTTTATTACTTAGAGTTATTTTACTTTTGGAACTATTTAATGATTATTTGATTTTATTTATATTATAGGGCCTCCACAAAGATATCTCTCGGCGTACATTACATATATTTTTTAAATATAGGTATGCTAGTAAATATATATATATATATAATGAAAGATGATCAAAATTTAATAATAAATATATGTAATGAAGGATTTAAAACAAATTTTATTTAATAAATCATTTTTGAATTATATATATATATATATAATGTTTGAGTGTTTAATGTATACAGTGATAAATCACTTGATAACATAAATGTCTCTTATGATAATATATAATATTATTATCCTACTTTTAAAATAATATAAATATATTAATTAAAATTGTTCATACAATAATTTTATTCACCTAAGATTTATTTTTTTACTTTACAAATATTCAAGAATTTTTTATTTTATTTAGTCAAGAGTTATTTTTATTTATAGTATTTTTTTAATTTGAAACAACTCTTATAAAATGATTTCTTAAATTTAAATTTAATATCATTTTCTTTATCTTTTCTTCACTCATTAAAAATATATTTAAATTTTATTAAATTAAAAATATTAAACAATAATGGTTCCCCCCATTAGATTATAACTATACCTCTCAAATTCTAAATAAATAATGGATATCTACAATAATAGTAAGACACAAAGTGAAATGCCATGATTATATATAAAATTAAAACTATCCAACAATTATTTAATTTTTTATTTACTTTAAGAGTTATTATTATTTATTTAAGAGCTATTTTATTGATATTTTTTTATAAAATAACTCTTCATTAAATAAACATAAATTAATGTCAATTCTCTAAACATACAATTGATCACCTACCTTGTGATTTTCCATGGATAAATTGATCCATCTAATTATCCAAGAAAATGGTGTGATGAATTTATTAGCAATGATAATATTAAACCTATCAAAGATTTCAAATCTTCCCTTTTTAGTTTTTTGGTTAATATAGTAGGAGAAACTTCTACATTTGTCTTCACATGTCTCCAATTAACACGTGAATTACATAATCTTATGGAATGATAAGTGTGAACTATTTCACCTTGTCAATTAACACGTGAATTACATAATCTTATGGAATGATACTAACAAATCAAACATGATAAAGCATGAAGTAAAAGATATTTAATAACGTACATATAGTTAAAGCTCCTAGCTCCCTATATTGAACTAGCGATGGCAAACCTTCTTATGGCTCAAAATTTTAGTACTAAAATTTATTAGAGTTATGGCACAAAATTTTAGTACTAAAATTTATTAGAGTTCTCCCTCAAAGTGCACACGCATAAACATAATTATTTAGGACATCAATCTATATGTTTCTAACCCAATTTTTTGAAGACTAATGGATGCTTCATGGAAAGGAACATATTTTTCAACCATATTTTCAAAAAGTGATGCACACACTTAGGAAATTGAACATACCTACACACTTAGAAATTTTTGAGCCTAATGGGCACATGGGAGATGAAGAGGGAGAAGATATATGCAAGCTTTGATAGAGATAGACATTAGAAATAGGAAATAATAATTTTCTCTATAAACATAAACTAATGGAAAATAGATATTATATTATTTAAGTTTTGTTTTAAAAAATTAAAATCTTCTAAGTAAATTATTTTTTTATAAAATAACTCTTAAGTAAATAAAAAACTTAAATAATTCTTAGATAGTTCTAATTTTTTTATAAAAATTAATTGTGTTTCAATTTTTATATATGATCATCACATATAAAATAATTCTTAAGTAAATAAAAATAATAATTCTTAGTTAGTTTTAATTTTTAAATATTTAGTTGTGTTTCAATTTTATATATGGTCATGGCATAACACTTTGTGTCTTACTATTATTGTAGACATTCAATATTTATTTAGAGAGTGAGAGGTATAGTTATGGTTATAATCTAATGGGAGGAATTATTATTGTTTAATATTTTTAATTTAATTAAATTCAATTTTTTTTACTAAAGAAAAAATATATATATTAAATTTGAATGTTATAATTTTTTCTACTATCCATGTTTATTAACATGGACTATAGAAATATTTTCATTTAGGAATTCTTTTTTCACAAGTCATTTTAATAAGTGTTATTGAAAATAGCTTTTGTTGTAATATGTTAGAAATTATAATTCATACTAATCAATGAAAAGTACTAGCAAATATTGATTGTTGCTATTTTATTTCCTTTAGTTTTTTATAAGAGTTATTTTATGCACAAAATCCTCCAACCCTGATAAATCTTAAGCAAATAAAAATAAAGTATCAAATACTAAACAAAAAAGAATGCATATTATTGTATCAACAATTTTAATTAGTATATTTATAATATTATTTTAAAAATAGGATAATAATATAATATCAATATATTATCAGAAGGGACATATATGTTACCATGAGAAAATCATTATATACATTGAATACACTCCAACATGACAAAAATATATTTTTAAAAATTAAAAATATAAAATAATTTTTTATATAAAATTTATTACAAAATCATTTATTTTATATATTTATTATTAAATATATTTTAAAAAATTAAAAATTAAAAATAATTCAAAAATAATTTTTTATGTAAAATTGTTACAAAATCATCCATTTTATATATTTATTATTAAATATTTAACAAGATTGTTTCATCATCTTTCATTATTTATTTATATATAACCATTTTTTAATTAATTATTTAAAATTTTATATTGTTTAAACACCCTTAATTATATACTTTAAAAAAAACCCTTACACCTAAATCATCTTCTACGGAGAGTTTTGTTTTAAAATGTTGTCCTACGTTTTTCCTTCACCGGAGTATTTATAAGAAAATATCCCAGCATGTTTATTCCCGTATGAAATGTGGAGTTAAAAAGTCACTTTAAAAGTGAAAACGGAAATACAAAATTTACGGGAACAGAATCTATCAAAAATTGGAAACATGGAAATGATAGCATACGGAAATGTCATTGAATGGGCCCGGCCACCGAAGCGCTGAGCGCTTAGTGTGTGACGTTTAAGCCGGGCCATCTATATCTACACAAATTATATGGCTGAGATGGTCGTTTCTTTTCAGAATTACCCAAATCTGATCCCCTCCAACGCAATCTACTCCAGGAGGCAAATAATGTGGCGATAGAACAGCTTCATATTTACATCTCCACCGCAATGCAAGCTCATCAAACTCAAAAAATCAAAGCATGTGTATATGGTGGGAAATACATTGGATTAACCTTACAAACCATTATCATTCTCCCCTTGTACATACAAGGCCTGGTGCATTACACCTTGCAACCCCAAAGTATAAACAAACCTGCTATTGCAATCTCCATTCAAATCATGCGTACCCACATCTGCCCCATTTTTAGAAAAACAGTAGATTTATTGGTTCTGTATTATAATGCTTGGAAAAAAGCTGAGTGCCATACATCCATTCACTCTTTGAGCCAAGTGAACGTCTCTAATTTCACATCTCTGTTCTGCAGATCTATAGATCAGATAAAGACATCCAATTATAACAATTACCTGGTAAGTCTTTTCCTTTGAATCAAACTTGAGACACACAGCCACATCCTCATGATATCTTTTCATGTAGAACGAAATCCTGCTTTTTCTGGTGACCCTTGCATCTTCAAGACTACGGGATTGCATTGTCAATGGATTGATCAGTTGAAGGGTTCCATTTCTCTTACAGCTATAAAGCAAGAGGTCCCCATCTCCAGCTTTGAGAAACCATTTTGAGTAATTGCATCTCCACTCATCACTGAATATCTTCTTGAACCCTAGCCTTCAATTGACATCAAAGAGTGCAAACCCATTAGAAGACTCACTTGTTACATCATAGTGATCCATGACCAGCCACATTTGCATGTTACTCTGCTCCCACAGATTGTGAAAGTAAGCAGATCTAGAAATAATAGCCCGCCATGAAGAACAAATGATTTGAAATTGGAACAGAATATGAAGAGGAAGTTTACAAAATATTATGTTCAAGATGTCCTCTGGAATATCATGTATCAACATTGATTCCTCCATGCCATATACTTTTCTGTTTGAGCCATCCTCTCTGCATGATGAAATATCCGCTATGCATGAGCCATTTATATCTTTGTTTGAGCCATCCTCTCTCCATGGATCAATTCCAAGTGTGAGCCAGTTGGTATAAGGCTGCTTAAATTCCCCTTCTTTTTCTTCACTCATAATCCTCTCTTGGAATTGTCAGCTTCTCTCTTGGAAGCCATCGTCTCTGTGTGAGGTGCCTCCAACAAACCCCTGTGGTTAAATAGACTTGTAAGAAAATTTTGAGCTATTTCCTATAAACTTCGGCAATATGGAAATTTCGGATGAACCAAGCCATTTGGGAGGCTTCCATTGCTCGGTGTAAGTTATTTTTGGAGCCTCCCATTATTTTCAACCAAAATTTGACTTTCTCATGACAATTTGGTTTTGGACAATCTGTAGAGTATCATCCCTTCACCGTCAGATGTGTAAGCACCTATCTTCACGCATTTCGATAAGCTACTTTTTCATTTAAAATGCAGTTATTTGAGATTAGAAGTGGGTTTTATGGGGAAAATTTAGGTAGTATAGTGTATGTACTAAATTTATTATTTAATTTTTATTGTATATATTAAATTTAGTATTTAATTTGTATTATATTATATATATTAAATTTAGTATTTAATTTATATTATATATTTCACATTTAGATTTAAATGTGATAGTTAATTTATATTAAATATTTGTATATTTTAAATATATAAAAATATTTTTAATAATTTTGGTTATTAAAATTTGAATATTATTCATTGATTAAATTAATTTTTAATTATAAATAAATTTTAAAATAAAAATTTAGATTAAAATTTAAAAAAAATAATTTATATTTATAGACTATATTGATTATAATTATTAATATATATTTGTTTAGATATGGTTATAGTAAATAATTTATATAAATATTTTTTCTTATCAAATATGATGCATTTCATCTTTACAAAGTTAAGATTTGAGTAATAAACAAATATATAATAATATAATGATCTTATTCTCAGCGTAATAATCTTGATATTTATGTTTTTATAATATATATATTTTAATTTTTTATGTACTCAAAGCTTCTTGAGTTTATAGTTATTGATGAACTTATTTTATACTCTCATGTATTAACATTTTAACTCTACTCAATTAAGTCAAAATTTTAGAATTTAGTGTAGTTCAACACAATAGTTGTAATATAATGTATCGTAATCGTACAGTTAAACTCCTCATTTATTAATTTTTGAGCTCTATTCAATTATGGAAAGAATATATTGTAATTCAATGGAATGTTTGTACCCTTATACTTCTCTCATAGTCGCGCGTTAAATTTTGAACTTCATTCAATTATTAATCGTACATTTAAACTCCTATCAAATTTCAAAGACTACATATTTATAAATATTGTTAAGAGTATTTTAAGTTTTATTTAAAGTTATTTTGCTTTAGATAAAATTTTATTTATTATAATTGAAAATGTATTTTAATTTTGAATAATAATACCATAAATCATAAATCATAGAAATTATGTCAAAATATTAAAAAAATAAACTTAAATAAAATATTTACTATAGAGATGTCATTTTAGATATCTATCTAGACTATTAAATATAAATATTATTTTTAATAACAATTATTATTTTTAATCTACAAATTAAATTAAATATATTATAACCACTCTTAACTATTGATGGAGATGAGAATGAATTTATATTGGATTTGATGCCCAGGTTCAATTGAAAGACAATCTCTTGATTAAATAGAATTAAAATTACATTGTAAGAAAAATATTGAGCTATTGATAGAAATTATGGGCCAACCAAGACATTTTGGAACCTTGCATTGATGTCTTTTTCTTGGAGCCATCCATTACATTGATGTCTTTTTGGAGCCATCCATTAGTTTTAATCAAAAATTGGCTTTCTCCTAGAATTTGGCTTGGAATAGTAGATAGAGCTTTAATGTGGAAGTAAATGAAAGTACCAAATCTTTAATGTAGAAGTAAATGGAAGCACCCACCTTCATATGCATTGTCCATAGCTTAGAAGTGTGCTCTATGGGGAAGAGTTTTTGTTAAAGTGGGAGTTCTCTTGGCTTAAATTCAAATTGTATAGTTTATGGTAGTAAATTTACCATTTAGAATTATACATAGAGAGATAGAGAAAAATATTTTAAATGTGAGAGTTTATTTTTATTAAAATTTAAATATTTATAAGTTTTAACAATCTAAAAATATACTCAAATCTTATTGAGTTTAGAAATATTGTAAATAGTAATGTCAAATCTAAATATACACAAAAAAGGAAGTCATAAATAAATTATGTAATATTCTCTTATCACAATGTATTGTATGCATTCTTATTATATTGAGAAATTTAGTGTTGAACTCTTTGTATCATCTGAATTAACTTTGAGGTGTACTCAACTAAATAACAATCAACAAAATAAAATAAAAAATTTGATTTTTTTTCAAAAGAATAGAATCCATCAATTAAATTATTAATTAATGAATGACGGATTTTAGAAAATTAGTAAATAAAATTGAATTGTATTAATTATATATTTAATATATGAAATAAATTATTTATTTTATATAATAAAAAAGCAATTTTGAGTTATTTATATTAAATTTGTATTGTTTTAACTTTTTTTAAGATATTTTGCTTTAGATAAAATTTAATTTATTATAATTGAAGATGTATTTAAATTTCAATAATAGTATCTGTGGATGTCAAAATCTGCAAATGGTTAAAAAAACTTACACAAGCATGGTTAGTGTTTTTAAACAAAACAAACCTTCCACATCCATATGAGATAATCTAACATGATTTTTAAAATGCAATAAATAACAAGATAACTAAATCATCTATAGAAAAACATGAATTATATCTATCCCATATTGGATCAAGGTGCTACTTTTATGTGAAAAGTAGTCCCTTTCCCAACCCTTGACAAGCTTGATGTTGCAAATGATGATGGATTGTGGATGATTTGATGAAGGATGAAGCCACTCGTCACATTGTGATAGGTTGAGGAATGAGCACATTTTGGTCAATGTGCCAAAGAGGGGGAGATTCAAATTTGAATTTGAGAGATAAATGTTAAGAGGGGGACATGTAAGAGAGAAGTTATTGCAATGTTGTAAGGGACAAGTCAACTTGTCTTCATATTCAAACTTGAGGAAATATTCCATTTTAATGCCAAGTTGAAAGAAAATGATGAATTTATAAACGAGATAAAATGATTTATTGGTGCAAGTGGGAAAAGCTAGAGGATGTGATAGGTGGTTAGATTAGTTTAATCATGATTAGATTAGCTTAGATGATGTTTAGGTGATTTTGACCCATTTGACTTAGATTTAGGGATTTATTTAAATCAAAAGGGGGATGAAAGGTGATTTAAAACTTGATTAAATAAATATTTGATTTATTTAATCAAAGAGGATGTTGTTAGGATTAAGTTGATTTATTTAATTTAAATTGCTGACTTTAGGAGATTGATGAAATAAACCTGATTTATTTGATGAATGGATGAATATGACCTAATCAAATGCACTATGCCAATTTTGCATGTCTACATTTTTCCTCTTCAAGCAATGTACTTTACGATTGGTTCAAAAGAATAAACTCAATATGATCAAAATTAAAAATATTATGATTTTTTATATGCCCCAAAGCAGAAAGAAGTACACGACCAAGACATTGCCCTCAGAGACTAAGCGAAAATTTGGCTTCGAGGGTTGATCTCATGATAAAGAGGTTCAAAATGGATGGTATATGGATGATTGCCATGAGCGATGATGCAAATGAGATGGTTTTGAAGATGTAATAAAATCAACCTATATTATCCCAAAACAACTTTAAAATGATGATAAGATGTGAGATGGATGAGATTACGATGTGACAAGGCCGGATTATGCAAATGGCGATTAATGAGATGCTTAGACCAACAAATATATATTATGACAGCTTGTATGGCATGTGAGATGATATGTTGAATGTTGATGGTTTGTGGATATGGGATGGATGCACTAGTGAGATGATAAACTACTGTGACGATGCTAGTGCGTAAAAGAATAAATTATTAGGTTATGACAGAGAACCAACAACAAGTCCATGATCTGATGAGACTTTATTAGAGATGTTGATGATGATAGGTGATGATGATTTGCTTATCAAGGATTGGGATTTTAAAAGGGCTACTTACCTTATGTTTGATAACACACATAGGCGTGATGCATCAAGGTAAAAAGAACCAAGATGGCATTGTACCTAGTGCGATGGACTTTGACTCAACAAACAGATAGGATTATTCTTGTTCACACTTGACACAAAAACCTTGCTAGATGTACCTAACAAGTATTCACCAAGTTATATTACAAAGCTCCAACAAGCACAACAAACAAAAAGATAATGATCGTTGCCCCATTCCTATCTCTCTAAATCTTTGTTCTGATATCATTGAGAGGTCCTTAGAATGGTGCAATAAGATAAATCAAGAGAAAAGATCAAGTATGCAAACAAGCCAATGTTCTTCATACCTCCAGCCAAAGGGATTTTTTTGATGATAAGAATCCAAAGTGATATCCAAAATGATGCCCATTGTCGGAACGATATATCCTAGGACATGCATTGTATAGGATGATGATGGGTTGATAAGTTGATTGATAGGCTATTGATATAAGGTTGAATGACATGTTTGAAAATGATCAAGAGTTTGATTTTGTTTTTAAGTTTGTTGCTTCGATTTTGATTTTCACTTGAAGTTTGTTTTGTTGATTTGTTGTGGTTGTTTTATTTTTTTGCCAAAGGATGAAGGTAATGATTAGTTTATTATGGATGATGTTTATTGGCGTGAAAGCGAAATGAGACATGGATTTTTTCAAATATTTGGATGTTTTGACATTTTGGAATGTTTTGAGGCTGTTTTGGTATTTTCAAAAAAATTTACAAATGTTTTGATTTTCAAATTTTGCGATGTTTTGGGATTTTCTAAGATTTTATGAATGTTTTTGGATTATATGTTTTTAGATGTTTTTGGATTTTCTTGGTTTTTGAATGTTTTTGGATTTTTGTGTTTTTGGATGTTTTGGATTTTTGTTTTTGAATGTTTTTGGATTTTGATATTTTTTGAATGTTTTTGGATTCTATGTTTTTTAATGCTTTTGGATTTTGATGTTTTTTGAATGTTTTGAATTTTGATGTCTCGGGGCTAATCAAAGATTATCCTTGCTCACATTTAAGCCTCAGAGATGATATGGGTGTTCGAATATCAGTTTTATGTTTTCTATTTTATAGATTTTTGAATTTTGATATGTTTTGGATGTTTTTGGATTTTTTGCATGATTTTGGTGATTTGGATATGGATGTGTGATGATACAAGTGATCTATTGGGATATTTTTCTAAAAACCAAGCTAAGGTTGATTGATTAGATCGATGGATTGATGATGATGATAACATTGTTGAGGATACACAACAATGCAAGGATTTGATTGATCAGGAGTGATGACGATAACATTGTTGAGGATGCACAACAATGCAAGGATTGATTGATCAGGATTGATGATGATAACATTGTTGAGGATGCATAACAATGTAAGGATTGATTGATCAGGATTGATGATGATAACATTGTTGAGGATGCACAACAATGCAAGGATTGATTGATTAGGATTGATGATGATAACATTGTTGAGGATGCACAACAATGTAAGGATTGATGATGATAACAATGATTGGGAAGGATATCCCAAGATTATGGATTGATTGGATTCAATTGATCAAGATTGTTGAAGCTTGGTTTCGAACAAAATATGTTTGGATGATTTGATGTGACATTTGAATTGTAAATTAGATGCAACTGATAGTGATTATTTGGATTGATGTTCGATGAAAGGTGAAGCCTAATGAGGACCATTTTCTCATCAAAATATGCCATGGGCTAGTGATTTGGATTCTGGATCACAAATTTTTTTGACTAATTTGATTTCATGTTTACCAATGTTCAAACCACCACATAAGTTGGAGAATATAGATCAAGATCTATTCCTGAAACAAGATGTGAATATCTGCCCCCAGTGTCTAGAAATGTATGGAATGTCATGGGTGGATGCTTGGATATGGATTATCTTGTGATAAGATAAGGTGTTTGGATAAAGAATGCTCATTTGGATTATGCTTCATGGATTAGATAATGTTGGATGGGATAAGATCAATGAAAAATGACCCATGTCAAGATGTTTACCATAAGCAAGTGTAAAGTGTGTCCCAAAATTTCATCAAGATCAAGATAACTTGGATGATGGATGTAGATGGATGAAAATGGATTGGATCAATGGTTTATGGATGGATGGATTTATTATGGATGGGATGAGATCCTTTCAACTGAACTAGCACATGTAGATGCTCAAATCCACACATGACGCCTATTTTCCAAGTTTTCATTATGGTCTTGCCCAAAGCGCCGCACATGCGGTTTTCACTAGAGGATGATTTTTTTCTCTTTACTGTTTTCAATCCTTTTTCTAATGTTTTTGGATTTTCATATTTTTTAATTTTTTAAATTTTTTTCAAAAGATTTTAAGCTCATGCTAAATCACAAGGTGTTGCTGATGTAGATGCCCCTGTCATGATGTGCCATTGATACCCTGCTTGAAGAAGCTGCTTTGCTAAGATATGTGCACTTGAATACAACTTTTGAGATTCTTTATTTTCTTTATTGATATAGGGGTTAACTTTGTCTTTGTGCATATATCGTGATAAAGTGCCTTTTGAATCCTTATGATGAAGGGTCGTTGGCAATACATGGTCAATGTGAGAATTGGATATCATGCGTGGAGGCGTGGATGGAGTGTGTCTAGGGATAATAGATAGATTGGTCAACAGTTTGGAACCTTTGACTCTCCAAACTTGGGAAGATGAGCAATGATGGGTGGATACGAAAGTGTGCGTGAAATTAAGACCAACTGCTTGATACACTTTGTACGTTGCTTGAAAAGCTTGCTTTTGCTTTTGTGGACATCTTTGATGGATACTTTTCCCTTTTTATTTTACCCCATAGTTTCTTTGACTAATGGAGTTTGATAGGGATAATATTTCTTTGTATTCTTGGTATCCACTTGTATTTGATTTTTCCATTATGCTTCTCAGCTTCTTTTTCTTTGATAATGTTCTTCGTACTTTGATTCAAATATTTCCTTTGATGTTTGTCCCAATTCATGGATGGGGTGATGGGTGGATGAAGATTCATGGTGTGGTTGGTTGTAGTATTGGAAATGGTTTCACCATAAAGATTCTTCATGCTCCCTATGTTGACCTTTGCTTGAGACATAGTTGCCCCCAGTATTATGGAATTAGTACCTTTGTTCTTTGATTCTTCGTATTCTAAGATGTCATGTTCAATAAGCATTCTCTGATAGATAACCGATGTAGATGACGTTAGTTCAACTTGTTGCTTTGCTAACTCTAGATTATACTATTATGTCTGGCTTGTTTCCTTGAGTGGATAATGTTGGATATCCTCATACCTGATGTCCTCAGTCTGAATTTGGGATATGTCTAATCCAGATGTTGATAACTCTATTTGATTGTACGAATCAAGAACCTGCTCTTTTGTGTAATACTATCAGGAGTAAAGGAATATTGTTCTGAATGAAGATCATCTATGTGTCCATCCACATAAAGCATCTCATGGGCAGATGGAGGAGTATGTGCTACATGGATATGATCATCTTGCATAGATAGGAGAGTGTCCATTAGATCATTGTAGTATCTTGAAGATAAAAATTCTTGATCTTGAATGATTTCAGAGTTTCTTTCGACATGCCTTGGATCAAGTTCTTGACATGGGTTATTTCAAAGGATGGATTGCTTACAAATGGTTCTTGGATGTCGTCATTAGACATGGCAAGTGGATCAATATCCTCAAGTGTTGAGTTCAAGGTTCCTTCAACATCTTTAACTATGAGGTCAAAGGGTGTCAACATGTCTTGGAAAGGGCCATTGCTAGACTTTGGTGAAGGATGTTGATCATGCTTTGGAATAAATATTTGAGATATGTCCTCTAACTCATTGGGGGATGTAGAGACATTTTCATCATGATCATTGGTCGATGGATTGTGCATTATTTCAATATGATCAAATAATCCTAACACTCCTTGAAATAGATCACTAAAAAGTGGCTCTTGATGTATGGTGAGTTGATCATCGGATGGGGTAAAAATGTCTTCAATATGCTCCTTAATTGAGAGATCTTGAATGTTGTTTTCAATAATTGTGGTGAAGAGATTGTGAATGTCTTCAACCATAGGGTCAAATGATGTTGACATTTCTTGAATTGGATTATTGTTGGGTATTGTTGGTGGATTTTGGTCATGATCAAAAAGTAACTCTTGATGTATGTCGATTTAATCTTCAGACGAGATAGAGACATCTTCTATGTTCTCTTTGATGGATAGATCTTGATCATTGCTTTCAAAAATTGTGGTGGGGAGATTGTCAATGCTATTACTAGTGGTTGAATGTTCACCATTATCCCCAATAGTTATCATTTTTTGTGTTTTTGTTTGTGTTTGTTGGGTAGCTTGAGAGGCTTGGGCAACTTGAGAGGCTTTTTTCACTTGTTGAGCTTGTGTTTCTTGTTGTGTGGCTAGATATTGTTGGATGGTCTTTTGGTAGGCCTGGTGAGCTTTTAGTGCAATGTTATATTGTCTTGCTGCATTTGGTTTTGGTGGTAGTGGTGGTGGATTTGGAATTTTATTGGATGTACTGATGAGTGGTTGAGATATGCTTGGAGTGATCATGAGGGTTTGAGATGTGATGGGCATGATAGTGGTGGTTGGAATGATTAAAGTGATAGGGATGGTTGGAATGACTGAGGTGATAGGCCCCTGGGAGACCATATTTTGATTTTTCATGATTGACGTTCTCATTTGATTAGATACCATTTGTTGGTGCGATGTTGATAGTATATTCAAAGGATTTGATGTGATGGCTTGATTGGTGCTAGGTAAAGAGGGAAGCCCTAAACCAAGGAATGATGTTGATATGGGTAATAGTGGTGGAGATGTCTCTTGGTGCAATGACTCAACTATTTTGGTAAGTATAGCAATTTGATCTCACCAAATTTGATCTTGAATCCCTTGATATAGTTGATTTGGTTTTTGTTCACATAGATTTTGCATGCATACTTGTGATTTTTGAATGGGATCATAGAAAAATTGATTTTGGACATTGTTTTCATTTGGCATGATTGGTTGAAATTGAACATTGTTGATGTTGGGAATCACATTGCCTTGTTTTAGGTAACTTTGATTTTACATGTTGTTACCTTGACTTGGAGTCGTTAACATTTTGTTTGGATTTTGAACAATATTCATATGATTTGCAATCATATTTATCCCAAATTTTTCTAGATTCATGTTTGGAAAACTTCTACTTGGTACATTCTCATTTGGCATGTAGGGATTTGGTGGGATGATGTTGTTCATTTGAAGGCTCATGCATTGATTGTTCGATTGGTGGATTTGTAGGTTTGGATTTAGATCTACCATAGAAAAGGTTCCAATCTTTTGAGTAGGCATACTCACATTTTTTGTACCATTGAGGTTTAAGGGAGATAATGATCCCATGTACGGATTGTATAGATGTGAGTGTTGATAATCAATTGACATTAGAACATTTTGAAAGTTTAGTTGATTTAGATTACTCATGATGTATGGATCAAGTTTATATTCCATGTTCCTCTTGTGTTTTAACCTTGTTGTAAAAGTGACCTCTAAGGTTCTTAGGACTAATGACGAGATGGAGGATGAAAAGGGGGTGAATGGTATGAGTGTTGAATGTTTAGGGACTTTGTATCAATGCTAGACTTAGGGATTGATTTTGATTGTTTGATTTGGATAGTGAACTTGTAAACCCTAAGATGTTAGATGTTATCTTAGGATGAACTTGTTCAAAAGGGGTGCTAATTTAACTAGAGGTATGAGAAAGGATGCATTCCCCTACTCCCAAATAAACAAGGTGATTTTTATTTTGATGATTTACCCAAGTTTAGAATGATGTTTCCAAAGCTATAAAGTTGTTTGTGGGATGGATTTTGATAAATGTTTGGAATTCAGATGAAGTGTTTGGTTTGATCCTAAATGAACCTAGGAAGGACTTGTTTCTAAGACCAAGATAGTGAAGAACATGCCTTTCTCTGAAAGTAATTCAAAATCAAAAGATCAATGTTTGCATGAAAACCATATGACCAAAAGATGCCAAGCACATGTGTGGGGTCCAATTGATTTAATCTTTGCTTAATGGATTCTTTTTACCACAAACACACTCTTGGTTAGATTTTGAATCTAGATGTCTAATGTTCCAACTTTCCCCTTATCCCACAAAGTGTATTATGTAGAAACCAAGGAATTTGAGGCAAGAGTTTCCTATAGTTGAACTTAGTAGGAGAAAATTGAGATGAAATCCAAATGCTTAGAAGCCTCTACGGATGAGAATCCCAAGGGAAAGCAATAACATGTGAATTCGTTCAAGGATATTTGCTTCTCTAAAGGGTTTGAGATTTGATGCACATGTTGAATGTTTGTTTTCGATGTTTTGGATCCAAGCACTATGTTTTCAAAATGCCTCACAAGCAATATAACATCCTAGCTCAATTGGTACATTTTTCTTGGTGGGCTTGCGTCATGCCCTTTGTAGTAGAAGAGTTGACTTTACATGCAACCAAGGAAAAAATATAAAGTTATGTTAAGAATGAAGTCTTAACCTCTATATTTTAACCAAGATTGGACATGGCAAGTAACTTCTTGGAATCTAAGTTCCAATGCACCACTTCGATAAACTCATTGGATGGACTGGTTGGTTGCTACAAACAAGGGTTTTAGTTCATATTTTTCGTTCATAGAGAGTAACCCATACAATGAGAGTCCCCTTTTGGATCCATCTCGTCGAAATCAACCACATGTTATTGGTGTTTTTTCCAATGCCCACATTTATATCCTGGCTGGAAATAATCTCAGGTTTAGAGTGTTACCGGTTGAGTTGTTCCCTTGGGTGAGTACTTTTCCCCCAAGGTAGGCCCTGTAAGATAGGAAAAAGCAAGTAAATATATTCATAGTTTGATCAACCTTCATTTAGAAACAAAGGGAGAACACATGCAATAGGTTTACTCACACTCGTACAATGTTTTGTTCAATTTTTTAACCCCAAAATGAAGTGTGGAGGCAATATTTTATGCAACTTAATGCCATCAAAAATATTTTTGATTCTCAAGATCGCCGTGAAGCACGAGAGAAGTGTATACGCCTTTTTAGATGAGATTAGTTTCTTAAGAGATTACAAAACATGAAAAGTACATGTTCATTTTAAACCTCAAAGCAATGATGAATTCATTTTAAGCATAAAAAGATGAAGTGTGAAGTTGCTTTTTCAATTTTAGCCAAATCCAAAAGCTAGTGAGTTTCTAGGGTTTAGTTTTAGCCCAACTTTGAAAAAATCAAAACAATGATTGATTTTAAACCCTGAATTGATCTAGTTGGTCTAAAAAGGAAAATAAAAGGAGTAAATGGAGACTTCAAGCATTAAACAGTGCTTTTGAATTTCAATCTTGATGTTCAATTCGTCAACTCCAATCTTTCTTTTATTTTCGCTTGATTTCAATGCTTGATTCCAATGTTGATTTCTCTTTTTTTTATTGTTGTTCTCCTTCATCGTTTTCCTCTCTTTCCTCATTTTCCTTCCCTTGTTATGCAAAGTCTCTAAAAAAGAAAAAAATGGTCATAGCTAAAAAATAAATTAGTTTAGATGAGATCCCACGAAGTCATGTAATCTTAAGAATTTTCTCCCACGAAGTCATGTAATCTTAAGAATTCACAATACAAAGATTACATTTTGAGTTGGCTTCCCCAACCACAAAACTTACAAAAAAAACTTCAAGTGAAAGATAAGCATTAGTTTTAATCTCCCAAATGTTACTATCATAAATAAAGTTGTCCAGTACCTATTAGTCTGAAAAGGAAGACATGATTCTAAGATTGATCCTAAAAATGCACTCACACATTCACCTTCATACCATTAAGCAATTAATAACTATGCCATATAACTCCACTCTACTTCCAACTAGAGATTAAAAAAGGCTCCACTAGGAGTCGATCCAAGATTCAAGATCAATGTGGAATGACATAGGTCAATGCATACCAAATGCCTATGATAAAAAAATCTTTTATAGGATCACATAGTTTAATCTTTTTGAAAACTAGTTGGAAGTACATATTCGATATGTACACAACACTTAAAGAAGGCATCTGCAAAATAAAACACATGGGTACATGAGGAAGATTTGTTTCATTAGCTTGAAAAACATGTAAAAGAAAATGCAGTCAATTATGAGGAGGAATACCATAATTGCGGCCATCAGGAACATCAGCCTTCTCACGACTTTAATGACTTACACATATTTTGATTATTTCGATTGAAACAATAGTGGTAGGTGGATTATTTCGATTGAAAAAATTGTCTAGTACTTGGATTTTAGAAACCTCAACTATTTGGTAAAGGGAATCAGTGAATTCAAATCCTCAAGTCATGAACCTTCTTACATGCATTTAAATCCTCTTAAGTATGAACTACTAGAGTTATGAGTCACTGGCATAGTGGGAACGTCTCTATAGATAATTATTGTTTGATAGCATAGCTTTACAAAGATACAAATATAATGAAATTTATTGTGATGTTAAATAAATAAAAGTGATAATAATATGGTACAAGTTGCTTTATCTATTTACCATTGTGACACGTGATCTTTCAATAAGTAATATCATCATTGTGAGTGAAAGAACATTGTTGTCATTGTGAATAAGTATTAGAAATAAAGGCGTGAATTGATGTTAAAGGCACCAATGCTATGTCAAGAAAAAAATCACTTCATCCTTCTAATGTTTCTTTGCTCTCCTTCCATCATAACTGTTCTTGCAAGTTTCTTTAAGAAGAAGGCCACTTAAAACAGTAATGGAGATAGGAAAATGAGGAATACCCATAGTGAAAGCTATTTTTTTACTTGTAGGTAAAACCTTGGAAGTCAAGGTGAAAAAAATGAAGTACAGACACAATCAAGTGGTGCATCGACTTACTGGCACCAACAACAGATGGGGATGAACAACTGATATGACAACATCATTCAAGAATAATGCCAGGCAAGTAGACTCACTTCCAACGCCAAAATTTATGACTTCCATTGTCAAAATTTATTTCTCTCAATAACTTTGATATTATAAAATCTTTAGCCCACTTCCCCACCATTATGCATCAAATCACTATAGTCATGCTTGGCCCAATCTTCAAAAGCATAAACATCAACACCAACGGTCCGCTGTGGGTTTGATTCACTTGCTTTGACTACAAAGTAGGTGCAAACACAACAAGAGATTTTTTACAAAATGCTTATTGACCTTTCACTTCTCCAATTTGGCGGGCTACGGTTTGGAGTCTCTCTTCCTACAATCCTGTGCTTTTTGCTCCTTTTTTGAAGTTTTTGTGCTGCCTCGTCCATGATTCTACTACAGTTACTGTTCCTGCCTTGGTCACTTAGCTCGCACTACCATCGTGGCTCTCTCCACAGCCACCGCCTGATTGGAGCTTCAAATTGTAAGGAAAGCTAGATGCAGAAACAAATATCCTAACACCAAAACTTCAGAGAAGAATGTAGATATACTTTTAATTTTTTTCAATTATAGTTCAATTAAGATGTACTATGAAGTAGATAACAGAAATAGAGTATTTAACAATCACACAGGAACACCAGATATACGTGGGAAAACCCTTACGAGAGAAAAAACCACCACACCAAGAGAAATCACTTTGTATTATAGTAATAAAGATTACATACAAGTTTCAGACTTATCTTTCTAATGTCTATATACAACATTATTTACCATGAAAAATCTTGTATAGGAACCTTCAAGTTACAGTCTTTACAGATTAGAATACATTTACTAATCATTCAACCACCCAACAATCTGTCGATCCAACCAACTAGTCACAATCTGCAATCACAGAGTATAACCATGTCATTCCATGTTCATTGAGCTTCCTCACAGAATAGTCACAATGAACGATCTTCCAACTGTTTAGATTCAGCTTCTCCTATTGGTCCACGAGACTCCACATAGGATGGTCAAACGGTCAAAAGACATTCAAGCTTTGTTGGCATCTCAGTGAGACAATAACAGTGTCTCCCCGATGTCCAAAAACTTCATATCGATGTCGCCAAGAGTCATTTCCATCGACAAGAGGTTTCATCGAGCTTACAACTTGTATTGGCTTCAGTTTTCCTTTCGGTAAGACTATTGCTCTTGCCAAGACATCACGACGAGTCATCATGGGTTATATTGAAGTCATATGTTATACCGAGCTCCAAAGAATAGTCAGCAAGACATATCAATATCGCCAAGAGTTTTCTCTGAGATCACACATGTCACCCCAAAGTCATCAATAGTTGCCAAGACATATCACCTTCACCAAGAGTTCTTGTCGAACACATATATATTACACTGAAGACCTCTCATCATCAGCGAGACTCATGAATGTCACTAGGACTTCATAGCGAGAACCCTTTAGTTATCCTGAAGACTTCAATACATAACATATTATCGGAAAGATATTAGCTTTCGCTGGGACTTCACACCGAACAAAGATTTTTGGCCAAAGGTCTTCCCAATATACGATTGAAAGGCCTATTAGCCAGAGATCTTCATAGGCGCTAAGAGGTCACACTGAAAGCAACCTGTCACAGCAATATGATTCTTCGGTGAGACAAAAACTAGGTCACAATGACTTGTATAAAACATGATGTTCCAAACTGCTAGTCGGCCAGACATAGGAATTGTCACACTGACTTGGCTCCAATGGAGGTTTCAGCCTATGATGATTGAGGCAAACTTTTCCAACAATCTCCCACTTGAAAAATATCACATAGGCACCTCTAGAGCACAATAAAACTTACTGAAAATTATGGGCACTAAGGCCCATCGAATTGGCACACCACCTAAACTTGTTTGTGCTCACTGACTTTGTTAATGAATCTACAACATTTTCCAGAGTATCAATCTTTTCCAAACTGACCTTTCCATCTTCCACCATATCTCGTACAAAGTGGTACTATACATTAGTATGTTTTTTCCTGGCATGGAAAGTTGGATTCTTTTCTAGACAAATTGCACTCTGACTATCACAGAAAATAGTTATTTCCCCTGCATCAAAACCAATATTAGAACACAAACATTTCAACCAAATTGCTTCTTTACAAGAATGAGTAGCTTCCATGTATTCAACCTCCGTAGTGGACAAAGTGATTACAGCTTGCCACTTACTCATCCAACTCACTACACCACCATTCATCATGAAAATATATCCACTGGTGGACCTCCTACTGTCAATGTCCCCTGCCCAGTCAGAATCTACAAATCCACGAATGCTGAGAGTCCTCTCTGATCCAACCAAGTTCCCATGGTAATAAAAAGAAAAATCTAAAGTTCCCTTCAAATATCTAAACACTCTCTTCACAACATCCCAATGTATTCTTCTAGGATTAGCCATAAACTGACTAAGAACTCCCATTGCTTGGGCAATGTCTTACCTTGTACAAACCATTGCATACATGAAACTGCCAATTGCACTAGCATAGGGTACACTGGTCATGTCCTCCATCTTAGTAGGATATTTTTGACAGTCCTCAACATATAGCTTCATTCCCTACAAGACTGGAACAACTAGTTGTTTGCAATCATTCATACAAAATCTCTCAAGAACAGTCCTGATATACTTACTTTGACTGAGCCATAGTTTTCTATTCTTCCTATCCCTAGTTACCTCCATCCCTAGAATATACCTTGCTACACCAAGATCTTTCATTTTGAACTTAGTAGACAACTGAGACTTAAGATAAAAAATCATTAGCTTACTATTGCCTATGAACAACATATCATCAACATAGAGAGCAATAATAAGTACTCGATCACTTTCAGCTTTATAATATACACAGTGATCAGATTTTGATCTCACAAATCCCAAAGACAATACAAAAGTATCAAATTTCTGGTACCACATTCTAAGTGACTGCTTTAACCCATACAAAGACTTCTTTAATTTGCATACCAATTTTTCTTTACATTTCTCAACAAAGTGCTCAGGCTGGGACATATAAATTTCTTCTTCAAGATCACCATGAAGAAATGCTGTCTTCACATCCATCTGTTCGACCTCTAAGTCATACGCTGTTGCAAGTGACAAAAGAAATCTGATAGATGTCAGCTTTGCTATAGGAGAAAATATTTCCCCATAATCGATTCCCTCTACCTGGGAATAACCCCTTGCAACCAGTTTCACCTTGTCCTTTTCTACACTACCATCCAGACTAATTTTCTTCTTAAATACCCATTTGCAACCAACAACCTTTCTACCTTTAGGCAAGGGCACCAGACTCCAGGTTTCATTCTTTTCTAATGATGCCATCTCTTCATTCATGGCTTCCAACCAAGAGTCTGAATTAGACATTCTAAATGCCTCTTTCACAGTCCTAGGCTCATCAGTGCTAGAAATTAAAGCATAGGCACAAGTAGAACCAATCAAAGAGAACCCATACCTATCTAGTTGTTTTCTTTCATAGGTTGACCTCCTCACTTGTTGAGGCTGAGGTTCTTCTTCTTTAGAACTTTTAGAACTTCTTGAGCTCTCCTCAGTTTTAGGTACATTTTGAACTTTCAATTCCTCTTTCTCTGGTGTAAGAGGAATTATTGCTACATCCTTATTATTTTCTGACCTTGTCTCTAACTACAGATCCAAAGTGGAAGGTTTCAGCTCATGAAAGATTACACCTCTGCTGTATAAAACCTTCTCTATATTAGGATTCCAAAGCTTGTATCCTTTTATGATAGCGCTATAGCCAATAAAAATACATTTGACAACCTTGTTCTCCAATTTAGATCTTTTCACATCTGACACATGAGCATATGCCTCACAGCCAAAAACACGAATATGTCCTAAAGAGGGCTTCTTACTAGACCATGCTTCTAGAGGTGTTTTTTGAACGAGAGAAAAAGTTTGGAGAATGATTTATTAATTAAAATGTAGTAGATATAGCTTCAGCCCAGAACTTCTCTTTGAAGCCAACACTACTCAGCATACTTTGTGCTCTCTCCATCACTGTCCTATTGAACCTTTCTGCAACTCCATTCTACCGTGGAGTATAAGGTGTAGTCTTGTGTCTTTTAATTCCATGGTCTTTACAGTATCTTTCAAATTCATTAAAACAAAATTCATCGCCATTATCAGTCCTTAAGTATTTTATTTTTCTACCAGTCTGATTTTCAACAAGATTTTTAAATTATTTAAATTGACTGAATACTTCTGATTTACTTTTTAGAAAATATACAAATGCTCTTCTTGAATAATCATCAATGAAGGACACATAGTATCTTGAATTAGACAAAGAAGGAACATCCACTAGACCAAATAAATCCAAATGAATATAATCTAGCAAACCAAAAGATTTATGAGGACTGGAATAAAAAGAAACATGGTGCTACTTTCCATATAAACAATGCTCACAGAATTCAAATTCAAGATTACAATCTTCAAGCCCCTCAACCAGGTTTTTGTTCTTAAAGGTTTTTAAACCTTTTTCTCCTATGTGATCTAACCTATGATGCCATACCATAGTCTTCTCTGCTGGAAGTTTTACTTGCATAGAGTTTACATAATTAGGTATATTTCCCTCTTTACTTCCATGAATAGTTTTTAGTGACTTTCCAGAGACACTATTACATTGAATAGCCTGTGCATCCAACTTGTACAAGGTACCAATTCAAGCACCTCTAGCTAGCACCATTGAAACTCTAGTCATCTTGCAACCATTTCTAGAGAATGTGACTTGTACTCCAATATCATTTAGCTTAGTGAAAGATAGTAAATTTTGAGCCAGACCTGGTATGTGCATAACATCATTAATTCCCTTTACTCTGCCATCAGGGAATTGGATTCTGACTCTTCCATGGCCAACTATTTCCAAAGTTGAATCACTTTCCAAGTACACCTTTCCACCATCATATTCTTCATACTTCGTGAATCAGTCTCTATGAGATGTCATGTGAAAAGATGCACCAGAATCAATCAACCAGAAATCATCTGATGCCTGAGTAGCCAAGGTTGCAATGAAGGCATCTGCATCACTATGAGAAGAATCATTGTCGAAAGAATGCTTCTTCTTCTTCTTCTTCTCCTCTTTACAATCCTTTCGAACATGACCAAGTTTCCCATAGTTCCAGCAAATTTCACCTTGGACTTCTTGCTAGGAGACTTTGATCTCCCTTTTGATTTTGATTTTGATTTCTTGTCCTTCTTCTTGCCTTTCTCTTTCAGTCTTCATTTGATAGCAAGAGATTCTTTTTCCATCTCAAAAGATTTCCTTCTCATCTCTTTAATAGCAAAGAACAAACAACATCTTCCATCTTGAAACTAGATGTTGTACTCCCAATAGCCATAACCAAATGATCCCAAGAGTATGGAAAAAAACACAGTAATATGATACAATGATCCTCTTCATCAATTTTTACACCAACAGATGTCAATTGAGCAATCAACATATTAAATGTGTTCAAATGATCAGCCATAGACCCTCCTTCCTACATTGTCAAAGAATACAACTTCTTCCTCAGGAACAGTTTATTCACCAAGGACTTCCCTTGATAAATAGATGCCAATCTCTTCCACAAAGAAGAGGCAGTCTTCTTCTCATGCACATTCAGAAGAACTGAGTCTGCAAAATAGAGCCTTATTAGCCCCTTAGACTTTCTATCTACAAGGTCCCAATCTTCTTGCTTCATGCCTGTAGGTTTAGTTCCAGAAACTGCAAGCCACAGATCATGATCAACTAGAATATCCTCCATCTTGAGTTTCCACAACTCAAAGTTACTACCGTTGAACTTCTCTATTTCAAACTTTCCATACATGCTAGCCATCTCAACCTGTAAGTAGAAATAACAAACTCTACAAGACTCCCACTGAATAGAATTAACTCAAAAAACCCAACGTACCCACAAGGATAGCACAACTGGCCAGGCTCTGATACCACTTGAAAGGAAAGCTAGATGCGGAAACAACTCTCCTAATGCCAAAACCTCAGAGAAGAATGTAGATATACCTTTAATTTTTTTCAAATACAATTCAATTAAGATGCACTATGAAGTAGATAACAGAAATAGAGTATTTAACAATCACACAGGAACACCAGATATACGTGGGAAAACCCTTAGGGGAGAAAAACCCACCACACCAAGAGAAATCACTTTGTATTACAGTAATAAAGATTACATACAAGTTTCAGACTTATCTTTCTAATGTTTGTATACGACAGCATTCACCATGAACAATCTTCTATAGGAACCTTCAAGTTACAGTCTTTACAGATTAGAATACATTTACTGATCATACAACCACCCAACAATTTGTTGATCCAACCAACTGATCATAATATACAATGATAGAGTATAACCATGCCATTCCATGTCCGTCGAGCTTCCTTGCAAAACCGTCACAATGAATGATCTTCCAACTATTCAAAATTGACTTCTCCTATTGGTCCACGAGACTCCAAATAGGACAGTCAAATGGTCAAAAGAGATTCAAGCTTTGTTGGCATCTCGGTGAGACACTAACAGTGTCTCATTGATGCCCAAAAGCTTCATATTGATGTCACCAAGAGTTGTTTCCATTGGCAAGAGGTTTCAACGAGCTTACAACTTGTATCAGCTTTAGTTTTCCTTTCGGCAAGACTATCACTCTCGCTAAGACATCACAATGAGTCACCACGAGTTATACCGTGCTCCAAAGAATAGTCGGCAAGACATATCAATATCACCAAGAAGTTTCTCCAAGATCACACATATCACCTTCGCCGAGAGTTTTTATCGAACACATATATGTTACACCGAAGACCTCTCATCATCGGCGAGACTCGCCAATGTCACTGGGACTTCATAGCGAGAACCCTTTAGTTATCCCAAAGACTTCAATACATAACATACTGTCAGCAAGACATTAGCTTTCACTGGGACTTCACACCGAACAAAGCCTTTTAGGCAAAGGTCTTCCTGAAGTACGATTGAATGGCCTATTGGCTAGAGATCTTCACAGGTGCTAAGAGGTCACATTGAAAGCAACCTATCACAACAATATGATTCTTCGGTGAGACAAAAACTAGGTCACAACAACCTATACAAAACATGATTTTCCAAACTACTAGTTGGCCAAACATAAGAATGTCACTATTTTCCAAACTACTAGTTGGGACTCCTGACTTTGATCTTGAATGGTGATGTTTTCACTATTTTCCCTTTGGGGTCGTCTTCCCTAGATTCTTCAGAAGTTGACATGGGATTGAGATTTCCCATCAAGTCAAAAGTGCAAGTTACCTTTGTACTTTCCAATTCCTAGATTTTATGCTTTATCCATGAGGAAGTGAACTTCATGACAGGAGCCATCAAATCCTCCATCTCTGTAACTTCATTCTCGTTCCAGTCAATATCCCCGGTTGACCTGCCCTTACTGCATCATAAGCGTGGTCCTACACTAGTTTTCTGTCATCATCAAGTTGATTCGAAATCAGTTTAACATTGTATTGCCTAATGGCCTCCACAGGAAACCTAGAATATCGTTTCTTCCTCGCCTCAAGGTCATCTTTGATATTGACCCAATAGTCTTCCAAGTCATCTTTGTGCCTATACTCCCGGGTAGCTTTCTTCTGGGCCTCTCCAGTTATATCAAAATTCATTCTTTTCGAATGGAAGGAGAATCCATAGGCTACCAGTTCCTCCCCTGCGGTGTGAACTGATTGGATAGACGGGCACATCTCTCCCACACCAATCCCAAGAGGGAAGTCTCCTCTGAAGCCTGTCTTGTGCTTCTCCCTCTTCACCACTGTATCAAATTCACAGATCTATCTTACAACTTCCAGTAGCACAATGTGGTCAGTGGGATACCGAGGCAACCTATAAGGAGCAACTGGGCATCCATCAATCCTAAGGTAAGTGAATGTAGGGAACTGGATGAGCCATGCTCCGTAGTTCTTGATTAGTCCTTTAGCTCCATTGGATAATCTGAGGTGCTCAGCATTCTGGAGTGTCCGGGTGATATGCATTGTGAATGCATCATTTTCCCTCCTGTAATCCTTATGCCCCAGATGCAACTCTAGATACACCTCATAGATTATGTCTTGTCCGATTGTTCCCCTCGGACTCAGGCCCTTGTATGGGTAGGAGATGGCCAACACATACACTACATATGAGGACATCGTGAATTTCTTGGCCTCCAGGACATTCCTCAACTATCTATCAATCTCAGCACTGATTAGCCCTGCCCAGTGATAATTGGTCCCTTGAATAATTTTGGTGATCACATGGACCATCCAACTCTCCAATACCCCTGCACTTCTCAATCCGACCACCCTGCTCAGAAGTGTGATGGCATCATATACATCTGCCCTGAATTTTACCCTATGCAGCTGTTTGGGAAACTTTGAATGATGGGATTTTGGCTTCTCTAGCCAGGAGTTGATTATCTGTTGAGCCTTGACCAGCTGATTCTCATAATAAGTCCTGGCAGTGTCAATGTTCAAGGCGCATACTGAAGGAAGATCTGGCATACTGAAAGCCTGTGTAATGGAGGCTGGACTGAAGTTGGCCAAGACTCTCCCCTCGGTGCTGACCACTCTCTGTGTATCAAAGTTGTATTGTTAGGCACACTCCAAGATTAATTCATAACACTAAACTGCCGAAGGGAACCCTGCCACATGTACCAATCCGGAGTTCATCATCCCTTGTCTTAGGGCTGACTGATCTTTCTCGGCTGTTCTCTGTTTGAACTCCTCATATCGCCAAGCACCAACATTAGTATCTGATACTTCGGCCCACACAGAGGACACTTTGCTCTCAGGAAGTTGGCTCTTCATGTCCTGTCTCAATCATTCAGTCTCAGAAATGGATGACGCCCTTGCGCCACACTTAGACTTTCTGGCAGCAGCCTTGCTTGATTCGGCCTGCACATCCAAAAATCATCATTAGTATTCAATTATTATGCCTATTCCAATCCAAAAGGTTAGCACAAATCATATAAACCAATCAAAATCCATTGCCAACTGCTAATCCTCTGAGATCCAGAGAAATCAGATAGTTTGGGAAAATCATGCAAACCGGGAAAATACCGTCGGGACAGAATTTCAGAGAAATCCGACCCAGATGGATTCCTACTGCCAAATCATCATTAGTCAAATAAATCATTAGTGCAGATAAAAAAACAAAGGATAATCATGGAATTCACTTATTGGCAACAAGAAACAAGCATTAAACAATCATTCCATTTATCCTATCATCGAAACATTTGAAAGGACACAATCAGACAGGAAATCCGGAAAAATCTGGATGGAATGGATTTTCGCGGACGACCTAAAATGCACCGAAAATAACCCCAGTCCGCGGAATAAGTCCAAACCGGGAAAATCCAGAAGCGAGGAAATTCTGCGATGACCCCAGAAACCCGAAAAAAAACAAAACGCGAACCAAAACTCAAACGACCACGAGATCCTCCCCATCTAAGCTCGAATGATCTCAGAACTAACGACAATCAACAAAATTCAAAGCGCAAAGGACCCCAAAGTCCCATAAACTTGCAAAGGATAAATTCCCACATCAAAATGATGATGCCCTAAATCGAATAATCAAATCTCTGCCATTAAAAATAGAGCAAGCTTTAGGGTCTAAAGTATTGGCTAAGGATTTACCTAAAGCACTCGAATCTTCACAAGACGGGGAAGTCAACAAGATACAGGACAAAATCGCTCCAACAAAATGAAATCTTCACTCTGGGCCCAAACACCGAAGGAAAACCCTAACTTCGCACGATGTGGTGGATTCTGCACTAAAAGAACAAGCAGTCAAGCCCAGAACTCTGTCTAAACGGTACACATGCAACCAAACAGACGGACAAACTCACAGGACACAAGTGATAAGATTTCATCATACAAACGGGTCAAACCCTGACTCTATAAATATGAAATTAAAATCAAGCAAGAGCTGACCCAAATCTAATAATACCCAATGCAAAACCCTCAATCACCATACAAGCAAAATGAAAGGGCAATGACTACATACCATGGATCAAAGCGGACGAAATTCGAGCTTGAGAAGGCGAGCTTCGCAGCAAACACGTCCAAGCAATGAAAACACTGACACCGACACTCAAGCAATCCTCACGCAAACAAATGAAGATCAATCCGCAAAGCTCAGATGGAAAACTCAATCGCCAGAGCAATCAGCAAGGGAGAAATGAAGTTAGAATGGCACTAAAAATGCCCTTAATCCGCCCTTATACCCATCTGAGCAAAGGTACCTCAACCATTAATGCGCGACAAGACATCTCTGACAAGTCCGGAAACCCGAGCCCCAAGCGGAATTTTAGAAAATCCCAGAATGCGCGGAAACATGGATTCCACGAAAATGCAGAAACTGGGGAAATGAGGAAGATCGAGATTTTGGCAGAATCCAGGAAAATCTGCCAGGGCTGTAAAATGCCGAAGTTAGGCAAAAACCCAGAATCGGAGAATCCTGCCAGAAACAGACAAGGAACTAGGGTCCGGGAAAATCCACCAGAGTTGGAAAATCCCGGATCCAGGTGAAAACCCGGACTTGGCCAAAAACTCATTTTCAATCAATTCGAACCTCGAGGCAAGGTCAAAGCCAACAAGATCAACATGCCAAGACCCTAAAATGATAAGTCCAATAGAACCAAAGGTCAAAGACACCAAAAAAAGAGGGTCCCCACTCCAAGTGGGGCCTGTGTGCAAAAAACTGCACAACCTGAAACATTAAGAATGATTTACTAGATGAGAATGAGTTGTCACTAGAATTCCAACAACTTTAGGATGAAATAAATAAGCTAGAAGAGATAAAGCTCAAGAAGATTAAGGATTTGAAGAAACTCAACTTACGAATGATATATTTTACAAAGATAGATTTAGAGAAAAGCTTGCTGAAATGAAGAAGTATTATGAAGAAGAGCCCTCATCTATACCCACTCCATCAAATTATTTTCCATCAAATACTAGCAACCTTAATCCCACAATTAGTAGCAATACTAAAAGTGTTCCCTTAGGAAACACCCACACTAGTACATTGAGTAATCTTCCTACTGTTAGCATAGTAGCATTAGCCACCAACACAAATGTTGCATCTAAGCCTATGGATAAGGGAAAAAAACATGTTAATCCCACAAAAGGGGTAACCATAAATGAAAATGGTGTACCTTAAAAGGTTTCTACATCTGTAGTACCTGATCCTAAAGATGTACAACTACAAGTGGAGGTAGATTCTCTAAAAAAGGAATTAGAAAGAATGGAGTAATTAGCTGCCAATGTAGAATTGCAAAGAAAGATAGAATTCTTGAAAATATCTAATGGATTTGGAGGTTCTTCAACTTCTAACTTGGTAAATTCTCAAAAATAAAAATGTTATTTATGTTGCAAATACCTCAATAGTTGGTGCTCAAACTTCATCCCATATAGGTTAGAGTATCCCACAGTCTAGCCCACAAGTTGACCCAAATGCTGTAAGTCAAAATACTATTGGTAAACAACAAGGTGCTATAGATAATATTCATACAAGAAGACCTTTGTAAATGGACAAATATTGACTATTAAACTTCGATGGTATTATTGGCTATTCTAATTATCCTATTCCAAATGAGGTTAGAAATTCTTTGAGTTTTGAGAAATAATGCTATATCATTTGAAGATCACCCAAGAATAGTTTTCTAAACCTTATTGATGATTTTTAGATGAAGATAAGGATTTAGTCATGAAGTTATTTATGTAATCTCTAATTGAGGATGGGAGAGACCAATATAGAGGTCTATATGAGGCAAGCATTGGATCTTGGGAGGAATTCAAAAGAGTTATCATCATCGAACAATATGGGGATAAAAATGATCCCAGGTTTGTGATCAATGAATTCAATAATATTTCAAAGCGTTGTAATGAATTAGTCTCTAATTTCATCACTAGGTTTTCTAAAGTAATGTATAAAGTTCCTACAGACATTAGACCACTTGAAAAAATGTGCTTATTTCTCTATTATAATTCATTTGACTTCAAGATGGGATATTTATTGAGGGATAATGATCCTCATACCTTGCGAGATGATTTTAAGATTTCTTTGCACATTGAGGGAAATAGAAGAGAATCAAGAAATGTTGATAGGAGAGATGATGTCAAAATAATTAAGAATCCAAAAGGACATCATGAAAAGGAAACAAATTTTGATGATAAGTTGGATAAAGTGATGAACACTCTTAAGGATTTAAGCTCTACAAGATGGCTAGAAATGAAAATTTAAGGATTTCAGAAGAATTAGAGAATGCCTATACTACATGATCAACCCTATAACACAAATTGGCATAATGGAAAGATAGTGAAAAATTATTAAAAGAATGTGTCAAATAAAGAGACTCTAGATCCCCTAGAGAATAATTATCTCAGGTGATCCCACAATACTTGTTTACAATTTCTAGCCAAACTAGACACTAAACTAATTTTTTCTAACTAAATCTTCACTTTTGAGCACCTATAGCAGCTAAACAATGAGGAATTTGAAGATGATGCAAAGTAGTGATTTGTGACATTTTGTCAGTAGATTCTAAATACTTTTTTTTCAAATTTTTTGGAATCAAACTGCAGTTCTTTTGCCATCTCCTTCAAAAACTAGTTTTTTTAGTAAACATTTTTAAGGAGTGACGCTCACCATATAACACAAATTTTTTTCCATGAAGGGTAAAATTCTAACTTTTTTGAATTTAGATTTGTAACTACAATATCTACTTCTTCCAATTGGTTTCATAGTGTTTTATCAAATATTTTTTCCTTAATCAAGTTTTGAATTCAAACCAATTATAATTCAAACATAGGTGCACTGTATAACACAACTTGTTTTTGTATGTATCAAAATTCAATTTTATTTTTCTTTTGGATCAAGGACTTCAATATCTGGTGCTCATATTTTTAATTTTTTTTATAATCTTCTATTTTTCCACATGTATAGAACAAAGAGCTTGATTTTCAGTAAAAAAACCTACATTCATAAGAAATATAAAATAAATATAATAATAAAATTAAATTTATTTAAAATTATACTATTTGAGAAGATTATAATATGGACTACATACTTATAATTTTTTTTTAAATGAATTCATTTGATCCCCCAAAAGTTAAATCAAAAGTGGTTTCTTATCAACATTTTGATAGGTGTAAAGGAGACTCTATTATAGGTATGGTTTAAAACTAGAAGGGTTTTATCCAAGGGGGTTTGATCTAAGGTAGTTTGATCAAACGCTCTTTAATTAGAATGATTTAAATGGAAATTTGTAAGGCTTAAATCATTATATTTTCTAAAAGTATGTGATTTTAGCAAAAATCAAAATCTCTCAGAAATTGTAAACCGACTTTGTGGGATCACCCTCTTGTTGTGTAGAAAAATGGATCTTTGGAAATTTTCAAGCTTATTTGGGTCTTTCTTGTGGATGTTGGCTTAGTTTCTCCTTGATTTGGTGTTGTAATGTGAATAACACATTCACATTAGGTCTCAAGCCCTTGTGAATTGATAAGAATTTTATGATGCCTTGCAAAAGTATTGTAACAAAATTTCACACTTTTCTAGGCTTGTTATTAATAATTTGACCTTTCTAATGCTTTAATCGGCCCCATTTTACACTTGCAAGCGTTAAGTGTATTTTTGAAAATAATCCCAATAAACATCATTTAAAATATAGATAAATTCTGAAACCCACTTAAAATTCCTTAAGTGGGACCCATTCACCACTAGGGGTGAATGAATCCCCTTTGGCACAAAACTCAAAATAATTTCAAATTTCTAGTAGGTTATTATTTTCTAAGATCTAAGGTTGGCCTGTGATGTGGTATTTTTGGGAATTAGGGCATAATTTTGTATAAATATAGGGGTTTTCTACTTATTTCATCCTCCCTAACTCCTCAATCATTCCATCAATTAATAAATCCATCACTTAAGCATTCTAAGCATTTCAAGCATCCTCAAGTCTACATCCATTGGAGATTTTACTTGCATGTCTTCAAAATTCTACTTCAATGGTTTAGTAAGTTGTAGTCTTGCTTTTATTCAGTCGTCTTTCTTTTTTCATATTTCATTTCATTTTCAAGGGTTTAATTACCAAGGGGTTTGACCAAGGAAAACCCCTATTCAATAACCCTCAACAATTTTTCCCTCTCTTTGCATGCATTTTGTAGGTCTAGTTTGCATATTTTTCAAAGAGAAATATTGGACAAGTTTCCATCAGTTTTTTGAATTCATTCAAATTTCTTAAAGCCCTAAAAGAAGCTTGGAGAACACCTACAGGCTAAATTCTATAGTCTCAGATCCAAAAACCTATCAGGAGAAGAAGTGCAGACCGGGAGCTTCAGATTCCACTTTTGAATTTCCAGAAATCTCAAAATGGATTGATTCTCCATTAGTGTTGAATGAGTCCCAATGCTAGGTTCAAATAGATATTTTTATAGTTCTGAGTACCTAGTTGTCTACAACCTATTCTGGCAAAATCTTCCTAAAATAGGACTAAGTTGCCCAACTTAGCATATGAGTCCTAGTTGGCACCAACAATGAATTCCTTAGGATTACAAATCTCTATTCCATCTCTTTTCTAGTATCCAAGAGTACACTTTCAATTTCATAAGTTTTTGTTATAGTTTGTTTGCATTTCTAGGTCATTTTTCATATCATAGTGTGTTTTCAAAAATCTTGCATTTTCTTAGTTTTGCATTAGTAGTTAATCTATTTTATCAATTTTTAGCATCCAGGACATTCCCCTTTGAAAAATTTCAATCTCTTTTGCATTGGAATCTCAAGGGCTTATTCTTGAGTCAGCCATTAAGGTTTTTGGTACCTCTCTCCTTTTAGGTGCAAAAAGTGAGAAATGTAAGAGAGCCCTCACATATCCCAAAAATATTTGGTTCAATTCTCATTTTATAGATGATACTCCATGGTGTGTAGCAAGATAGCTACCTCATTCCCCTCATTAATGTGTAGTAGCACAATCACTACTAGGAGATCAAGGCACATGTGATGAGTGGAGCATGTGACATGAGCAGGATGTTGAGATTAAAATGCTAATGAATAAGTTGAATTTTGTTGAGGAATAATGTTCCCCTAATAAAGAATCACATGAATTAGATGTAAATGATTAGTTATAGATCTAGTGTATACCATCAAAAAGTCTTCTCTAAACGAGAAGAAGAAGATAAGAATGTGAAAATATTGAGATAGTTTGATTTGATGTTAGATTGAGAAGACCATTAGCAGAAGAGATCCAAGAGTTGGTAGCCATTACAGTTACCCAATTCAAAAGTAATTATAATTTGAGGATAGAGTTGTCAATGATGAATAGGGAAAAGTTGGTAGCATTTTTATCAAAGAGAAGAGTAATGATAAATAAGGTTGTTAGGAACCTAAAAGGATTTATGAACCTAAAATAAATAAATAAAGGTATTAGGGAAGAAGTTTGGAGCTGTTAACATTAATGAGCATGTGGTTTTTCCATTAATAAAATCAAAGTTATATAGAAAATGAAGGTTGATCAAGAGAAGAAGAGTTTTGAAGTTAGGCATAAATAAAAACATGAGCATATAAAAGATAAATCAATTGAACAAAATGTGGCAATATATGATCTTCCCAAGTATAATTCAGTTGATATATTTCAGTTATTGTCACAAGTAAAAGTTTTAATTACTCTCCTATAAATAGTGAGTTATGAGGAACATAAAGAGAAGGTAGATGACCTTATCAATGGTGCAACTATGACCTCTAATGAGAAGAAGTACCAAGGTGATTACTCCGCCTAAAATGAGTAAACTAAAAATAAAAGACGAAGATGTTGTGGGAATCAACAATAATATTCCTCATTATTTTTGGATTCCACATTAACTGCATGTCCAAATTAGGTTGACCCATTTTATGTGACTCTTATGGTTGAAGATAAGTTGGTAAAAATTGCATGATTGATTCAAGACCATCTAAAAACATACTACCAATAGAGATCATGAAAGAGCATGGTTTAAAGATTAACAAGGAATTTGGAAAGCATGTTATGTAATGGATTCTAGAGAGGTTCCTGTGATAGGGATCATTAAAGTTTGATATGTTTTAGATTGGTAGCATATCCAAAGAAAGAGTTTTCAATGAGTGTTATAGTGGTAGATATTCCCTCTACGTATGGAATGTTTCTATCAAGGAGGTGAAGTGTGGCTATAGGACGCAGTATTTAACTAGACCTATCCTATGCCACTATTCCTATTGATGGAAAGGAATTTGAACTCCTAAGAGAAGCTAGATCACCACATTTTATTGAACAAATTGTACATAAGGAAAACATACACTTTGTAGATGTAGATATATATATTTTTTGAATTAAACAGTCACAAGAAGAAGAAAAAATGAAAACTACACCAATAGAAAGAGAGGGATTCAAGAAAGCAATTGATAATTGCATATGAACAATGTATTTTGATGGTGCTTACTTAGAAGAAGGATCTAGTGCAAAGTGATTTTCATATCACCTAGTGGTAAATCATACATGTTCTCATTATCTTGAGATTTTTGTACCAATAAAGCAAAGTATGAGGCCTTGTTATTGGGACTTAAATTAGTTATCAAACATAAGATAAAGAAGCTAAGGGTGTTAGGTGATTTTGAGATATTGGTATGCCAAGTTAGAGCAATAGTTGTATCTAAAAATAAGAGAATCAAACAATATAAAGTTGTTGTGTGGAATGCACTTGAATTGTTTGATGCTTTTGGTATTGACTGGGTTGAAGGAGGAAATAATGTGATGGCTGATCTATTGGCCAATATAGACCTAAGGCTTGATGATATTCATTTTTTTGGAATCTCAAAGGTTGAGGTGCACACTAAGCCTTTAGTCCCAAATAATATTCATAAGTGGAAAATATTTAATGATGACAATTATATACTAAATTTTTTTTAGTGTGTTCATCGATATGAGAGCAAAGATATTGACTTCCGAGAATTTGTAGATGTTGTTGATGGGAAAGAGATAGTATTTGGGAATGAGGTGATACAAGTAAAGATAAATAAAATTCCTCAAGGTCTAGAAGCATTTGAAAGAGTATTTGACAACTTAGACAAGAGTAATGTCAAACAAAATTCTACCTATGAGCATCACTTAGAAGAAGTCAATCTAGGAATAAAGTATGCAAAAAAGGTGTACATAGGTAAGAAACTGAACCCTAATATTAGAGATATTCTTATTTCTCTTCTAAGGAAGTAAAAACATGTATTTTGATGGTCCTACAATTATTTAAAGGATTATATAGAAGATCTATTCTAGCATGAAATTCTATTGAAGCCAAATTCTAAGACTTTCAGAAAAAATTAGAGACCTATAAATCCTACATTGGTATTGAAGATGTAGGAAGAACTAATGAAAATTAGGGATGGTGGAATAATCAAAGGTATAAGGCATTCTACTTGGGTTTCAAACCTAGTTACAGTGAGAAAGAAGAATGGTGATATAATAATCTCTATAGACTTTAGAAACCTAAATATATCATCATTAAAAGAAAATTATCCATTTTGCAATATGGAGGAAATGTTACAAATGGTTATTGGTTGTGAGATTTTATCTATGATGGATGGATTTTTAGGCTACAACAATGCTAAGGTAAAAGAATCTAAATAGTACAAAAATGCATTTAATACTCCATGTGGCACATATGCTTATGTTAGGATGCCATTTAGTCTAACCAATGTTGTTGCCACATTTCAAAGGGACATGGTTGTAGCCTTCTCATATTTTATTTATATTTTAATGGTTATACATGTACTTGAAACAAGGAAAAAATGTAAGATGATGTGATTTTTGAATGGTGGTATGCACCTACACTTCCTTTCCTTATTTCATGTTAGGAAAAAGAGATCCCCTACCTAGGAGAGATTGAGTTTCAACCCTTAAGTGATTCAACCTTGATGGAGATCTTGTTATTTTCCTTATGACTTAGGGTAGGATAAATCAGTCCAAAATGCACTTTTGGGAGATGAATGAAAAATACCAACTAAATACAACTATGCAATGTATCACATAAAACATCGAAATTAAACCTTAATACTATAAAATACATAAAGCTTTAGCAACTAAGAGGGTTGTGATTCTATGCATCTCTCACAAAAAGGTTGTGTTCAGTGTCCTTGAACTCATTTGCCCAAGGGTGAATGGTTCTTGCTACAAGGGTTCAAAATATTCTTTTATTGTCCCCTGCTCCTATGCCTGCACTCTTGATTCCTCTAGGTTTCACAGTTTGAAATTTGGAATTAAATTATGAAAGTGAGTTTCTATGGCTTGATGATAATGTTGGAAACTTTGCGACTTTGAAAACTTTTTCATTTTTTCTCTTTTGATAGATCTTCAATTCTTATTCAACCTAAGATCTACAAAACACACAAGGGGTAAAATTTTTGTGTTTTTAGTAGATGGGGGTTTTCCTTGGTAAAACCCTATTTTGGTAATTAAACCTTTAAATGAAATAATGAAACATGAAAGGAATGACGAATAAGCAACTGCTATGTTGCAACTCACCGAACTCTTGAGCGAAATCATTGAAGGACTGAAACATAATACATCTCTCCAAGTTCTTGATCTTGCATAAAATGGATTGATTGATTATGTGATCTTGATGCTTGAAATTTTGACTTGAATGCTTGCAACTTACATCACAATGTTGGGTATGTGCAGGATCATCATGGGTTAAAAAGTGGCGATATGATGGGTACGTGGCTAGCGAATCTTTTTCCCCCAAAATTGATGAAACAAAAAGGGTTTTTAAAGGAGATTCTCAACTTTCCAACAATATAAATTATGCTATACTTTGAATTTAAAAAATTATTATTATTCATTTTCTATTTGAAGTACGACTAAAGTCTTGATTGATAGGTTGATTGAAAAACATCTATAGCTTTCAAACGGTATCACATTTTTTGAATCCAAAACATGCGTCACATTCTATGCTTTTCATACTATAGGAATAAAAAATAAAAAAAATCAATTTCATGAAGTTTTGACCAAGTTAAGGTGGTTACACATATGAGTTTTTATATTTTTTAAAATTTGTAATCAAAAATTCATAATTAATTATTTACTTGGAAAAAAATTACAAAAAAATATGTATCACATCCGGACATGAGTCCTCTACTTATATCTAAAATCTTATAAAAAAATATTATCATTTTATTGTGGTTAGGGTGGTCAGAAAGACACCTACTTCTTATTTTTTCCTATAATTTAAGTACTACTGCATTGAAATTTTAAATTTTCACCAAATAGATTTTTTATTTTTTTAAATAAACCTAGTTTAGAAACTGCATTCAATTTGCTACAGATTCTATTCTTATATATTTTTGAAATAATATAGATAACTTATTCAAATTTTTATGTCAAGTTTCCTAACTCTAATTTTTCTAAGCTTTTTGCCACTTAAGGGCCTGTTTTTTCTAGATGATCTTGCACATACCCTGTTAGCTCCAAAAACATGCATGAATGAAGATAAATTTTACATGATGCTTTAGATCTTGAATACTGCAACAAATGATTGATAAATATTGTCTTGAACACCTTTGAAAATAATCTTAGCTCTTGAATTTGATCTCTTTTTTGATCTCATGAATTTCTAGGACTTGAATTGATTAAAAGATCTTGTATTTATAGGCAATTTTCTAATTTCCTGAAAATTAAACATTACAAGCCAACATTTGAAATTTGAATTTGGATCATAAGTAGGCCAAAAAAAGCATATTAAAAAATTGAATTTAGCAACTTAAAGGGGACCCATTCACCCTTCGGTGAATGGGCCTTGACCTAAATTGCAAGGAACAATTCATTATGGGGTGTTAGAAATAATAATTACATTAATTAAATCATAATTCTCCTTGCACAAATTGCAATTATTTAGTCTTTTAGATACATAATTGGGAAAATTAGAGGATTAATTAATTCCAATTAATTAAGGGACCAAAACATAGTGTAAAATGTAAAGGAATGCATTTTCTGACACTATATTTAGTCCCCACTTTAGTGAGAAGATGAACTTGCACTCAAACTCACACTAAAGTAGACAAACCAACATCAAGAGAGGTCTAATTGTACAACTATTGGAAAGATAAAACAACAAAGGTCAAGGAGGATGATCAAGCCCCCAATCTATCTAAGATCTCACGATAAACCCACAAAGGCACAAAAAGACATATGCCTATGTTAAATATGCAACAACAAGACAAGATACACAAGTATCTAACATCAAAATAAAAGAGAAGGGAAAAATGGGAGAGAGGATGGATCGAGCCTTGACTATTTGTCCAATTAGTATGGATCAAGCTTTAGCTATATGTTCGAAAAAATTTACAAGTGGAAACCCATTGTCCATAATGCAAACAAATATACTCACATAGGCTAGTGAAGTCCAATGTCCACTAGGTCATCCCCAAAAAGTGGCTAATGGGAAATTCATGCTAGGTATACAAGATCCCATTGTACTAACCATATTAAAGTTATACCTCCTGATAAATTTGATAAGGTGCCACATAAATGGTCACAAGGCTAGAAAGTTTCATTATGCTAGGCATTGATGAGAAAGGCTCCACTGGCAAGAAAGTTGTGTTATGCTTGGTGGTCATTTGAAAAACATAAAGGCTTCACTAACAAGTAAGTTATGTTATGCTTGGTGGCCCTGATACATGCAATAGGATACTCAAAGGGTGTATGGTAGTTCATGAAAGGTCTCACCTTAGGGAACATCATTCCTAATGTTTCCAAGAGAGGACTAGTCAAGGATAAGAGATTCACAACAAAGGGAATACAATTCATAGCATCACAACTAAGAGGAATTTCATATGCCATGAAAGATCACAGTATTGAAGGAACATAAAACCTAATGTCACCATCAAGAAGACACATCATGTGAAGTAGGAAGTCCACACTTTGAAACAAATAATGAGCGGGAACTTGCATGCCCCCACTATAAAAAAATTGCTAAAGACCATGTTATGGGAAATTACTTTAAAGTATAACATAATAAATGTCAATACATGAGGTCTTTATACAAAAATCCCTATGTAAATATATGTTTCCAAGATAGAGCTATGTCATATAATGGAGTGTTTCCCACCATATGCAATCCTAAGATAACATATAAGAGATCCATGGAGCTAGGGTCAATGTTTTCATTGTTGTAGTGATATAATCAAGCACATAACTAACTTCATTCCCCAGATAACTCATGGTACAACAAGGATCACAAAGGGAGGATGACAGAGAGAGAGAGAGAACAAAGGAAACATTTTGGGTCAATATGGAAGAGACCTGAATGTCTCAACACCTTGCATCATCTTGAAAAGGAAAAAACAAGACAAGAGAAGAGACAATGGTGTACGATAAATAGAAGAATGTAGATACAAATAGAATAATGTCACAATAGATTTTCTTCCTTTTTATCCTTGCACCAATGGAGTGACAAGTTTCATCCAAAGTAGGATCACAAACATATAAAGAAATGCCAAACAATATTGTATAGGGGATCACATTACGCACATGCAATCACAAAGAACACAAAGACAAAGACGATACTAGTATGGCACATGCGATTCAACCTATAGCAGGTCATCTGCATCCCAATCTTGTTCGTCATATGTGGAAGGAAAATAAATAGCCAAAGGGACAACAAGTGTTGTACTAGGAGCATCACCATGTCCAACGCATGGTGAGTCACTCTTGTTAGGAGGATCATCATGGCTGTTATCATCTAAGCTCATGTAAAAGGAAAATAATAAATTTAGTTCATTATGCATTTCCTCATCCATATTAGCAATCTCATCATCATCATCCAATTTAATCACAATAGGAGGCCTAGTGACAATTTCCATAGATTTTTTTTATTTTTTTTGTTGTGGTGAAGGTGGAGAGTCGACATGCTTTGTTTCAATTGGTGTTTTATCTTGATTTTATTTTGTATTTTCCTCATTTAACTTATGAGAAATAGCATGAAATATATTCCTACACTCTTTAGCATTTATATTTATCTTTACATAATTTTCAAGTTTTGATTGTGTAGGAGTGAGTTTATCAAACATAGGTTTATTTTCTTCCAACAAGAGAGGAATGAAAGGAACCACAAGAGGTTGTTTAACTAATTTCTCTTCAATTCTATAAATTCTTTTGATCTTAGGAGGGACAATAGGACTTATTTGGTTATCTCTTAGTCTTTTATAGGATATAGGTGAAGGATTTTTCATGTATTGGTGTTGGTTACTTGGAATGACTTTTGGTTCAATCATGGTTTCATCAATGATAGGAGGCTCAATAATGGGTTGAGGAAATTTTTTAAGGGATAAATTTTCTATGCGCTTTTCCTTAAACTTTTGATAAGATTTGAAAAAAAAGTCCTCACAATGCTTAATAGATTCAATAAGTTCAAGCTAAAATAAATCCAATGATAATTTCTCATGGTAAGAGAAAGGATTAAATCCACTATGGTTCATAGTAAATATTTCATTACCAAATAGAAAATTTAAGCATTTATGTACTATTGACAGAACAACATCCATGGAGTGTAGAAATAGATAACCAAGCTTCACACAGAATTGTTTCAATGACAAGATGATGGAGAATGAGACATTCAATTTTTTTGGTCTGGACAACATTTAAAGGAAGAGTGATTGAACCTATCATAGGGAAAGAAAAACCATTATGTGTTTTGATCCATGCTTTTGGTTGTTCATAAGAATCTTGATAAAGTTCATGCAAAAATAAGAATTCCTCAGTGATCACATTCTCTACACACATGAGATCAATTAATATCCCATTAATAGGCTTGTCATTGATTCTTTCGATGATGTAAAGAGGACCATCAAGTGCACATCTAATTATGTCAATTAAATGTGAGAAATCAATATCAAGGGGAATATTAGTTTGGCCCTTACGAGGTTGAACATAAATGAAGTTGACCAAATGTTCTAAGAATCCTTCATTTTCATTTATATTAAATCATTATTTGTGAAGTAACTATAAAATTTGCATATGAAACCAATCTCAAGCACTCATTAGGAGGGTTAGTTTAAACATGCAAATCTACAAATACCTCTATGAAATAACAATGCCATGCTTCAAAGATGCAAACAACTAACTAAGAAGATCAAATAAAACCTATAGAAGCAAGAAAAAGTACCTAATCCATACTGGATTGGTGTCAAATGTGCAAATGACCCTTTCCCAATCCTTGTTCAAAAGATAAAATGATGAGATGCAATGGAGATGAAGAGAAAAATTAGTTCTCAAACCAAGAGAGTAACTTTGCATGTAGATGTAGATGCCTTTGATGAAGAATGAGGTCTTTATTTATAGATTTTCTTGATGAGAGATTGGCCAAATGGATGAATGTGGGACTAAATGTAAACCAAGGATAGGAGGCCACTTGTCAAGTTTCCATAGGTTGAAGGATGTGCAAGATTTGGGAAATGTGTCCAAGAGAGGGAGTTTCAAATTCAAATTTGTGCAATAAATTTTGAGAGGGGGACATGAAAATGGGAAATTAATGGAATGTTGGAGGGGACAAGTCAACTTGTCCTCATTTTCAAATTTGAGGGAATATTCCCCATAAATGCCATGTTGAAAGAAAATAAGGAATTTAATAAATCAATAAATTGATTTATTTGTGCAAGTGGGGATATCTAGAGGATGTGGTGGGTGATTCGGTTAGGCTAATTAGGATTAGATTAGCTTATTGATGATGAGGATGATTTTGACTTTTATGACTTAAATATTTGATTTATTTAATTCAAAAAAGGATGGAATATGCATTTGGATTTAATTAAATGAATGCTTGATTTATTTGATTAAAAGGAACAACCTTAGGAATGAACTTAATGAGTTTAATTTATCTAATGAATGGATGAAGGTGAACTTGATTAATTAAATGAGTGGATGCCCATGAAGCCTAGTTTACTTGATGAATGCTTAATGCTAATTTTGCATGTCTACATTTTTCCCCTCTTTGAAGCAATGCACTTGTTGCGTTGGTTCAAAGAATAAACTTTTCGTAGTCAAAATTCAAAAAATTTCTTTCTTTTTTTTCGGTTTCCCCAGCGGAAAGAAATACACTAGTAGATTTCCCCCTTGAGAGATTGAGTGAAAAGATTCCATTTGAGGGTCGATATCACGATAAAGAGGTTCAAAATGGATGGTTATGGATGATGATGCAAATGAGATGGTTTTAAGATGCTTAGAATAACAAATCTATATTATCTTAAACAACTTAAATGATGATATGATGTGAGATGGATGATATGGATGATGTGATATGTTGTGATTATGCAATGGATGATTTATGAGATGCTCAGACTAACAGATCTATATTATGATGATGAACATGCATGTGAGATGATATGTAGAATACTAATGATTTGTGGATGCAAGATGAATGCACTAATGATGATGATTAATTATTCATGTTGTGATGTTAGTGCAAAAAAGAAGACATTAGATGATGACAAGAGGATCCAACAAGCCAACTTTATGAGAAATGATGATGAGAAATAGATGATTTGCTTATCAAGGATTGGGATTTTAAAAGGGTCACTTACCTTATGTTTGATAACATGCCTAAGCACGATGCATCAAGGTATAAAGGACCAAGATGGCATTGTACTTAGTGTGATGGAATTTGAATCGACAAATAGATAGGAGTATTCTTGTTCACACCTGACATACAAAAACCTTGATAGGATGCACTTTAGAAGTTTCAAAACATCTCAAACCAAAACACGAAAAGGTATAACCAATCAATGTAATAGTCAACAAGCTATCCAAAACATCCTCTATACATATGTAACAAAGAAAGTATTTTCCAATTTATTTTACAAGAACATCCAACAAGCATAACAGACAAAAGGATAATGATCGTTGCCCCATTCCTATCTCTCTAAATCCTTCTTTTGGATATCATCGAGAGGTCGTTTGGACTAAGTGCAATAAGATAAGTCAAAAGATAAAGATAAAGCACACAAAAAGTTGATGCTCTTCAATACCGCTAACCAAAAGGGAATGTGTTTTTAAGGATAAGAACCAAAACTATTGCTAAAAGATAATGCCCATTGTAGGAAGGAAACATCCTAGGACATGTTAGTGGATGGCGGCACGTCAAGTCGTTTATCCAAAGTGTTTTTTTTGATAAATAATGCCCCTTATAGGAAGGATTCATCCTAGGACATGATGCTATCAGATGATTGATATGGGACTATTTGGATGATGGACTATTGACACAAAGAATTAACCAACTTGCTTATGTACTAACTTGGACTTGAGGCTTGATGTTTGGAGTTTTACTTTTAACCTGCTATACTTGTTTCTAACTGTTTCATGAAAGGTTGAGGATGACGATTAGTTTATTATGGATGGTGTTTATTGCGGGTGCAAGCAAGATGAGACAGATGGATTTTTTCAAATATTTGGATGTTTTTGATGTTTTGCAATATTTTGAGGCTATTTTTGGTATTTTTCAAAGTTTTACAAATGTTTTGATTTTTGATTTTTCAATGTTTTTGGTATTTTTTGAGATTTTGACCAAGAAACTAACCTAAAGACCTATCCTAGCGGCCTCAGGGGCTTATCAACAGATTAGCCTTGCCTACATTATACACGCAGAGACCACGTAGTTCGACTGATGACTTGACCAATTTACAGATTGAGATATAGATGATGAGATGTCAGTTTATTATGACAGACTCCTAAAGGACTAACCTAAGTGTCTCGAGGGATGATCTAAGATCAAACTTGCCTACGTTCAAGCTCAGAGATGACGTAGTTCGACAAGACGACTCTATTTTTGACTTTTTGAATGACTTTTGGACCTATTTTTGGATTTTGATATGTTTTGATGTTTTTGGATTTTCTGGTTTTTGGATGTTTTTTATATTTTGCGGACTTTAAGATCATACAATAATTTGATCCGATAAGAACTTTCCCCCAGTGTGATGCAATAGACTACTTTGATAAAGGTAAGACAAACTAACTTTGAGAATCGGCCGATTAGTACTAGGAGGGATCATGATATGAAAATAGGACCAAGCTATGGTGCAGATGTGAGTGGATGAGTGATGGATGGAGACTTGAACGCGATGGATGATGGAAGTGAAGTGAAGGGATGATGTCAAACAAGCCGTAAAGATCCTGGTGGATGGAAAGTGCTTATTTATGCAAGGCACTTGTTTACGAGGTTTTAACCAAGGTACTTGCCCAAAGTGCCACCAAAGTGGTTTTCACAATAGGACGATTTTTTTCTTTATTGTTTTTCAATCCTTTTTTTGATTTTTTTGATTTTTGGCTCTTTTTTTTTTTTGTTGTCACTAAGACACCTATTTGCCAGGTTTTTGCCGAAGTAACCAATTTTTTAGGGCTTTTTTTGATTTTTTGGTTCTATACCTTGAAAGATTTAGGCATAAAACTTTTTGAGATGAGAGCTATTCATTGGCTCCTGTAGAGGTTCCCCTTCGAGTGTTGATAACTGATATGCCCCTGATTTGTAACTTGTTGTGATGATGAACGGTCCCAACCAATTGGGTTCAAACTTGCCTTTGCTGCTTGGGTTTGGAACATTCTTCTGATTTTCTTTTAAGACCAGTTCTCTGACTTGGAATGTCAGACTGCTTCTGATTTTCTTATTGTAGTTCCATTTGAGTCTATTCTGATAGACTTACAAATGATTTAAAGTATCTATGTGTCTCTCATCTAGTAACTCCAGCTTATTTAGTCTTGATACCCAATACTCTTCATTCGTGATGAGGTTTTGCAGTGATATCCTAAGGGGTGGGAGCTCGATCTCAATGGGGAGTACAACTTTTGATCCGTAGACCAGGGAGAAGGGGGTGGCACCAGTGGGTGTGTGGATGTTGGTTCGATAAGCCCAAAGGGTGGGATTAAGTTGCAGATGCCAGTCACGACCTACGTCATTGACTATTTTCTTAAGGATTTTGAGGATGGTTTTGTTTGTAGCTTCTTGGCCATTGCCTTGGGGATAGTATGGGGTAGAAAAGCGATGTTGGATTTTGAATTTCTCACACAAGTCACAGACATCCTAATTTTTGAATGGTGTCCCATTATCTTAGATAATGGCTTGTGGGAAACTGTACTAACAAATAAGGTAGTTCAGGATAAACTTTGAGATCTTCTTCCCAGTTATATACGTCATGGGTATGGACTCCACCCACTTAGTGAAGTACTCCACTGTGGTTATGATGAATTTGTGGCCATTAGATGAGGTTAGAGTTATCTTTCCAATGAGATTGAGGCCCCACTGCGACAAGGGCCATGGTGTGATGATGGGGTGAAGCTCTTGAGCTAGAGCATGGATGAGGTCCCCATGCTATTGAAATTGTAGACACTTTATGGCATGAACATGTGCTTCTCTTTCCATTGTGGGCCAATAATACCCCATCCTCAGCAGTTTCTTGGCTATGGTCATTCCACTCGAGTGTGAACCACATATACCATTGTGTACTTCGGTTAGAACGGTCAATGCCTCCTCAGCATTTAAATAGTGTAGTAGGGCTCCTTCTATGCTCCTACAATATAGGGTATCACCTAGGATGACAAATCTAGATGCCTTTTTTATGAAGGTTCACTTTAGGTTTGAGGGTAAATCAGTAGGTGTGGCTAGTATGCGAAGGTATGTATAGATGTCATGGTACCAAGGATCACCAAGACCAATGATTTCACACATGAATTCTAATTCTGGTACCTCAAATGCAGGGACAAGAAGGTGCTCTATCAAAAATTCATCTTTTGGGACATTGTTGGGGATGTCCAGTAGGGACCCAATTTTTGCCTTGGCATCTGCTGCTCTGTTGTTGGTTCTAGGAATCTGCTCAAATGTGATTTTGATGAAGGATTCCTTTAGAGTCTCCACCAATTTCTTGTATGGAGTGAGCTTGTCATCCTTGGTCTGATATTCATTATTGACTTGATTTATGATCAACTGAGAGTCTCCATACACTATGAGAGCCATGATGTTCCATTTCACTGCTATTTTGAGACCTATAGTCAAAGCCTCATATTCTGTGATGTTATGCAAGGAAATTCCAGTTTGTATGACCTTGGTATGCAATCCCCTTGTGGAGTGATGAAGAAGACATCAGGTCCTGATTCGTGCTATGTGTATGAACCATCAGAGTATAGTTTCCAGTGGTCAACTACGTTGAGGTTAAAAATAGATTCATCTGGAAACTCTGAGACAAGAGGATTCTCAGAATAGATAGGTGCTTCTGTCAGTTGGTTTGCGATAACCTGACCCTTGATTATTTTTCTCTCCACATACTCTATGTCATATTCTAATAATATCATTACCCATTTTTCCGTTCTTCCCATGAGCATTACCTTTGATAGTAAATATTTGAGGGGATCAATTTTGGCGATGAGCTTTATCTTGTGTGCCAACATGTAATGTCAGAATTTTTGTGATGCAAACACTACTATGAGGCATGCTTTCTCGATGAATGAGTATTTTAGCTCATGACCAACCATTGTCCTACTGATATAGTAGATAGCCCTCTCCATTCCATTTTCATCATGCTGAGCCATGAGAGCCCCAAGGGGTGCTGCTGTTGTAGACACATATAAGATCAATGGTTTCTTTGGGATGGGTGGCATTAAGACTGGTGGTGTCAGTAGGTATTCCTTGATTTTGTTGAATGCCTCTTCGCACTTGGTATATCCCATTTGTAAGCTACTCCCTTGTGGAGTAGCTAAGAGTATGGGTTCTGCTTATCTGCCAGTTGTGTTATGAACCTTCTAATGGATTGGATCCTGCCTTGGAGACCTCTTAGTTTTTTAAATGTCTTTGGTGCTTCTATTTTGAGGATTGTTTTCACTTTTGTTGGATCCACCTCGATACCCCTCATTGATACTATATATCCTAGTAGTTTACTTGATTGTACACTGAAGATGCACTTCTTGGGATTTAGTCTGACTTTGTATTCCTCCAGTCTGTCAAAGATAGCACTTAAGGTTGCTATGTGATATTTTCTTTTTCTAGATTTAGCTAGGATGTCATTGACATAGTCTTCGACTATCTTATGGATCATGTTGTGGAATATCAATGTCATGGCCCTTTGATATGTTGCTCCTATGTTCTTTAGGCTGAATGACATCATGTTCCACTAGTAAGTTCCCCATGGACAAGTGAAGGATGTCTTATGTTGATCCTCTTTTGCTATCATGATTTGATTGTGTCCTAAAAATCTGTCGATCAGTGATAGCATCTCATGTCCTGATGTCATATCTACTATCATGTCGATGTTGGGAAGTGGGAAGTCATCTTTCAGACATGCTTTATTCAAATCTCTGAAGTCTGTACAGATTCTAATGGTTTCGTCGAGCTTTGAAATAGGTACCAAGTTTGATACACATTGTGGATAATCTATTGGTCATATGAATCCTACATCTAGTAGATTTTTTAGCTCCATTTTGACCAATAAGGCGATCTAAGGGTGCATTTTTTGGAGCTTTTGTCTAACAGGTTTTGCTTCTAGATACACTGCTAAGTGGTGAACCACAGTCTTTGGATCAAGTCTTAGCATGTTAGCATAACTCCATGTGAAGTTTATTTGTCTTTCCTTTAGGAATGCTACTAGGAGTTCTTGCTCTTATGATAATAGTGATTCCACATAGAATGTGATATGCGGGGTCTCCTTTGTTCCTAGGTTGACCGGATTGCATTTTTCGGCCAAGATTGCTGACTTTTCCTAATGAATAGCTCTTAAAGGAAGATTGAATCCTTCATCCTCAGGTGCCTCAAAGAGGTTTTCACCATTGGATACATCCTTTATTTTTACTTTTTTCTTGTCCGAGAGTACCACAGTGTGGTTTTCACTCAAGGACTTAGATATGATTCTTAGTTTCTCACTTTTGCAACTAAAGGATTCAATCATTTCCCCATAATAGGAATGTGTGTCCAACTCCATTATAAACCTTGCTTTGTGATCCCCATCTAGAATATTGTCCTGCAATCCCATGAATTCTGAGAGCACCTCATCGTTTTCGAATGTATAGAGAATCGGTGGTCCTCGTTGGTCATAATCGATAAGTTGGGGATATACTAAACATATCTCATAATTTGGATGATTGGATTTGAAAGATAAGGTACTAATCATGCAAAAGGCAGTATCCTCAAATAACCTTGGTAGATTGGTCATGATATCCTCATCATCGCTACTAATATAGGCCTCAGTTATAAAGTTATGTATGTCTCTACCTATGGATGTTGATGAGCATACTTCTACTGCTATTGGCTAAGGAGAAATATTAACCGTTCTAACCAGAGAACATCGGCCACATATGGTTATACTCAGAGGGGTACATCCAAGGCCAAGATTTGTTATCGGTCGTGTCTCTAGCGTGATAGGTATTATGATCCCATTATTGTTTTGTCCAAGTCTTTGGTTTCTGTCGTAGCCCATTGCAAGCATCATTTGCAGACCATTGCTTCCATTATCTATTGGTAAATTTGGTACTGGTATTTCATCTTGATAGAGCATGTGTGATGGATCTTCCTCAATAACCTCCTGGCCAAGGTCTCCCTAGCTTGTGAATTTGGGATAGTCTTTAGGAGACATTTGTGTTGTGGAAGCTTGATTTTCTTGTGGATGACCCTGTGATCTAGGAGATTGTGGTAACTCTCCTACCACAAAATCATTGTTAGAGAGCTTGTAGCTTCCACAACCATCATCTTGGATGATGAGCTTAATGTCAGAAATGGTGGGAATGGTGGGAGTGGAGGGTGTATTTGTCACAAAAGTGGATGCGAGGGTGGAGGGATCGATGTATTGTGTGGATGGACCCTCATCATTTTTTGGTACTTGGGGGATTTTGTAATATTTTTCTTCAAGATTCTTGCAATATGAGAAAGGTTCGGGATCTTTGTGGATGGTAACCTCTTGTCCATTATGTATGAATTTCACACATTGGTGAAAAGTTGATGCTATGGCTTTCATTGCATGGATCCATGAACGTCCTAGGAGGATATTATATGGTAAGTCAAGATCTAACACTTGGAAAGTAGTTTCCATGATGGTAGGCCCTACTTGAATGGGGAGTTTCATTGTGCCTTGAGATACTCTTTCTTGGTTGTCATATGCTCTTATCGTGATGCCCTTTCCTTTGTTGATGGAATCTTCTGATATTTTCAACTGCTTGATGAGGCTTAGTGAACATATGTTCAAGCCTGTACCTCCATCCACTAGGACCCTTTTAATTTTTCTCTTATGTACTATGGATTCCAAGTGAAGTGCATGGTTGTGAGATGGTTGGGTGGGGAAATATTGGTCAGAGAATGTAAGAAGATTAGGCATAATGATATTTCCAACCATAACTTGGAATTGTTCTGCATCCAGATCTACGGGGATGGTGGATGAGGCTAATGCTTATTCAAGAATTTTCCTATGGGAAAATGATATTTTTAGTAACTCCATGATGAAGATTTGCGTTGGCATTCTCTTGAGTTGATCTAGGACATTGTAGCCATTATGGATAGGACTGGATGCGGGGACTTTGTTTGGTTGGGATAAGCCTGTGATAGTTACTTTGCTGCCTCTTAGGGCGACTCCACAATCTTCAACATGGGCGCCCTTGATGGTGATGACCATGCAGTATTCATTTAGGGATGCAATGACTATTTCATACACATGATTTACACTACTTTTTCCTTTATCATTCTTATTGCCTTTGTTACCATGATTCGGAATCGGATTCGTATATATCTTAAGATCCTGATTTCCTCTAGGTTGTTCCACGTTTATGATTTTTTTGTCGATGAGATCTTGGATGATGTTTTTGAGTCTCATGCAATTGTTTGTGGTGTGGCCTTTGATTTTATGAAATTCACAAAGTTTATTCTCATTATACCAAGGAGGTTTGACATCAGATTCTTGGTAGTTCTCAAATGTAGGAGGCTTGATGAGTTTTTTGTTGATCAACTTTTTCATTATGTCCTCAAGTGGTTCCCCCAAAATGGTGTATTTTCATTTGGGATAACTTTTTCGCTGGGGTGGTCCTCTTTGGTCATTGAGATTATTTATGGTTGGATTTTTTCTTGGATGGTATGTCATGTGATGATTGTTTTGGTGTTGTGTTTGGGTTTGCGGTGTGGGTGTATTTTGGTGAGGACCACTAATGACCACCTTGGCATCAATGACACCATCATTAGTAATGTTTTTGTTACTTTCCCATGTGTGAGGTTTATCATTTTAATTGGATGGTGGGAAGTTATTTTTTTGTTCATGGTATGATGTTGATTCTGTGGGTTGAGTCACAAGGGCTCTTTCAATGTTGAGCACCTTGGAGATCAATTGCTCATATGTGGTGATGCCCTGAACCTTGAGATGAAATGAAAAGTGGCCTTCAAGGTTGGCTATGATGGTGAATTTTTTTTGTTCTTATGGCATGGTCCACTTGCTCCGATTGGCCTTGGATCACCATCATTGTAGGAATGAGGTGAATGATTCACCCTTTCCTTGTATTAGAGTTGAAATTTCTTCTAGACTAACATCCATTACAATGTTGCATGCATAATTTTTAATGAATGAGTCCCTAATTTATTGGAATGTTCTAATTCCTAATGGTAAGTGAGAAAACCATTCTATAGTGGGGCCTACCAAGCTCCTAGGAAATAGCTGCATCAAATAAGTATCATCATATGAAACCTTCATGCAATGAACCTGGAATTCCCTAATGTAATCTTTAGGGTTTCCCATCCCTCGATATTTTTCAAATTTGGGGATTTCAAATCCCTTGGGGAATGGTTTCATGTCTAGGCTCCTATAAAATGGATAGGGACACAAGTTTCTTGGTGTTTTGGTTGTTCATCATAATTGAAGGTCGAGCACTTGTTGCGAGAGCAACCTAAGTTGTGTCATCACATCATTTTGCTTATCAGGGGGTGGGATAAAAGTGTTTTTGGGTGTTTTAATTGTGGGTTGGGTGGGTGGGTTGGTTAGTGTGTTGTTTGATGGTATCTATATGTTTTGGTGGGAAAAGTAGGCTTCTACTTGCTTTTGTATGAACAATGCTTGTTGTTGATCTTGTTTTTGTTGCGCTAAGATTTGTGCTTGTTGTTGCACTTGTTGCTGTTCCAACAATGCTTGTTGTTGTTCCCACAATGCTTGCTATTGGGCTTCCAATTTTTTTGCTTCTTGTTGCTCTTGATATTGCTTTAATGCTTGTTGATATGCTTGCAATTGTGCTGCTTGTGCAAGAAGTTGTGCTTGTGCTTGTGCTTGTTGTGCTTGATATTGAGCTTGCACTTGGGCTTTTTGTGCTTGTGTTGCAATAGAACTTGTGCTTGAGCAACCTTTTGTGCTTGCAATGCTTGTACAGCTTGAGCAGCTTGTTGTTGTTGTTGTTGCAATAAAGCTTGGGCTTGTGCAACTTGTTGCATTTCTAGTGCTGCTTGGGCTACTTGGGCGGCTTGCACAACTTGAGCAGCTTGTTGAGTAGCTATGTATATAGCCTTTTTTTCTGCACTTGTTGGTATCCTCTTTGAAAAGTGGCTTGCAATGTTGTGTTATATTGACTTGATGTGGTGGAAGTTGGTGGTGGTAGGGGTGGTGGTTTCAGAATGGCGTTTGTGGTAGTGGTGAATGGCGATGTCATGTAGATTATTTGATTGGTGGATGGTGTTGTTGGTGTGGTGGTTTGAGTGATGAGTGGTGCCATTGATGTGATTGGCCCTTGAGAGACCATGCTTTGTGATGTTATGGGGGTGTCTGATGTTGTTGCAACTGATTGTGCATCTATCGCTTGTTGTTGTGATGTCAATAATAAGTTTTGAGCATTTGGCATAATGCTTTGATTGATGGTTGGGATGTTGTTTTGATCGATAATTGGTAGAGGGGGAAGCCTTAAAAAAATGAGTGGTGTAGATGACAATGGAAATGGTGGGAGAGGTGGAAATGTAAGGGGTGTTAGTTATTGTAAAAATGTCATGGTGTCGAATACACCCCCTAGTTTGAAAAAATCTCCCTCTTATTGTGAATTTGTGAGGAGACGGGTTTGAGGTGTTGCGTGAAAAAATGATGATGATGGATCATGATGGAATGTGAGAGGAATATTCTTGTGTAATTGGTTTTGGGGTATGTTTTGTTCCAAGGTGGTGTTTGTATCCAAGTTTTGATTATTAACATGGGGATGTGCTTGAAGAGCATTGAGAAATCTATATCCCTTGTTAACATTGGATTGGGTTGGAGCAAAAGATGTCATGATTTTTGAAATGTTTTGCATGATATTGTGGGATGGGGGTGTGGATGAAATGGGAATGGTGGATGAGATTAGAGGAAATGATGTCTCAACTAAGGTACTCACATTGAAATCCAAAGGTAACTTGGGCCATTGTTTTGCTAGTTCAAGCATGTATAATGAAGGGTTAAGTCTCATCATGATGTTGATGATTTTATGGTTCTCTAGATTTTGGAGCATTTCTGTTATTTCTTTGTGAGACATTCCAAAGGTAAGATCCTCTCCTTGGTTTTCCTCTTGTGGATTTTGTGATAATATCAGAAGGTTAATTATGTGATTTCCAGATCCAATGGGATTCATTTCAGGAGTGGTTTGACTCAAATCACTTGAAGCTGGTGTTTCTTTGTTGGATTCCATGCTCTTCTTGTATTGAGATCTAGTTTGAACCATAAAACAAGGATCAATTTTTTAAGAATGGGAGATGAATCTCTTGATTCTTTGGATTGATCTTTATTTTATGTCACTAAAGTGAAAAATTTTAGGATATCTTGCGGATCAAAAGATGATATGATGATGATGCAAGGGATGGATGATGTGGATGTTATGATCTTTTGGTAAGTCTTGAAGGAGATACTAGGCTTTTTAGGACTTTCAGATATGTTTCAGATTTTGATTTGGGATTTGTCCTTGATTGATTTTGATTTTTAGTTTGAACAAATAGACCCTAGGATGTTTGGATGATTACCTAAGGGATAGATTTGACCAAAGGATGATAATTTGTATATGTGCAGGGAGAAGGATGCATCTACCCACACCTATCCAAACAAGATGATAGTTTCACTAAGCATATGACGAAGGATTCATCTACATATAGTAAGCTAAACACAATGATTTTGAATAAGCATATGCAAAAGGATGAATCTACACATACCTAACCAAAGGTGATTTTGATAATGTTTTCAAGGATTTAGTCTCAATGATTTTGATGATTTTTATTTTTCCAAAAATCGTAGTATTAAGGATGATCTCAACATTTTCCAAAAGGTGATTGTGAGATGATTTTTGTTTTGATGTTTGGAAGGATCGATGAAAAGGATTTTGATTTGATTTGATCCTAAGATGAACCTAAAAAAGACACTTTGTTTGCCTAAACTTAGGTATTGAAGAACAAGCTTTTCTCTAAACAACATGTTCAAACTCTCTGAAAAGATTTGGGTTTTGGCAGTAATAGAATGAATACAAACCGGGATTGCTCCTTGAAAATTAGTCTTTGTCTGACTTCGTATAACATAGAGAGACGTTCTTGATGGGCTATCAAACTAAGGGCTTTCACCTTTGGTTTCTTGATCTTGATTTTGCATGAAACCATTGGAGACACATGTGTGGTGTCCAATTGTCTTTAATCTTTGATTAATGGATTCCTTTTACCACAAACACACTCTTGATTAGCTTTCAAAATAAATGTCCAATGTCTCAACTTCGTCTCATTTCACAAGGTATATTATGTGAAACTTTGATGAATTTAAGGCAAGGGTTACCTATTGCTTAACTTTAGTGGGAAAATTGAGATGTAAATTCAAGTGCTTAGAAACCTCTAATGATGTAATTACAAGGGAAATCAATAACACGAGAATTTGGTCAATGGTATTTTCCTCTTAAAGGGTTTGAAATTTTGAGGATCATGTTGAATGTTTGTTTGCAAATGTTTTTAATAAAGCACTGTGTTTTCAAACCAAGAACAAGTACAAACCCTATGGATGTGTAAGACAATATTTGTTGAATTCCCACTTGGACAAGTCTAGCTACACTTATCTTTAGTGAATGGTTAGATGCTTGACCCCACTGGCTCCCCTCCATGGCTCATTAACGTCAATCGGGGCAGCCAAGCATCAACACCCATGAAACTCCCATGGCATGCGTTCCATTTCTACTAAAAGACTGTAAAAGTGTGGGGAGGCTTCAAAATGACCATTCTTGCACCAACAAATAGATTAAAGGATTTTAGAAAATTCTACCACATGGGTTCTAGTAAGGACATTTCGTTCATGGAGATTGACCCATACGACAAGAGTCTCCTTTCAGATCCATCTTGTCAGAATCAACCACGTGATACTGGCGTTTCTTCCAATACCCACATTTATATCTAGGCTAGAAATACTCTTGGCTTCAGAGTGTTACCGGTTGAGTCGTTCCCTTGGGTGAGTATAATGTCCCCATTTTGGCCATACACTCTTCTTTGACTGATAGCCTATTTTCAGAAATCCGTAGGTTGATCAAAAGTGAAATTAGGGTTTCCTTGCTTGGAGGTTTGTGGCATTTCTAGGTATTTACTATTTTTAGTAAATACTAATTTTGGCAGTGGTTCAGTTGTCAGCTTTCATTAAGTCTTGCTTCAGCTCCGCCTGGTTTTGAGGTAAAATTACTATTTTTGGCAGTGGCTATTTTTAGTAAGTCTAATTTTGGCAGTGGCATCATCAGCAGTTCAACTCAAGTCATCTTGTTATCCATCCAGTCTTAGTTTGGCTTTGGGTTTGGTTTTCTCCTTGGACTGAGTTTCAGACTTAGTCAATTTTCATGTCTTGAAGTTGTACCCCATGCCTAAGCTTGATGACTTCAAGTTGTTTTAAAGAAGGGGACATAAAGGGGTCAAGTGAGCATTTAATTATTTAATGATGCTTTATTGTTGCAATATGAAATGGATGCCTAAAGGGGAAGTTGAATGATATTTTATTATTTCAAAAAGTAAAAGGCAAAAAGGTGGCGTCCTTTTTGGAAGTTGAAGTGATTCAACTTCTTGGAATTTGAAGAGTTCTTGTTGCTTCATTTTCCAACTAAAGCTTATATATTCTTGCTGTTTGAAGAGCTGATTATCGAATGTTTATGCTAATGTTATGGTGTCAGAATGACAACTTGTTTTTTACTTCGAGGGATGCTTACCTCCTAGTTCCAATACAATTTCATGTTTGAAAGATAACACCTAGTTGGTATTATTGCTGCTTCTCAATTAGACTAGCAGATTGTGCTTCAAAATTGGTGAATTTTGGTGAGAACTTCAGTTTTTATGTTGCTGATGTATACACAGCTGAAGGTGGTTTTCATTTACAGCTTTTGGTATGAATTTATTTTGGTTATGGGTATTTGATCATTTCATTTCTATGATAATGGCGACCATATTTGGAGATTTTCAGATTTTAATTCCAAGTTTCTAATTTTTCCAAGAGAAATCGCCCCTCTACAGGGCCGTACCATCTCATGAGTGCTTTGGGATTCGTGCAAGAATAATATCTTGACTTTTTGATGCAGTTTTGTAGTTTGAGTTTGGGTGCCATCCTCCTAGAAGGTCTTTTCAAAATATTTCAGCTTATTCGGAGGTATTTAGGAGTTGTGAACATTTTTATGAGTTTGTTGTTTGCTGATAGACATTTCTGGATTGCAGATTTTTATATCAGACTTGTTAGTTTTTGATATAATGCTGGTTTGAGCTACATTTTTATATCATTATTATATTGTAAGAGTTAGAGGAAGTGTTACTCTAACCTTTGATGGATTTGGAAGCATATCTTTCTGATTTGCAGCTATTTAATTCATTGTAAAGCTGATTAGTAGTACTAACAGCTATTTATTTTATTTGTTGCAATTACTTGTTATAATTTCATACATTTGTAACCCCTAGATGGTTTACCGCCAGTGTGGAGAAAAAACAATTAATCTCTCTTTAGTCACCCACTGTAAAGTGGCGAATTCCCACTCATAAGTGGATGCCCACTGCAGTGGATGAATTAGTTTTGTATTGTAATGTTTTTCCCCCCACTGTTCAAGTGGTAGCGTGGAAATTATCATAGCTAGTTCACCACCTATTTATTTTAGTTTTCAATTAATAACTCTGTCATATGTTAGCACCTCACCCTCAGTGGGATCTTGAGTGCACATTCTTGACGTTGAGTAGTTCTTTCAAGTTTTGATTTTCTATTTGGAGCTAACGCTAACCGAGTTGATTAAGTGTTGGTTTGTGTTATGATAATTCAAGAAAAAAATTGGTTAGCATATTTCAGTGGTATCAGAGCCAAGATCTTTCCATCCTATGAATAAGACAGAGTCAGTTGACAAATGAGTGATAGAGAAATCAAATTCTTCACCTAAGTTCAGTTTAGCTTTCAGAAGTTCTTAAGATGTTGCATTTTCTGAGGTCTAGGAATCGTGAGAAGTCAGATTTGATTGTGGCTTCGGAAGAATGCCAGTTCAAGAGGAAATGTGAACATGAGGCTGCCATACTCCATAAACAATATCAGAGCATGACTGATGAGTTTAAGAACGATGTTTCATTTGACATGTTTTTGAATTGTGCAGTGATTCATGACCCTAGAAAGTTGGCTATGCTCAACTACATCAAAAAAATGATTAAAGAGGAAGTAGAACTTTCCATGGTTGAAGAATCAAGGAAGGAAGAAGCAAAAGGATCTGTTTGTGGTTTGCAGCCCACAAGTAAGCAAATTGAAGAGAAAAATTAGTCAATTAGTGTTGAAGAAGACACAAGCAAGGTGCCCATTTTGGTTCAAAATGAAAGTGGGCTTGATGAAGATACCTTGGAAAATGAGGAGATTAAGTTAGAGTCCCAAAATACATCCCTAGACTTGCATGGGATGGGAAATAATGAAGATTATTATGGTAAGAAGATCATTACAGCATTCTTGAGTCCTAATAAGGATTCAAGCAATGAAGATCTCAAGACAAATGGCTTCTCAAAAGATGCTGGTGGAACAGTTGTGTGGGATAAGTACGTTGAAGAAGAGCAAGATGAAGCAAATACTAATGGTGTCTTTGAACCAGCTTATGACCATTACGAAAGTAATGTTGTTGATGGTGATTCCGATATGTTTTTATCTCCTCTTGTTGAAGATTTAGTGGACAATTCTCTACTTTATCCTGAGCCAATTCCATATGAAGAATTAATGACAAGTGTCCAAGAAGACTTCTTTGGTATGTATGTGGGAACTAATGATAAAATCAACAACACATCTACTCAAGATAATTTCATTGAAGAAAAGAATGACAAAATATTCAAAGCAACCAGCTTTGATGATTCTTTAATCCGATATAATGCTAGTGACTTGGGTGGTAGTGGGTTTGATTATCAAACTACATCTGTGGAGAAATTTATAGATGAAGATTTCAGTTCAAGTGGGTTGAGGAGTGACTCATTCAAAGAGTCAATAGTTCAAAAGGTGCATGATGATCTCTTTCCTATTGATCATTGCAATCAAACCTTTCACATTTGGGATCCGGGTGTGATGTCACCAAGGTATGATAAAGAACCGGAGTGGGATAAATTCCCCTTTGATCCTAATGAAGTTCAAAAATCAGTTTGCAATAAAAGTAATGAAGTGATCTTTGGAGGAGAAGTTGTGGTAATGGCTAATGAGAACATGATTTCTTATGTTGAAGAGAAGAATGTTTTAAAATCAGCAAATGATTTGGATACCTTTCAAAATTACACACAAGAAGAGTATGAGAACTTGAAAGGTCAAGATAGAGGTACTAATTTGTTTGAAGAAGCTGTTGACAAGCCTTCGATTCAAGAGTTATGCAGTGATAAGGTTAGAAAGGAGGCTGATTTTGAAAATCATGTCAAGGAAAACAAATCAGAAAAATTGATGTTTGATGAGCATAGCTTCTTTGCTGATTGGGATCAAGGGCCTAAAGAGCTGCAAGTTTTGAAGGATAATTTATTGGTTTCAGAAGAGAAGATTGTTAAAGTGTTATCAAGATTTGATAGCACATATCACTTCATTGAGGAACTTTGCTGGAAGTTTCAATTTGAAGAGAAACTAAATGGAGTTAAAGATGGAGACTCTCTTTCCAAGATGCAATCTATCAAAGAGGCATTGGAATCCATAAAGTCAGATTATTTGCATTTGCTCTCAGATAGGGATAATGCTATTAAGTTTGTAGAGGAGACCTATGATGCCTACCAAGAGAAGGAGGAAGAGATGGATAGGCTTTGCCTTGATTTTACCTTAGCTCATCATTCTTTATACAAAGCAGAAAATCATTCATCTATTGCAGCTACCCTTAAGGAACAAGAAGTTAATACAAGGATTATGGAGATCAAACAAATAGTTGAAGGAATAAATGAACTCCATAATGATGATACATTGTGTAATGCCAAGATGATCCCATATGTTGATGGTGATTGGAAAGTACATCAAGAGTGTGAACTCTTGAGTTGGGAAGAGACTTTTCCACAAGAAGGAATGGTTTGCAGCTATGCAATAGATGTTTTAACGGATAATGAATGTAGTATGCAGCGTGCTACACTTTGTGGGTTGGCAACTAATGGTGATCATCCACAAGTTGAAAAAGATGAGTTTGAATTCTATGAAGACACCAATGAAAGGGTTGAAGATAATATTTTTGAGAACAACAGTCCATTATCTTCACATGATTTGGATAATCATAAGGTGATAGATATTTTCTATGAAAGTGTGCCATGTTTTGTGAGTAGTAATCATCAAGGGCATTTTGATAATGAAAGCATAAGTGGGATCAAGGATGAAGTATTCACATGGAAAGTGTGGACTCAAGGAGATTTCTTCAACATTGGCTTAAAGGTGTCAATAAAACAAGTCTTGGTAGTTGCTGGTCACTCCATTGCAGCAGCAAAGAGTGAAGATTCCAGACTTATTACTCATGAAGTTTGGGAGAAAGTTGAACCTAAACAGGCAATTTACCTTCTTAACAATCTATCTCTTGGGTTGAGTGATGTTTTGGCTCACCCTAGTCCTTTGGGGAAATGGGAATTATGGACAACATTTGTTCTGTGCTCCATTGATGTTGATGTTTTCATGGATGGGCTACATGGGTTTATCAAAGAAGACACTAACTTCTTGAGTTTGCAAATTGCTTTGATTAACACTTGGAGAACTGTGGTGTTCTCTTTTTGGTGCATTGGGGAACATTTCCAGTTGGGTATCCATGCTTGGGATCCTCAACATGGCTTGATGGAGATTGTTACAAGTGGAAAGAGGAATCATTGGAGAGATACGGGTTCAATTTTCAGATTCTTTGATGCTGTCCCCATCCTTATTAACCATTCGATGGTTCTTTTTGCACATCGACCGATGGATTGGGAAGATATATTGAACAAAGGATGTTTTTATTTTGGGTTGGAGTTCCTTGAGAGGATGTGTCCAGCCTTGGGCATGAGTTGTGATATTATAGATGCTAATTTCCAGTTTTGCAGCAATCCTACAACCCCTTGCATGCTGATTTTCCTAAAATCAGACTTTGAGTGGTTCATTTCAGTTTTCATAGGCAGCTGGTACATTCATTTTTCCTCTTCACAACCTCTTTTTAGTGATGATTTTTGGCTTCAAAAGTGGGTAATAATGTTTCATAGTGATTCAGATCAGTATTGGATGGTGTTCAAGTTATGTTCTAGTGGCTTTCTTTGTACAATCTCTTGCACTAGTATTTGGGGCAGCGAACCTTTGCTTGATTTGGTTCAACTTTTTGAGACTTTGGGGGAGAGATTGGTGGAAGTTTTCAGATTTTTTCTTGAATATGTCAGAATTACTCAGAGGAGGCATTATACATCCTTAAGGAGCTTTGAGGATGCAGTTGCTATGACTTGGCAAAGAGCTGTTTTTTCCTTTGCAAATAGCTATGATGGAATCACATTTGCTGTTGTGATTTGGTTTGATGCTTTGAGGAGTGATGTTGATGAGAATATTTTTGAGTTGTTTAGATTATTCTTCTTTGTTCTCAGAATGGTGATTGACATTGACATTGCAGATGTTAATTCCTCAGAGTTTATTGAGCATGAGACGCTGCTAGATTTTGATTCAATTCCTTCTATGTTGTTCGACTTGAATTTCAGGCATGTTATCACTTTGAGGTTGCAAGGATGGTTAGTGCAGTTTTGGTGCAATGATTTCATTTGTATGATCAGAGTAGAGAAGCATCAGCATGGTGGGGTTTTTCAGAGATGGACATGGGACCCCGGGATCCTATATGTTTGGTGGGATCAGTTTGGAGTGTTGTGGCATTGCTTGAGGACAAGCAATTTTGGGAAGGGTGGACTGTAATGTCCCCGTTTTGGCCATACGCTCTTCTTTGACTGATAACCTATTTCTGGAAATCCGTAGGTTGATCAAAAGTGAAATTAGGGTTTCCTTGCTTGGAGGTTTGTGGCATTTCTAGGTATTTACTATTTTTAGTAAATACTAATTTTGGCAGTGGTTCAGATGTCAGCTTTCATTAAGTCTTGCTTCTAGCTCAGTTCTGCTTTCTGTTGGTTTTGAGGTAAAATTACTATTTTTGGCAGTGGCATCATCAGCAGTTCAACTCAAGTCATCTTGTTATCCATCAGTCTCAGTTTGGCTTTGGGTTTGGTTTTCTCCTTAGACTAAGTTTCAGACTTAGTCAATTTTCATGTCTTGAAGTTGTACCCCATGCTTATCTATTGCTGCTGTTTGAAGAGCTGATTATCGAATGTTTATGCTAATGTTATGCTGTTGGAATGACAACTTGTTTTTTACTTCGAGGGATGCTTACCTCCTAGTTCCAATCCAATTTCATGTTTGAAAGATAACACCTAGTTGGTATTATTGCTGCATGTCAATTAGACTAGCAGATTGTGCTTCAAAATTGGTGAATTTTGGTGAGAACTTTAGTTTTTATGTTGCTGATGTATACAAAGCTGAAGGTGGTTTTCATTTACAGCTTTTGGTATAAATTTATTTTGGTTATGGGTATTTGATCATTGCATTTCTATGATAATGGCGACCATATTTGGAGATTTTCAGATTTTAATTCCAAGTTTCTGATGTTTCCAAGAGAAATCACCCCTCTACAGGGCCGTACCATCTCATGAGTACTTTGGGATTCATGCAAGAATAATATCTTGAGTTTTTGATGCAGTTTTGTAGTTTGAGTTTGGGTGCCATCCTCCTAGAAGGTCTTTGCAAAATATTTTAGCTTATTCAGAGGTATTTAGAAGGAGTTGTGAACATTTTTATGAGTTTGCTGTTTGCTGATAGACATTTCCAGATTGCAGATTTTTATATCAGACTTGTTAGTTTTTGATATAATGCTGGTTTGAGCTACATTTTTATATCATTATTGTATTGTAAGAGTTAGAGGAAGTGTTACTCTAACCTTTGATGGATTTGGAAGCATATCTTTCTTATTTGCAGCTATTTAATTCATTGTAAAGTTGATTAGTAGTACTAACAGCTATTTATTTTATTTGTTGCAATTACTTGTTATAATTTCATACATTTGTAACCCCTAGATGGTTTACTGCCAGTGTGGAGAAAAAACAATTAATCTCTCTTTAGTCACCCACTGTAAAGTGGCGAATTCCCACTCATAAGTGGATGCCCACCACAGCGGATGAATTAGTTTTGTATTGTAATGTTTTCCCCCCCACTGTTCAAGTGGTAGCGTGGAAATTCTCATGGCTGGTTCACCACCTATTTATTTCAGTTTTCAATTAATAACTCCGTCATATGTTAGCACCTCGCCCTCAGTGGGATCTTGAGTGCACATTCTTGACGTTGAGTAGTTCTTTCAAGTTTTGATTTTCTATTTGGAGCTAACGCTAACTGAGTTGATTAAGTGCTAGTTTGTGTTATGATAATTCAAGAAAAAAATTGGTTAGCATATTTCAGTGAGTACTTTTTCCCCAAGGCATGCCCTCTAGGATAAACAAAAGCAAGCAAATACAAAATCCGTAACTCAATCAATCTTTGATGACACAAAGAAAGAGAATATACGCGATGATGCTCTACTCACACTTGCACAAGATGTTCAATTTTAAACCCAAATCGAAGTGTGTATGGGAAATTATTTATGCAACTTAATGTCACCAAAAGTCTTTTGATTCTCAATATCACCGTGAGGCACGAGAGAAGTGCATACATCTTTTGATGATATTATTTTGTGTAAATACTTACAAAACAATAAAGTCACACATTCATTTTATCCTTCAAAGCAATGATTTGATTCATTTTAAAACACCAATATCAAGTGTGAAGTTTCTTGTTCAATTTTAGCCCAAATTGAAATCTAGTAGGTTTCTATGTTTCAATTGTAACCCTTTGCAATGAAAAATTGAAGTATTCTTTTTAAACCCAAATGAAAATTAATGTCCTAAGAATGAAAATATGACAATTTCATGAAAAGTGTTTAAACAAACACTAAAGTGTTAAAAAAACACTTTAATCTTTCAATTTGTCTCCTTCATGCTTCGTTGTTCTTTGTTTTCTTTCTTTGCTTTTCTTTTGTTTCCCTTGTTTTCCTTTCATTAGCCTTTGTTTGCTTTTGTACCTCATTTTCCTCATTTTCCTTGCTTTCCTTGTACCTATTAGACAAAAAAAAACAATTATATAAGAGTCAAGTTTGTTTGATCTAGATGGCTTTTAAACATTAGCCTTTTAAATAATGGAAAAAAAATTCTTTGAAAAGAACCAATGATTTTACACTTAAGAAATAAAAAATCCCATTTGCTATTAACTTTTTAAGACAAGCCTTGATTAGAAAAATAATAATTCCCCAAAAGGAAACTAACTCAAAAGTCATAAATGGGCTTATTACTCCAAAATAATGTTTTCACTTTTCAATATTTGGCTTAAAATGACACCATGCCTAGCCAAAGATTCCTACAAAGAAAACAATAAGGAGTGAAAGTGATACATGGATGACGTGTGCATATGTCTTTTGACAAAAAAAAAGAACTTGAATTTAACATATTCAAAGTCTTCTAGAATACGCCACATTACCTCATTCTCTAAACTATGTCCACTTTTGAGCAAGTTGCTAGGCCTATTATGAATTCTACCTAACTCCTTTAAGCTTGCTTTGTTTACCCATTTTCTGTGATCAACTTAAAAACACTACCAATCTAATGGGACTCGCGCCATCATTAATTCCAGTGAGGCATCCATTCTTGAATGACCACTTGCATCACTTTTTCTTTGTATAGACACCTATATCTTTCTCTTTCAAAAGAACTGTTGTGAGGCGAAGATAATAAGTAAAAACAACAATGATCAAGATTAGTAGATAACCAAAATGAAGAATTTATGAGGCAACATTTTTTTTTGAAACTTGTGGTGATTGTGTGGTGTAGCATAGCTGAGCATTATTTTTTATTGCCTTTTTGTTGATCTTTGCCATACGCACAGATTGTAGCTAGACTTTTCAATAGTTCATTAAATTTTCATCTTAAATATTTCAAAGGAAGCATACGATTGACCAAAGTTTCCAAAGCTGAGAAGACTGGCGCCTCATTACTGCACACTCAGAAGACTTATATGCTATCATGGTATTCACCATTCTAAAGCTCTTATTTGTGCACAAACCTGGCTCAACCAATGATAGAATTCCAATGCATAATAGTAAGAAAAAAGACAAAGCCTGACAACATTAAAGGCTTGTGATATTTTGCCATATTTTTATAAGTTGGAAAAAATTGGGCAGATACACAAGAATAAGGACAAAGCATGCGGGCTATGAGGCAGAATTAGCAGGTATAAAGAAGGTGTAGGAAATTGGTTTTAAAGATTTTGGAATAGATGTAGTTCATCTGGTATAAAAGACAGATTTATCAACCTTTGATAGCATTTTTATACACTAAAAGAGGTGCTTTACAAGGCTGCACGTATTAGATTGAATATTTCATATAAGGCACATTAAATGTGTGAAGTAAACATCGAACAAATTTGAAGAGTGGTGCTAACAATTGGAATATTACGACTTCTATAAAAAATAAAGGTTTATTAAAAAAAGTCTTTCGAGCTATTGCCTATTAGTAGGCGTAATAAAATAGTGAACAAAATCATTTAGAAATCTGTAGACACATACCTTTGTTAGGTGCAAAGTGGCGCCTCTATGCTAATTTAAAAAGAGCCTTCAAATTAAGACATTTAGGCAGATGGACTTCACCATTATTTTCAAAATATTTGGCTCAAAGTTTGACAGAGTTGCTATTGCAATATATGCGTAGCATACATTTTAAAAAGACTTTAAGAAACTTTCTTGCAAATTTGACTAACAGGTGCATAAAGTGCAAACAAAAAGGCTTTAGAAACTTTGTCAATGTATTTTCAATAAGCAAAAGTGCTTCTGATTTTTATGCATCACTTGCTAATAAAATGCTACTGTTGGTGCCACAGTGATTTTCAATATCTTCTTTTAGAGTTTTGAAAATACAACATAGATTGTTAGCATAGATCTAAACATAAGAAGACACGAGACAAATTGAGATTCATGAGAGATAGAACAATGTTAGAATGGTCATCAGCCAGAATTAGATTTCCAATGCTTTGTTTGAATCTTAGGAATCATATTGAACAATATTCAAGCATCCAACACATAAATTCCCTCCTTCTAGCGCCAAACTGAAGTACCTATAAAATTTGCATATGAAACCAATCTCAAACACTCATTAGGAGGGTTAGTTTAAACATGCAAATCTACAAACACCTCTATGAAATAACAATCCCATGCTTCAAAGATGCAACAACTAACTAAGAAGATCAAATAAAACCTATAGAAGCAAGACAAAGTACCTATTCTATATTGGATTAGTGTCAAATGTGCAAATGACCCTTTCCCAATCCTTGCTCAAAAGCTAAAATGATGAGATGCAATGGAGATGAAGAGCAAAATTAGTTCTCAAACCAAGAGAGTAACTTTGCATGTAGATGTAGATGCCTTTGATGAAGAATGAGGTCTTTATTTATAGATTTTCTTGATGATAGATTGGCCAAATGGATGAATGTGGGACTAAATGTAAACCACTGAAAGGAGGCCACTTGTCAAGTTGCCATAGGTTGAAGGATGTGCAAGATTTGGGAAATGTGTCCAAGAGAGGGAGTTTCAAATTCAAATTTGTGCAATAAATTTTGAGAGGGGGACATGAAAATGGGAAATTAATGCAATGTTGGAGGGGACAAGTCAACTTGTCCTCATTTTCAAATTTGAGGGAATATTCCCCATAAATGTCATGTTGAAAGAGAATAAGGAATTTAATAAATTAATAAATTGATTTATTTGTGCAAGTGGGGATATCTAGAGGATGTGATGGGTGATTAGGTTAGGCTAATTAGGATTAAATTAGCTTAATGAAGATTAGGATGATTTTGAATTTTATGACTTAAATATTTGATTTATTTAATTCTGAAAAGGATGGAATATGCATTTGGATTTAATTAAATGAACGTTTGATTTATTTCATTAAAAGGAACAACCTTAGGAATGAACTTAATGAGTTTAATTTATCTAATGAATGGATGAAGGTGAACTTGATTAATTAAATGAGCAGATGCCTGTGAAGCTTGGTTTACTTGATGAATGCATAATGCTAATTTTACATGTCTACAATTTGTATCTTTAACTTTTTCAACATTCATCATGTCATTATTGGCATCATTAGCTTTCACAAAAGAGATATTATGATTTGGCATGGGGTTGGTAAAGATTTGTAAATTTTGGTTGGGTGGGGTGACGAACTTGTTTCCTTGGTCATTAACACCACCAATCCGAATGTAATTAGAATCAATGAGGTCATGCACAATATGTTTGAGATGCTAACATTGTTTTGTATCATGTCCATTTTCTTGGTGATAATGGAAAAAGGCATTCAAGTTAAAGTTTGGAGTTAAAGGCTTAGTTGTGTCAATGACTCTAACAAGAGGTAAGGTAACTAGATTCTTATTTTTAATCTGCAACATGATGGAGTGAAGGGTATTGGGTAAAGGGGTAAATTTTCCACTGCTCTCCCTAAATCGATATGGATTTATCATTTTTATAGCATCGAATTGGGTGTTAACACACATTGATTTGTTTGAGGTGTATTTATTTGTAAAATTCCCTTATTTTGTTTCTTAAAAGGTTGAAAATTGTTATGGGGCATAGATTTAGATTTCTTAGGGTGGTTATAAGGAATTTTGTCTTCATGAAATCTAACCAAGTTCTGATAATCATGAAGGGCAATGCACAAGTTTCTAAAGGATGGAAAATTCAAGATTTCAAGTTTAGCTTGAATATTGGTATGCAAATTTGAAATGAAAATTCTTTGTAGGTAATCATCAAGAATCTTAATCTTGATTTGTGAGTAAAGAAATTGGTATCGTCCTATGAAATTAGTAACCTTTTCATCTTTTTTTTGTTTACATTGCATTGACTGAGCAACTAAGGTGATCTTGGGATCCATGTGCACTTGGAAATGGTTAGGAAAGGCATTAAAACATTCATTGAATAAACTAATTGAGTTATTTAGTAAGGAAAAAAACCACTCCAAGGCAATGTCTTTCGAGGATCTAGGGAAAAGTTTAGCCAAGAGCTTTTCCTAAAAAATGAAGTCACTATATAAGGATATGCATGCCAAGACATGGTTACTAGGGTCTCTTTTCCACCATATTTCTCAAATCTAGGAATCTTTATGCCCTGTAGCATTTGTGCTCTCAATATCTTCAAGGATAAAGGGTTTCTTTTGACATATTGTGAATGTAGGCCATTTTGACTTTGTTTCAATCTGGCAATTTTTTGTTAGAGGGATGAAACATTTTGTAAGAGTTGGTAAAGGATGAGATCATTGGTTTTGTTCTGATATGGAGATGAATAAGGTGGAGGTGTATATGTATTTATAGGAAAAGTCAATTGTAAGTTTGTGAGGGGAGATGGATTAAGAGATATATGATATTTGAATGCACAAAGCTATTTAAGTAATTCCTGGCAATGGAAATACCTAAGGTGGTATTGACATTACTAGTGGTTTGTTTAGTTGTTAGAATAGTTGGATTAGTGCATGTAGGAATAGAGGTCATAGTTGTGCAAGGAGGAATTAGATTTCTACCTTTACTTTGAGTATGCCCCAAAGTTTGAGCGCAACTAGCTATTGTAGAAACATGTACATATCAATAATTTGAGCTATGATATGCAAAATCTCTATTCCATGTTCATTATCAAGAATTTTCCTCATATTATCTATGACGAGAATTGTAGTACCAACAATGTATTCAGAACTCACAATTTTTTTTAATTTATTTAAATCTTCTTCCATTTTTTTAGCTCTTCTTGAGGGAAATTAGCAACCATTGTGTCAACATGAGTCACATTGGTTGTTGGTAGCGTAGTCATGGGAAATGAGGTATCAAAGCTATGGTCCATAGTAGATTGACTAGTATGAGCACTATGAGTGAAAGAGTTTTAAAAAATCAAGATCCATGGCGAGTGTAGTAGCATAGGATGGCATAAGTCTTGAACAATGTCTCACTATAGTATTTGCAATAGTACACAAAGTTGTGAAGCTCATTCAAGTTTCACCAAACCAAGGTGTATCCAAAATGGAGAATAGGCACTAAATAAATGCAATCAAACAACCTACAATATGAAGCACAATACAAGTATGTAAAAAGAAAGAAATTTTCAGATTTTAAACAAGATAATTTATTGATTATACTATGCAAGAACATGAAAATGATGTCTTTTAATGCCAAATTTAATTTTCAAGAAATGCACTCAATTTAACTAATTAAACCTAATGCAAAAAAATGATTTTTTTTTAAATTTTTGAAACTGAAAACCATATTTAATAGCAAATCAAAGTGAAGCAAATAGAAGCAAATCACTACCCAAAATTTTGAGAAAGCACCTGTATAGGGACTAATTACCCTAATGCAAATGGGTCTTAGCATAGGGTTTACAAAAAATTAAATTTGAAAATGAAGTTCAATGCTAGGGTTTCCTATTTTAGACTATAAACTATAGTTTCAGTGATTGATTTTTCCATATTTTTCTATCTAAATGCAACTGAAATGAATGAAAAATGATGAAACATATGACACGTTTTGGAATGCAATTTTGACTCAATTTATGAATGTGAATGATTGAAAATATACTAATATGCAAGTGCTGTGCAAAATCAATGTAATATGCATGCAAATTTTTAAATTTTGTAGATTCTAAAGGATGCAAAATGAAAACCTAAAACCCTAAATGAGATGAAAACTAATGCAATGCAATGTAAACTAATGAAAATCCTAGATATATGGTTTGAATGGACTCCAAATTCTAAATTTTTGGTGTACAATATTGGGTTGACCAAAATGAAATGGGTGAATAAATGTGAGGTGATGTGATTTTTGAATGGAGGTATGCACCTACACTTTCCTTCCTTATTTCATTAGGAAAAAGAGACCACCTAGGGAAATATTTACTTTCAAACATTAGGTGAGTCAACCTTGATGGAGATCTTGTTGTTTTCCTTATGACTTAGGATGAGATAAATCAACCCAAAATGTACTTTTGGGAGATGAATGAAAATAACCAAATGAATGCAACTATGCAATGTAACATATGAAACATCTAAATTAAACCTTAATCTAATAGAATCTAGAAAGTTTCAGAAATCTGAGAGGGTTATGATTTTATGCACCTATCACAAAAAGGCTATGTTGAGTGTCCTACCAAGACACATTCATCCAAGGGTGAAAGTGTCTTGCTACAGGGGTTCAAAATCTTACTTACATTCCTTTACTCCTAGATCCACGCTTCCAATTCCTCTAGGTTTCATAGTCATAAATTTGAAATTAAATTCTAAAAGTGAGTTTCTACAGCTTGATGATAATGTTGACAACTTTGTAATTTTGACAACTTTTGCAATTTTGATCTTTTGGGGTATGTGTAGGATCATCAGGGAAAAAAAAGGTCCTTAAGTGGCAAAACATTTAGAAAAATTAGAGTTAGACAACTAGATGTAAAAAATTGAATAAGTTATCTATATTATTTCAAAAATATGTAAGAATTTAGAATCTGAAGAAAACTGAATGTAGTTTCTAAACTACTAGGTTTGTTTTTTTTTTTAAACTATTTGGTGAAAATTTGAAATTTCAATGCAGTGGTACTTAAATTTCAAGGAAAAAATAAGAAGTAGGTGTTTGTTTGACCACCCTATCCACAATAAAATTATAATAATTTTTTATAATATTTTAGATATAAGTAGAGGACTCATGCCCCGATGTGATGCATGTTTTTTGTAATTTTTTTCCAAGTAAATAATTAATTATGATTTTTTTATTACAAATTTTTTAAAAATATAAATACTCATATGTCTAACCACCTTCACTTGGTCAAAACTTCATGAAATTCATTTTTTTCTTTTTTTAATGTAGCATAATATGCGAAGCATAAAATGTGATGCATGTTTTGGATTCAAAAAATGTGACACCATTTGAAAGCTATAGATGTTTTTCAATCAACCTATCAATCAAGAGTTTAGTCATAATTTGAATAGAAATTGAATAATAATTACTTATTAAATTCAAAGTAAAGCATAATTTATATCGATGGAATGTTGAGAATCTCCTTTAAAAACCCTTTTTATTTCATCAATTTTGGGTAAAAAGATAGTCGTCAGCCACATACCCATCATATTGCTACTTTTTGGCCCATCATGATCCTGCACATACCCTTTGATAGATCTTCAATCCTTCTTCAACCTAAGATTTGTAAAACACATAAGAGGTAAAAATTATTATTTTTTCTTTGTGAATGGCGGTATTCCTTGGTCAAACTCCGTTTTGGTAATTAAACCTTGAAATGAAACAATGATACATGAAAGAATGATGACTAAACAATTGCTATTTTGTAACTCACCAAACCCTTGAGTGAAATCATTTCAAAGGGCTAAAACTTAACACATCTCTCCAAGATTTTGATCTTGCATGAAATTTCTTGATTGATCATGTGATCTTGATGCTTCAAATTTTGACTTGAATTCTTGAAACCTACATCACAATGTTAGATACAAAATATGCATGAATAAAGATAACTTTGAAATGATGCTTGATATCTTGAATGTTGCAAAAAATGAATGATAAATCTGTGTTTGAAAACCTTTGACAATAATCTTATCTCTTTAATTTGATCTCTTTCTTTTTCTCATGAATTTCTAGGATTTGAATTGATAAAAGACCTTGTATTTATAGGTAATTTTCTAATTCCCAAAAACTAAAAATTACAAGCTGACATTTGAAATTTGAATTTGGATCATAAATAGGCTATCAAAAACATATTAAAAATTTGAATTTAGCAACTTAAAGGGAACCCATTTTCCCAAGGGTGAGTGGGTCTTGACCTAAATTACCAAGGCCTATTAAAATTTTGGGGTGTTAAAAATGATAATTGTATTAATTAAATCATGATTCCCCTTTCATAAATTGTAATTAGTTAGGCTTGTAGATGCATAATTGGGCCAATTAGAAGCTTAATTAAGTCCAATTAATTGAGGTACCCAAACATAGTGTGAAATGTAAAGTATCACATTTTTTGACACAATAGTACCAAGATGATTTAACAACATATTCTATGAAAGAAGAGGAACATTATCTACACATGGAAAGTATCTTTGATATAGCTTTGAAATATTGGATTTCATTGAATCCCAACAAGTGTTCTTTTGGAGTTACAAAAGGAAAATTATTAGGGCCCATAGTATCTAAGGAAGGTGTAGTAATTGAACCTAAAAGGGTAGCTACAATAGATAAAATACCTCAACCTAAAAATGTTAAATGGATTCAATTTTTCTTTGGACATGTCAACTTCTTGAGGATATTTGTTACAAACTTTGTAGATATTACTAGACCAATTTCAAGAACATTGAAGAAAGGGGAGAGTGTGACATGGAATGATGAGCCAGTCAAAGCTTTAAAGTGCATGAAAAAATAAATCAAGGAGGCACCTATATTGAAGTTTCCTAATTTTTTAAAACTATTCCAATTACACTCTTTTGCCTCCTTTCACACAACTATTGTCATTCTTTTAGAAAATAATAGTGAAGGATATTGAGAAACTCATTGGATTCTTTAGTACATATCTCTTCAAGCTACTTACTTGAAACATGATATAATTGAGAAGAATTATTATGGTCTAGTTAAGGATATGAAGAAATTTATGTCTTATCTAGTAGGTGCAACAATTATTGCTTATGTTCCTACAACTATTGTCAAGGTTATTTTTACACAACAAGAAGTGATAGGTAGGAGGTGCAAATTGATAAACAAAATTTATGGGTTCAAAATTGACGTCCAAATTACAAAGATGGTTAGAGGATAAGGGTTAGCTAAAATCATGATAGAGAAACTTGGAAGCCAACTAAATCAACAATTTTGAAGAAAGTAAGATAAATCCTACTTGTGATATGGAATCATCTGATTGGTATAGAGATATTGTATACTATTTGAAACACATGTTAGGTCTAGGAAATATGATAGATAACCATAAAACGAAACTGAAGCTTCAAGCTATAAAGTATGCAATCGTTGATAATGAGCTATGGTGGAGAAACCTAGATGGAATATTGTTGAAATGTGTCAACAAGGAACAAGCATCAAAAATATTGAATGAAATGTGTAGACACATAAAATTGTCCTAGGCTTGCAACTCTTAGATTATTCAACATTGCCCCTTTCATTCTTACTAATTAAATAATTTTTAATTATTTAATTATTTTCTAAAGTCATAATTCTTCTATTAATTAAATAATTTTAATTATTTAATTAATTCATGTTTATCTTTATTCTCCCTTGATTAATTAAATAAATTTTATTTATTTAATTACATCACTAATTAGGTCCCCTTTCTTTCCAAAATTAAATAGATTCTAATTTATTTAATTTTTGTCCACTTTCCACTATAATTAAATAATTATTTTAATTATTTAATTATTCATTAGTCTTTTCTCTCATTAATTAAATAAATTTTATTTATTTAATTTAGTCCACTCTCTTGAATTTTTAATTAAATCATCATTTAATTCAAAATAATTCTTTTTGTCACATTCCTCCATAATTAAATAATATCTTTATTATTCAATTATTTACTGGTCACCTGGAGTAAATATATTTTATTATTTAATTTCTCCAGCAACCTCTTTGTCCGTGCCAATCTTATCTTCCAAATTTATTCTTATCTTTTGACATCTAATTTAATTTCGACCCTTGATTGAATTATCTTATAATTCAATCTTGGCCCTTCATCCTTATCATTTTCCCTAATTTTGACCTAACCCTAATTCTTATTGCAACATTCAATCTTGATCATTGATTCTAGGGTTTTTTGTCATCTTCTCATCCTGACCACACATTCAAAATTGCAGCTTTCATAAAAGGGCAATTTTGTTCTCATTTGTTTCTCTCTTGGTCTCTTGATTTCTCTCTCTGATCCATGTCTATTTTCTGTCAACTTAGGGTTATAGTTTTTACAGTCATTTTCCATTTAGCTTATTGTAAGGTCATTTTATTTTCTGCAAATCCTTCAACACTTGCATAGGGCTTAGTCATTTTGTCATAGTTGCTCACACAAATCTGAGGGTATTTTATTTACTGCAAGCTAGGAGGTGTAACAAAGGTCAACCATGGAAGGTGGAGACTTAGGGTAACATTGTCCCTTTTGTCTTCACATTTATTTCCTTTGTACTTTGTTACTTCATAGGAATTTTATTGTTATTGTGCTAACCCCTCTAACAAAATTTAGGATTTTCCCTTGATTACAAAATGCATAGTGGTGTATGTGGAGGACACCACATGGCTCAAACCACTCCATACAAACTCTTAAGGGCTATATTTTGGTGGCCTATAGTCTTCAAGGATGTACATAAATTGGTCAGGACTTGTGATTCTTGCCAAAGATTCTCAAGTTAATTTTTTTGGGTAATTAACCTCTTAGGCTAATCATAGTATAGGACTTGTTTAAGTAGTGGGGAATTGATTTTATAGGATAAATAAGTAAGAATACTAGTGGAGGGAATTATTGGATCTAGTTGCAATAGATTATTTACCAAGTGGATTGAATCTATTCCTATAAGAAAGGCTACTAGCAAGGTTGTAATTGATTTCCTTATGAACAATATCTTAACCAAGTTTGGAGTACTAGAGAGGATTATTTTTGAAAATGGTGCGTGCTTCAAATTTGATGAGCTTAGTAGTTTTTGCAACCAATAAGGGATGCCAATCTCCTATTCCTCCCCATATCATCCTCAAGGAAATGGAAAAGTTGAGTCCAATAACAAAATCTTGATGAAAATTATAAAGAGGGTGATTGAAAAAATAAGAGAGCATGGGATTCCAAATTTAAGCTAGCTCTTTGGGCTGATAGAGTGACTGTAAAGAAAGTAATATGATAGTCACCTTTTTACCTAGTCCATGGTCTTTTTCAAGGAATATGCAGAATATCACCTCCGATATTTCTCAATTTTTTTTGGATCCCACCATCCAAGCTTCCTTAGCACAGGTCCTCACCAAAGCTACACCCTTGCAACCTCTGACAGGACCACCAACAATGAAGGCCACAATGCTAATCTCCAAAAAATGGGAAAAGTGGGAGTTGGATACTTCAAAGGAAGTGGAGGAAGAAGCCGATGAGTACCACAAACACCCAGAGTATGAACACCGAAAAATTGACAGAGTGGTCCATGGAGAAGAAATGGGGTCTTCTAAAAGTGGAGACAAACAGGAAGGTACAGGTGGTAGAACTACTATACAAATTTTGATGATGATTTTGAGGAGGAAATGGCCCAATGATTGAGTGGTGATAAAGAAGAGGAAAAAAGGTCAGCTCTCAGAGAAGAAAGGAAAGAAGATGACAAGGCAGCAAAAAATTTAGAACTCCCTATAGGGGAACATAATAAGAATGTATCACCTCCTTATAGAGAAGAATAAAGTGTGGAAGAAAACAAGCCTGAGGGTGAGGTTCCAGCTGAAAAAAATCTCAAAATTAAGTAGCCCAAGGAGCACAAGCATAAGAGTGAAAAAGATGAAGAAAATAAAGGGAAGGAGGCTGAGAAAGAAGAAATTCCTTGTGAGAAATTTCCTACTAAGCTTCCCATCAAGCACCTTTTGTTCATCCAAGACTCCGATGAGGAAGAAGGAGACAACACTATAATGGAAGAAAGGGCTCCTATAGGTAAAAAAATAGAGATCCAAACAAAGGAAGGTGAGGATGATCGTGAATCGCCCAAGGGACAATTCACTATGCCCGAATGGATGGAGATGCAACTTGAAAAGAAAACTCCTACCCCAAAGGATCCAAGAGCAAGACTGGCGGCTATTTTAGCCCAAGCGCAAATCACAACCAGAAAAGAGAAGAAGCCCAAAATAAGATCTAAGGTAACAGTGGATGCTTCTAGGTCCTGAACTATGCAAGTAGCCACACTGGTGGCAGGAAAGGAAGGAGTAAGCTATAATATCTCGACCATTGATTTAGGAACTAGGTATGTGCAGGATCATGATGGGCCAAAAAGTGGCAATATGATGGGTATGTGGCTAACGACCTTTTTTTTACCCAAAATTGAGGAAACGAAAGGAGATTCTTAGCTTTCTACCAATATAAATTATGCTTTCTTTGAATTTAATAAGTAATTATTATTCATTTTCATTTCAAATTATGACTAAATTCATGATTGATAGAATGATTGAGAAACATCTATAGCTTTCAAATGGTTTCACATTTTTTGAATCCAAAACATGTGTCACATTCTATGCTTTGCATACTATAAGATTAAAAAGAAAATTTGAATTTCATGAAGTTTTGACCAAGTTAAGGTGGTCGACATATGATTTTTTTATATTTTTTAAAAGTTGTAATAAAAAATTCATAATTAATTATTTAAGAAAAAATTAGAAAAAATATGCATCACATTGAGACATGAGTCCTCTACTTATATCTAAAATCTTATAAAAAAATATTATCATTTTATTGTGGTTAGGCTGGTCAAACATACACCTACTTCTTATTTTTTCCCTGAAATTTAAGTACTATTGTATTGAAATTTCAAATTTTCACCAAATAGATTTTTTTTTAAAGAAACCTAGTAATTTAGAAACTACATTCAATTTTCTACAAATTATATTCTTACATATTTTTGAAATAATATAGATCACTTATTCAAATTTTTATGTCAAGTTTCCTATCTCTAATTTTTCTTATTTTTTTGCCACTTAAGGGCCTATTTTTTCCATGATGATCCTACACATACCCAACTGCTACTAGAAAGAAAAAGGTAGAGCACCTCGAGGAGTCTATGGCTACGGTGGTGCATCTAATACAATAGGATACAACCACAAAGAATGAGCCTAAAGCATAGGTAGCTGATTTGACAGCTTACATCCAGCAGTGGTCTTGAGCTGAAGAAATGCCTACCATATCCGCAACTCCCCTGCAACTATTGTCCAAGGAAAAAATTGATAAGCTGGAGAAGAGGAAGAATTTGGACAAGACTACAGAAAGATGGTTCAACAAGTTCTATATGTTGGAAATATGGGTATTAGTCGGGCTCTTCAGATAGCCAACAAGTTTCTGGACTTGCAACAATCCTTTGAGAGCACAAGAAGGCTCTACTTTGACTTCCCAGCAAGGTACGAGTCCATCTATCCAATGGTCGAGGCTATCCTCAAGTTGGCAAGTGCGACATGGGAAAAGTAACTCACGTTCAAAAGGGACAATCACTGGTTGATGGATGTTTGGAGGTGGGACTTTGAAAATCAAAAAGAAATATTTGAGCAAGTGATTGACAAAGTAGATCTAGATATTGAGTGGGTCAAAGAAGTTAGAGTAGATTGCATCCGATATTTGAAGCTAATGATAAGCTATGAGATACCCGTCGTGCAAATGGACCCAAATAAAGTAAGGCCTCATTTCCAAAAAGAGATGGAGGATGGGATGTCAGATGAGATAACCATGAATTTCATGATTTTTTCTACCCGAGCCTTCGCCCATTCAGAGTTATTCTAGGACCACATTGCCAAGTATGATGAAGACTAGAAAAGGCTTGAGGACAACTCCAAGGAGTGGAGTTATCAAGTATTGTGGTCTGAGGTCATAGAGGTCGACAAACTCCAACTGGTAATTTTGAAGTTCATGGACTATGCAACTTTGAAGAAACAGGAAGGCAACCTTATTATTAGTGAAGAGCTTCTAAAGGAATAGCAACAAGGCAGAAGGTTACAGTTTTGTCACTAGACGACAAAATAGGGATGGGGACAAAATTGTATTTTAAATTGTAATATATTGGGGGGTAGGTAGAACCCTAGATTATAGTGAATCTAGGCCACTCAATAAGATTAAATCTTGGACATTCATTCTACTTTTTAGGCACTATAAATGGGGGGTCTCCTCCCATTTTCAAGGGAGATTTGAGTTTTAGTAAATAAATGCTACAAAAATTTCTAATGAAAATATATTGACTTCAATTTTATGAGTTATTCACATGTTTCATGATTCAATCTCCCATTGTTAGATGTTTTATTTAGATTTACACTGTTGTTCTAGTTAACTTTAAATTGTTTAGATAGGTTTTGATAATGGTGTTCTATGATTGTAGACATCTATGTTGTGTTGATGCCTTCCAGCCTATACTTTTTGTTATTTGCTGCTCGTAAATGGTCTTGTAAAGTTAGTCTAGGCTGGAAATTGAAGCTACTTTTAAACTTTAATCTTTATTCATGCATGTATGTGGTGAATGAATGATAAAATATCTGTAGACCTTTGAAGAAAGCACAAATTTCATGAGTTTCTTAGTTAAGTGGAACCTTGTTTGAAGGAAGTTGTCCATAGTAGAACCTCCATGATCACTATTCATCGTTGGTTGTAGATCTAGGAACCTTCTCTCTTCCTTGCTCTTTTTTGTTTTTTTTAGAAACAACTTGTGCTAAGGTTCATTGCACATTGTAAAGCCAAAACTTAAGGAAAACATTGAATTTTTAGATTGTTGTTGAACCTACAACAAAGTGCACCATAACTCCCATCTCAAAAACTTAAGATTTTAAGATCCACCTCGCATCCAGCTACGTAAGTCTGCCCTGTGATTACCAACAAAATCACATCAAACATCAACTAAGGAATTCCATGCAAGTCAAGACCTGACACCCGAGAGACCTTGGGGTGATTTTTAGCAACCTATTGTTGGAAGTCTCCTTTCAAGAGAGGTAATGCACCTATGCATTGCTTGTGTTGAGAAAGTGTGAAAAAACACCCATCAACAAGCCTTATGGAAGAGAATCCTCTGTAATACTTTGTAGAAGAGTACCAAACACAAATTTTTCATAAATACTATAACCAACAACAAACAACTCCTACTACTTCAAAACCCATTATTTTGGAAAAACCAATATTTTTTAAGCCAAACATTTTAGTGAGATTCAATAAATTTGTAAATCCAATGCTAGTCTAAGTTTGAGTCAATTTATTTCATAAATGGATGTGACTGTCGATGGTGGCATTGGGAAAGCTAGGGCACCCGTGCCCTAGCCCATTTGCTTATGCCCTATGCTTGGGGGTTTGAATCTACTATAGGAGGGTCCTTTTCATTGTTTCTTCCATTTTTTTTCCTTTTGTCAGGTTGGGTGCACAATATTATGGTGTTTCTTGCTGGTCTTTGTGTTGGGTTGGCATTGTTTTGCTCACGGACAACAGACAATGGAGGTTGGTGTGGTTTGGAGTCACTGATCTCCTTTTTTTCGTTGTTTCATTGAAGAAAGCATTGGGTCAGGTGGTGAGGGTCGGTGGTGTTGTGGTCTCAGTGTTGGTGTTTAGGGGTTTTGATTGGGATTTTCCTAGTTTGGTGTAGATCATGTGAGTGTGGGAGGGTTGTGGAGGAATGGCGGAGGTCTCCAATAGTTTGGTGGTTGTAGGGGAAATTTCATCTCAGGGTCCTTCTTTGGGCATGCATGTTCTAATTTGTTCAATTCTTCTTTTGTGGGTGAGAGCTCCAAACTCCAAAAAGTGAATGCATGTCTGTCATGGAGCCGAGACTGTTCAATTCTAGTAATTTCCCCTGAATCCATGATGAAATATCTTTCTTATTGGACACAACATGTTTTTATTTACAAGTTCCTTGGAATCCATATCTCTCTCTCGGCGTTGGACTATTGGATTTTCCACAAGGTTGAGGGAGATTTCAAAATTTTGGTGGTTATGAATGGCTATTTCATGGTTTTTTTTTCTTGCATCTCAGATTAGAATCAAGTTTTTGAGGGGGGGCCCTATTTTTGCAATCATGTTGGTTTGTTCATTAAGCACTGACATGGTGGATTTAATTCTATAGAAGCGTTGTCCTCAAGTGTTCCTGTCTGGGTTCAGTTGCCAATGTCCTCAAGTTAACAAATTAGTCGGGTTTCTTCTCCTCCTGCTTCGGGGCCTGGGATGGAGAAGGTGCATAGAGGTAAATATCCTATGATAGATGGGGCACCTGATAAGGATGGTTTTATTCCTATCAAGCTGTGGGCTAAAGGGAGAGTCAAAAGCAACCCTTTAAGGATAGGCAGAGTGAGGTGGGTTTTAACCATTTTGAGGTCTTGGATAATTTGGCCTTAAAGGAGGGGATTCATGTAGAGGTTTCTTCTAGGGCTAATGTTATGGGTTTTGATATGATACTGGAGTAGGCGATTATTGTTAGAGATAAGCCTCAGGTGTAGGGATGGGGCATTTTTGGAAATTCTGGTGACTCTAAAGGGTTGTAGGATGATATTGTCTTAGGAGATTTGGCTGAGGAGGTTTTGACTTCAGGTAAAGGAAGGGGGCCCTCTTAGGCTTTGGGTGTGCAACAATGCCCCCTTAAGAAAGGTTATTTTGATAATTCCTCTAAACCTGACCGTAAGAAGGATATGGAGAAGATTAAATATATTGCGAGTCTATTGGTGAAATCTAGGTCTATTAAACCCATAGATGCTCATTTATCCCAACCTCCTACATGATTATTCTTACCTAGAATGTAAGGGGGTTGAATAACACCTCTTTTCAAAAGGCTATTCATGATTTGGTTGTTGTTCATTTTCTTGACCTATTTTGTGTTTAGGAGACTAAACTTTTTGTTGATATCATGCTTCAACATGCTCCTCGTATTTGGTTTTTTGGTCAGTGTCAATGCATTGTCTCTTAGGGTAGCTATGGGGATTTGGCTCCTTTTTGGGATCCACGTAAGGTAGTTCCTCTTGGGTGGATCTTTAGCCATTCTTCTATCTCCATGGTTACTTTTTTTTGGAAGATGGTGAGACTATTTTAGTTACTAATGTTTATGCTCCAATTGATATCCATGGTAAAATTTAGGTCTTAGTGGGTGATTTCAATATTTTGTTGAGTTTGGAGGCTCAGAAAAGAGGGCGTTGGCTAGGCTTGGACCTACTTCTAATCTATTTTAGGTAAATGTGGATTCTCTTTCTTTAGTTGATGTAAAACCTTCTAATGGCATTTTCACTTGGAATAATCGATGGAGTGGGTAGGTTGCAATCTCTAAAAATTTAGATAGATTTCTTGTCTCCATATTTTGAGTGGTTGGTTGCTTCATCACTTGCTCTAAAATTCTATACTGGAGGGGTTTAGATCATTGGCCAATTCAATTTTTACCCTCATATTTTTCCATTCCAAAGAATCCTCCTTTTAAATTTCAGCTTATGTGGCTTCAGGATTCTTCCCTGCATGATCTTGTTGCCTAGTGGTGGAGAGATGGGGCCTCTACTTATGGTACCGCTATGTTCTCTTTTGTTAAGAAGCTACAACATGTTAAGTTTCATCTTAAGGGATGGAATAGGTTGTGTTTCAGTAACCTTCAGGCTAAGAAAATGGAAGCTCAAGTATGCCTTGATGTGATTACTCACCAAGTTTGGGACTTGGGATTTTTAGATGCTCTCCGAGAAGTTGAATCCTAGGCTATGAGAAATGTGGAGGAGTGGGAGATTTGAGAGGAAATTTTTTGGAAACAAATGACTTAGTTGATTGGCTTCAGGAAGGGGATATGAATACTGCCTTCTTCCATCATTTTGTGTAGGCTTGTCACAATAGGAGTTATATTTCTTCTCTTGTTAATTATGAGGGTATCACAATTTCTTCTCTGCATGCTTTGTCTAGAGAGGCTCAATAGTTTTACTCTACACTTTTTATGGAAGATTCACCTTTGGCTGAGGTTGATGAGAATATGGTGCTTGCTTGCATTCCTTCTTTGATTTCCAATGAGATGAATGATTCTCTTGTTTAACCAATTTTTATTCGGAAGTGGAGAAAGTTGTGTTTGGGTTGAACAAGGGTAAAGCTCTTGGTCTTGATGGGTTCCTAGTTGAACTTTTCCAGGATTTTTGGGGTATTATTAATCTAGATTTGTTAGAGGTTGTTCATGAATCTCTCCATAGTAAATAGATGCTTTGAGCCTCGAATGCTACTTTTTTGGTTCTCATTCCTAAAAAGGAAGGCATTGATAGACTTGAATTCTTTAGGCATAGATTTCTCTTTGTAATGTGGTGTACAATATTATTACTAATTTGATTTCCGAGAGGCCCAAATCGTGTCTTCCTCTTGTCATTTCTAAGAGGCAAGGGGGTTTTGTGGCTGGCAGTCAAATTCTGGATGGAGTGGTGGTGGCCTCAGAATTCATTCATTCTATGGTGACTTCAAAGGAGAAATCTATGTTCATTAAGTTGGACATGGCTAAGGATTATGATAGAGTGAAGTGGCATTTTCTTCAGAAGATTCTTTTGGTCTTCAATTTTTGTCTTGATTGGGTGAGCTGGGTTATGAGTTGTGTTACTTCTTCTTCCTTTTCGGTTATTGTGAATGGAGAACCTTCAGATATTTTTGGTGCCTCCAAGGGCCTTCACAAAGGGCACCCACTTTCTCCCTATTTGTTTATTATTATGGTTGAGGGGTTGGGCTAGTTTCTTAATCTTTGGGTTTCTCAAGGCTTGATTCATGGGTGGCAGTGGGGCAATGGTTTACCAATGCTTTCTCATCTCTAGTTTGTGGACGATACATCTCTTATGGGGTTAGCTCCTCTTCAGGAAGCTGAATATTTTTGGCAAGCTTTGGATACTTACCTGGCTACTTTGGGATAGAAATTCAATGAGCATAAATCTTCTATTTTCTTTTTTAATACTCCCTAGGTTATTCAAAGGTGAATTGCGACTATTTTAAGGTTTTAGATTGTGTCTCTTCCTTTTTTCTACCTAGGCATTCCTATTGTTGTGGGTAGGCAACCTAGGTCCTCCTAGAAGAAGTTACAAGTGATAAGTTGTTGGGAAAGGTCACTCATTGGACTCATCGATGGTTATCTAGTGTTGCTCGAGTGACCCTTCTTAATTCTGTTATCTAGGCTCTTCCTATTTATAGGTGCTTTGTTCAGGCTGCTCCTATGTATTTCCTTAAGGAATTTGATGCACTCTCATGAAAATTTCTTCGGTGTGGTAATTTTTTGTAGACCTGTTAAGTGGAGCCTTGTTAAGTGGGAAACTATGTGTAGGCCAAAGAAAGAGGGTGGTCTTGGTTTACGCTCTGCTATTTTGAATGGGAAAGCTCTTGCTAGTAAGATTTATTGGCACTGGTGTATCAGTCAACATCAGCCTTTGGCTCGTATTCTCAATCATAAGTATCTTAAAGGTGCCAATTCTTTTGATTTTCCTTGCTTTCCTTTGGAGGGAAGGGATTTTATGATTTGACATACTCTGAAAGTGGGGGCTAAGTTCATTAAGAGTGGGATCTTTTGGATCTATCATTTGGGGTCTCAGGCACTTTTTTGGTTGGATTCTTGGGATGGGAACCCTCATATTCTTTCTACTTATCATCACCTTCAATCTGTGTGTGATATTTTTACTATTGTTGGTTGGGATATAGTTGAGCATTATAAGGTTGCTCAACATTGTGGATCGACTATTAGTTTTCAATGGAAGCACTCTTCTGATTGACCTCTAGGGGGGTCTGAAGTGGATAGGTGTGAGTTGGATTAGATTCTTACTTCTCATAAATGTAATGCTTTGGGGGGCAGGATGTTTTGGCTTGGGCTGGTAGTGATTTGTCTAGGAAGTACTTTGTATTTGCTGGATATGGGCAACCTGGTAGGTAGATTTTTGGAGACATTGAGGTCCCTTGGTGGAAACAAGTATGGCACTAGTCTTTGTGGCCCACGTACAACTTCTTCATGTGGTTAGTGGTTCACAATAGGTGTCTTACTTGGGATAATTTGTGCAAATGTGGTTTTCAGGGCCCCTCAATGTGTGTGTTGTGCCATAATTATGAGGTGAGTGTTTCACATCTCTTCTTCCACTGCTCCTTTGCTAGGGAGATTTAGCTCCTATGGTGGGGTGTGTGGAACTTGTCTTGTTGGCATGTCTCATATTTGGCTAAGTTTTTTGACTAGTGGAGAAAGGCACCTGTTTCTTCTTCTTTTCTTCAAGTTGCTTGGGCTCTTGGCCACTCCTTTATTACTTGACACATATGGATAGAAAGGAATTGTAGAATTTTTTAGGATGTGATGATGGTGGCCCATTGTTTGTGGTGGAAAATTCTTCATTCTTTAGGAGAAAATATTGTGGCAGAATGTGATTTGACAAAAGTAGTGGATCCTCGTGATGTTGTTTTGTGCAATTGTCTTCCTCTTCCTCCTCAACAAGGACAGTTCATAAGAAGTCATAGTAGACATCCTTGTCAGAAGATAAATAGGAAGGGAAGCTAGTCTCATCCTCCTTGGGGAGTGTTGAAAATCAACACGGATGGGTCTTCTCAGGGATACCTTGGTCATGCTGGCATTGGTGGAGTTGGTTGGGATAGTTCTGGGACTGTTCAGTTTATCTTTTCTATTTACAAGGGTTTTCATAATAACAACTTAATGGAAAGATATTGTCATTATATATGTTGTGATGTGTGTCTGTTAGTTTGGGTGGAGAAGGATCATATGTGAGTTTGACTCCCAGGTGGTTGTGAATATGTTGAATAGATGAGATTTAGAGGATGTTTGTTGGCATTTAGCTTTGGTTGTTAAGAAAATTCAAACTATTTGTGCTTCTATGAAGTCGGTTACTTTCAATCATATTCCTAGAGAATTGAACATTGTTGTGGATTGTTTTGCCAAGTGGACCTCTAATCATATACAAAATTGGAACATTGTGGATAGGGAACAATTACCCCTAGATTTTTCTCATGAGTTGGGTCCAACTTAGTTGAGTTTGATAGGTCTATGTAAAGCCTTGCATTGTTCTTCTTCTTGTTTTAATAAATTTTTACCCCTCTTTTAGTTTAATAAATACTATGACCAAGTAGATGTATGGATAAATTTGATGAGTGAAAGGATAAGGAAAATAAATGAATATGAGCATATAAAGATAGGATGATGACTATATGGAGATAATGTGTCATAAATCTGAATGCTCTGCAACAAAATCACCTCTCTATAGATGAATTGCATATATTGAAGATCATTTTTCATATATTTTGCAGGATTTGAAAAAATATTAAAGACTTTAAAAGTGATGATGTTTTAGTACAATGTTGAATAGAACATTGTATAAAGAGAAGAAAAATATTTTCTTTTATAAAATAGTTTCAATTTTTTTAAAAAAATTGAGTTTCTTTTTAAAATTTTGATTTTTTTTATCAGTTATTAAGTCATCACAAGAAGAACTAAAAAAGAAAACTAACATTATCTCAATCTGAAATAACCTGCTCTCATATTATTATTAAGATCTAAAAGTATAGTAAAAAAAATATATATCCTTATAATAACATAAAAGAAATTAGAAATTTGCAAAAATCAATAAATTGGATTATAAATTTGAATTATATTCATTAATTTGAATAGCTCTCAAATATTTATAAATAACTAGAAATTGTCTAATAAAATTTATATAATATTGATAAACAATAGTAAATTAATAGTTATATTTATTGATTTGAATAGCTCTCAAATATTTATAAATAACTAAAAATCATCTAAAATTTATATAATATTGATAAACAACAATAAACTAGCAAATATATAACCTATATATAAAATACACGAGATGTATCTCGAGGTGTTGAATTTTTTCAACTTTAATTTTAATTAAAGATGAATGATGAAAAAATTAAACGCCTTAAGATACATCTCGACATATTTTATATATAGGTTATATATTTGCTAGTAGTAGCTGCACCTATGTAACACATCAAATGAATTAATATATTTAGTTAGGGTTATGATTAGAGTTAGCATTTAGGATTAGGGTTTATATCATGGTTAGGGTTAGCATTAGGGTTAGGGTTTGGTTTAGATTTATTATTATGATTAGGGTTAGGGTTTAGTGTTAAGGTTGGATTTATGGTCATAGTTAGTGTGATAATTATGTTAGGGTTAGGGTTTGGATTATAATTATAACATGTTTCAGGTTAGGAATAAGGATTTGGTTAGTGTTAAGGATAGGGTTGGAATTACTATTAAGCTTTGGATTGGAATTATAATTAGGGGTAGGGTAAGGATTTATATTTGGTTAGGGTTATGGTTTGGGTTAGGGTTAGGGTCAAGGTTAGGATTAAGGTTAATATTAGCATTAGGGTTAGGATTTGGTTTACGATTATGATTATGGTGAGGGTTAGGGTTTAGACTTCTGATTAGATTAAATTTATGATATTGTGGTTAGGGTTAGGGTTAGGATTACAATTAGCATTAGTGTTATCATTATGAATAGGGTTATGTTTAGGATTATGTTTGAGAAGAGCAATAGAGTTAGGGTTGGGGTTGGGGTTAGCATATATAAAAATGGTTACCTAATCCTAATTTTATCTCTAACCCTAACCCTATCCCTAATCCTAACACTAACTACAACACTAATCCTAATTCTATTTCTAACCCTAATTGTAACCCTAATCCTAATTAGATATCTTTAACCATAACCCTAACCCTAATTCGTATACTATCTCTAACCCTAAACCTAATCCTAACACAAACCCTAACACTAATCTTAATTTTATTTCTATCTCTAACAAAAACCCTAACCCTAATCCTAACCCTATCTCTAAACCTAACCCTAACCCTAACCCTAACCCTAACTCTAATCCTAACCCTAACCCTAATCTTTACTCAAACCCTAACCCTAGTCCTAATTTTATCCCTAACCCTAATCTTGACCTTATCTCTAACCCTAACCCTAACCCTAATATTAATGCTAACCCAACCCTAATCCTAATTATATTTCTAACCATAACCCTAATCCCAATCCTAACCCTAACCCTAATTAATTTAATGTTGGATCCATCATAACCCTAACCCTAATGAAACCATCTTAAATCTATTTGAACCCTAACCCTAATTGTGTCATAAGCTTAACTCTAATTGAACTCTAGCTCTAACTTTGAAAGACATTTCTCCCCTCACATAAACCTTAATTTTAATCCTAATTCTATCTCTAACACTAACCCTAACTATAATCCTAGCCCTATCTCTAACCTAACCCCAACTAATCCTAACCCTAACCCTAATTATATCTCTAATTGTAACCTAACCCTAATCTTCACTCTATCTCTAACCCTAAACCCAATCATAACAAAAACTTCAACCCTAACTCTAATCCTAGCACAAAACCTAACCCTAATCCTAACCCTATGTCTAACCCTATATCTAACCCTACTAACCCTCATCCTAATTTGATCTCTAATCTTAACCCTTATACTAACCCTATCTCTAACCCTAACCCTAATCCTTACTCAAACCCTAACCCTAATCCTAATTGTATCTCTAACCCTAACCCTAATCTTGATCCTATCTCTAACCCTAACCCTAACCTTAATCCTAATGCTAACCCAACTCTAATCCTAATTATATCTCTAACCATAAACCTAATCCCAATCCTAACCCTAACCTTAATTAATTTAGTGTTGGCTCCATCATAAGTTCTCTAACCCTAACCTTAACCCTAATTAAACTATCTTAAGTGTACTTGAACTCTAACTGTAATTGTGTCATAACCCTAACTCTAATTGAACTCTACCCCTAACTTTGAAATACATTTCTCCCCTCACAAAACCCTCAATCATAATCCTAATTCTATCGCTAACCCTAACCCTTATCTTTCCCTTATCTCTAACCTAACCCCAGACTTATTCTATCTCTAATTGTAACCTACCCCTAATCTTCAATCTATCTCTAACCAAAACCCTAAACCTTAACCTAATCATAACAAAAACCTCAACCCTAAACCTAATTCTATCTCTAACCCTAACACTTATCCTAATCTTTACCCTATCTCTAACCATCACCCTAATCACAATCCTTTTTGTAATGCTAACCCCAACCCTAATCCTAAGTTTATCTTTATGCCTAACCCTAACCCTAATATTAGCACTAACCCGTACCCTAATCCTAATTTTATCTTTATGCCTAACCTTAACCCTAATATTAGGATCAATGGTAAGCTTAAGGTTATAGTTAGGGTAAGAGATAGAATTAGTATTAGGGTTGGGGTTAGCATTAGGGTTAGGATTAGGGTTATAGATTAGGGTTACTATTAGACATAGAATTATAATTTGGGGATTAGGCATAGATTTAGGGTTAGAATTCTAATTGTAACCCTAATTGAATAGACTCTAACTCTAAATAAATCTTAACCATAATTGAACCCAACCTTAATCTAATTTAACCTTGGCCCTAAATGAACTCAAACGATAACCCTAATTGAATTGTAACTATATTTAAACCCTAACTCTAGTTGAACTATAACCCTAATTAAACACTAATCCTAATTAAACCCTAACCTTAATTAAACCTTATTAACCTTAATTGAATACAACCTTAATCCTAATTGAACCCTAACAATAAATGAACTGAAACCGTAATAGAATTGCAACCCTAATTAAAATTTAACCCTAATTGAACTATAAACCTTATTGAATTGTAATGTTATCCCTAACCCTAACCTTAACCCTAACCCTAACCCCAACCCCAACCCCAAAAATAACCTTAACCCTAATTCTAACTCTAACCCTTATCCCAACTCTAAACCTAACCCTAACAATAATATTAATTTTAATTCTAATCATAACCATAATTGTAACCCTATTTGTAATCTTAATTATAATACTAAACCTAGTTCTAATATAAACCCTAATTATAACTATAGCCCCAATTCAACCATAATCCTAACCTAATTAAACTAAAGCCCTAACCTAATCTTAATATTGATTGAACTCTAACCCTAACCCTATGTGAACACCAACCCTAACCATATTTGAAACCCAACCCTAACCCCAACCCCAACACCAAGCTTTATTATAGAACCATAACCCTAGTCATAACCCAAATTGAACCCTAACTTTTATTAAACCCTAACCCTTACTAAAATTGAATCATAATTGAAATTGAACCCTAACTCTAATAGAAGCCTAATTCAACTCTAACACTAATTATATCCTAACTCTAATTGAACCCTTTAACCTTAATGCTAACCATGTTACCCTAATTCAATCTTAAAATTTGCACTACCATAATTAAATATAATTAAACCCTAATCCTAATTGAATCCTAATCCTAACCCTAATCCTAACATTGATTAAACTCCAATCCTAACCCTAAAACCAAGATTTATTATAGAACCCTAACCCTAACTATAACTAAAATTGAAAATTAACCCTAACCCTAGGTAAATAATAGTTGTAACCCTAATCAAACTGTAACCATACTTGAACCCTAACCCTACTGTTAATTAAATCCTAACTGTAACACTAATTGTACAACCCTAACCATAACCCTAATAAATTTAGAATTGAATCCTAAACCTAATTGAACATTAACCATAACCTTGACCCTAACCCTATTGGAAACTCAACCCTAATTGTAACCCCAAGCTCTATCATAAAACCCTAAATCTTACTCTAACATTAAGTGAACAATAACCCTAATTCTATTTGAACCCTAATCCTAAATAAACCCAAGCCCTAACCCTAACCCTAACCCTAACCCTAACCATAACATGATCACACCCTAATTTAAACCATAATTCAAAATCTAATTTAACTCTACTCATAACCCTAAGTCTAATTAAAGCATAACCCTAATTGAATGCTAATTGAACCCTAACCCTAATTTAACCCTAATCCTAATAATATCATAACTTTAATTGATTCATAACTCTAGTTCAACCCTAACCCTAACACTAACCCTTACCCTAATTTTACCCTAACCCAATCCTAACCCTGATTGAACCTTATCGTTAACCCAATTAAATCTTAATCCTGATTGACTCTTGATTTGAAAAATTGTGCATCACCCAATTTAGCATGGAAGTTATCTTTGGGAATACAATTAGACATTGATCAACCAATAAAGATAAGCAAAGGAAAAAATATTTTTTATGTGTAGCTAAAAGATTGCTTTGATTATTGAACCTTAACAATAATATATGTAAATATTTGTGCATTCTTCAATCTTATTTGAATAGAGAATTTTCAATGTAATGAATTTTTACATATTTTTCTTCATCAAAATTTTACAAACTTCTTATGGGCTTTCAAATAGGAAACAAATTTTGTGTGCCAAATCCAAGTTAGAAGTAAATAAAATTGTATTTTCTAGTACATCATTCACATGGTGTGTTCCTCAAAATATTTCCTTTGTCGAAAGACTAGAAGAACCTTATAATAAATTCATTAAAAAATCACATAATTAATTATTAACAATAGATAAAAAAACTAATTAAAAGATTTTTTCTTAAATAAATAAAATAATTCAAAAATAACATCTCTTCACTTTTTTGATAGATTTGTTAATAGTCTTCATTTTAAAAATATAATGCTATATAATTAACAACATCATCATCATTATATATATATATAGAGAGAGAGAGAGCAATAATTTATTTTTATTTTAGTTAATTAGCCGATAGGCTATTATAGGTGAGCATTCAACCGGAAAAGTCTCATGTCTGATGCCCGCTGAGACTATTCTGGCTGGATTCCCACCTGAATTTTTTCCCTGCGACTGCATTTTGTGCGGTTGGTTTTCCACTTCCCTGACTCCGTACGCTGCTCCTCTGCACCCGGTATGGGCGTCCTGCCAGGAGTATGGGTGAAAAATAAATGACTCATTTAGTTCGAACACTGTACCAGCTACTCCCTGCGTACTGTGTTAATTTTACCTTGACTTTCGGGGTTTTGCGTGCAATTTGAAGCAATGTCTATGTGTGCAATGGTTGCTAACCCTTTCTTGCTGTGCTTGAATGGAGTTCTACCCAGCTCTTCATTCTGGACGCCATTGCAGATTTTTGAGTTGACTATTCACTGGGTCGTGGCAGTCTTTAGAAGGCAATTCTGGAGAGCAATATTCACTCAAAGAGGCACGGCAATGTGAAGAAACATTGGACATAGCTTTTACAAACATCAGACCTTTGAAGGTTGCGATTTCTAGGTGTAATCTGAGCAGAATAGAAGGGACGCGATTTTTTGTGTAGAGGCGTTTTCTTAAAACGGATTTAAGCCAAAACCCAGGTCGTGGCTTCCCCATTAAGTTTAGCAGGGTATTTGGAAGTGTTCGAGCCAAGTGCACCATTTCATACAAGAGCCTTTGATGTTGAGGCGTGTTGGCTACTAGGTGCTGATTGAATCTTGGTGTGGTCGTGGTTTCCCATCCAGCTTGAGGACGTCTTGCCTTACCCAGGTCTGGGCGTTCATTTCCTGTATTGAATTCATATGCTAATGAATGTAATATCTAAATGTGATAAGTCTAGGTTTGTGGTATCATGTATTAGCTTGGTTGGGGTTTGATAAGCCAGTCTATTAAACTGACAAATGACATTGTGCGTAGGCAATCCCATCTTTGAACTGTCATGTATGGGGAATTCTGTCTACCTGATCTACAATAAATGATAGTGTTTTTGTATTGCATTTGCTGTCAAGAATATAATATACATGGTATGGGCAAATGGCCTTCTTTGTAAGTTGGAGTCACATGTAGGTTGTTGTTTCATTTTAAGTCTTCTCTCTGTGAAAAGTCTGATTATTAGAGATCAGAAATATTCTAAAAATTGTAATAGGTGGCTGTAATGACAATCTGAATGTGAGTGTTGGTGATCCTATATTTCAGACCACTCTTTTTCTTTTTTGAATTTGACGCATTTGTGTTTGGTGATGGGTTTTCACAGATGCGCTCAAGGTTGGAAGTATGGAGATTAAATGTCACCACTTCTATGATGATCAATGGTAGGCTCTCTTCTACTTTTAGATTTGTTAAATATTTTTTACATTTATTATAATAAAAATGTATTGGATTTTATTTTATTTTTATGTGTAAGATACTATTATTTAAATGGTTTTATATTTTTTATGTTGTAATTTTATTTTTGTAAAGATAATAAAAATCTTGAAATGTAGATTGAAATTTGTATACTTTTATCCATTCTTTTAATTAGTAATGTTATTTTATGTTATATATTATATACTTTTATTCTTTATTGAACATCTATTTTATTTATTCAATAAGAAAATAAATCATAGAAATCATACACATGTTTTTAAAACTAAAAAAAAAAAATTATTTACTTTAATTTTCATTTCTATTTTATTTACATAATTCTCATTTAGATGCATGTATAATAAATGGACTCAAAACTTATACTATTTTAACTTAGTTTTGAATTGAAGAGCTATTTTATTTTTCAATAACTTTTTCCATGATAATAAAATAAATAATATAACACATGAAAACAATTATAAAACAATGATTTAATAAAAATCAAACACACTATTTTTTATTTTTTTTGTTTCATTTATCAATTATTTTTATTGATAAGACATCACTAATAAATTATATTTTTTGTTAAGTAACTTTAATAAGTATATGGTTCATAGACACAAATATATATAGCTCTATATATATTTCCTAATGTCATAATGTGTAATACTCGGTAGACAAGGCTATAAATATTTGTATCTATAGTTGCTTACTAAATTGAATGATCAAAGAAACAAATCAAAAATCAAATCAATAATTCAAAGATATATCTCTTTACCCTAACCCTAACTATATCTCTAGCATGGATATATATATATATAGAGAGAGACAGAGACAGAGACAGAGAGACAGAGACAGAGAGAGACAGAGAGAGCATCAAACTTAGGGTTAGGGTTAGCATTAGGATTAGGGTTGCATTTAGGTTTGTTGTCAAGTTTAGGGTTAATAGATATAGTTAGGGTTGGGGTAATAATTGGGGTTACTAGCATCAAACTTAGGGTTAGGGTTAGCATTAGGATTAGGTTTACATTTAGGTTTGTTGTCAAGTTTAGGGTTAATAGATATAGTTGGGGTTGAGGTAATAATTGGGGTTAAGGTTAACAGGATTAGGGTTATAGTTATATTCTTAGTCAAGTTTAGAATTATGATTATGGTTAGGATGGGGTTAAGAGATATAGTTAGGATTAGGGTTTAGGTTAGGGTTAGGGCTAGAGATATAGCTAAGCTTATTGTTAGGGTTAAGAGATAGAGTTAGGGTTAGAAATATGGTTAACATTAGGATGAGGATTAGGGTTTGCATCAAAATTAGGGTTAGGGTTAGCATGAAGAATAGTTTAGGATTAGGGTTAGGTTTAGCATTAAGATTAGAGTTACAAAAGGGGTTAGGGTCACATTTAGGGTTAAGAGATATAGTTAGGGTTAGGGTAATAGTTGGGGTTAAGCTTATCAGGGTTAGGGTTAGGGTTAGGGTTAAGAGATATGTTTAGGGTTACAGGTAAGGTTAAGGTTAATGCTAGATATATAGTTACAATTAGGGTTAGGGTTGAGATTTAGTTAAGAGTAGGGTTCTTGTTGGCTTTAGGATGAGGCTTAGAGATAGCATCAAAATTAGGGTTAGGGATAGCATCAAGATTTGCTCAAGATTAGGGTTAGAATTGGGTTTCAGGTCAAGGTTAGGTTTACGAATAAGGTGAGGGTTAGGGTTTGCATAGTTGTTATGGTCATACTTAGGGTTAGGTTTTGCGTTAGAAATATCATTAGGTTTAGGGGATTAGAAATTTAGTTAAGAATAGGATTAGGGTTAGGGTTAACATCAAGATCGAGGTTACGGCTAGCATCAAAAATTAGGATTAGGGTTAGAGTGAAGATTAGCTTAAAATTAGGGTTAGAGTTAGGATCAGGGTTAGGGTTACACTTGGATTTAAGATCAATTGTAGGTTTAGGGTTACGATTTACATCATGGTTATGGTTATGCTTATGGTTTGGATTTGGGATAGAGATATAGTTAGGTTTAATGTCATTATGTGGTTAGGTTTAGGGATAGACAATGACTTAGGAATAGGGTTAGTGTTAAGATTAAGAGATATGGTTAAATGTTCTCAATGGTAAAAAATATATAGTTAGGTTTAGGGTTTAGGTTAGGATTAGGGATAGAGATATAGTTAAGCTTATGGTTAGGGTTAAGAGATACAGTTAGGGTTAGCAATATGGTTAACATTAGGATGAGGGGTAGGATTTGCATCAAAATTAGGGTTAGGGTTAGCATTTCTTTTGCTTTCCAGGCCTTGAAGCCAAATGGCATATATCATAGCCCCTCACCATCAAACACCTAGCCCCTCACCATCAAACACCAACAATTGTACTGTATTTTGTTCGGAAAAAAAAGTTCTAATGCAAAATTGCTGGCCAATTTTTTTGCTTTTCATAGCGCACATTTTACATACTATGAACTACCAACAAATGTACTTGCTACAGTTGAGCTACAATGTTCCACCACTTCAACCATTTAAGATAATATATTGCCTTGTTCATCCACTTGGCATATTCAACTCTACTTGCATCCCGCCACCCATTCACATTCCCTGTGAATAATTACTCCTGCAAAAAACCAGATTGCACTTTCCCCATGCATTCTCCCCCTCTCTGCCCTCCAAATACACTACCATAGTATACCCTCCTATCGGCGTAACCATTGCGCCTTGCTAAGGTGCAAGCGCTAGTAGTATTTTTGATAGATGTTAATAGTATTCATTTTATCTGAACTCCCAAATTTTACTCGCAATGTTTTATGACTATAAAGAGGATTCATTAGTTTATTTATTCATCCGAAATCGATCTACAATTAGCATTGAAAGGTAAGCTCTTTTAAATAAACTTTCCCGTCCATTTTGAAAATAGTTGCGCGCCCTTATATTCATCACGTGGTTTAATAATCTGGCTTGTAAAAGTGTATCGACGACTAACCTGCCTCTATATCAATGCAAGGTGATTAAACGAATCTCAACCGTTCATCATTTTTTTATTTTTTTTTTCCATTTTGTTTTTCATCATTTTTTTTTCTGCTTTTCTCACCGCTATTAATCATTATTGTTGCTTTCCACGCTGCTATTTGTTTCCACTCCTCCAAACTCATCCTCGCTGGTATTGACCTTTCACTGCTCCTATTTGGCGAGCTAAGCTCGAACAAAAGGTTTCGACAAGGGTTTTAGAGTATGTTTATTAAAATGAATTACGACCAAGATCCTAGTATTGATTTATATGTACACTTATAAGTGAGATACCTGTAGAAATTTCATTGCATTTAATAATAAGAAATGAATGATATAAATACAATTGAGTAGCAAACAGAAACAAATAAATAGAATAACATTAAACGATCTGTTCTACTTTTGAAAATATAATAATAATAATAATTTAAAAAGAATATGAGAGAAATTGAGGTGGAAGGGGGGCGTAGCCCTCGCATACCCCAGTCGTCCCTTGCAGGATTCGACTCGCCCTCACTCCTCCAACTTGGCGTGTTGCAGCGTGGAAATAAGGTATCAACGAGGGTTTCAGAGGATGTTTATTAAAATGAAAATTATGACCAAGATCCTAGAATTGAGCACATTTAGATTTTAACATTATGGCATTCCTTACACTACGTAGCTTTTTTTTTTTGCAGTTGCCCTAAAATTTGGGCAACATATTTTTTTCCAATATGTTCTTCGCCTTCAGATCTCT
>VDFB02075321.1:272881601-272987124 GCA_007258455.2 Sequoia sempervirens
TTTTCAATGATCTTTACCTTTCATTTGCATCTTTTTTCTTGTGCTTTCCTTTTGGGGATGATGCAAGGCATCGAGACAGCCTATGTATCTTCAATGTTGACCCAAAAAAATATTCATTATCTTTTCTTTCGTTTCATTTTTTTCTTGTGTTTTCCTTTTGGGAATGATGCAAGGCATCGATACACCTTATGTCTCTTCCATGTTGACCCAAAATATTTTTCATTATCTTTTCTTCTTTTCATTTTTGTCTTGTTTTTTCCTTTTGGGGATGATGCAAGGTGTTGAAACACCTTACATCTCTTCCATGTTCACCCAAAAGTATTTTCTTTTTTTTTCCCTCTCTTTGTGTCATTCTTCTAGTTCCATGCGTATTTGGGGAATGATGACAATTTTGAGCTCTCTAATATCATTGCAGCAAAGATAGATATTGACCCCAAATCCATAGATCTCTTATGTGTTTCTGGGGGGAAACCCTCTTTTTCTTTTCATGTTTTGGCTACTTTAAAGTAATTGCTCACAACATGGTGTTAGCAATTTCTCTAAAGTGGGGGAATACATTGGCATTATTTGTTACATTATTTCACTTGTATTTGTTTTCATGTTCCTTGTATGATTTTCCTCCTTGCGATGCATCCTTTCTTGGTGGTGTCATTGGGTTTGATTTCATCTAAGACCATGATATTTCCTTGTCCTCTCTTGGAAAAATTAGGTACAATGTTCACTAGGATGAGACCTTGCACTCATCCTCTCTTGGAAACATTCTAGGTACAATGTTCCCCAAGATGAGACCTTGCACTTGTCCTCTCCTGGAAACATTGGGTAAAATGTTCCCCAGGATGAGACCTTGTATTTATCTTCTCTTGGAGACATTAAGCATGATGTTCCCTAAGAAGAGAACTCACATGAATGAAGAAAAATCTATTTGAAAATTCTTCTTTCCTATTGCATTTTTCTTTTTCTACCTTATTAAAGTCATGAAGTTACATGGATTTTATATGGTCCTGTAGAGCTCACCTATTGAACACCTAGCTTCACTAGCCCTTATAAGTGTGCATTTTCTTCTTGTCTTTATCATATTCATGGGGGAATTCAATGTTTATATGGACTTCTTGGGGCTCACCTAGCGAACAACTAGATTCACTATCCCTTGTGAGCATGTGTTTTATTTACATAGTGGACAGCGTGTTCCACTTGTAAACCTATTTTGGGCAAACAACCTAGACGTAGTCAACAACACGTTGGATGGACAATTGAAGCTTGATATGTTGAATTTTTTTCTTTCTTTCTTTTTCTCTTTCTTGTCTTTTATGGTGTATGTTTCTGATATGGTTATGGCTTCATATATCATATGCATGCATGTTCCTTTGTGCTTACATTGGTTTTTCATAAGATTTTGATCCTAGGGGCTTGACCACCCTCTTGATTATTTCCATCCTATCTGACTAGCATGCATACATTTGAACCCCTCTTGATTGCATGATTGGCTACTTTAGTGTGAGTTTGAAGCAAGTTCCTACTCTCACTAAAGTTGGGGCTAAATGTAGTTTAGGAAAATCCATACCCTTGCATTTTCATAGTTGTTTGTGTTGGAAGAATGAAGAAGAAAATCTTATTATACAACTTTTGTGTTTCCATTGATGTCACCATGTTATATGAGATGCAACTGCAAGATTATATTCATGATTGATCGGGTATTCTGAACTGATATCTAAATCAGTATGTAGTTACTATCCTTCAATGTTTTGGTCCACAATCCTCCACTAATGATTATTGTTGCTTATAGTTTTGGGAAATGGGTTTTGGATGTTGGAAGTGTGTATGTTCAAAATATCATGTGCACAAGTGCTCGTATGGAGATTTGGCATTATTTTGTTCTTGCATTCTATTATTAGGTCGATCTTTGGCCGACCTAAAGTATTATTGATGTTGTAATGGATTAATTTTTGTATTGTAGATGTATCTGTGACCTATATTTGGTCCATGCTGACATATTGTAGCATGCTACACATTTGAATTGTTTCTGGAAAGATTTTGTACATGTTGGAAGTTGACGATTATCTTTTTGGTGAATAAAGGTTGGATCTAATTATGCTGACCTAATTGATGCTTGTGGATGTATCAAATATATATGTTGGATAGTTTTGAGATTGTTGGTGTGAAGTATGAAGTGAATGTGAAGAAGTACAAAAATGATGAAGTGTGTTAAGCCAGTACTGAGCATCAAAGGAGATGAATCAACACTTGCTAGGTGTACCTTATCAGTTCATTTTCTAGTTGTAAGCCATTTTTTCATTGCATATTTTGTAGGAAATGAGCCTCACATTTTGGACAATGAGTACTGGTAGTGAGCCACCCTTTTGTAATATCTTATAACTGGATATACTATATTGTGAGCTAACCCTCACCGTGGTTTTTCCGTTCTTGGGTTTTCCATGTAAAAATTATGGTGATCATTTGTTATGTGCTTTCATGTTTTGTTAATGCTCTTACTTATCTTTATTGTTATATGCATTCGAGTAATTGGACAATATTTGTTCAATATTTTTAAGAATATACTATTTCATCCCCCTCTCAATATATTGGGTATTTAACAATTGGTATCAGAGCTTGGTTCCTTTGAAGAAGCGTAATAGCTTGAGGAAGATCTTGAAGATTAAAAAAATGGATGATAAAGAAGAACTCTAGGTTGATCTTAAAGATCTTGACAAGGCTGAAAATGAAAATAGAGATTTGAAAGAAAATCTTGATCAGGCAAATGAATTTATCCAAAAATTAAAAGAGCAATTGAAGAAATTTAAGGAAAGGCATAGAGAAGTGAGTGAAAAATTTAAGGTCGTTGTGTTGTTTGATGTGTTGTTCGATGGTATCTGTATGTTTTACCGAGCTAGGTAGGCTTCCACCTACTTTTGTATGAACAATTCCTGTTGTTGATCTTGTTGTTGTTGCACTAAGATTTATGCTTGTTGTTATGCTTTTTGTTGTTCCAACAACACCTGTTGTTGTGGTTGCTGTTGTTCCAACAACACTTCTTGGGATGCCAGTTCTGCTACTTCCTGTTGCTCTTGATATTGCTTTATTGCTTGCTAATATGCTTGCAATTGTGTTGCTTGTCTTTGTGCATGAAGTTGTGCTTGATATTGGGCTTGTTGTGCCTAATATTGAGCATGTGCTTGAGCTTGCGCTTGTGCGGCTTGTGCTTGTGTTACTTGTTGTTGCAATAGAAGTTGTGCTTGAGTGGACTTTTGTGCTTGCAATGCTTACGTGGCTTGTTATTGTTGTTTTTTCAATAAAGCTTGAGCTTGTTGTGCTTGTTGCACTTGTAATGCGGCTTGTGCAACTTTGGTAGCTTGCGTAGCTTGTGTAGTTTATTGAGTAGCTATGTGTACAACTATTTCTTTTTGCACTTGTTGGAATCCCCTTTGAAAAGTAGCTTGTAATACCACATTGTACTGAATTGATGTGGGGGAAGTTGGTGATGGTTGGGGTGGTGGTGGATTCAGAATGGTGTTTATGGTCATGGTGAATGGTGATGTCATTGTAATAATTTGAGTGGTAGATGGTATTGTTGATGTGGTGGTTTGAGTAATAAGTGGCATCATTGATGTGACTGGCCCTTGAGAGACAATGCTTTGCAATGTTATGGGGGTGTTTGATAATGTTGCAATTGCTTGTGTGTTTGTCGTTTGTTGTTGAGATGTTGACAAATTTTTTTTGAGTGTTTAGAATAATGCTTTGATTGATATTTGGGATGTTGGTTTGATCGATACTTGGTAAGTGGGGAAGCCCTAAGCCCAGGAGTGGTGAAAATGATGATGGTAATGGTGGAAGTGGTGGAAATGTAAGGGGTGTGAGTCCTTGTGAAAATGTTGTGGTGTCGAAAATGCCCCCTAGTCTGATCATGTCTCCTTCCTCTTGCAAATTTGTGAGGAGGAAAGTTTGGGGTGTTGCGTAAACAAATGATCATAATGGGTCATGATGGAAGGTGAGAGGAACATTCTTATGTAATGGGTTTTCGGGTATGTTTTGTTCCAAAGTGGTTTTTTCATCCAAGTTTTGATTATTCACAAGGGGGTGTGTTTGAATAGCATTAAGAAATGTATTTCCCTTATTAATGTTAGGTTGGGTTGGAGCAAAAGATGTAATTTATAGAATGTTTGGAGTGATATTGTGGGATGGGGGTGTGGATGAAATGGGAATGGTGGATGAGATTAGAGGAAATGATGTCTCCACTATGGTACTCATGTTGAAATCTGAAGGTAACTTGGCCCCTTGTTTTGCTAGCTCAAGCATGTATAACGAAGGGTTAAGTTCATCATGATGTTGATGATTTTATGGTTCTCCAGATTTTGGAGGATTTCTGTTATTTCTTTGTGAGACATTCCAAAGGTAAGATCCTCTCCTTTGTTTTCCTCTTACGGATTTTGTGATGATGTCAGAAGGTTAATTATGAGATTTCCATACCCAATGGGATTCATTTCAGGAGTGGTTTGACTTAAATCACTTGAAAAGGGTGTTTCTTTGTTGGCTTCCATGCTCTTCTTGTATTGAGCTCTAGTTTGAACCATAAAACAATGATCAATTTTTAAGAATGGGAGATGAATCTCTTGATTCTTTGGATTGATTTTTATTTTATGTCTCAAAGTGGAAGATTTTTAGGATATCTTGAGGATCGAAAGGTGATATGATGATGATGTAAAAGATGAATGATGTGGATGTAATGATATTTTGGTAAGTCTTGAAGGAGATACTAGGCTTTTGGGACTTTCAGATATGTTTCATATTTTGATTTTGATTTGATTTTTGGGATTTGTCCTTGATTGATTTTGATTTTGATTTTGATTTTGAACAAATAGACCCTAGGATGTTTGGATGATTATCTAAGTGATAGATTTTATCAAAGGATGATAATTTGAATATGTGTGGGAAGAAGGACGCATCTATCCACACTTATCAAAAAAAGATGATAGTTTCACTAAGCATATGAAGAAGGATTCATCTACATATAGTAAGCTAAATGAGATGGTTTTGATAAATTTTGACTAAGCATATGCAAAAGGATACGTCTACACATACCTAGCCAAAGGTGATTTTGATAATGTTTTCAACGATTTAGTCTCAAGGATTTTGATGATTTTGATTTTTCCAAAAAGCCTAGCATCAAGGATGATTTCAAGATTTTCCAAAAGATGATTGTGAGATGATGTTTGTTTTGATGTTTTGAAGGATGGATGAATGAAGATTTTTCATTTTCCTTTGATCTTGAGATGAACCTAAAAAAAAGGACACTTTGTTTGCCTAGACCTAGGTATTGAAGAATAAGCTTTTCTCTAAACAAGATGTTCAAACTCTAAAAATATTTGGGTTTTGGCAGTAATAGAATGAATACAAACCGGGATTGTTCCTTGAAGCCTTTTTGTAAAATTTGAAAAGCAATCTTTGTCTGACTTCGTATAACATAGACATTCTTGATGGGCTTTCACCTTTGGTTTCTTGATATTTATTTTGTGTGAAATCATTGGAGACACATGTGGGGTCCAATTGTTTTTCATCTTTGCTTAATGGATTCCTTTTACCAAAAAACACTTCTTGATTAGCTTTCAAATTGAATGCCCAATGTCTCAACTTCGTCTCATTTCACAAGGTATATTATGCGAAACTTTGATGAAATTAAGGCAAGGGTTACCTAGTTTGTTTAACTTTAGTGGGAAAATTGAGATGTAAATTCAAGTGCTTAGAAACCTCTAAGGATGTAATCCCAAGGGAAAGCCATACCATGAGAATTTGGTCAATGGTATTTTCCTCCTAAAGGGTTTGAAATTTTGTGGATCATATTGAATGTTTTTTCTCAATTTTTTTTGATCAAAGCACTATGTTTTCAAACAAGAACAAGTACAACCCTATGGATGTGTAAGACAATATTTGTTGGATTCCCACTTGGAAAAGTCCAGCTATAGTTATTTTTAGCAAATGGTTAGATGTCTGACCCCACTGGCTCCCCTCCATGGCACACACTTATACAGGGTAGCCAACCATCAAAACCCATGAAACTCCCATGGCATGTTTTCCATTTCTACTAAAGACTGTAAAAGTGTGGGGCAGATTTAGAATGACCATTCTTACACCAACAAATAGATTAAGGATTTTGGAAAATTCTAGCACATGGGTTTTAATAAGGACTTTCCATTCGTGGAGATTGACCCATACAGCAAGAGTCCCCTTTCGGATCCATCTTGTTGGAATCAACCGCGTGATATTTTTGTTTCTTCCAATATCCACATTTATATCCCAGATGGAAATAATCTTGGATTTAGAGTGTTACCGGTTGATTCGTTCCCTTGGATGAGTACTTTTTCCCCAAGGAAAGCCCTCTAGGATAAAAAAAAAGTGAGTAAAGACGAGATCTATAACTCGATCAATCTTTGATGGCAACAAAGAGAGAATATACATGATAATGCCCCCACTCACACTTGCAAAAGATCTTATTCAATTTTAAACCAAAATCTAAGTGTGGAGGTGATTGCTTTGTCTCACCCTAAAGTCATGAAAAAGGCCTTTTGATTCTCAATATCGCTATAAAGCGTGAGAGAAGTGCATACGTCCTTTTCCGATGCCTTTAGTTTAAGTAAGCTCTCACGAAAAACAAAGTTTGTACTTCTTTTAAAATCCACAAAGCACAATGTGAGTTTTTTTAATCACCAAAAGATGAATGAGAAATACTTTGTTCAATTGTTAAACCAAGAAACAAAATCTAGTAGGTTGTGATCCTAAAGTTTGTTTTAGCCTTTGCAAGAAGAATTTGAAAGATTCATTTTAAACCCAAATGAAAATTAGTGTCCTAAGAAAGAAAAGATAGAAATTTCATGAAAAGTGTTTCAACAAACACTAAATTGTTAAAAAACACTTTAATATTTCAAAACATCATCTTCATTACTTCTCCTCCTTTTATTTTCCTTCTTTTACCTTCGTTGTCCTTCGTTACCCTTTCGCTTCCTTCTTCACTTTTCCTTTGTTTCTCTTTTACTTCATTTTCCTATATGTAGAAAAAAAAACAAAATAATTATACGAAGGTCGAATTAGAATTGCTTCAAGCATTGATTTTAAATAAAAGGTTAATTTCAAATGAAAATAACTGAATCATTAATAGAAATCTTGCTTTCCATAATCCATTTTAACCATATTAAAAACTAAAAACTTGTTCAGATTCTAAAATTAAAAACTAATCTAAATTACAATCTACTCTAAAATTTGGATTGATCTAAAAATATAAAAAAAACTATTCTAAAATTACAAGCTAATGCCAAAAGTTAAGCACTGATTTTTTTTATTTTTTTTAAGTCTAAAGATTTAAAAGCTAATACTAAAATCTATGGTTAAAATTGAATTAATCTAAAATTAAAATACAAGTAATCAAAATTAAACTTAAAACAAAAGATCTACAGTTAGAAAAGTAAAAGATAAAAAATTCAACATTAAAGTAACTAAAAAAGACTTGGTTGTCTTTATCCTCACTTAGACTTTAGACAACACCATTCATGATGTTCAGTTTATACTTCATATGTAACAAAAAAATTGTAGAATGGAATATCAAATTATCTCTGCCTATCAAGGATTAGAAATGCGTCGAGCCATTAATGTGGACATCACTGAGAGATTAGATCCAAACATTGGCATTCAACACATTTAGTTTGAATGATTTGATTTGTTGCTTAGTCTTGCATGTGACCCAAGTTCTACACAAGCACATAATGAGAATCTATGATCAGCCTTTACATATAGTGTTTCAAGCAAAATATCTACTAAGCTAGTTGTCTATGTCATTTTTTCTCCAATCGAGGCACCAGCCTTTCCAATAATGTGAACGACATCTTCTTTGATGCACTCATTGCCCTCTTTGCATTCTATTTATTAACTGCCAACCAAAAAGTTGATATATTCATAATGAACTATTTGACAAAATTGCTAAAAGAATGTGCTCTAATGGTCTCCAAGGCACACAGATTCTTTGACAAAATGCCTTAGAGAAATGTGGTCTCATGCCATGCTGTGGGTGTAAGGCTATGCATAAAATATAACTATTGAGAGAGGTTTTAAAACACTTTCAAGCAACTACCATCGAGAGGTACAAAGCCATGTAGTAATGATGTTTGAAGATATTTCAAAGACAATGCAAGTGGAAGGTGTAATGACGCATCTGAGAGACCTTTGAAAGGATTTTTAAAGTAAATGTAAAAGAAAGAGTGAAAGAAAAACCGATTCCTATAAACTTTTCCAGAATTCAGCAATTGCAAGACTAAAGTGGAGAGGTGTATGTGTGTGGTTAACAACAAATACAAGTTTTTTAAGCCATTGCAATTACTAAGTGTAAAGCTGAATTCAAAAGCTAAAGGGCACCAAAACTTTTTTCCTTTTAAATAAATGCATTTAGTAGGTGAATCGTGCCCAAGACACTTAAGAGCTTTCAAATGAATGCCAGTGGTAGGTGAATAAGGAGCACAGTAGAAAAGTTCAGTACAACACAGCGAAATAAAGTTGATTGGTAAGTTGTTAGAATTCTCATTCAAAGACAAGACAATAACATCAAAAATCTCATCTCATTTTGTCTATATGAGATTGCTTTCCAGATCATTAACGTTAGTAAAAATCATACTGATCGGAGTGAAACTGTAAGGCAATAAAAAAACAATCAGTCATCATCAAACTACCTTCTTGCATTCTGAGTGGTTGGTGGTTAGAACTGCTATTATGTAAGCATTCATAAAGAAATGAATATGCCACCAACTCTTGGATCACAAGTTACTTACCTATAGATAGGAATGAATGACATTCATGTGGAACAAAATGAATTTGAAAAGACAAGAAGATTTGAGTCCAATGGAAAATAGACAAAGACATGCATTTCTTACAAGATTTAGGTAATAGTGAGTGTCATGTCTATCTGTATTTAAATAGGATACAAAAGTGCCATTCAATGTCTTTTATTTTTTTTTCAAAATTTCCCTCTTCTTACGACTAACAATATAACTATGATGTTTCAGTATCTCGTAGGCCTCCTTTCAAGATAATATTTTATCAGTACAAACAACACATCCATACCTTTTTAATCAATTTCCAATGAGTTTTTATGCAAACAAAACTGTATATGTAATAATGCAGAAATGCAGATCATTGTTACCTCTGTCATAAATTTTTTTTCTACTATCCAACAAGGATTTTGTTGTGCCCTTAGCACACACGCCTCATTCTTTTCTTTCACCTTGTCGGGTCATTTTTTTAGTCATCGCCTCATTTTGCGTGCCTCCCTTTTTGATGTCTCGGGTGGTCGATGTTGCTTCAAAGTCCCATTATAAATCGACCATGCTCTCCCCTTTTGGTTTTGCTGTGTTATGGCGCCTTGTGGGGTCCCTCTAGCTATTTGGCCCTGAAAATGGCCCCAAGCCCTTCCAGGCCCGGGAGTCCAGGATTTCTTCTTCGGGTTTCCCCTCTGGAAATGTTGTTTCCTGGTGGCATTCGTCGAGCATCCTTCTAGACCTCGGGGTCCGACCCATTGCCCTCCGTCTAAAAACTTATCAAATTTTTTTGGGCGGTGCCCCACCCTTTAGGTCCCGAATTCCAAAGTTCCTTCTCCGGGGTTTCGTTTGAGTTTCGCCGTCTGTGATGGCTTACTCTATGTGGTGACCCGCCTCCCAGGTCCTGCCAGCTTTTTCACCTTCCGAAGTTTTTGAAGTTCCTACCTACCATGGGGCGTTCCGGGCCCGACCATCTGGAATTCTGAGTCTGGAATTCTGTGACGATCCCGCCGTCCCTGATAGTGGATCTCTAGAGGCATCCCGTCCTCCGGGCCCCGAACTGCTTCCCTCCGCCGCTGATCAACCAACGTGAAATCTTGAAGCGACTATTATCTTACGCCTCCCCAATCGCTAGCCCTAGGCATTCCCGTTGCTATCACCGACCTATTCAAATCCACCAACTTTTTTTGTGGTCGTACCTACAATAAATGCATGCATTCATGGCAGTTGGGGTATAAATTGCCATATCCGGCCAGTCATTTTCATCAAACAGGATTGGAGTGAATTGGACAAGCTGTCATTTGGAGCCCACCGCCTTCGACAACGTCATGATCATCACCCTTGGCATCATTTCAACAAACGTAGGTGGATCCCACATCTCCCCACTCCGCGTGTTTGAGGTAGGCCATCCATTTGCCCTCCCGTGCATCTTTTTCATGATTTTGAAAGGTCTAAAGAATGAACAAATCATTAGGAAGACATAAGTGATAGAGCATAAAATTGTGTGCCAAACCTATATGTTAGAGAACTAAGAAAACCTTTAGGATGCTCTCCTCACCAATCCAGGACTTTTCATTGTCGTAGCTATTCTTCACGTAGGGCGATTGTCCACCTCGGGCCTGGGGCCCACCTTCACCATCCAATTTCAAAACTTCTATCACCTGCCGACGGCGATGCCGCTCTCTGGACTAGTCCCGACGGACTTCTCAGTCTAGATTTCCACATGTGTGCCGCCATTTAACTCACTGCAAACCTCCCCTACCTCCCGGCTGCCGGATCTCGACATGACCCTCGCCGAAGAACTTTAAAACTCAACATGCATCCTACGGCCCTCTCGGGCCCCAGACCTAGGAGTTCCTCCTATGGGGTTCTGCCTGTGTTTCGTCGTCTGTGACGATGAACATCCTGCGGCCTCCTGCCCCCCGGGCTTTGCCTTCGCTTGCACTGTTGACCTCTGCCATTTAAAAAAATTGTTATGTCATTGACACATTCGGGCCTTGGGTGTCGGGTCTCTTTGCCTCTTTTTTTGCCATCTTCACGGCAAAGTCTTTTGACGAACTCATCGATGCCGACCGACCCCGGGACTCCGACCTTTGCCACGCCGTTGGCTTGTGTTTCCGCGTCCGCGTCTATCACCCCCGGGCCCTGGTGCCCGGACTTCTATTCTCGGAAGTCCGCCGCTGTTCGCCTCCTAGAAATTTCATGCCTGGCTTCCGATCACCGGGTCATGAAGCACCTTCCACCGTGGGATCTCACTAAACTTTTGAATAGCTTTCTGCTCGTCGGGCTCCGTTGCCTGAAACTCCCATCCTCACTGGCCATTTCTAATAGAAAATGCCGCCCACGTGCCCCGACCTCTAGGCTCCGCCATGCCAATTGCCGCCGAACTTAAACGAAAAAAAAATCATAGCACTGGGCCCCTGTCACCGGACTTCCCCTCCCGGACTTCTGTCCAATGTTTTCAATCTTGAACGATGAAGTTCATGCGTCTTTCTGGGGCCGCCAGCCCGAGCCCTCAAAACAAAATAGCACAGGCCAGCCGCCCTTTGGCCCTATGGGCCCCGGACCCTGGACTTCTGTCGTTGGATTTCCGTCAGCTGTCAGCCTCTCTAAATTGCTATCTCCCAATGGCTTTCTGGCCTGAGACCTCCGTACCCCCCTAAAACGATCCAAATGAGCCCAAATCGAGATCTAACTTCGACCCATGTGCTGAATTTTGCTCTTCTTCATCATAAACTTCTTGACATATTAAAATCTAACCAAAGAAGGTCTCTGGGAGCTTTCGGCTGTGTTTTCCCTTCTAGACAACATTCCTGCCAGGGAAGTCCGGCCCTCCGGGCTTGGATTGTCCAAATACCTTTAAACAAAGATCAATAATATCTTGAAATGAAAGTTCATGATATGCTTGACTGATTATTTGAAATAAATGTTGTTTTCAAGATATAGACTAACATGAATGCTTTTGTGATCCATTGCGCTAGCTTTGTCCTTGTTTGTAGAATATATGGAATCAGGTGCAAGAACTTCAGGGGAATCCACCAAAGGGGACAAAGGAAAGAAGTCAAGAAGAACCCCTCAAGGGATAGAAGACAAACACCAGATGAAGTATCAATTCCAGGGCGAGCCCCTCCACTCAAAGGTCACTACAAACTAGAAGGAAATCACCGACACTAATATTGGCAAGGTGGATATTGATGAATTCGCACAGAGGGTCAGGGTCAACCCGACAACAAAGAATGTCAGACTGATAAGGAAAAGTGGCATAGCTAAGGCTACCAGTTTCCCTCCATCTCTCGTGGCACCTGAATTGGTCATGGCTTGTTGAGAAGCATATCAGATGGAGACCAGAACAATTGTCGATAAGGAGGGAAACATCCTCGTAGACATGTCACTAGAAGGGATCACTAAGACCTTCCACATTCCCACATTCCAACAGATGAAGGTCCCCACAATAGAATAATTCCAAGTGGCGTGGGATGATAACCCAATAGGATGCAAGAAGTCGATAAACCTATATTAGCTTAAGGAAAGATGAGCTAGCGCTGCAAAAGTTCCTCAGGAGCTCTTCCGTAGTGATTTCCATGAGGATTACCACGACTTGGTAACCTTGTTGAGCAGGGTTATGGATCTTCCAATGGCCGCTTACTTCCAAGAATGGATGGCCTATTTGATTGAGCAGATCCTGTGTGGGAACGAGGATGCACAACAAAGGTCTCATTCTACTGGGGCAGAATCATAAGCAACTACTTCTATGAAGAGTTTGTTAACATAAAGAAGAGCTCTAAATTCTATATGACCTCCTACCTTGTATACTCCTTGGCGAATCAAAGGAAATACAACGGGTTGTTTGTGGCACCCAATCAAGTGCAAAAGTAAGGAATCAAGGCCTATGACAAATACCTGCAGCTCCAGTACCAGAATTTTAAGAAAGATTACTGCAGGGTTAATGACACCTTCATTGGCCATATCATCAGGTTGATTGTTGGGGACTTCAAGAGGAGGGTCTCCCACAGCGCTAGAGCGCTTTTAAAGCAATATGCCTTCCTCTTAGCCAGTTTCTAAAATTCACATACATTCAGGCCCAGGGCTTCACCGAAAGGCTGAACAGGCTACTCCGATAACCAAATGATAGAATCATCCTCCTAAAGCTTTCTCGGCAGCTCCAACACCTGCAGGCCATCTTCAGCAACAAGCATGTAGCAGGGATCTCCTATCCAATGACCCTTTGCTAGGGCATGTACCGATTGCAGACTTCTCAGTGTGCCAGTAACTCTGAGAAGGAGCTAAAGGAGTACTGTTTCAACTGGTACACCACTCGCCCACGGATGGACCCACATGGCCATGTTAGGAAAGCATTGGGGCCAGCATATGCAAATCAATATCACATTGAAGATTTCTGAGCCGACTGCCAAGATGACAAAGAAGTGCGCGCAAGGCACTATATGCACATGACTGTGCAGTTCTTGAGAAGAGTGCAACCATTTCCGGTGCCGGACCAAGTCAAGGAGGACGAGTCCACAATCATGCATCTAAGGTACCCTGTGCTTGCATACCTTTCAATACCGTCGATCAACTGGGATGAACAAGAGGTCGATGACCTGGACACCATAACCCAGCCAATCCTAACTCGCACCAAGAAGTGGATTGATCGGAAGGTGGCTCATTTAAAGTGACAAGGGGTGGTATTGACCTATGAGGGGCTCAAAAGTGAGCCTAGTGCCACAGAGGATGTTTCTACCACCACGTCAATTGGCAGGACCTCCAAGTCTCCTCTCATCACCAGGTCCCGAAAAAGAAAAGGAACGGAGACCGAGTAGTCCCCGGACCCCAAGGCCCCTGCAAAGAAAGAAACGGGGGGCTCATCCCCCAAAAGGCTTAAACAAGTGGTGGGTGCGACAGAATTGTAGCCTCCCTTAGCTCTTCTTGCCCCTCCTACAGCACCACCCACCTCCCTGGCTATGGTCACCGCATCCCCGCTAGCAGTGGACATTTCTGTTCATCTTGCCCCTTCGCCTTCGACCGAGCTAGTAATAGTCGTTGAATCATCTTCCGCTATGAATTCTCCCCCTCCTCTGCTACTATGTCACTAATCACATCACTTCCTCTGGCAACCATAACATCGCCTATTCCCATTGCCACTATGCCAGAGACTCTTACACGACATATGCAAAACCTTCCCCCTAAGCTCTCCCAGATTTTGATGGATCCAACTCTCCAAGCATCCCTCGCCCAAGTCCTTGCAATGGCTCAACTGTCACAACCACCAACAGGGCCACGAGCTATGGAAGCCATAATGAAAATCTCAAAGGAGTTGGAGGAACAAGAACAGGAAGCCTCGAATTTTTTTGAGGAAGAAGCTGATGAATATCATGAGCACCCTAAGTACGAGCACCGAACCATCGACAGGGTGGTTTATGAGGAGAAGGAGACAAGCTCTTTTGAGAGTGGGGATGTGGAGGGTGTCTTGGGTGCTAACTAAATCATTCATACCTTTGATGAGGACCTTGAGGAAGAAATGGCACAACAATTGAAGGATGTTGGAGAGGAAACAAAAGGGTCACCCCATGGTGAAGCGGGGGCAGCCACCAGAAGGATAGCAGATAAACGACTTAACTGAGGTTGAGGCCCATATTTCCAAAAGTCCCGAGGCTGGGGATACTGAGTAGAAGAAAGAAGAAGAAGTAGCAAAATAAGATACTCCCATCCAGCAACCATCCACCAAGCTACCTATCAAGTGCCTCGTGTTCGTTCATGACTCCGACGAAGAGGAGGAGGATGCTACTAAAGAAAAAGGAGAATTCCAAAAGGAAAAGGAAACATAGGTCTTGCCTTTGATTGAGAGGCATGAGGGTGACCGCAATTCACCCAAGGGGAAATATGATGCCCAAATGGTTGGAGAAGCAACCTGAAAAAATGACCCCTGTGCTAAAGGACCCAAGGGCAAGGTTGGAGGCCATCTTGGTTTGAGCCCAAATCACAGCGAAGAAGGAGAAGAAGCCCAAGGTCCAATCCAAAGTAACAATGGATGCTTCTGGCTCCTAAGCAGCACAAATTGCAACTCCTACGATTGGCCAAGCAGGGGTGAGCTATAACATTTCTACCATTGACTTGGGGACTGCAACCAGAGAGCAGAAGGTCAAGCACCTTGAGTAGTCAGGGCCATAGTGGTGCACCTGATAAAGCAGGATAAAATCTCCAAAGATGAGCTCAAGGTGTAGGTTGCAACATTAACAGATTATATACAACAATGGTCCTCAGTGGAAGACCTTCCCATGACCTCCACGACCACACCTCAACTGCTCTCCAAAGAGCAGATCGACAAAATGGAGAGAAGGAAGAACTTGGAAAAGACCACCAAGGACTGGTTTTGACAGGTTTCATACGTCAGAAACATGGGAATCATCAGGGCTATGTGGACAGCCAACAAGTTCTTGGACTTGATACAATCTCTGGAGAGAACAAAGAAGCTCTGCACCAATTTCCCTGCAACCTATGACTCCACCTTCCCAAGGATCAAAGCTATCCTTCAAATGCCTGAGGCCACATGGGAGGAGAAGCTTGAATTTAAGAAAGAAGATTATTGGTTGATAGATGTGTGGCGCAAAGACTTAGACAACTGGAAGGAGAGGTTGGAGCAAATCTTGAGCAGGGTGGATCCTAATATTGAGTGGATCAAGGAAATCCAGGTGGAATGTGCCTGATATCTTAAGTTGATGATGGGCTATGATATGCCCACTGTGCAAATGGATCCAGAAAAGATAAAACCATACTTCCAAGAGAAGATGAAGGACGGGATGGTTGGAGAAATCACAACATAGTTCCTGAGTTTTTCTACTCACGCCTTCGACCAATCAGAGCTATTCAGGGACCAAGGCTCGAAATATGATGAAGATTGGAAAAGGCTAGAAGAAAATGCTAAGGATTGGAGCTATTAGGTGTTGTGGTGTGAAATCCTTGAAATAGACAAGCTCCAGGCGGTCATCCTCAAATACATAGAACACACAGCTTCCGAGGAGCAGGAGGACGGCCTAGCCAAAGATGAAGACCTTCTTGAAGAGCAGCTATAGCAAAAAAATAGCAATCAGCTACAGGACAAAAGAGTTATAGTGCCATCAGCTAGAAGACAAAATAGGGAAGGGACAAGAATGTAATTTTAAATTGTGATCTATTTGGGGGTAGGTGAAACCCTATTTTGTAATAAATCTTGGCCACACAATGAGAATGAATCTTGGCCATTCATTTAACTTTTTGAAAACTATAAATAGGGCACTCCTCTCATTTGCAAGAGTGAGAGTTGTGTTGTTGTAAAGACATGCTATAGAAATTTATAAGAAAAGAGTATTGACTTGGTGTATTTTCTTGGTTTCTCTCATGTTGCCATATTTAGTCTCCAATGTTAGATGTTTCATTTAGATTTTATTTCTGTTTAGTTAGTTGTCTTATTTCTTTGGATAGATCTTAGAAGTTCTGTTGGGTGATTATAATTTTTTTTCCATGTTAATGATTTCTTTGTACATACTTTTTGTTGTTTGCTGATGGTAGATAGCTGTGCAAAGTTAGCCTGGACTTGATTTCAAAGCTGCTCTAAACATTTATCTTTGATTCATGCATGTACATGGTGAATGAGGGATGAAAAATTGGTAGACCTTAGAAGATAGCACAATTTTCATGATACTGTGAAATCCCTGGTTACATGGGATATTGTTTTAAGAAATTGTCCATTGTAGGAACTCCATTGTCACTATTCGTAGCTAGTTGCAGACTTAGGAACTTTTCCTTCCCTTTTCTTTTTCCCCTTTTTTTAAGAACTAACCTATGCTAAGGTTCATTGCACATTGTAAAGCCAAATCCAATAGCTAATTGGAGTCCAAGATTGCTGTTTGAACCTACAGCCAATGCATAATAGTTTTTATCCCAAGAACTCCATTTCAAGATGCAACTTCCATATTTTGTGTCCTTGATTTGTATTTCCTGTAAGACCGCCTTGTGATTCTAGCAAATCACATCAAACTACTGAGGTTTCTAAGCACTGTCATGACTGATATTCGAGAGACCTTGGGATAGTGTTCTACAATCTGATTGTGGGATATTGTCTTTTAAGAGAGCTAGTGCACTCATGCACTGCCTATGTTGAAAAGTGCATAAAAATACCATCAACAGAACTGGCGCTAGAAGGAGGGCAATATTTGAAATACCATGTTAAGGGATAAAAGTGAAGCTGGATCAAATCAGATCGTTCTCCCTAGAAATATTTCAAAGAGTTGTATGATCAACATCAAACAAAGGAGAATTTGAAGAATTGCAGCCCCCTACAAAGGCAAAGTGAGCTCACAAAAGTAGCGTTTCCTTTTCCTCTTCCTCCATTCCATCTACCCCCATTCCACCCCCACCTTCATTTGGCTGGCCTTTGTCTTCCACCGAACCATCTCAAACTGCATTTGCACCTCCTATCTATGGCAGCAGGGGATTGCTCCTCTCCTGGCCTTTCTAGTCCAAGGCACAATCCCGTCAGCCATAGCTCAAATGCAGCCCCAGATTGCTATTGTAATTCTTATTTTCCAACAGCAAGCACCGCCTCTGCCACCCTCCATGGCTTGGTTAGCAGATAACCCTTTGCCGATACATTTTGTCGCCTACAATGATATGCCCAAGAATTTGAAGGGCTTTTGTTTGAAGTTCCATCCGCATGATCTGTAAAAAATAGCTGAGGAGCATATCAAAATATTTGACACAGCGATCACCAAAATGCAAGTTGACCACGAGGACGTCGCGTGCCACCTCTTTCCACATTCATTGGGGGAAGAGGCCTTCTATTGGTACATTAATCTGCTGAGGGGATCCATTACATCATGGAACCTGATGAAGAATTCCTTCCTACAGAAATACAAGATCCCCATCAGCCCTTCGGAGCTTTACCAACCGTTCATGTCTGTCAGGAGGGAGGTCAAGGAACCTATTGGTTCCTTCAATGACCACTTCCATCAGGCTTATCCAAGACTTTAGGACCCACACCTCCATACTGATGTGGTGGCTCTCTCGGTCTATTATGCGGCACTGGAAAACCTCATGTCGGCCTTGGTGAAAAGGATGCGCCCACCTCTCACTACCCTGGTGACCGCCTATGTGGAGGCCGTTGTCGCCAATGCATACTTGGGATAGAATATCTCTGGTCTACTACCTTCTTTGGGGCTGGTAGCCCACCCAATCCAGATTCAGGGGCTTAATAAGGCGTTTTCTCACCAAACCCCCTTATGAACCAAGTACCTCAATTGCCTATGGTGCCACATCCAGGACAACCATTGAATTATGCACCTCCTACGCCCTCCTATTTGTAGCCCCAATAGCAGTATAACTATACTTAGGTTGCTCCACAATAGTAGGCGTATCCCCAGTAGTCCTAGGTGCCATTGTACTTATCGGGACCAGAGTTTTCTCTAACCTATTAGAATCAGCCGTCAGCCCCACTTGCTTTTCTCCAAAATCTGGCGCCATCACCTAGAAGCGCGACTAAGAAAGACAAGTTAGAGGAGCTGACCGAGATGATAAAGAAGATGTCCATGGAAATGACGCACCTAAAGAACTAGAATAACTAGTTGCAGGCCACCCAGCATAATTTTCAGGCCAACCATAATTGAGACAATCGACACAATAGGGACAGCAGGGATAATCGAGAAGTAGGCACTTCCTCCAGGCAGAATTATGATAGGGGGCAGAACGCCAATGAAAATGTAGAAAGGACACCTTCCAAGAGGCAGAATCACATGTGGAACACTAGGCCCAACAATGGTGGTGTCCCTACGCCTTTCGATCAATTGTAAAGCAATGACAAAATGTTGAGCAGTGTATACCTGGCTAAAGCAGCCTTATCTGGGTGGTGTCAACTTCACAAAACTAGCAGACATTCAGAGTTGGATTGTTCTGAGTTCCAGATAGCTGCTAAAATCTTTCAGGTGGAGGTACAAAATGCAGTTGACAATGCCAGATATAGGGACACCGTCCCATCCGAGTCATACAATTCCTCCTATCTTATGGTTAATCAAGCACCGTTTCTGTGAGGTGACCGCAACGAGCCCGAAGCCAAGCCTACTCCTATTGAGGATGAAGAAGTGCAAGAGGTAAGTAATGAACAAACCCTGGCTTAGCTTTTTGATTCAGTAGATAATGGTTTGGTAGATGAAGAAGAACCATTTGTAGATGAGGTCCACACGTTCCATCAAAGATCAACTCCCTATTTCCTTAGGAATAGATAGACGGGTGGACCCTTTACAGCTTCTACCCCACCAAAAAATTTTGCTACCCTGCCTGATCCAAACACCAACAATAACCCTGGGCTTCCTCACATACCCACCCAATACCTCAACAAGAATAGATCTCAAAACCAGTCACAAAATCAGCCTCAAGGCCAATCCCAAAATCCGTTTAGACAGACAAAGGTCCAACCTCCTAGTTCTGCTATAGGCCAAGCTTTTAGTTCAGAAATCCAACAAATGGGTGAATATGTGGTAGAAGAGTTCAAGAAGGTAAGAATCAGCTTGTCTGCCTTTGAATTACTCAAGGTCCCTACTGTAAGGCATGCCTTCTTTAGGGTTCTTAATGGGACTCCATCTTTTAATACAACACAAGAAATGCCAGCTAAGAGGATTACCTTTGAAGAGCCTAGGAAAGAACTAGAGATACAGAATAATATTGGGAAAAGGAAGGATGTTCCCATAAATCAATCCGCAAGTAGACAAATTGAAAAGGAACCAGAAAGAGCTAATAGGCAGCTTTCCAAGGACTAGTTATTTAGGGAAACCAGGGATATGGACAATGAAAAAAATAAAGGTCAAATAGCTCATATGGACATGCCCACGGGCATCCTCCAGGGGAGACTGGAAACTCCTCCTTTCCTAACCACCATTGAGGTCTTTGGGAAGAACATGCATAACATCCTGCTCGATTCAGAAGCGTCTGCCAATGTTATGCCCTTGGCTATTTGCAAGGCTCTTGGCATCACCCCCATGCCCTCAAAGAGGAAGGTGACTTAGCTCGACAAAACAAAGATCAACATTGTGGGTGAAATAAACCGTATCCCTATGCAGATTGCTATAGACCCGCGGATACAACAGGTTATTGATATTCAAGTGGCTGACATCCCCGATGCATATGGAATCATCTTAAGAAGGGAATTCACCAAGGCACTTAATGGATACACCACTATGGACCTTTCTCACATGTGGCTACCATGGAAGGGGCTGCCCAATCAGATCTGTATCGACTGTGAACCCCGTATGAAGTATATGATCACGGAGTACAATAATATCAATGAGATGTTGTTCGTCGAGACCAACTTGGGGAATTATCACCCTTTCACCCACCAAAATGAGGTCGAGTTTCAAAATGAATGTAGGGACGAAGTGTTAATGGTGTTGTGTAGTCCCTCGGCCGATTCTACATAAATGCCCCCAGACACAGAAATATTGATAGAAACTGATGATGAGCCTAATAAGGACAACGACTGGGGACTGCTCACTAGTTTCCAGGAATTCATGGAGAAGTGCGCAAGGGATCAACTCAACTTAGGGGCTCGAATGAATTTACAGGATCTCTTACTGCCAAACTAGTGCAGGGTTCACAATGCTACACATTCCAAGTTTGATTGTCGCTTGTGCCAAGTAGTAGTTGCACAAGTTAAAAAATCAGCTACTCCCTAGATATAAACACCAAAGGAGGCACCAGTAGAACCACCTGTTGATCATTGTATTGAACCAGAAAATTCCCCTAAGATCACAAAGCCAGCAGGCCAGTTGAAAAGGAACAGAAGCTTAATTGGACCTGAAGAAAAGGAATCTTCCGCGTGCTGGACACTCTATTTTGATGGATCAAAGTCTAGGAAAGGAGCTGGAGCTGGGTTCAAACTCATCAGCCCAACAGGTAAGACATTTCTAGCTTCCCACAGATTATAGGTTTATTGCACCAACAACATAGCGGAATACAAGGCCTTATTCCTTGACCTTCTCATGGCCTTGAAGGAAAATGTGAAAATGTTGCAAATTTTTGAGGATTCCGAGCTTGTGGTTAAATAGGTTAGAAAGTTGTATTCCTATCATGATCGAAAACTTAACAACTATAGGCATAGGGTTTGGGACCTCTTGGAGGGCTTAGATACATTCAATATATAATTGATCCCTTGTACTCAGAATCGTATAGTTGACGCCTTGGCTCAAGCCGCCAGCACTTTACAACCCCTCTCTTTGTCTGGGCTGAAGAAATTCACTATTGAGCTAACGTCCACGCCATCAGTCCTAGATAATGTTACCCACTTGCAAGTCTTCAATGATGACAAGCATATCCTTCAATTCATCACAAGTTCTGATATCTTCGCAGCTCAGATAATTGATGAAGCTGATCCATAGGAAGCCGAACTAGACATAGAGGGGGTTATTAACCTCAAAACCAACACAATCCCTAGAGGCATGGTTTAGCTAGAACACATATTTGACCGGGATCAGATCATAGATTAAAATCAGCAAACAAAAAAGGTCATAAGCAACTAGTGCAATGCACACAACCTTGGAACAACCGAGGAGATCAAGAATATTTTTATCGGCAAGGTGTGCATGCCAGAGGAAAAGAAGGTGACCATGGATGCGTTACGAAGGTACCATGATATGGTGGCATGGAGCTATGAAGATTTGAAAACTTATGACACTTCTGTCATTACACACTATCCCTCTTAAGACATAAGTGATGCCATTCTACCAACGACAACGCCCTATCAATGCCTGCAGGAACCTATCGTCTACAAAGAGGTACAAAAGTTGCTCTCAACAAGAATCATCTTTCCAGTCAGGCACTCCACATGGGTGGCCAATTTGGTCCTAGTCAGGAAAAAGAATGGGGAGATTAGATTGTGTGTAGATTTCTGCAATATGAACCGTGCCTCGAAGAAAGACAACTATCCAGTATTTTTGCTGGATGAGGTGCTGCAGATCATCAATGGCTCCTAGATGATGTTTTTCCTGGATGGGTACTCTGGGTACAACCAAGTAATGGTGCAATATGAGGATCATCACAAAATGGCATTCACCACTAAGTGGGGAACATTCGCATACAGGAGAATTCCTTTTGGGCTCATCAACGTCGGCGCCACTTTCCAATGCGCCATGAATATCACCTTCAAGGACTTAATTGGAAAGTGCATAATCATCTACATGGATGATTTGACTATATTCTCTAAAAGGTGAGGCAATCACGTCTTCGATTTATGCAAGGTATTTCAGAGATGCAAAGAGTTTGGGGTTTTCCTTAACCCCAAGAAGTGCATTTTCAGAGTGACTAAAGGCAGATTGCTCAGGCATATCATCTCAGAAAAGAGAATCTCCATAGATCCCAAATGTATTGAGTCTGTACTCAAAATCTCGCCCCTAAGAAGCAAGAAAAAATTAAAATCTTTCTTTGGAAAGATCAACTTCGTCCGGAAATTCATCGCAGGCTTCGCGGAGATTGTCAAACTTCTCAATGCCATGCTCAAACAAGAGGCCAAAGTTGAATGGACATTGGATGCCAAACAATCCTTTGAAGAAATCAAATAGGCCATCACTGAGGCACCAGTGTTAGTTAGCTCAGATTATCTGAAGCCTTTCTACATCTACCCATTTGCTTCAGAGCATTCTTGTGCTAGCATGTTGACCCAGAAGGACGATGAAGGAAATGAGCATCTGATCACCTTTATGAGTGCCCCCCTCAAGGATGTTGAGTTGTGATATCAAAACATTTAAAAGCAGGCATATGCTCTCATCAGAGGAGTGAAGAAATTTAGACACTACATTTTATGCAACAAGGTGTTTGCCATTGTCCCCGACCTAGCAGTAAAAATGTTGCTTATGCAAAATGAATTGGGTGAACAAAGGGCTAAATGGGTCACCCTGCTCTAAGAGTATGACATGGAGATCCAACCGATGAAACTCGTGAGAGGGTAGGCACTCACCTGCACAATTTCCAAAACAGCAGCAGAAGGTGGAACCGAGCTCACTGTGCAGCAGTACCAGCTCGAGGATGTCTCCCCGGGAGAGTGGTACCAGAATGTCATCTACTATTTGTTGAACCATAAGTGTTTGCCACACCTGCAAGGAGTCCAAAAGCAGGCCCTAAGATTGAAAAGCAATGGCTACATACTGCAGGGTTCCATTCTCTACAGGAAGAATCATGAAGGCATTTACTTGAGATGCCTTAGCAAATCGAGTCTTAAAAGAGTTTTACAACAAATTTGGCACGGGTCATGGTTCTGGCTCTTCCACAACACACCAAATATTGAGAGTGGGGTATTATTGGCCCACTATCTTCAAGGATGCCCATTGCCATGTTCGTTCATGTCACACATGCCAGACCTCTACCACTAGAGAAAATAATGTTACTATTCCATTGTAGTCTATGTTGGAGGTAAGGCCGTTTGTGCAATGGGGTCTGGACTTCATCGATCCAGTAAGCCCTCCATCATTTGTGGGACACAGGTACATTCTTACTGCTACTAATTACTGTACTAGATGGATGGAAGCAATAGTATGTAAGCAATGCACAGCTAAAGTAGTCGCTAATTTCCTAGAAAGTTTTATTTTAAATCACTTTGGTTGTCCTTATGCTTTGGTATGTGATAATGGACCTGCATTTGTTTCATTAAAATTTTCTAGTTGGGCGTTTGACTATGGGATTGCTCTTAAATTTTCATCCAATTACTACCTTTAGGGAAATGACCTTGCTAAATCTACAAATAAAAACCTGATTACTGTGATCAAGAAGCTGGTAGATAGGAATCCCAAGGACTAGCATACCCAACTCCATTTCGCCCTTTGGGCTGATCACACTCACCACAAGGCTGCCCTTGGCGATTCCCTGTTCCACCTTGTCTATGGCCTAGAACCTATATTCCCCATCCACCTAAAGATTCCTACTCTTCAGTTCATCAACGATTTTTATGAGGGAGGTGATTGTAGGGAAGGTCAGCTAGTAGAGCTCTTGCATTTAGAGGAAGTCTGAAACCATGCAATAAATTTTTTTTCCAAACATCAGGGCATATTTAAGAGATGGCTCGACCACCGAGCCAAGATCAAGGCCTTTAGGATTGTAGATTTGGTCCTGTATTAGGACAAGGCCCATGAAAAGAAAGGGGGACACAACAAATTTGACAAGCTTTGGCTTGGCCCCTTTCAAATAGCTGAGATTTTGGGAGATAATGCCTTCTGCCTAAAGACCTTAACTGGTGAGAACATCCTGTTGCCAGTCAATGGGCAGCACCTAAAGCATTACTTCTAGGCTTGAGCTCTTTCGAGCTCTTCATTGTAAATACTTGTACACAGGTTAGGGTAGTTTTCTTTCTAACTTGCTTGCATTCTATTTGCATCGCTCTTTTGTTTTCTCCCTCCCGACAGTTTTGTTTCAAAAGTTGTTTCCTGCTCTTTTGCGGTGGTCATGCTTGTTTGACAAGCAGTTCACTTTGTTGTCCATTCTTTATGTTCTTTGGCTAAACATTCACTCTAGATTATCGATCTTTGAAAGTTCTCTATGAATGATTTCCTTGTTTGAACTCTGCTTAGAACTTGACCCTTGGCTAGATCTTCTTACACACGTCTCGGATCTCGCACCAAGCACATAATAATAATTTCTAAAGGACCATACTATGGTTGTTATGGCACCCTAGTGAGTGAAAAATCTTAAGTCTGCTCCAGTGACCACTGTCGTCCCAAACCCATTGTAGGCTTCAATGCTTACCCAGTCAAACTAAGTGATAAAAGAGAAGTGAAATATCAGAGAAAAAAGAAAAGAAAAAAAGAATTCTGAAAAAGGAAATAAATGACTGTATGGGTGTTCGGATAACTCTACCGGGGCTATGTACGCCCAGCCGGTAGTAGAGCAATATCCATGAAATTGTAGTGACAACTCTGTCGGGGCTATGGATGTCTGACTAGCAGCGGAGCAATGTCCAGGTTACTTTTGGTGTTGGATGATTTATGTAGCTCGCTCGGTTGACTTGGTAACCCTGGTCACTATCCCTAGGAAAGGAATGAACTCACTACACACAGTTCTGAGATGTCCTGTAAGCTGACCCCATTAAGGATTTCATTCTCCCAGATTCATCTTTGGAAGCCACTCCTGGTCTGCAAAACTAGAGATTCTGAGTCCTGAATGGATATTTATCCCTAGAATGCTCGAGAGCATTCTCCAACAAAGCCGCCATTTGTTGCACCCTTAGCACACACGACCCATTCGGAACAGGGACCCTCTTTTCTTTTGCCTTGTTCGGTCATTTTTTTGTCGTCACCTTGTTTTGCATGCCTACCTTTTTGATGTCTTAGGTGGTCGATGTTGCTTCAAAGTCCCATCATAAATCGACCATGCCCTCCCCTTTTGGTTTTGCTGCGTTCCAGCGCCTCACAGGGTCCCTTTGGCTATTTGGCCTTGAAAACAACCCTGCGCCCCTCCAGGCCCGGGAGTCCAGGATTTCTTCTTCGAGTTTCCCCTCTGGAAATGTCATTCCTAGCGGTGTTCGCCGAGCATCCTTCTGGACCTCGGGGTCCGACCGGCTAGCTTTTTCACCTTCTGAAGTCTTTGAAGTTCCTACCTGTTGTGGGGCGTTTCGAGCCTGACCGTCCGGAATTCCAAGTTCGGAATTCCGTGATGATCCTGTCGTCCCTGACGATGGATCTCTGGAGCCATCCTGTCCTTCGGGCCCCGAACCGCTTCCCACCACCGCCGATCAACCAACATGAAATCTTGAAGTGGCTATTGTCTTATGCCTCCCTGATCGCCGACCCTCGGTGTTCCTGCCACCGTCGTCGACCTATTCAAATCCACCAACTTTTTTTTTGGTCGTACCTATAATAAATGCATGCATTCATGGCGGTTGTGGTATAAATTGCCCAATCCGGCCAGTCATTTTCATCAAATAGGATTGGAGCGAATTGGACAAGCTGTCATTTGGAGCCCACTGCCTTCGACAACATCACGATCATTGCCCTCGGCATCATTTCAACAAACGTAGGTGAATCCCACATCTCCCCACTCTATGTGTTCAAGGTAGGTCATCTGTTTGCCCTCCCGTGCATCTTTTTCATGATTTTGAAAGGTCTTAAGAATGAACAAACCATTAGGAAGACATAAGTAAAAGAGCATAAAATCGCATGCCAAACCCATATGTTAGAGAACTAGGAAAACCTTTAGGATGTTCTCCTCGTTGATTCAGGACTTGTCATTGCCGTAGCTATTCTTTGTGCAGGGTAGTTGTCCGCCTTGGGCTCGGGGCCCACCTTTGCTGTCTGATTTCAAAACTTCTATCACTTGCCAGCGGCGATGCCGCTCTTTGGGCCCGTCCTGACGGACTTCTTCGTTCGGATTTTCGCTTGCATGCTGCCATTTAACTCACTGCAAACCTCCCCCTACCTCCTGGCTGCCAGATCCTAGCATGACCCTCGCCGAAGAACTTTAAAACTCAACATGCATCCTATAGCCCTCTCGGGCCCCAGAGCCAGGAGTTCCTCATCTGGGGTTCCGCCTGTGTTTTGCCGTCCACGATGGTGAACATCCTACAACATCCCACCCCCGGGCTCCACCTTCGCTTGCACTGTTGACCTCTACCATTTAAAAAAATTCTTACGTTGTTAACGCCTTCGGGCCCTAGGTGTCAGGTCGCTCTTGCTCATTTTCCGCCATCTTCCCGGTGAAGTCTTTTGGTGAACTCATCAATGCCGACTGACCCCAGGACACCGACCTTTGCCACGCCATTGGCTTGTGTTTCTACTTCTGCGTCTGTCATCCCCTAGTCCTAGTGCCCGGACTTCCATTCTCAGAAGTCTGCTGTTGTCCGCCTCCTAGAAATTTCACCCCTGCCTTCCAATCGCCAGGGCCCGAAGCACCGTCTACCCTGGGATCTCGTCGAACTTTTGAACATCTTTCTGCTCACTGGGCTCTATTTCCTAGAACTCCTATCCTCACCGGCCATTTCTAATAGAAAATGCTGCTGGCGTCTCGACCTCTGGGCTCCACCATACTGATTGTCATTGAACTTAAAGGAAAAAAAATAAAAAATATAGCATTGGACCCTTATCACTAGACTTCCCCTCCCAGACTTCCGTCTGATGTTTTCTGTCCTGAACGGCAAAGTTCGTGCATCTTTCCGGTGCTACCAGCCAGAGCCCTCAAAACGAAATAGCACATGTCGGCCGCCCTTTGGCCTTCTGGGCCCTGGACCCTGAACTTTCATCGTTGGATTTTTGTCGGTTGTCTGCCTCTCTAAACTGCTATCTCTCGATGGATTTCTAGCCTGAGACCTCCCTACCCCCCTAAAATGATCCAAATGAGCCTAAATTGAGATCTTACTTTGACCCATGTGCTAAATTTTGCTCTTCTTCATCATGAACTTCTTGACATATTAAAATATGACCAAAGAAGGTCTCTGGGAGCTTTCAGTTGTGTTTTCCCTTCCAAATAGCATTCCTTCCAGAGAAGTTCGGCCCTCTGGGCCCGGATTGTCCAAATGCCTTTAAACAAAGATCAATAACATCTTGAGATGAAAGTTCATGATATGCTTGACTGATTATTTGAAATAAATGTTGTTTTCAAGATATAGACTAACATAAATGTTTTTGTGATCCATTGCGCTAACTTTGTCCTTGTTTGCAGAATATATGGAATCAGGTGTAGGAACTTCAGGGGCATTCGTCGAAGGGGACAAAGGAAAGAAGTCAAAAAGGACCCCTCGAGGGAAAGAAGACAAACACCAGATGAAGTATCAATTCTAGGGTGAGGCCCTCCACTTAAAGGTCACTACAAACTGGAAGGAAATCACTGACACTAATATTGGCCAGGTGGATATTGATGAATTCACACAAAGGGTCAGGGTCAACCCGACAACAAAGAATGCCAGACTGATAAGGCAGAGTGGCATAGCTAAGGCTGCCCATTTCCCTCCATCTCTCATGGCACCTGAATTGGTCATGGCTTACCGAGAAGCGTATTAGACATAGACCAAAACAATTGTCGATAAGGAGGGAAACATCCTCACAGACATGTCGCCAGAAGGGATCACCAAGACCTTCCACATTCCCACATTCCAACAGATGGAGGTCCCCACAATAGAAGAATGCCAGGTGGCATGGGATGATAACCCAACAGGATGCAAGAAGTCGATAAACCTCCATTGGCTTAAGGAAAGATGAGCCAGTGTTGCGAAAGTTCTTCAGGAGCTCTTCTGTAGTGATTTCCATGAGGATTACCATGACCTAGTAACCTTGTTGAGCAGGGTTATGGGTCTTCCAACAGCCACCTACTTCTAGGAATGGATGGCCTATTTCATTGAGTAGATCCTGCATGGGAACGAGGACGTCACAACGAAGGTATTGTTCTACTAGAGAAGAATCATAAGCAACTGCTTCCATGAGCAGTTTGTTAACGTAAAGAAGAGCTCTAAATTCTATATGACCTCCTACCTTGTATAATCCTTGGCAGATGAAAGGCAATATAGTGGGTTGTTTGTGGCACCCAATCAGAGGCAGAAGCGAGGACTTAAGGCCTATGACAAATACCTGCAGCTCCAGTACCAGAATTTCAAGAAAGATTACTGCAGGGTTAATGACGCCTTCATTGGCCATATCATTAGGTTGATTATCAGGGACTTCGAGAGGAGGGTCTCCCACAGTGCTAGAGCACTTTTAAAGCAATATGCCTTCCTCTTTATCCAGTTTCCAAAATTTACATACATCCAAGCCTAGGGCTTCACTGAAAGGCTGAACAGGCTACCCCGATACCCAAATAATAGAATCATCCTCCTAGAGCTTTCTCAGCAGCTCCAACACCTATAGGCCATCTTCAGCAGCAAGCATATAGCAGGGATCTCCTATCCCATGACCCTTGGCAAGGCATGTACTAATTGCAGACTTCCTAGTGTGCCAGAAACTCTAAGAAGCAGCTGAAGGAGTACTATTTCGACTAGTACATCACTCGCCCACGGATGGACCCACATAGTCACGTCAGGAAAGCACTGGGGCCAGCATATGCCCATCAATATCACATTGAAGATTTCTGGGCCGACTACTAAGATGAGAAAGAAGTGCACGCATGGCACTATATGCACATGACTGTGCAGTTCCTGAGAAGAGTGCAACTATTTCCGGTGCCAGACCAAGTCGAGGAGGACGAGTCCACAATCATGCATCCAAGGTACCCTGCACTTGCCAACCTTCCAATACTGTCGATCAACTGGGATGAACAAGAGGTCGATGACCTAGACACCATAACCCAACCAATCCTAACTCGCACCAAGGAGTGGATCGATGGGCAGTTGGCTCATTTAAAGCGACAAGGGGTGGTATTGACCTATGAGGGGCTCAAAAGTGAGCCTAGTGCCACAGAAGATGTTGCTGCCACCACGTCAACTAGCGGGACCTCCAAGTCTCCTCCCGTCACCAGGTCCCAGAAAATAAAAGGAATGGAGACCGAGCAGTCCCCGGACCCCAAGGCCCTTGCAAAGAAAGAAACGGGGGGCTCATCCCCCAAAAGGCTTAAACAAGTGGTGGGTGCGATAGAATTGTAGCCTCCCTTAGCTCTTCCTGCCCCTCCTACAACACCGCCCAACTCCCTGGCTATGGTCACCGTATCCCCGCCAGTAGTGGACATTTCTGTCCATCTTGCCCCTTTGCCTCCAGTCGAGTCAGTAATAGTCGTTGACTCATCTTCTGCTATGACTTCTCCCCCTCCTCTACTACTATGTCACCAATCACATCACTTCTTCTGGCAACCATAACATCACCTATTCCTATTGCCACTATGCCCGAGACTCTTACACGACATATGCAAAACTTTCCCCCCGAGCTCTCCCAGATTTTGATGGATCCAACTCTCCAAGCAGCCCTCGCCCAAGTCCTTGCAATGGCTCAACTGTCACAACCACTGACAGGGCCACTAGCTATGGAAGCCACAATGCAAATCTCAAAGGAGTTGGAGGAACAAGAATAGGAAGCCTTGAAGTTTGTCGAGGAAGAAGCTAATGAGTATCATGAGGACCTTGAGTACGAGCACCAAACCATCAACAAGGTGGTTTATGAGGAGGAGGAGATAGGCTCTTCTGAGAGTGGGGATGAGGAGGGTGGATCAAGTGCTAAGGAAATCATTCAGACCTTTGATGAGGACCTTAAGGAAGAAATGGCACAAAAATTGAAGGACGTTGGGGAGGAAACAGAAGGGTCACCCCATGGTGAAGGGGGGCAGCCACCAGAAGGACAGCAGATAAAGGACTTAACCGAGGCTGAGGCCCATGTTGCCAAAAGTCTCGAGGCTAGGGATATTGAGGAGAAGAAAGAAGAAGCAACAAAAGAAGATACTCCCATCCAGCAACCATCCACCAAGCTACTTGTCAAGTGCCTCGTGTTCATTCATGACTCTGACAAAGAGGAGGAGGATGCTACCAAAGAAAAAGGAGAATCCCAAAAGGAAAAGGAAGCAGAGATCTTTCCTTTGACTGAGAGGGGCAAGGGTGACCGCGATTCACCCAAGGGGAAATCTGTTGTGCCTGAATGGTTGGAGAAGCAACTTGAAAAAATGACCCCTATGCTAAAGGACCCAAGGGCAAGGTTGGAGGCCATCTTGGCTCGAGCACAAATCACAACAAAGGAGAAGAAGCCTAAGGTTCGATCCAAAGTAACAATGGATGCTTCTAGCTCCCGAGTAGCACAAATTGCAATGCCTATGATTGGCCAAGCAGGGGTGAGCTATATCATCTCTACCATTGACTTGTGAACTACAACCAGAGAGAAGAAGGTCAAGCACCTTGAGGAGTCGGTGGCCATAGTGGTGCACCTGATAAAGCAGGATAAAATCTCCAAGGATCAGCTCAAGGCACAGGTTGCAGCATTAACGGATTATATACAGCAATGGTCCTTTGTGGACAACCTACCCACCACCTCCATGGCCGTAGCTCAGCTGCTCTCCAAAGATCAGATTGAAAAAATGGAGAGAAGGAAGAACTTGGAAAAGACCATCGAGGACTGGTTCCGACAGGTCTCATACATCGAAAACATTGGAATCAACAGGGCTGTGCAGACAGCCAACAAGTTTTTGTAATTGATACAATCTCTGGAGAGCACAAAGAAGCTCTACACCAATTTCCTCGCAACCTACCACTCCACCTTCCCAAGGATCAAAGCTATCCTTCAAATTCCTGAGGCCACATGGGAGGAGAAGCTTGAATTTAAGAAAGAAGATCATTGGCTGATGGATGTGTGGCGCAGAGACTTCGACAACCGGAAGGAGAGGTTGGAGCAAATCTTGAGTAGGGTGGATCCTGATATTGAGTGGATCCAGGAAATCCAGGCAGAATGTGCCTGATATCTTAAGTTGATGACGGGCTATGATATGCCCACTATGGAGATGGATCCAGAAAAGATAAAACCATACTTCCAAGAGAAGATGAAGGACGGGATGGCTAGAGAAATCACAATAGAGTTCCTGAGTTTTGCTGCTCGCACCTTTGACCAATCAGAGCTATTCAAGGCCCAAGGCTCGAAATATGATGAAGATTGGAAAAGGCTAGAAGAAAATGCTAAGGAGTGGAGCTATCAGGCACTGCGGTGTGAAATCCTTGAAATAGACAAGCTCCAGGCGGTCATCCTCAAATACATAGAACACATAGCTTCCAAGCCGTAGGAGAACGGGCCAGCCAAAGATGAAGACCTTCCTGAAGAGTAGCTACAGCAAAAAAGCAACAATCAGCTATAGGATAAAAGAGATACAGTGCCATCAACTAGAAGATGAAATAGGGAAGGGACAAAAATGTAATTTTAAATTGTGATCTATTTGGGGGTAGGTGAAACCCTATTTTGTAATGAATCTTGGCCACACAATGAGAATGAATCTTGGCCATTCATTTAACTTTTTGAAAACTATAAATACGGCACTCCTCTCATTTGCAAGAGTGAGAGTTGAGTTGTTGTAAAGACATGCTGCAGAAATTTATAAGAAAAGAGCATTGACTTGGTGTATTTTCTTGGTTTCTCTCATGTTGCTTGATTCAATCTCTAATGTTAGATGTTTCATTTAGATTTTATTGCTGTTTAATTAGATGTCTTATTTCTTTAGATAGATCTTAGAAGTGCTATTGGGTGATTATGAAATTTCTTGCCATGTTGATGATTTGTTTGTCCATACTTTTTACTATTTACTGATGGTAGATAGCTGTGCAAAGTTAGCCTAGACTTGATTTCAAAGCTGCTCCGAACATTTATCTTTGATTCGTGCATGTACATGGTGAATGAAGGATAAAAAATCTACAGACCTTAGAAGATCTGCACAATTTCCATGATACTATGAAATCCCTAGTTAAGTGGGATATTATTTTAAGACATTGTCCATTGCAGGAACTCCATTGTCACTATTTGTAGCTAGTTGCAGACTTAGGAACTTTTCCTTCCCTTTTCCTTTTCCCCCTTTTTTAAGAACTGACCTATGCTAAGGTTCATTGCACATTGTAAAGCCAAATCCAATAACTAAATGGAGTCAAAGATTGTTGTTTGAACCTACAGCCAATGCATAATAGTTTTATCCCAAGAACTCCATTTCAAGATCCAACTTCCATACTTTGTGTCCTTGCTTTGTATTTCTTGTAAGACTGCCTTGTGATTCTAATAAATCACATCAAACTACTGAGGTATCTAAGCACTGTCATGACCTGACATCCGAAAGACCTTGGGATAGTGTTCTACAATCCAATTGTGGGATATTGTCTTTCAAGAGAGGTAGTGCACTCACACACTGCCTGTGTTGAAAAGTGCATAAAAACACCATCAACAGATTTCATCTAATCAATTTTTTTCGTTTTGTTAAAATGATATCATGCAGAGAATGAGCTTATTCATAGAAATTGTATAGTTTCATATGCATATCACAATAGGCTGAATGGTTCATAACCTACAAACAAAGTTGCACTCTTACTGAGATCAACTTTGTGTATGAAAAGAAAACTAGCTTGAGGGAGTGCAGGTTGGTTGATGAGAAAAGGAATTGGAGATATGTAGATTCCTATTCGAATGTGATTCAGGCCTAAATATGTAGACTCTCTTAATGGTTCTAAATACTAACTATCAAAAAAAAAAAAAACTAAATAAAAAATATCACCATGTGATCAAGTAGACAAACATCAAATTCTTGAAATAAACAGAGATGAATAGGAACAAAGATTATATTTCAAGCCCTCCTCCTAGCGCCACAATGAAGTACCTAAAAATATGCAAATAAACCATCTCAAACACTCATTAGGAGGGTTAGTTTACACATGAAAATCTGCAAATACCTCTATGAAATAACAATGCCATGCTTAAAAGATGCAAACAAATAACTAAGAAGATCAAGTAAACATATAGAAGCAAAAAAAAGTACCTATTCCGTAGTGGATTGGTGTCAAATGTACCAATGACCCTTTCCCAATCCTTGCTAAAAACTAAAATGATGCAATGCACTATGATGAAGAGCAAAATTAGTTCTCAAACTAAGAGAGTGACTTTGCATGGAGATGTAGATAGATTAGATGAAAAATCAACCCGCTATTTAAATATTTTCAAATTGGAAGAATGCTCATAAGATAGAAATGTGAGATTAAGTTTGGACAAATGAGATGAGGCCACTTGTCAACTTGTGATAGGTTGAGGTATGAGCAAGTTTTGGCCAATGTGCCAAAGAGAGGGAGATTTCACATTCAAATTTGTGAAATAAACGTTGAGAGGGGGATATGAAAATGAGAAGTTAATGCAATGTTGGAAGGGACAATTCAACTTGTCCTCATTTTCAAACTTGAGGGAATATTTTATTTTATGCCAAGTTGAACGAAAATTAATATTTTAATAAATCAATAAATTGATTTATTTGTGCAAGTGGGAATATCTAGATGATGTGATGGGTGTTAGGTTAGTTTAATCATGATTAGATCAGCTTAATGATGATTAGGATGAGTTTGACCTTCGTGACTTGAATATTTGATTTATTTAAATTAGAAAATGATGGAATATGCATTTGGAGATTTAATTAAATAAAGTTTGGTTTATTTAATGAAAGGGATGATGTTTGATTTATTTAATTTAAATGAACAACCTTAGGAATGAACTTAATGAGTTTAATTTACCTGATGAATGGATGAAGGTCAACTTGATTAATTTAATGAGTGGAGGAATGTGAATTTGGTTTACTTGATGAATGGACCTAATTGAATGCATAATGCTAATTTTGCATGTCTACATTTTTCTCCTCTTTGAAGCAATGTACTTGCTACGTTGGTTCAAAGAATAAATTTGCTGCGATCAAAATTGAAAATTTTTATGATTTTTTTAGTTGTCCCAGCAGAAAGAAGTACACTATTACATTGCCCCCTCGAGAGATTGAGCGAAAAGATTTGATTTGAGGGTATATCTCGTGATAAAGAGGTTCAAAATGGATGGTTATGGATGATGATGCAAATGAGATGATTTTAAGATACTTAGAATAACAAATCTATATTATCTTAAACAACTTAAATGATGATATGATGTGATGATGGATGAGATGGATGATGTGATATGCCATGATTATGCAAATGTATGGCTTTATGAGATGCTTAGACTAACAAATCTATATTATGATGATGTTATGCTAAATTCTAATGATTTGTGGATGCAAAATGGATGCAAGATGGATGCATTGGTGATGATGATTAATTGTTGATGACATGATGTTTGTGTAGAAAAGAAGACATTAAATGATGACAAGCAGATCCAACAAGCCAACTTTATGAGAGATGATGAGAAATGATGATGATAGATGGATGATTTGTTTATCAAGGATTGGGATTTTAAAAGGGTCACTTACCTTATGTTTTGTAACACACATAAGTAGAATGCATCAAGGTATAAAAGACCAAGATGGAAAGGTACCTAGTGTGATGGAATTTGACTTGACAAATAGATAGGAGTATTCTTGTTCACACTTGACATATGGAAACCTTGCTAGGATGCACCTTAGAAGTTCCAAACACCTTAGACCAAAACATGGAAAGGTATAACCAATCAATGCAATAGCCAACAAGCTATCCATAACATCCTCTATACATATCTAACAAAGAAAGTATATGCAAAGTTATTTTACAAGAACGTCCAACAAGCACAGCAGACAAAAATATAATGATCGTTGCCCCATTCATATCTCTCTAAATCCTTAATTTGGATATCATTGAGAAGTGCTTGGACTGAGTGCAATAAGATAATTCAAAAGAAAAAGATAAAGCACACAAACAAGTTGATGTTCTTCAATACCGCTAACCAAAAGGGAATTTGTTTTGAAGGATAAGAACTGAAACTATTGCCAAAAGATAATGTCCATTGTAGGAAGGATACATCCTAGGACATGTTAGTGGATGGTGACACGTCATTTCATTTATCCAAAGTGCTCTTTCTGATAAATAATGCCCCTTGTAGGAAAGATTCATCCTACGACATGATGTTATCAGATGATTGATATGGGACTATTTGGATGATGGACTATCGACACAGAGAATTGACCAACTTGTTTACGTACTGACTTAGACCTGAGACTTGATGTTTTCGAGTTTAACTTTTAACCTGCAAGACTTGTTTCTAACTGTTTCACCAAAGGTTGAGGGTGACAATTAGTTTATTATGGATGGTGTTTATTGCGGGTGCAAACGAGATGAGACAGATGGATTTTTTCAAGTATTTGGATGTTTTTGATGTTTTGCAATGTTTTGATTCTATTTTTGGTATTTTTCAAGGTTTTACAAATGTTTTGATTTTTGATTTTTCAAATGTTTTTGGGATTTTCTGAGATTTTGACCAAGAGACTAACCTAAAGACCTATCCTAGGGGCCTCGAGGGCTGATCAACAGATTATCCTTGCCTACGTTATACACACAGAGACCACGTAGTTCGATTGATGACTTGACTGATTTATAGATGAAGATATACACGATGAACTGTCAGTTTATTATGACCGACTTCTAAAGGTCTAACCTAAGTGTCTTGAGGGATCATCAAAGATCAACCTTTCCTACGTTCAAGCTCAAAGACGACGTAGTTCGACAAGACGACTCTGTTTTTGACTTTTTGACTGACGTTTTGACCTGTTTTTGGATTTTGATATGTTTTATGTTTTTGGATTTTCTGACTTTCTGATGTTTTTGGATTTTCTAGTTTTCTGATGTTTTTGGATTTTTTGATTTTCTGATGTTTTGGATTTTCTAATTTTTTGATGTTTTTGGATTTTCTAATTTTTCTAATGTTTTTGGATTTTTTGATTTGAGGACTTTAAGATCATACACGAATCCAATCTGATAAGAACATGCCCCCAGCATGATGCAATAGACTACTTCGATAAAGGTAGGACAAACTGACCTTAAGGATGGGCCAAGTACTACAAGACCAAGCTATGGTGCAGATACGACTGGATGAGTGATGGATGGAGATCTAGATACAATGGATGATGGAAGAGAAATGGATGGATGATGCAAAACAAGCCATAAACATCCTGGTGGATGAAAAGTTCTTATTTACGCAAGGCACCTATTTTCCAGGTTTTCACCAAGGTACTTGCCCAAAGTGCCACCGAAGTGGTTTTCACTATAGGAAATTTTTTTTCTTTACTATTTTTTATCCTTTTTCTGATTTTTTCTTTTTTGGATTTTTTTGTTTTTTTATTTTTAATTGTTACCAAGATGCCTGTTTGCCAGGTTTTCGCTGAAGTGACCATTTTTTTAAGACATTTTCTAATTTTTTTTGGATTTTTTGGTTCTATACCTTAAAATATTTAGGCATAAATTTTTTTGAGATGAGCGCTATTCATAGGTTCCTGCAAAGGTTCCCCTTCAGGTGTTGACAACTGATATGCCCCTAATTTGAAACTTGTTGTTATGATGAACAGTCCCAGCCAATTGTGTTCAAACTTTCCTTTGCTACTTGGGTTTGGGACATTCTTTTTATTCTCCTTCAATACCAATTCTTTGACTTGGAACATCCTGCTTCTGATTTTCTTATTGTATCTTTGTTTGAGTCTATTCTGATAGACTTGCAAATGATTGAAAGCATCGATACGTCACTCATCCAGTAGCTCTAGCTCATTCAATCTTGACACTCAATAACCTTCATCTGTGATGAGGTTTTCCAGTGATATCCTAAGGGATGGGAGCTCGATCTCAATGGGGAGTACGAATTTTGATCCGTATACCAAGGATAACGTGGTGGCATTGGTGGGTGTGCAGATGCTAGTTCGATAAGCCTAGAGGGTGGGATTAAGCTGCCGATGCCAATCATGACCTACATCATTGACTATTTTCTTGAGGATTTTTAGAATGGTTTTTTTTATAGCTTCTGCTTGGCCATTTCCTTGGGGATAGTACAGGGTGGAGAAGCGATGTTGGATTTTGAATTTCTCACACAAGTCGTAGACATCCTAATTCTTGAATGGTGTCCCATTATATGAGATAATGGCTTGTGGGACACCGTACTGGCATATGAGATATTTTAGAATGAACTTTGAAATCTGCTTCCCAGTTATATACATCATGGGTATGGCTTCCACCCACTTATTAAAGTACTGAGTTGTGGTTATGATTAATTTGTGGCCATTAGATGAGGTGGTACGATTTTCCCAATAAGATCGAGTCCCCACTGCCAAAAGGGCCATGGTGTGATGATAGGATGAAGCTCTTGAGCTGGAGCATGGATGAGGTCCCCATGCTACTGACATTGTAGACACTTTCTGGCATGATCATGTGCTTCTCTTTCCATTGTGGGTCAATAATACCCCATCCTCAATTGTTTCTTAGCTATGGTCATTCCACTCGAGTGTGAACCATATATACCATTATGAACTTCAATTAGAGTAGTTAATGCCTCCTCAACATTTAAACAACATAGTAGGGTTCCTTCTATGCTCCTACAATATAGGGCATCACCTAGAAGGAAAAATATGGATGCCTCTTTGACAAAGGTTCATTTTAGGTTTGATGGTAGGTTGGCAGGTATGACTCCTATTTGAAGGTATGTGTAAATGTCATGATACCAAGGATCATTGGGACCAACGATTTCACACACGAATTCTGATTCTGGTACCTTGAATGTGGGCACAAGAAGCTCCTCTATCAAGAATTCATATTTTAGAACATTGTTGGGGATGTCCAGTAGCAACCCAATTGTTGCCATGGCATCTTTTGCTCTGTTGTTGGCTCTAGGAATCTACTCAAATGTGATTTCGATGAAAGATTCCTTTAGTCTCTACCAATTTCTTGTATGGAGTGAGCTTTTCCTCCTTGGTCTAATATTCATCATTGACTTGATTTATGATCAATTCGAAGTTGACGTACACTTTGAGAGCCATGATGTTCCACTGTACTGCTATTCTGAGACCTATGGTTAAGGCCTTGTATTCTAGAATGTTATTAGTGCAAGGAAATGCTAGTTTGTATGACCTTGGTATGCAATCCCCTTGTGGGCTAATGAAGAAGACACCAACTCCTGATCCATGCTATGTGTATGAACCATCAAAGTATAGTTTCCAATGGTCAACTATATTGAGATTAAAAATGGATTCATTAAAAAATTCTGAGATGAGAGGGTTCTCTGAATAGATTGGTGCCTCTACTAGTTGATCTACAATAACCTGACCCTTGATTGCTTTCCGTTTGACATACTTAATGTCATACTCTGACAATATCATCACCCATTTTTCCATTCTTCCTGTGAGCATTTCCTTTGATAGTAGATATTTGAGAGGGCCAATTTTGGCGATGAGCTTTATCTTGTGTGCCAACATGTAATGTCTAAATTTTTGTGATGCAAACACTACTACGAAGCATGCTTTCTCAATGAATGAATAGTTTAGCTCATTCCCAACCATTGTTCTATTGATATAGTAGATAGCCCTTTCTATTCCATTTTCATCATGTTGAGCTAGGAGAGCTCAAAGGGTTGTTGTCGTTGATAATACATATAAGAGCAATGGTTTCTTTGGGATGGGTGGCATTAAGACTGGTGGTGTTAGTAGGTATTCCTTGATATTTTTGAATTCCTCTTCACACTTGGTATCCTATTTGTATGCTACCCCCTTATGGAGTAGGTGAGAATATGGGTTCTGCTTGTCTGCCAGTTGTGTTATGAATCATTGGATGGATTGGAGTCTACCTTGGAGACCTCACAATTGTTTTAATGTTTTCAGTGCCTCCATCTCGAGGATTTCTTTTACTTTTACTGGATCCACCTTGATGCCCCTCATTGATACTATATGTCCTAGGAGCTTTCTTGATTGTACACCGAAGATACATTTCTTTGGGTTTAGTCTAACTTTGTACTCCTCTAGTCTATCAAAGATGGCACTTAGGGTTACTATGTGGTCTTTTCTTTTTCTTGACTTAGCTAGAATGTCATCAACATAGTCTTCAACCATTTTATGGATCATGTCGTGGAATATCAATTTCATGGCCCGTTGATATGTTGCTCCTACGTTCTTTAGGCTGAATGGCATCATGTTCCAGAAGTAAGTACCTCATGGACAAGTGAAGGTTGTCTTATTTTGATCCTCTTTTGCTATCATGATTTGATTGTATCCTAAAAATTTGTCCATTAATGATAGCATCTCATGTCCTGCTGTCATATCTACTATCATGTCAATATTTCGAAGCGGGAAGTCATCTTTCAAACATGCTTTGTTCAAAACTCTGAAGTTTGTGCATATTCTAATGGCTCCATTAGGTTTTGAAATAGGTACCAAGTTTGATACCCATTTTGGATGATCTATTGGTCGTATGAATCCTGCATCTAGTAGCTTTTTTAGCTCCATTTTGACCAATAAGGCGATCTGAGGGTGCATTTTTTGAAGCTTTTGTCTGATAGGCTTTGCTTCTAGATACACTACTAAGTGGTGAACCACAGTCTTTGGATCAAGTCATGGCATGTCGGCATAACTCCATGTGAATTTTATTTGTCTTTCCCTTAGGAATGCTGCTAGGAGCTCTTGCCCTTCTGATAGTACTGATTCCGCATAGAATGTGATATGTGGGGTCTCCTCTGTTCCTAGGTTGACTAGATTGCATTTTTTTGCCAAGACTGCTGACTTTTCCTAATGAATAGCTCTTAAAGGAAGATTGAATCCCCCATCCTCAAGTGCCTCATAGAGGTTTTCACCATTGGATGCATCCTTTCTTTTTACTTTTTTCTTGTCAGAGAGTGCCACAATGTGTTTTTCACTCAAGGACTTGGATATTATTCTTAATTTCTCACTTTTGCAACTGAAGGATTCAATCGTTTCCTCATAATAGGGATGTGTGTCCAAATCCATTATAAACCCTACTTTGTGATCCCCATCTGGAATGTTGTTCTGCAATCCCATGAATTCCGAGAGCACCTCATCATTTTTGAATGTATCAAGAATCGATGGTCCTCGTTGGTCGTAGTCAATGAGTTGGCGATATACTAAGCTGATCTCATGATTTTGATGGTCTATTTCGAAGGAAAGGGTGCTAATCATGCAAAGAGTGGTATCTTCAAATAGCCTAGGTAGATTGGATATGGGGTCCTCATCATCGCTACTACTATAGACATCGGTTATATCAAAGGTATAGCTATCTAGAACACGACCTATGGATACTGGTAATCGTAGTTCTATTCCAGTTGGCTGACAAGGTTTATTAACCGCTCTAACCAGAGGACTTCGGCCATGTATGGTTATATTCGGAGGGGTACATCCAAGGCCAAGATTTTTTATTGGTCGTGTCTCTGGAATGATAGGTATTATGAGCCCATTGTCACTTTGTCCAAGTCTTTGGTTTATGTCGTAGCCCATTGCAAGCATCATTTGCAGACCCTTGCTTCTATCATCCATTGGTAATTTAGGTGTTGCCTTTCATCTTGATAAAGCATATGTGATGGATCTTCCTCAATAACCTCCTGGCTAAGGTCTCCCCAACTTGTGAATTCAGGATAGTCTTCAGGAGACGTTTTTGATGTGCAAGCTTGATTTTCTTGTGGATGACCCTATGATCTAGGAGATTGTGGTAACTCTTCTACCATAAAAGCATTGTTAGGGAGCTTGTAGCTTCCACAACCGTCATCCTAGATGATGAGATTAATGTCAGAAATGGTGGGAATGGCGAGAGTGGCAGGTGTCTTTGTCACAAAAGTGGATGTGAGGGTCGCGGGATCGATGTGTTGTGTGGATGGGCTCTCATCATTTTTTGGTACTTAGTGGATTTTGTAATACTTTTCTTTAAGATTTTTGCAGTATAAGAAAGGTTTGAGATCTCCATCGATGGTAACTTCTTATCCGTTATGTGTAAATTTCACACATTGGTGGAAATTTGACGCTACTGCTTTCATTGCATGAATCCATGGGCATCCTAGGAGAATATTGTACGATAATTCAAGCTCCAAAACTTGACAAGTGGTTTCCATGAGAGCCGACCCTACTTGAATAGGGAGTTTGATCGTGCCTTGAGACACTCTTTCTTGATCTTCATATGCTCTTATCATGATACCCTTCCCTTTGTCGATAGAATATTTTGATATTTTCAACTGCTTGATGAGGTTGAGAGAACAAATATTCAAACCTGCACCTCCATCCACCAAGACCCTTTTGATTTTGCTCTTATGTACTATGGCTTCCAAGTGAAGTGCACAATTGTGAGATGGTTCAGTGGGGAAATCCTGGTCAGAGAATGTAAGAAGATTAGGGGTAATGATATTTCCCACCATAGCTTGGAATTGTTCCACATCAAGGTCTACAGGGACAATGGATGATGCCAACGCTTCTTCAAGAATCTTCCTATGGGAAGATGAGATTTTTAGCAACTCCATGATGGAGATTTGCATTGGCATTCTCTTGAGTTGATCTAGGACATTGTAGCCATTATGGACAGGTCTAGATGCGTGGACTTTGTTTGGCTGGGATGAGTCTGTGATGGTTACTTTTCCACCTCTTGTGGTGACTCCACAATCTTCGGCATAGGCTCCTTTGATATTAATGACCATGTAGTTTTCATCTAGGGAGGCGACGACTATTTCATACACATGATTTAAATTTGAGTGGGTTCCTTTCCCTTTATCATTTTTATTCCCTTTGTTACCATGATTCGGCATTAGATTCGTATCTATCTTAAGATCCTAATTTCTGGTAGGTTGTTCTACATTTATGATTCTTTTATCAATGAGATCTTGAATGATGTTTTTCAATCTCATGCAACTATTTTTCGTATGGCCTTTGATTTTATGGATTTCACAAAGTTGATTCTCATTATACTAAGAAGGTTTCAAATCCGGTTCTTGGTAATTTTCAAAGGTAGGAGCCTAAATGAGGTTTTTTTCTATCATCTTTTTCATTATGTCCTCAAGTGGTTCCCCCAAAGTGGTGTATTTTCGCTTGGGATAACTCTTGTGTTGGGGTTGTCCTCTTTGCTCATTGAGATTATATATTGTTGGAGTGTTATGTGATGATTGTTTTAGTGTTGTGTTTGGATTTGTGGTGTGGGTGTATTTTGGAGAGGAGCACTAATGACCACCTTGGCATTGATGACACCATCATTAGTAATATTTTTGTTCCCTACCCATGTGCGAGGTTTATCATTGTAATTGGATGGTGGGTGGTTGTTTTGTTGTTCAGGGTATGATGTTGATTCTGCGGGTTGAGTCATAAGGGCTCTTTCAATGTTGAGCACCTTGGGGATCAACTGATCATATGTGGTGATGCCTTGAACCTTGAGATGAAATTCCAAGTGGCCTTCAAGGTTGGCTATGATGGTGCAAACTTGTTGTTCTTTTGGCATGTTTCGCTTGCTCCAATTGGACTTTGATCACCATCATTGTAGGAATGAAGCGAAAGATTCACCCTTTCCTTGTTTTAGAGATGAGATTTCTTCTAGACTAACATCCATTGCAATGTTGCATGTGTAGTTCTTAATGAATGCATCTATAATTTCTTGGAATGTTCTAATGCCTGAAGGTAAGTGACAAAGCCATTACATAGCGTGGCCTACCAGACTCCTAGGGAATAGCTGCATCAGATAATTATCGTCATATGCAACTTCCATGCAATGAACCTGGAATTCCCTAATGTGATCTTTAGGATTTCCAATCCCTCAATATTGGTCAAATTTGGGATCTCAAATCCCTTGGGGAATGGTTTCATCACTAGGCTCCTATCAAATGGATACAGACACAGGTTGCTTGGTGTCTTCGTTGTTCACCTTGATTGAAGATCGAGCACGTGTTGTGAGAGAAACTTGATTTGTGTCGTCACATCATTTTGTGGATAAGGGGGTGGATGAAATTGTTTTGGGGTCTTTCAATCATGGGTTGGATGGGTGGGTTGGTCGATGTGTTGTTTGATGTGTTGTTCAATGGTATATGTATGTGCTACTGAGCTAGGTAGGCTTCCACCTACTTTTGTATGAACAATGCCTGTTGTTGATCTTGTTGTTGTTGTGCTAATATTTGTGCTTGTTGTTGTTCCAACAAAACTTTTTATTGGGCTGACAATTCTGTTGCTTCCTACTGCTATTGATATTTCTTTATTACTTGCTAATATGCTTGCAATTGTGTTGCTTGTCCTTGTGCAAGAAGTTGTGCTTGATATTGGGCATGTTGTGCCTAATATTGAGCTTGTGTCTGAGCTTGCACTTGTGTAGCTTATGATTGTGTTGCTTGTTGTTGCAATAGAAGTTGTGCTTGAGTGAAATTTTGTGCTTGCAATGTTTTGGTGGCTTGTTGTTGTTGTTGTTGCAATAAAGCATGAGCTTTTTGTGCTTGTTGTGCTTGTAATGTAGCTTATGCAGTTTGGGAAACTTGAGTAGTTTGTTGAGCAGCTAGGTGTATGGATTTTTATTTCTACACTTGTTGGAATCCCCTTTGAAAAGTATCTTGTAATGCCGCATTGTATTGACTTGATGTGGGGGAAGTTGGCGGTGGTGGTGGATTCAGAATGGAATTTGTGGTGGTGGTGAATGGTGATGTCATTGTAATAATTTGAGTGGTAGATGGTATTGTTGATGTGGTGGTTTGAGTGATAAGTGGTGTCGTTGATGTGATTGGCCCTTGAGAGACCATGATTTGTGATGTTATGGGGGTGTTTGATGATGTTACAATTGCTTGTGTGTTTGTCATCTGTTGTTGTGATGTCGATGAAATTTTTTGAGCATTTGGCATAATGCTTTGATTGATATTTGGGATGGGTGTTTGATCGATACTTGGTAAGGGGGAAATCCCTAAGCCAAGGAGTGGTGTGGATGATGATGTTAATGGTGGAAGTGGTGGAAATGTAAGGGGTGTAAGTCCTTGTGAAAATGTTGTGGTGTCAAAAATGCCCCCTGGTTCGAACATGTATCCTTCCTCTTGTGAATTTGTGAGGAGGGAAGTTTGGGGTGTTGTGTAAAAAAATTATGATCATGGGTCATGATGGAAGGTGAGTGTAACATTCTTATGTAATGGGTTTTCGGGTATGTTTTGTTCCAAAGTGGTGTTTGCATCTAGGTTTTGATTATTAACAAGGGGGTGTGTTTGAATAGCATTAAGAAATACATTTCCCTTATTAACATTATGTTGGCTTGGAGCAAAAGATGTCGTACTTTGCAAAATGTTTTGAGTGACATTGTGGGATGGGGGTGTGGATGAAATGGGAATGGTGGACAAGATTGGAGGAAATGATGTCTCCACTATGGTACTCACGTCGAAATCTAAAGGTAACTTGGCCCCTTGTTTTGCTAGCTCAAGCATGTATAATGAAGGGTTAAGTATCATCATGATGTTGATGATTTTATAGTTCTCTGGATTTTGGAGCATTTCTATTATTTCTTTGTGAGACATTCCAAAGGTAAGATCCTCTGCTTGGTTTTACTCTTGCAGATTTTGCGATGATGTCAGAAGGTTAATTGTGAGATTTCTAGACCTAATGGGATTCATTTCAGGAGTGGTTTGACTTAAATCACTTGAAGTGGGTGTTTCTTTGTTGGTTTCCATGCTCTTTTGGTATTGAGATCTAGTTTGAACCATAAAACAAGGATCAATTTTTAAGAATGGCAGATGAATCTCTTGATTCTTTGGATTGATCTTAATTTTATGTCTCAAAGCAGAAGATTTTTAGGATATCTTGAGGATCGAAAGGTGATATGATGATGATGTAAAAGATGAATGATGTGGATGTAATGATCTTTTGGTAAGTCTTGAAGGAGATATTAGGCTTTTGGGACTTTTAGATATGTTTCAAATTTTTATTTTGATTTGATTTTTGTGATTTTTCCTTGATTGATTTTGATTTTTATTTTGATTTTGAACAAATAGACCCTAGGATGTTTGGATGGTTATCTAAGGGATAGATTTGATCAAGGGATGGTAATTTGAATATGTGTGGGAAGAAGGATACATCTATCCACACTTATCCAAACAAGATGATAGTTTTACTAAGCATATGAAGAAGGATTCATGTCTACATATACTAAGCTAAACAAGATGGTTTTGATAACTTTTTACTAAGCATATGCAAAAGGATACATCTACACATAACTAGCCAAAGGTGATTTTGATAATGTTTTCAAGGATTTAGTCTCAAGGATTTTGATGATTTTTATTTTTCCAAAAAGCCTAGCATTAAGGATGATTTCAAGATTTTCCAAAATGTGATTGTGAGATGATGTTTGTTTTGATGTTTTGTAGGATGGATGAATGAAGATTTTTGATTTTCCTTTTATCCTAAGATGAACCTAAAAAAAGGACACTTTGTTTGCTAGACCTAGGTATTGAAGAACAAGATTTTCTCTAAACAAGATGTTCAAACTCTCTGAAAAGATTTGGGTTTTGGCAGTAATAGAATGAATACAAAGCAGGATTGTTCATTGAAGCCTTTTTGTAAAAGTTGAAAAGTAGTCTTTTTCTGACTTTATATAACATAGAGAGACGTTCTTGATGGGCTTTCAAACTAAGGGCTTTCACCTTTGGTTTCTTGATCTTGATTTTGCATGAAATCATTGGAGACACATGTGTGGGGTCCAATTGTTTTTAATCTTTACTTAATGGATTCTTTTTACCAAAAATACTTCTTGATTAGCTTTCAAACTAAATGTCCAATATCTCAACTTTGTCTCATTTCACAAGGTATATTATGTGAAACTTTGATGAAATTAAGCAAGGGTTAACTATTGTTTAACTTTAGTGGGAAAATTGAGGTGTAAATTCAAGTGCTTAGAAACCTCTAAGGATGTAATCCCAAGGGAAAGCAATAACACAAGAATTTGTTCAATGGTATTTTCCCCCTAAAGGGTTTGAAATTTTGAAGATCATATTAAATGTTTGTTTTCAAATATTTTTGATCAAGCACTATGTTTTCAAAAAAGACCGAGTACAACCCTATGGATCTGTAAGACAATATTTGTTGGATTCCCACTTGGACAAGTCTAGCTACATTTAGCTTTAGCGAATGGCTAGATGCTTGAACCCACTGGCTCCCATCCACGACACTCACTTATACGAGGCAACCAATTATCAACACCCATGAAACTTCTGTGGCATGTTTTCCATTTGTACTAAAGACTGTAAAAGAGTGGGTCGGCTTTAGAACGATCATTTTTGCACCAACAAATAGATTAAGGATTTTGGAAAATTCTAGAACATGGGTTTTCATAAGGACTTTATGTTCGTGGAGATTGACCCATACAGCAAGAGGCCCCTTTCGGATCCATCTTGTCAGAATCAACCGCATGATATTGGTGCTTCTTCCAATATCCACTTTTATATCCTGGCTGGAAATACTCTTGGCTTTAGAGTGTTACCGGTTGAGTCGTTCGCTTGGGTGAGTACTTTTTCCCCAAGGTACGCCCTCTAGGATAAACAAAAGTGAGTAAAGACAAGATCTATAACTCAATCAATCTTTGATGGCAACAAAGAGAGAGAATATACGCGATAATGCCCCACTCACACTCACACAAGATCTTGTTCAATTTTAAACCCAAATAGAGGTGTGGAGGTGATTTCTTTCTCACCCTAAAGTCATGAAAAAGGCCTTTTGATTCTCAAGATCACTATAAAGCATGAGAGAAGCGCATACATCCTTTTTCAATGCCTTTAGTTTAAGTAAGCTCTCACGAAAAACAAAGTTTGCACTTGTTCTTTTTAAATCCACAAAGCACAATGTGAGTTCTTTTTAAGTACCAAAAGATGAGTGAGAGATACTTCAATGTTCAATTTTTAATCCAAGAAACAAAATCTAGTAAGTTGTGATCCTAAAGTTCATTTTAGCCTTTGCAAGAAGAAATTGAAAGATTCATTTTAAACCCAAACAAAAATTAGTGTCCTAAGAAAGAAAAGATAGCCATTTCATGAAAAGTGTTTAAACAAACACTAAAGTGTTAAAAAACACTTTAATCTTTGAAAAAATCATCTTCATTACTTCTCCTCCTTTTGTTTACCTTCTTTTACCTTTGTTGTCCTTTGTTACCCTTTTGCTTTCCTTCTTCGCTTTTCCTTTGTTTCTCTTTTATTTCATTTTCCTATATGTAGAAAAAAAAACAAAATAATTATATGAAGGTCGAATTAGAATTGATTCAAGCATTGATTTCAAATAAAAGGTTAATTTCAAATGAAAATAACTAAATCATGAATAGAAATCTTTCTTTCCATAATCCGTTTTAACCATATTAAAAACTAAAAACTTGTTTAGATTCTAAAATTAAAAGCTAATCTGAATTAAAATCTACTCTAAAATTTGGATTGATCTAAAAATATAAAAAAATTATTCTAAAATTACAAGCTAATGCCAAAAGTTAAGCACTAACTTTTAAAAAAAAAAAAAAAAAGTCTAAAGATTTAAAAGCTAATACTAAAATCTATGGTTAAAACATAATTAATCTAAAATTAAAATGCAAGTAATCAAAACTAAACTTAAAACAAAATATCTAAAGTTAGAAAAGTAAAAAATAAGAAATCCAATGTTAAAGTAACTAAAACAGACTTGGTTGTCTTTATCTTCGCTTAGACTTTAGACAACACCATTCATTATGTTTAGTTTGTACTTCATATGTAACAGAAAATTTGCAGACTAGAATATCAAATCAACTCTTCCTGTCAAGGATTAGAAACATGTCAATCCATTAATGAAGACGTCATTGAGAGATTAGATCCAAACATCGGCATTTAACACATTTAGTTTGAATGATTTGATTTGTTACTCAGTCTCACACGTGACCCAGGTTCTACACAAGCACATAATGAGAATCTATGATCAGCCTTTATGCATAGTGTTTCAAGCAAAATATCTACTAAGCTAGCTGTCTATGTCATTTGTTCTCCAATCAAGGCACCAGCCTTTGCAATAATGTGAATGACAACTTCTTTGATGCACTCATTGTCCTTTGGGCATTCTATCTACTAACTTCCAAACAAAAAGTTGATATATTCATAATGAACTATTTGAAAAAATGGCTGAAAGAATGCATTCTCATGGTCTACAAGGCATGTAGATTGTTTGACAGAATGCCTCAAAGAAATACAGTCTCATGCCATGTCATGGGTATAAGGCTATGCATAAAATAGAACTATTGAGAGAGGTTTTAAAACACTTTCAACCAACTACCATTAGAAGGTACAAAGCCACATAGTAATGATGTTTGAAGAGATTTCAAAGCCAATGCAAGTGGTAGGTGTAATGATGCATCTGAGAGACCTTTGAAAGGATTTTTAAAGTAAATGCAAAAGGACGAGTGAAAGAAAAACTGATTTCTATAAACTTTTCCAAAATTCAGTGATTGCAAGAGTAAAGTGGAGAGGTGTACATGTGTTGTTAATAGCAAATAAAAGTTATTTAAGCCATTGCAATTACTAAGTGTAAAGCCAAATTCAAAAGCTTAATGGTGCCAAAACTGTTTTCCTTTTAAATAAATACATTTGGTAGGAGAATCGCACCCATGACAGTTAAGAGCTTTCAGATGAATGCTAGTGGTAGGTGAATTAGGAGCATAGTAGAAAAGTTCTATACAACACTGTGAAATAAAGTTGATTGGTAAGTTGTTAGAATTCTCATTCAAAGACAAGACAATAACATCAAAAATATCATCTCATTTTTTCCTATATGAGATTGCATTCCAGATTATTAACTTTAGTAAAAATCATACTGACCGGAGTGAAACTATAAGGCAATAAAAAAAGAATTATTCATCATCAAACTGCCTTCTTGCATTCTAAGTAGCTGGTGGTCATAACTGCTATTATGTAAGTGTTCATAAAGAAATGAATACGCCACCAACTCTTGGCTCAAAAGTTAATTACCTATAGATAGGAATGAATGACATTCATGTGGAAATTAATGAATTTGAAAAGACAAGAAGATGTGAGTCCAACAAGAAATTAGACAAAGACATGCATTTCTTACAAGATTTAGGTAATAGTGAGTGCCATGTCAGTGTGTGTTTAAATAGGAAAAAAAAGCGCCATTCAATCTCTTCTCTTTTTTTTCAAATTTTCCCTCTTCTTACGACTAACAAAATAACTGTGATGTTTCGGTATCTCGTAGACCTCTTTTCAAGATAATATTTTATCAGTACAAACAACACATCCATGCCTTTTTAATCAATGTCCAACAAGTTTTTATGCAAACAAAACTGTATATGTAATAATGCAGAAATGCAAATCATTGTTACCTCTGTCATCATATTTTTTTCTACTGTCCAACAAGGATTTCATCTAATCAAAGTTTTTCCTTTTGTTAAAATGATATCATGTAGAGAATGAGCTTATTCATAGAAACTGTATAGTTTCATATGCATATCACAACAGGTTGAATGGTTCACAACTTACAAACAAAGTTGTGCTCTTGTTGAGATCAACTTTGTGCATGAAAAGAAAACTAGCCTTAGGGAGTGTAGGTTGGTTGATGAGAAAATGAATTGTATATATGCATATTCCTATTCGAATGTGATTCAAGCCTAAATATGCATAGACTCTCTCAATGGTTCTAAATACTAACTATCAGAAATAAAAATACTAAATACAAAATATCACCATGTGATCAAGCAGACAAACATCAAATGCTTGAAACAAATAGAGATGAATAGGAACAAATATTATATTTCAATCCCTCCTTCTAGTGCCACAATCAATTACCTAAAAGTATGCAAATGAACCATCTCAAACACTCATTAGGAGGGTTAGTTTACACATGCAAATCTACAAATACCTCTATGAAATGACAATTTCATGCTTCAAAGATGCAAAAAAATAACTAAGAAGATCAAATAAACATATAGAAGCAAGACAAATTACCTATTCCATAGTAGATTGGTGTCAAATGTTCCATTGACCCTTTCCAAATCCTTGCTAAAAACTGAAATGATGCAATACACTATGATGAAGAGAAAAATTAGTTCTCAAACTAAGAGAGTAACTTTGCATGGAGATGTAGATAGATTTGATGAAGAATCAACCCTCTATTTAAATATTTTCAAATTGAAAGAATGCTCATAAGATAGCAATGTGGGATTAAGTTTGGACAAATGAGATGAGGCCACTTGTCAACCTATGATAGGTTGAGGTATAAGCAAGTTTTGGCCAATGTGCCCAACAGAGGGAGATTTCAAATTCAAATTTGTGAAATAAATGTTGAGAGGGGGACATGAAAATGAGAAGTTAATGCAATGTTTGAAGGGACAAGTCAACTTGTCCTAATTTTCAAACTTGAGGGAATATTCTATTTTATGCCAAGTTGAATGAAAATGAAGATTTTAATAAATCAATACATTGATTTATTTGTGCAAGTGCGAATATCTAGAGGATGTGATGAGTGGTTAGGTTAGTTAATTGGGATTAGATTAGCTTAATGATGATTAGGATGATTTTGGCCTTTTTGACTTGAATATTTCATTTATTTAAATCAGAAAATGATGGAATATGCATTTGGAGATTTAATTAAATAAAGTTTGGTTTATTTCATCAAAGGGATGATGTTTGATTTATTTAATTTAAATGAACAACCTTATGAATGAACTTAATGAGTTTAATTTACCTGATGAATGGATGAAGGTGAACTTGATTAATTTAATGAGTGGAGGAATGTGAATCTGGTTTACTTGATGAATGGACCTAATTGAATGCGTAATGCTAATTTTGCATGTCTACACTTTTCCCCTCTTTCAAGCAATGTACTTGCTATGTTGGTTCAAAGAATAAATTTGCTGCAATCAAAATTGAAAAATTTTATGATATTTTTGGTTGTCCCAGTGGAAAGAAGTACACTATTACATTTCCCCCTCGAGAGATCGAGCGAAAAGATTCGATTTGAGGGTGGATCTCCTGATAAAGAGGTTCAAAATGTATGGTTATGGATGATGACACAAATGAGATGATTTTAGGATGCTTATAATAACAAATCTATATTATCTTAAACAACTTAAATGATGATATGATGTGATGATGGATGAGATGGATGATGTGATATGCCATGATTATGCAAATGTATGATTTTATGAGATGCTTAGACTAACAAATCTATATTACGATGATGATATGTTGAATTCTAATTATTTGTGGATGCAAAATGGATGCATGATGGATGCACTATTGATGATGATTAACTGTTCATGATGTGATGTTAGTGCAGAAAAGAAGACATTAAATGATGACAAGTGGATCCAACAGGCCAACTTTATGAGAGATGATGATGAGAAATGGTGATGAGAAATGATGATGATAGATGGATGATTTATTTATCAAGGATTGGAATTTTAAAAGGGTCACTTACCTTATGTTTTGATAACACACATAAGTACAATGCATCAAGGTATAAAGGACCAGGATGGCGTGGTACTTAGTGTGATGGACTTTGACTCGACAAATAGGTAGGAGTATTATTGTTCACACTTGACATACAGAAACCTTGCTAGGATGCACCTTAGAAGTTTCAAACACCCCAAACCAAAACACAGAAAGGTATAAAAAATCAATGCAATAGTCAACAAGTTGTCCAAAACATCCTCTATACATATCTAACAAAGAAATTATTCGCCAAGTTATTTTACAAAAACATCCAACAAGCATAGCTAAAACAAAAGAATAATGATCATTTCCCCATTCCTATCTCTCTAAATCGTTCATTTGGATATCATCGAGAGGTCCTTGGACTGAGCACAATAAGATCAGTCAAAAGACAAAGATAAAGCATGCAAACAAGTTGATGTTCAATAATACCACTAACCAAAAGGGAATTTGTTTTTAAGGATAAGAACTTAAACTATTTCCAAAAGATAATGTCCATTGTAGGAAGGATACATTGTAGGACATGTTAGTGGATGTTGGCACGCCATTTCGTTTATCCAAAGTGCTCTTTCTGATAAATAATGCCCCTTGTAGGAAGGATTCATCCTAGGACATAATTTTATCAGATGATTGATATGGGACTATTTGGATGATGGACTATCGACACAAAGAATTGACCAACTTGTTTACGTACTTAGACCTTAGACTTGATGTTGTTCCTCTAGAACATGTTGAAGGTGAAAAATATAAATGAGAATGAGATAAAGATGAAGGTGAAGGAAATGAAGAAGATACAAAAGAAGAAGATGAAAAAGAAGAAGAGAAAGTAGAAGAAGAAAAGATAGAGGAAAAAGAAAGAATAGAGGAAAAATAGAAAAATGGGGAATCTGCCAGGAAGAATGAAGGAGATCAAAGGTAGGTTGTAGAATCTCAAAGGTCCCCTAGAGAATCCTCTTCTAGTGATGATGTTTTGAAAGGCTTTCTATCCAAGCATATCAAGTTCTAGCCAGTGATTCCTCTAGAAATTTTACAACTCCCCATGATCCAAGGTAGTGTGGAATTGGATAAAATTTCTCCTGTTCATAAGTTCCAATGTTAGGGGATGCATTGCATGCATCCAAAAGAAGAAAATTTATGGAAACATACCAAAAGGGAACAAAACTTATTTATGATGCTCTTAAAGATTTACAGAAGGCCACACCTAGTACATCAATGGATACATCTCTCAGTCTAGTAGAAAATTTGAAAATTTTATTAGGATTCTTTAAGGAGTATGCCTCTAGACTTGGTTAGAAGACAAGGAAAGAGGTTGAAGAGAAAATAGTTGAGAAAATACTTTTGGCACTTCATGACAAATGTGCTCTGGCACACACCAATGTTGAAAAGAGCCTAGAAGTTGCACAAGGTTGTGAATTTGAAGCAAATGTTGTCTTTGATTATTGCATAAAGTGGTTAGATGTTGATCAGAATATCAAAGATCTGATGGACTCTATTGAGTCCCAGTTGACTGTTGTCTCTAGTACCTATAGTGCATCCAAAGATAGAGACAAAACAACCTGGAATGCCATCTCTACTCACAGAAACAAATTCTTTATCTTCCCAAGTCTACTCCATTTTTCACTCTCTCTTTCTGCATTTCTTCCTAATGATGGATCATGGAGTATAATCCAAAATGTTGATGTAAAAAAATTGACACAATTTAATCCAAAAATCCTTTCTTAATTTATCATGGACTGCGAAAACTTCATGAATTTAATTGAAAAATTCTTTACTTTATAGAAGCATAAGGAGGATATCATTAGAAGATTCAATTAGTTAGGCGACCTTGTGAGAATGGAGTACACTCCATTTTTCAATGCTTTGGTAAGTGTGGAGAAATTAAAAAAGATCAATTTGGCTCCTGGTACTCTGGATGATGCAGAGGAAAGTTTGGTGGAATTGGAATCCCTGAACAGGATGTTGTTGTCTACTAAGAAGAGTTAGGAGAATGGTAAGGCAACTTGGCAAGGTATTCTTAAGGAGCTTCAAGGCTCATCATCCTTTGGGTAACATTTTTTTTGTTTTCATATTTGTTGGACTTCCCTTTATCCTTGATGTCAAAGGGGGAGAGAATGCCATAAGAGGTTTGTAGGGGGAGAGAATATTGTGAAGAGGAAAAGGAAAGAGTGTGTTGTATATCAGAGGTTTTGTATATTATTTTAGCACATGTTTCCATCAATGAGAAAGGGGGAGATTGTTGGAATAATTAGCATCTTATTATACATATTTTTTGTTATCATTGATGTCACCATGTTAAATGAGTTGCAACAGCAAGATTATATTCATGATTGATTTGTTATTCTAAACTGGTATCTGAATTGGTATGGAGTTACTACCCTCTGATATTTAGGTTGACAACCCTCTATTGATGATTATTGTTGCTTGCAATTTTTGGAAATTGTTTTTGGATGTTGGAAGTGTGTATGTTTACAATCTCATGTGCACAAGTGCTCATATGGAGAGTTGGCATTATTATGTTATTAGGTCTATCTCTGACCGACCTAAAGTATTGTTGATGTTGTAATGGATTAATTTTTGTATTGCAAATGTATGTGTGACCTATCTTTGGTCCATTCTGACATATTGTAGCATGCTACACATTTGAACTTTTTTTGGAAAGATTTTGTACATGCTAGAAGTCAACCGTTATATTTTTGGTTAATAAAGGTTGCATCTAATTAGGCCGACATAATTGATGCTTACAGATGTATAAGATATATATGTTGGATAGTTTTGAGATTATTGGTGCAAATTATGAAGTGAATGTGAAGAAGTACGAAAATGATGAAGTGTGTTAAGTTAGTTTACTAAGAATCAAAGGAACTGAATCAACACTTGTTAGGTGTACCTTATCATTTCATTTTTTGGATATAAGCCATTTTTTCATTGTAACTTTTGTAGGCAGTGAGTCTCCCATTTTGGAAAATGAGTTCAAGCAATGAGCCACCCTTTTGTAATATCTTATAGCCAGCTATACTATATTGTGAGCTAACCCTCGCTGTGATTTTTCCATTCTTGGGTTTTCCACATAAAAATTATGGTGTTCATGTGTTGTGTTCTTTCATGTTCTATTAATGCTCTTACTTATCTTTATTTTTATATGAATTGGAGTAATTGCATGGTATTTTTTCAATAAGTTTAAGAAGATATTGATTCACCCCCTCTTAGTATCCTGGGTATTTAACAGTTGTGGTTGCTACAATCTGCAAAATGGCTAAAATGTCAACACACAATATTAGCAACATAGAAAATTTTCACATCCATATGAAATATTGAATCATGCTCCATAATGCAATCCAAACAACAAAATATCAACTAAACTAAGTGAAAGCACAAAGAAGAAAGAATCCAACTCTATCTCATATTGGATTGGTGTCACATGTGCTAGTGACCCTTTCCCAATCCTTTATTGATAAGCTTAGATGATGATGATGCAATGGAAATGATGAGCAAGATGAGTTCTCAAATCAAGAGAGTAACCTTGCAAAAATTTGTGGATCCATGAATGAGAATGAAGGCCTTCTTTTATAGATTTTTTTCATGAGAGATTGGCCAAGATGGTGAATGTGGGACTAAAGATCCTCCAATGAGAAGATGACACTTGTCAAGTGGTGAGTGGTCAATGGTTGTGCAAGATTTGGGAAGAGTGCCTATGAGAGGGAGAATTTGAATTCAAATTTTGTAATAAATGTTGATTTTGACCTTGGAAGGGGACATGTAAGAGACATGTAAGGCCTCATAAATGCTCTGTTGGATGTACATGTCCACTTGGGGGGAGATTCAAACTTGGAGAATATTCTCCCTTTATGCCAAGTTGAAAATAAAGATTTTGATAAATCAATTAAATGCAATTTCATGTGCAAGTGGCCAAATCTAGAGAATGCAAGTGGGTGAGATTAGTATTTAATTAGGGTTAGATTAAATAGATGATGATTATGTTATTTTAATGCTGATTAGGTGAGTTTGACTTTCATGATTTAAATATTTGATTTATTTAAATTAGAAAAGGATGAAATATGGATTGGATCTAATTAAATAAATGTTTGATCTATTTAATTAAAGGGATGATGTTTGATTTATTAAAAGGCTGACGATAATGTTTATTTGATAAATGACCTTAGGAAATGAGACTATTTAATGAATGGATGAAAGTGATGAATGGGCCTAATGTGAGACCTAATTTGACTGAATCCGATCGAATACATAATGTTAATTTTGCATGTCTACAACAATTTGGGCCCACCTTGCTTTATTTATCCTTATTTATATCTTAATTGGTCCTATTTTCCATCCATAAACCCAATGAATTATATCTTTTTCTAGCGATTCCTAACAAACATAAGTGGATAAATGATAATTTAATGATTCTTGTTGTGTGTCCTTGATTTTTGGGTTGAGACTAAAACACCACATAGGGCGTCTTTGTCCTATAAAGGTCTTGGGACCCTGATTTTAAATGGGTGTTAAATGGGCCCATTTTTGGAGTCTATGCCCCGAGTTTCATGGCTCAGGACTAAGATGACACCTAGGGAATCTTAGTCCCCCTTAAGGTATTTTCAGGATTTAATTTCAAATCTTGGTAGGATTTAGTCTCCTTTAATTAATGATTTCATATGCTGGCTTGGTGTGGTGTCATTTTGGGATATTAAGCATGGATAAGTATAAATACAAGGTTCCTTCCTCTCATTTTCATATAAAAAGATAACGAGCAATCTAAGCATCCAATCATTCAAACATTCAAGAGAATTTCATCAAGCATTTGGAGCCATCATCAAGATTCAAGCATCATATCGAAGATCTTCTTGCATCATGTGTGTTTTTGGGCTAACATTTATGATGTAGGGCTATGATTCAAACAAGAAATTTAATTCAATATCCATCAAGCATTCCATTAATTCAAGATATACATTCAAGCTATCAATCTCACACAAGTTTGTAGACTTTACAACAAGGATTTGGTGAGTTATAACATTGCATATTTTTCATTCATCATTTCCCTCCATTTCATTTCATTTCAAGGTTTAATTATCAACAAGGGTTTTGACCAAGGAAAATCCCCATTTATTATCAATCAACAAGTTTTTCACCTCTTGTATGTTTGTGATTCCAGATTCAAGTTGAAGACTTCAATATCATTTGAAGTGCAAAGTTGTGAAGTTGAAAATTTGCAAAGATGCATTACAAAGTTGTCATCTTCACAGAAACTTGCCTACAGGGAACATCCAAAAGTTTCAGTTCCCTGAGATCAAAGAAGAAGGAAGTGCAAACATCAAGCCTCAAGACCACATTCAAAGATTCCAGAAATTCCAAATAGGACTAAGTCACCACCTAGGGCATCTTAGTCCTCCTGAAGATATTTTTCAAAAATTCTTCCAGATTTGGTTCCTACATCTAAAGAGTTTGCATCTGGGCCAAAAACTAACATCGCAACTAAGAAAATAGTAAGGGCATATTAGTCCTCCATAGCACATTTTGACAACATTTTTATCATTTCTAGATTCCTCTTCACATTTCCAAAATTCCTAGGTACACACATCATAACTTCCTATTGCTTAATTTCATCATTTTTATCCTTCATTCAGTTTGCATTATTAGGTTTCATGAGTTGAATGTTAAATTGTCTATTCTAAGAATTTTCTTGGTAGTGAACCCCTAACAGCTTAAATAACCCCTTCCTAGTTCTTCCTTGTTGAGAATTGACTCACCTTGTGAGGTTTGTATTCAATCCAATTAGGACTCCTAGGACATCCTTGAATGATAATTGGAAAAAAGTGGTGTTCTATTACCTAGGTTATAAAGCATCCATTTTCCCATTGTTCAGTTTTATCTTTCCAATAGTTGTACAATTACACCTCTCTTGATGTTGGTTTATCTACTTTAGTGTGATTCAAAGTGCAAGTTCATCCTCTCACTAAAGTGGAGACTAAATGTAGTGTCAGAAAATGCACTCCTTTACATTTCACACTAGTATGTTTTGGTCCCTTAATTAATTGGAATTATTTAAGCCTCTAATTTTCCCAATTATGCATCCACAAGCCTAATTAATTACAATTTTTGAAAGGGAATTATGATTTACTCAATACAATTATTATTTTTAACACCCCAAAATGCATAGGTCCTTACAATTTAGGCCAGGGCCCATTCACCCTTGGGTGAATGGGTCCCCTTTAATTTTCTATATTCAAATTTTTAATATGCTTGTTGCGGCCTATTTATGATCCAAATTCAAATTTTAAATGTCAGATTGTAATGTTTAATTTTCAAGAAATTAGAAAATTACCTATAAATACAAGGTCTTTTTATCATTTCAAGTCCTAGAAATTCATGAGAACAAGAAAGAGATCAAATTCAAGAGTTAAGATTATTTTCAAAGGTTCTCAAGAGAATATTTATTAGTAATTTTTTGCATCATTCAAGATCTAAAGCATCATGTAAAATTTATCTTCATTCGTGCATGTTTCTAGAGCTAACATTGTGATGTTGGTTTCAAGCATTCAAGTCAAAATTTCAAGCATCAAGATCACATCATGAATCATAACCCTCTTAGATTTGCTAAAGCTTTATGGATTCTATAAGATTAAGGTTTAATTTAGATGTTTCATGTGTTACATTGAATAATTTCATTTATTTGGTATTTTTCATTCATCTCCCAAAAGTGCATTTCAAAGTGATTTATCCCATCCTAAGTCAGAAGGAAAATAACAAGATGTCCATCAGTGTTGACTCACCTAAATGTCAAAAGTCAATATTTCCCTAGGGGATCTCTTTTTCCTAATGAAATAAGGAAATTGTAGATACATACCACCATTCAAAAATCACATCACCTTACATTTTTCCCTTTATTCAAGTACATAACCATTAAAATATCAATAAAATATGAGAAGGCTACATCCATGGCCCTTTGAAATGTGACAAAAACATTGGTTAGACCAAATGGCATCCCAAGATAAACATATGTGTCCCATGGATTACTGAATGCATTTTTGTACTATTTAGATTTTTTTACCTTAACATTGTTGTAGCCTAAGCATCCATCCATCATAGATAAAATCTCACAACCAATAACCATTTGAAACATTTCTTGCATATTGGGAAATGTATAATTTTCTTTTAAAGATGATATATTTAGGTTTCTAAAGTCTACACAGATTCTTATACCACCATTCTTCTTTCTCACTGGCACTAGGTTTGAAACCCAAGTAGAATTCCTTATAGGTTTAATTATTCCACTGTCAATAATGCTGGAATATAACTTCTCTATAATCCTTTAAATCATTGTAGGAACATGCGAACACATTTTTACTTCCTTATAAGAGAAATAAGAATTTATCTTATATTAGGGTTCAATTTCTTACCTATGTACACCTTCTTTGGTGCACACTCTGTTCCTAGATTGACTTCTTCTAAGTTTTGCTCATAGGTAGAATTTTTTTTTACATTACTCTTGTCTGAGTTGTCAAATACTTTTTCCAATTCCACTAGTCCTTTGGGGATTTTATTTTTCTTTATTTGTATCACCTCATTCCAAAATACTATCTCTTTCTCATCAAAAATTTCACAAATTCCCTGATGTCAATCTTTGGGCTTTCATATCACTCAACAATCTACAAAAAATTTACTATATGATTGTCATCATTAAATATTTGAAACTTATGAATATTATTTAGGAATGAAGGCCTAGTGTGCATATCAACCTTTGAGATGCGAACAAATTGAATATCATCAGGCCATAGGTCTATATTGGCTAATAGATGAGCCATCAAATTCTTTCCTCCTTCAACTGAGTCAATACCAAAAGCATCAAACAATTGAAGTCTATCCCACACAACTTTATATTGTTTCAATCTCTTATTTTTAGACACAAATCTTTCTCTATCTTGCCATACCAATAGATCAAAATCCCCTAACACCCTTAGCTTCTTTATCTTATGTTTGACAACTTATTTAAGTCCCAATAACAAGGCCTCATACTTTGCTACATTATTGGTCTAAAACTTTCAAGATAATGAGAACTTGTATGACTTATGACTAGGTGATATGAAAATCGCACCGCACTAGATCCTTCTTTTGAGCAAGCACCATCAAAATACATTGTTCATATGAAATTGTCATCCTTAAATATTTGGCACTTATGAATATTATTTGGTACTAAAGGCCTAGTGTGCACATCAACCATTGAGCTTCCAACAAACTGAATATCATCAAGGCATAGGTCTATATTGGCTAATAGATGATCCATCACATTCTTTCCTCCTTCAACTCAGTGACCACCTAAAATGAGTAAACAATTCAAGGGTATCCCACAAAACAACTTTATATTGTTTCAATATCTTATTTTTAGACACAAATCTTGCTCTAACCCAGCATACCAATAGCTCAAAATACCCTAACACCCTTAGCTTCTTTATCTTATATTTGGCAACTAATTTAAGTCCCAATAACAAGGCCTCATACTTTTCTACATTATTGGTACAAAAATTTCAAGATAATGGGAACTTGTATGACTTAACACTAGGTGATATGAAAATCATCCCACACTAGATCCTTCTTTTGAGTGAAAACCATCAAAATACATTGTTCATATGCGATTGTCTAATACTTTCTTCAATGCTTCTCTTTCTATCAGTGTAGTTTTCTTTTCTTCTTCTTGTAATCTAGCTTCTTTGAGGAGCTTAAATTCCTTTCCATCAATAGGAATAGTGGCATTGGATATGTCTAGTTGAATACTACGTCCTATAGCCACACTTCGCCTCCTTGATAGAAAATTTTTGTACATAGATGGAATATCCACCACTATAACATACATTCCAAACTCTTTCTCTAGATATGCTACTAACCTAAAACATACCTCCTCAATGATCCCTATCACAAGAACCCCTTTATAATCCATTACATAACACTTTCCAAATGCCTTGTTAATATTTAACCCATACTCTTTCATGGTCTCTATTGGAAATATGTTTGTAGATGGTCTTGAATCAATCATGAAATTTTTACCAACTTATCTTCAACCATAAGAGTCACATAAAAGGGGTCCACCGAATTTGGATATGTGCAGTCAATGTAGAATCCAAAAAATATGAAGAATATCATTGTTGATTTCCTCAACATCTTCCTCTTTTATTTTTAGTTTACTCATTTTAGGTGGAGTAATCGCCTTCTTCTCATTAGAGGACATAGCTACACCAATGATAAGGGCATCTACCTTCTCTTTATGTTCCTCATAACTAATCATTTATAGGAGAGTAACTAAAACTTTTACTTATGACAACAACTGAAACATGTATCAACTGAATTATACTTGGGAAGATCATATACTACCACATTTTTTTCAACCAATTTATCTTTTATATGCTTAATAAGTTTTTCTTCATGCCTAACTTCAATACTCTTCTTCTCTTGATCTTCCTTCACTTTCTAGCACTTTGATTTTATTAATGGAGAAACCACATTCTTATTAATGTTAACAGCTCTAAACTTCTTCTCTTACACCTTTGTTTATTTTTTTAGGTTCATAAGTTCTTTTAGGTGCTCAACAACCTTATTTATCCTTATTCTTATCTTTAATAAAAATGATACCAACTTTTATCTAGTCATCATTGATGACTCTATTCCTCAAATTATAATTACTTTTGAACTGGGAAACTACAATGGTTGTAAACTCTTGGATCTCTTCTACTGATGATCTTCTCAAGCTAACATCAAATCAAATTATCTCAAAATTGTTCACATTCTGATCTTCTTCTTCTCATTCAAAGAAAACTTGTTGATGGTATACACTAGATCTATAACTGATCATTTACATCTGATTCATGTGATTCTTCATTAAGGGAAAATTCTTCCTTATAAAAATTCAACTTATTCATTAGCATTTAAATCTCAACATCTCGCCCATGTGGCATTCTACACTCATCACATGTGTCTTTATCTTCCTCTACACATTGATGAAATGAATGAGGTAGTTGGAATGCTACACAACATGGAGTATCATCTACAAAATGAGAATAATTCTTCTCCAAGGGATCTATAGTCTTTTTATTTGATACATTCTTTTGATTATTTTGCACTAGCTTTTCATTATTCCAATTTTTGTTATAAGGATGATCCTATAGTATATGCATTCTCTAATTATTTTGAAATCCTTAAATTCTCATTTCTAGCCATCTTTGAACTTAAATCCTTAAGAGTGTTAATCACATTATCAAACTTATCATCAGAATTTGTTGCCTTGTCATGATGTCCTTTTGGATTCTTAATTATTTTGACATCATCTATCCTATCAACTTTTCTTGATTCTCTTCTATTTCCCTCAATGTGCAAAAAAATCTTAAAATCATTTCATAAGGTTTAAGGATCATTATCCCTCAATAAGTATCCCATCTTGGATTCAAATGCATTATAATAGAGAACTAAGCACATTTGTTCAAGTGGTCTAATGTCTACATGAAATCTATACATTACTTTACCAAACCTAGCGTTGAAATCAAAGACTAATTCATTATAAACCTTTGAAATAATAGTCAATTCATTTATCACAAACTTGGGATCTTTTTTTTATCCCCATACGGTTCTAACTTAAATCCTTTAAATTCCTTCCAATATCCAATGCTTGCCTCAAATAGACCCCTATACTGGTCTCTCCCATCCTCAGTTGGATATTACATAAATAACTTCATGACTATATCCTTATCTTCATCTAAAAATTATCAATAATGTTTAGAAAAATTCTTAGGTGATGTTCACATGATATAGCATTATTTCTAGAAAACTTAAAAAATTTCTAACCTCATTTGGAATGGGATTATAATAGCGAAGAGTACCATTTAAGTTTAACTTCCTATATCTGTCCATTTAACAAGGTCTTCTTGTATGAATATTCCTTGTAGTACCTTGTTGTTGACCAATAGTATTTTCACTTACAACATTTGGGTCAACTTGTAGGCTAGACTATGGGATACTCTAGCTTGTATGGGTTGAAGTTTGAGTAGTGCCAACTATTGAGGTATTTGCAATAGAAATGATAGGTGGGTTTTGAGAATTTATATTAGAAGTTGAAGAACATCCAGATCCATTAGATACTTTCAAAGAATTCTATCTTTCTTTGCAATTCTACATTGGTAGCTAATTGCTTAATTCTCTCTAGTTCCCTTTTTAGAGTATCTACCTCCACTTGTAGTTGCATATCTTTAGGATCAGATACTACAGATGAAGAAACCTTTTAAGGTACAAAATTTTCATTTATGGTTACCCCTTTTGCAAGATTAACATTTTTTTTACCCTTATCCATAGGCTTAGATGCAAGATTTGTGTTGGTAGTTGATGCTACTATGTTGCTAATAGGAGGATTACTCCATGTACTATTGTGGGTGTTTCCTAAGGGAACACTTTCACTACTACTACTAATTGTGGGATTAAGCTTGGTAGTATTTGATGGAAAATAATTTGGAGTGGGTATAGATGAGGGCTCTTATTCATAATACTTCTTCATTTATGCAACCCTTTCTCTCAATTTATCTTTGTAAAATATATTATTCCTAATTTGAGTTTCTTTATCCTTAATCTTCTTGAGCTTTATATCTTCTAAGCTATTTATTTCATCCTAAAGTTGTTGGAATTCTTGTGACAACTCATTCTCATTTGGTAAATCACTCTCTGAGCTATCAGTGTAAATTTTAACATATTAAAAAAAAAATGTTGTAATTGGGTTAATAGTAGGGCTAGAGTTAGTTAATTCCTTTGCAAGAGGGATATTCCCTAATAATTCATACTATGAGGAAATAGAAGTATCTGTTGGATGATTTAGGCTATGAGTAGCTCTAACATCAAAAATATCTTGCAAGGTTTTCTCTCTGAGCCCTTTTTTCTTAGCAAGGCTATCAAGGTGGGTTTTATACTCACTCATAGCATGCTTCATAACTACATTATCTTCATTTTTGGGAGGCATTTTAAATTGAAGATTAATAAAATATCTCAAATTTTCATTGCTACTATCATGAGCAGGTATTCCGAATAGATCCAAGAGGAGGAGGAAAAACAAAATTACATGCACTTTTCTTCTTCCATGATTGTTGAGGATTGTGTGGCAGTTCTCCTTCCAGCTTTTTTTTCGATCTTTTGTTGATCCAAGATCTTGTTCCTCTCATAACTTCTATTTTATTTTTAGATTCTTATCTTCTTTCTTCTTCTTAATTCTTTTGCACCAACAAAGGAGATTCAGAGTTGCCACCCAATTATGAGAATTCGAGTTATTTAAAATAATTCTCAAAAAAGAATGTAAATGGAAAGAAATTTGACAAATCCTAACATAGAATAACAGGCACTTCACTTGAATATGAAATTTTAATGAGAAACACTTGAGACAACACTTTAAATTATTTTGACTCTATACTACACAATCTACAACAAAATTTCAAGGTGTCCCAAGTAGAGTTTCCAATCTATTGGTGATTTTAAATTTGATTTCCAATCACTCAAGATAATTAACAATTAGGAATGAATATTCCATAGATTATCTTTGAGATTAGCTTGGGAATTAAAAAAAACCAACACCACTCTTGGTACTCATCTCCATCAATATTTAAGAATGATTAAAATAGATATTGGTTATGAAAAATAATATTAATATTTAATATTTTAGATAGATATCAAAATGACATTTATATAATAAATATTTTATATAAGTTTAATTTTGTAGATATTTTGACACGGCTTATATGATTTATGAATTATGATACTATTATTGAAATTTAAATACCTCTTCAATTATAATAAAGTAAATTTTATCTAAAGTAAAATAACTTAAAAAAGTTAAAACAATACAAATTCAATATAAATATCTCAAAAAAAAAAATTATTACCCAAAATAAATTTTTTATTGTATATATTAAATATATAATTAACACAATTCAATCTTATTTACTAATTTTCTAAAATCCATCCTTCATTAATTAATAATTTAATTGGTGGGATTATATTCTTTTAGAAAAAAATCTTCTTTTATTTTATTTTATTGATTGCTCTTTAGTTGAGTATACCTTAGAAGTTAATTCATGACAATACAAAGAGTTCAACACTAAATTTCTCAATATAAGAAGAATGCATACAATATATTGTGATAAGAGAATATTACATAAGTTATTTATGATTTCATTTTTTTGTGTATATTTAGATTTGATATTACTATTTACAATATCTCTAAACTCAATAAGATTTGAGTATATTGTTATATTATTCAAACTTATAAATATATAAAATTTAATAAAATAAACTCTCACATTCAAAATCTCTCTATCTCTCTCTCTATATATAATACTAAATTAATAATTCCAAATCAAGAAGTTTTGAGTATATAAAAATTTAAAAAATATCTATTATAAAAAGCATAAATATTAATGTGAGAATAAGATCATTGTATTATTATATATTTGTTTATTACTCAAAATGACATCATTGCAAGGTTACAAAATGTCTGGGTTGGCCGATACTTTCTATTAATAGCTAAATATTTTTCTTACAATGTAATTTTAATTCTATTTAATCAAAGAGATGGAACCCGGGGCATCAAATCTAATATAAATTCATCCTCATCATCATACTTGTAGCTATCATATTCATCTTCAACCTGGACTTAATCAATGGTCTTTCAAAACATTAAATCAACCTAATTTTAATGCAATTAATTTTGGCTGCATTGAATTGGTAGCGGTGAATTTTACTAGTGGTGAATTTGTCATGGGTGAATTTTGAAATAGTTTCTATATTTATGATTTATGATATTATTATTCAAAATAAAAACCAATCTTCAATTATAATAAAGAAAAATTGATCTAAAGCAAAATAACTTTAAATAGAACTTAAAATTCTATTAACAATATTTATAAATATTGTATTGAAATACACTAACTTGTGTAGATTGCTTTAATTGAATACAGCTCAAAAATTAGGCCAGTATTTTGAGTATCTCAAGATTTCAACAATACTACTAATGTAGTATTTCAAACTTGATTTAATGCGTGACTATGAGAGAAGTATAAGGCTACAAATATTTCATCAAATTACATCCTAATGCATTGAATGCTAGTGTAGTCTTTCAAAATTGATTCAACACATGACTATGAGAGAAGTATGGGGTTACAAAAATTCCATCAAATTACATTGTACTCTTTACATTTGATTAATTAAATAGAGCCCAAAAATTAATAAATGAGATCACACCAGAAGTTTAACTATATGATTTATAATTGAATGGAGTTCAAAATTGAACATGCGCCTATGGGAGAAGTATAAGGGTACAAACATTCCATCCAATTGCATTATATTCTTGAGATCACACGAGGAGTTTAACTATATGATTATAGTACGATTATAGTACATTATGTTACACATGAGGAGTTTAACTATATGATTATAGTACATTATGATACAACTATTGTGTTGAGCTACACTAAATTCTAAAATTTTGACTTAATTGAGTAGAGTTCAAAAGTTAATACATGAGAGTATAAAATAAGTTCATCAATAATTCTAAATCAAGAAGTTTTGAGCATATAAAAATTTAAAAAATATATATTATAAAGAGCATAAATATTAATGTGAGAATAAGATCATCGTATTATTATATATTTATTTATTACTCAAATCTTAACTTTATAAAAATGAAATGCATCATATTTGATAACAAAAAATATGTATATAAATTATTTACGATAACCATATCAAAACAAATATATAGTAATACTTATAATCAATATAATCTATAAATACAAATTTTAAAAATAAAATTAATCTAAAATTTTATTTTAAAATTTATTTATAATTAAAAATTAAATACTAAATTTAATATACGTAATAAAAATTAAATAATAAATTTAGTACATACACTGTACTACCTACATTTCTCCCCATAAAACCCACTTCTAATCTCGAATAATTGTATTTGAACTAGAAAAGTAGCTTACCGAAACACGTTGTGAAGATAGGTGTTTACTCATCTGATGATACTCTACAGATTGTCCAAAACCAAATTCTCATGACAAAGTCAAAATTTGGTTGAAAATAATGGGAGGCTCCAAAAATAACTTACACCGAGCAATGGAAGCCTCCCAAATGGCTTCGTTCATCCAAAATTTCCATATTGCCGAAGTTTATAGGAAATAGCTCAAAATTTTCTTACAAGTCTATTTAACCACAAGGGTTTGTTGGAGGCACCTCACACAGAGATGATGGCTTCCAAGAGAGAATCCGACATTTCCAGATTCATTCATGGTATTAAGAGAATGAGAAGCAGTTCGAATAGTATTATGAGTGAAGAAAAAGAAGGGGAATTTAAGCAGCCTTACACCAACTGGCTCACACTTGGATTTGAGCCATGGAGAGAGGATGGCTCAAACAAAGAAGTTATTGATTCTTCATTGAGTGGCTCCTGCGTAGCAGATGGATCAAGTATGTAGTTATATGGCATGGGTGAGGCCAAAGATGTGAAACACTCTCCTCATAATTATGGCACAACACACACATTGAGGGGCCCTAAAAAAAACTTTTGTACAAATTAGCCCAAGTAAGACACTGATTGTGAACCACTAACCACATGAAGAAGTTACACTTGGGCTAAAAAGATGAGTGCCATACTTTTTTCCACCAAGGGACGTCAATGTCTCCAAACATCTACCCACCAAGTTGCCCATATCTAGCAGATACAAAGTACTTCCAAGACAAATCACTGCCTGCCCAAGCCAAAACATCCTGCACCCCCAAAGCATTACATTCATGAGAAGCAAGAACCTAAGACATGTCACGCCTATTAACTCTAGACCCCATTGGAGGTCAATCAAAACAGTGCTTCCATTGAAATGTAACAGTCGGTCCACAATGTTGAGCAACCTCATAATGCTCAACTATGGCCCAACCAGTAGCACTAAAAATATCACACAAGGAATAGAGGTGACGATAAGTGGAAAGGATAGGAGGGTGGCCATCCCAAGAATCCAACCAAAAAAGTGCCCAAGACCCCAAATGACACATCCAAAAGATCCCACTCTTAACGAACTGAGCCCCCACTTTCAGAGTATGCCAGATCATAAAACCCCTTCCCTCCATAGGAAAGCAAGGAACATCAAAAGAATTGACGCCTTTAAGATACTTATTATTGAGAATACAGGCCCAAAGCTGATGTTGAATGATACACCAACACCAATAAAGCTTAGCAGCAAGAGCTTTCCCATTCAAAATAGTAGAGTGTAAACAAAGACCACCCTATTTCTTTGGCCTACACATAGTTTCCCACTTAACAAGGCTCCACTTAGCAGACAACAAATTACCACTCCAAATAAATTATCATGAGATTGCATCAAATTCCTTAAGGAAATACATAGAAGTAGCCTAAACAAATCACCTATAAATAGGAAGAGCCTAGATAGAAAACTTAAGAAGGGTCACTCAAGCAACACTAGGTAACCATTGATGAGTCCAATGAGTGACCTTCCCCCACAACTTATCACTTGCAATTTTTTCTAGGAGGACCTAGGTTTCCTACCCACAGAAAGAGGAATGCCCAGGTAGACAAAAGAAAGAGACCCAATCTAAAAACTTAAAATAGTAACAATTTTCCTTTGCATAACCTGGGGAGTATTAAAAAAGAAAATCAAAGACTTATAAATGCTCATTGACTTTTTGTCCCAAAGTATCCAAGTAAGTATCCAAACCTTTCCAAAAAGATTCAGCTTCTCGACGACAAGGTAACCCCATAAGAGACATATCATTCACAAATTGTAGATGAGAAAGTGTTGGTAAACCTTTTCCCTACTTTTACCCATGAATCAAGCCTTGAGAAACCCAAAGCTTAAGAAACTGGCCCAACCCATCAACCATAATAATAAACAAACAGGGAGAAATTGGGTCCCCTTGGTGAAGGCCCTTGGCAGCGCAAAACAGCTCTGAAGCTTCTCCATTCACAATAACCGAAAAGGAAGAAGAGGTATTGCAACTCATAACCCAACTCACCCAATCAAGACAAAAACCAAAGACCAAAAGAATCTTTTGAATAAAATTCCACTTCACTCTATCATAAGCCTTAGCCATGTCCAACTTAATGAACATAGATTTCTCCTTTAAAGTTGCTATAGAATGAATGACTTCCAAGGCCACCACCACTCCATCAAGAATTTGATGGCCAGCCACAAAACCCCCTTGCCTCTTAGAAATGACAAGAGGAAGACACAGTTTGAGCCTCTTGGTAACCAATTTAGTAATAATCATGTACACCACATTACAAAGAGAAATAGGCCTAAAGAATTCGAGCCTATCAGTGCCTTCCTTTTTAGGAATCAGATGCAAAAAAGTAGCATTCAATGCTTCAAGCATCTGTTTACTATCGAGAGATTCCTGAACAACCTCTAACAAATCTAGATTAATAATATCCCAAAAATCCTAAAAAATTCAACTAGGAACCCATCAAGACCAAGAGCTTTACCCTTGTTCAAACCAAACACAACTTTCTCCACTTCAAAATAAAAATCAGTTGAATGAGAGAATCATTCATCTCATTGGAAATCAAAGAAGGAATGCAAGCAAGGACCATATTCTCATCAACCTCATCCAAAGGTCAATCTTCTGTAAAAAGAGCATAGTAAGACTATCGAGCCTCTCTAGACAAAGCGTGTAGAGAAGAAATCGTGATACCCTTAGAATTAACAAGAGAAGAAATATAACTCTTGTAGACATGTGAAATTGACATCGTGCATTTGATTAGGTCATATTCATCCATTCATCAAATAAATCAAGTTTATTTGGTCAATCTCCTAAAGTCATCAATTTAAATTAAATAAATCAACTTGATCCTAACATCACCCTCCTTGATTAAACAAATGAAACCTTTATTTAATTAAGTCTGAAATCACCTTCTATCCCTTTTGATTTAAATAAATCAAAGAAATCAAGTCAAATGGGTCAAAATCAACTAATAATCACCTAAGCTAATCTAATCTTGATTAACCTAATCTAACCACCCATCACATCCTCTAGCTTTTCCCACTTGAGGATGATGGCAATCCACAGTCAGCTAGGGGAAATGGGTATTGCACTCACAAAGAAAGTTGCAAGACAGACATTTGTTGTTGCTTGGAATGTTGTCAAACTTAGGCACTGTAGGACTTTAGAGAGATAATCTCACTGGGAATTAGTGAGGAACATAAAAGATGTGGTTCGTATGTGAGCATAGTTTTTCATCATATCAATGTTGAAGTAGCTATTACTGATCTCTTTTTTGGGTTGTATATTTGTTCTTTTGGTCCTTATAGTTCACTCTTTATTAGACTAATGGTTGAGAACCGTTTAGTTTTTTACTAATTCATTGATTGAAAATGTAATACAGGTAAATGCAATAAGATGAGTCCATGAAATGTTGAATTTTTTTCCTTAGGCAAAAAAAATGAAATCGGCTTGCAAAAAATTGGATCCTGTTTTTTGTAAAACGCGAGATCCCATTTTTTAAAAATGGGATCTCGTTTAGCTATAGGATCCTGAGCCTAAATTTAAAAAATGGGAACTCTTTTTTTTAAATGAGATCCTGTTATGAAAATTTCCATTTCTAGAAAATTTTCAAAACAGGATCCCATTTTGAAAATTTTCCAAAAATTGGTGATCTTCTCAAGCTAACATCAAATTGAACTATCTCAAGATTGTTCACATTCTAATCTTCTTCTTCTCATTCAGAGAAGACTTGTTGATGGTATACACTAGATCTATGATTGATCTATTGGCACTCTCAAATTTTGCAAATTTGAGATGCCTATTTGGAAAATGTTGCCTCTGCACTTCCAAAAGTGCACTTGAAGGATCTGCCTAAATGACCTACTTTGGAGGGTCATATTTTGGAGCCCATTGATTTTCGTGTAAAATCCTTTGTAGACACATTCATATGTCCTTTGTGGACATGCATGTGAATTTTCAGCTTCCTAAAATGATTTTTATCAGGGTTTCGAAATGTGAAGCTGGAAGGTTTTGTCACTGTTCAGCGGTTTGCAAACGTTCAGTTTTGCAAGGTTGCCTCCCTTTTTAACTTGCATTTTGCAATCAGATGATCGTCATGCTAAAATTATTTTTTCTCTATATTCTCCATACTGAAATAAGCTCACATGTCAATTTTGAGAGTCTCACAAGTTGATTTACTAGTTTTAGTAGATCAAAACCAAATGTAATTTCTTTAGTTTTGCATTTGCATTGTTGACAGTGTTTCAAGGTTGACAACTTTGACACCTCATATCTTTTGACTAGTGATGATTCAAAGGAATTTCTCTTGCACGAGTGTTTAGTGTACCTGAATGAACTTATGTTTCTAGTGGCGGCCTCTCAAGGGTTGATTTGATATTTTTGCAACAGGGTGATCTCATGTGTTTTAACTGGTTCAGAACAACGACATTTGAAGAAAATTTTGAATAGGAAACTTTTCTGATTCATAAATTTTTCCTTGTGATTGATCTCTCCAATCCATCTGTTGCATTACAATCTCAGGTCAGATATCTACAAGCTTGCAATTTTTCGTTGCTCTAGGAGATCATTTGACTAGTTTTCAGAGTAGATTCCAGAGCCAATTTGGTCATTTTTCACCATTTTCCAAATGTACTTGAAGGTGAGTTTTGATGAAAACCCATTTCATGTTTTCATTCCATATACATTCCTAAAGTCGTCTAAGGATAATTTGAGCATAGAAGTTGTTTCAAAATGAAAATTTTTTATGTCAGACCCATTTGGGGCCTAGGATGCCTTGCACAAGTTATGAAAGGAAAGGTTGCTAATAAAGATCCAGACATTAAATTTCAAGAGCATAAGGTATTTGATAAGTCACATAGCATGATAATGCAAGTAGGATTTTGAAAGTGAATGGGGTAGCAAAATATTATATCCAAATAAGGAACTGTCAAGGATAAAACTTGTATGAATGAGAAGCATTCTTTCTACAAGAATGAATTAAAGACATTTGTTCATATGCATAAAAATGGTTTTAGTGACAAAGGATATAATGGATGCAGAGCTAATATGTTGGCCCTATATTTTCTATGCCAATTGTGTGAGCAAGTTTTTCAAATACTCTAAAAGTTGCAAAGAGTGTAGTGATGGAAGTAAGTGTTCCAATATTGCACACAAGGGCGGACAGGTGATGATATAGGTCTAAGCAAAAAGAGACCAAATGACCATGAACTAATGTTGGCATTAGTGTTTTTATATGACAAGCATCAAGCGTCAAGAAGCCTGTGTCAAAGCTCGAGGATCTATATATGGTAAATTGCTAGTAATGGATGGCTAATTGCAAACAATTAATAGTCTAGATGTTGAAGTTGATGAAATATAAAATAAAGCAAAATTTGTTGATAACACAATATTAAATTTCACTATTTTCTTGAAGAGGAAGTAATCTATTATGAGGGGGATGAATGTCAAATATGAGCAGTGAAACAATTGTGAACAGAGCACATATAATGCATAATGTGAAAGTTGTGAAAGAGAGAATTAATTGTTGACCATCACACTGAACACACTTGCTGCGCATAACACCAAAATGGAGCATTGAAAGGTTTTAGCAGCTCTGAAAGAAAATGTAATTTGCTTGTGCCAGCTAAAGGAGGGTAACCAATGCACTAGGAAGAGCAATAACGCCAATTCTAATAATTTTTTTTTAGCAAAATAAAGGCATTGAAAAGGTTTTCGTAAAATGTAATTGTTGAAAATTACTTGGACACTACCAAACAAATGAAGCAGCCAGTGCACAGAGTGGATCGGTTGAGTAATACTTGAGAAACTTTCAGGAAAATGTATTTCTCATGTACTCATTGAGCATGGCATATGAACTATTTGAAAAATCCCTCAATGAATGTGAGGAAATCAGACACAGTACATTGGAAGGAGGGACCATTCCAAGGGATTCCATATCTATGGGGCATCGCAACAGCACATTCATTGAAAAGGATTTATAAACACTTAATCCAGATTTCATTCCAACTCTTCCTACACATCAAGTGGATTGTTCAAAAGTACCTCAGAAACTTTCAAAAGAAAATATATCAAATACAACGCATTGTTAAGGGTAGCAGAGGACAAGGCACATAGTATTTGTTGAAACACCATAGAAACTTCAAAGAAAACGCATAGGGCTTGAAGGTGCTAGTATAACAGAGCACGATATGCACAAAGAGACTTGTTAAAAAGAAACAGAGGAAGGGCTAAATATGGAACAGGATATGTGCATCAACCAAAGTAGAATTTGGAGGCACAAACAAGGCATGAACTATTTGAAAAAATCCCTCCAATAATGTGGTCTCATGGGATGCTTTGCCGGCAGCGCACCTGGAGTATGCACATAATGGACTGGTGAAAAGGTCTCAGAAATTTCAAAATAAAGGCACATAATGGACTGGTGAAAAGGTCTCAGAAATTTCAAAATAAAGGCAATCACCAGATAAACAGTGGGGAATGCCATGAAGGTAGCCAAAATGCATTTGTTAAGGGACTTTGGAAAGTCTCAAGCCATATAAAGAAGAAGCCAGTCGTGCTATGGTAATTCTGAACTGCAGGGTACACATATGTGAATGGAATGTTGAAAAGGTTTTAGAAGCTTTCAAATAGAAACTTGGAGCACACCAAAGCATACAAAGATGGGTTTGTTGAAGATCTTCATAAAAATATTTAACAAATGCAAATCCAATTGGCTCGAGGCTGCCATGAGAAGGTGCGCTAAAAGAAGGGGATGAACATCCAACAAAGTGCAGAGGAATAATCTGAGTGTTGCGATGGCTAAAGCCTATGCACAATACATAAAAATGAATTTGCTGAGAATTATTTAGAAACTCTAAAGCAAGTTAATGAGAAACAAGGAAACCACGATAGTCTAATTAGAACGCCTTCAAACTTAGGTGATACACACAATGAATCCATTAAAAGACTTCATAAACAAAAACAAAGAAATGGCATCCATTGATGCACTATGAGGAAAATCTCAACACCCTTGGAGGAGATGGATGAAGGACCATAATTTGATGAAATGCCATAGCTGAGGTCTACAAAAGGAAAATGGCCACCATTGTTAGAAGTTGCAAAGCAAATGAATGCACGACAAGGTGAGATTAGGGCAAGTGACAGATGCAAGAAATGATCAAATGGCAGAAAATGAAGGCAAAATCCAACATGATCCTTCCTGACCCCACCAAATCACAATTCCAAGATGCAAGGACGTTAAAATCCATGAAATAGTGGGTGGGTGACATGTGGCAGTAGGCTCAGGGTATTTGCAACCGTAAAGTTTTGAAAGAGGCCCAATATTTTAATGAGTTAAATGCTCTTTGTTTGCCCATGAAAAGATTTTTGAAAGCTTTAAGGAGAAAATGAGGTGGGCCCGACACACGTATGGATTTTTTTTAAGCAGCACGATAAATTTTTGAAAGAGTGAAGGCAATAAAATGGTAGGAGTTGAGTGTGCCCATTAAATAAGGAATGTGAATATTTAAGAAGCGTAAAAGCTCTTTGCTGAGGTAAATAAAAGAACAAGTGGAAATTGCACATGCATTTGTTAAATGGCCCACAGTGAAATGTTTAATATTTCACTATAAAGTGAAATAAAGTAAAGTGGATGGGTTAATTTTGGGAAATTTTAAAGTTAGAAGACTTTCATACATGAGGGAATAAATATAAGTGCAACAACAAGAAAGAAAAGAGCTGAAACAAAAAATTTCATGGGCACAAGGAGCATTTTCCAACTCCAGCTAAAATTGAGAATTCCATCACATGGGCGAATTTTTTATTGTAGGACAACTAACAGCAAGGGAAAAAGAGGGAAATTCAGTTACAAAGAGATGAGAGAGGTTTTGAGCAGCTTGTTGATCCACAATGGATTGGGTTTCCAGATGGCATCTGCGGATCAGTTTGATCTGTTGGAGAGCATTGAGATTTTTAATTTTTCATTCTCTATGAAACTAAAATATTGAACTGCTAATAAAATGAGTGTGTTGTCAAATAGTAGGGTTAAAAATTAGAGTGAAAGAAGGTATGCCATTCAAAATTTATTTGAGACTATTTCATAATTGTAATGGTGAAATTTTGTGAAAATTGTATTCATTATAATGACGAAATGTTTATATGTATTTTATATTTTTTTAATTGCATATTTATTTGGAAAAAATATATGATATAAGTACCTATTAATAAATGGTTTAAATTGGCCTATTCTTCTAGAAATAGTATAACTCTATCTATATTTTTTCCACACTTAACTCTTACTTTATATAAATACACAAATATCTCCACATTTACGACATAGTATCTCCATATAGTCATCATCCTATCTTTAGATGCTCATATTAGGGGTAATTGGCCCCTATCCACAATGCTCTAATTTTGCATATGATTAGAGGCCCACTTGGGCAAACAATATACAATAGTGTTCCATTCTCTAAGAATATGATTGAAAGTAACCGACTCCAGAGAAGCACAAATAGTAATAATTTTTTTAACAACAAAGCTAAATGCCAACTAACATCCTCTAAATATCGCCTATTCAACATATTCTCCACCACTTGGGATTCAAACTCACATATGATCCTTCTCCACCCAAACTGACAGCCACACATCATAGCGTATATAATGAAAAGAGCTTCTATTAAGTTGTTAGTATGAAAACCCTTGTAAATAGAAAAGATAAACTGAACAGTCCCAAAACTATCCCAACCAACTCCACAAATGCTAGCATGACCAAGGTTTCCCTAAGAAGACCCATCCATGTTGATTTTCAACACTCCCTAAGGAGGAGGAGACTAGCTTCCCTCCCTATTTATCTTCTGAAGAGGATGTATACCACGAATTCTTATGAGTTGTCCTTACCGAGGAGGAAGATGAAGACAATTGCACAAAACATCACGAGCATCCACTGCTTCCGTCAAATCATATTCTTCCGCAATAGTTTCTCCCAAAGAATGAATAATTTTCCACCACAAACAATGGGTCACCATCATCACATCCTGAAAAATCCTACAATTCCTTTCTAGCCATATGTGCCAAATAATAAAGGAGCAGCCAAGAGCCCAAGCAACTTGAAGAAAAGAAGAAGAAATAGGGACCTTGCCCCACCGATCAAAAATCTCAACCAAAGACAAGACATGCCAACAAGACATGTTCCACACACCCCACCATAAGTGCCAAATCTCCCTAGGAAAGAACTAGTGGAAGAAGAGATGTGAAACACTCTCCTCATAATTATGGCACAACACACACATTGAGGGGCCCTAAAAATAACTTCTGCACAAATTAGCCCAAGTAAGATACCTATTGTGAACCACTAACCACATAAAGAAGTTACACTTGGGCTAAAAGGACGAGTTCCATACTTGTTTCGACCAAGTGACCTCAATGTCTCCAAACATCTACCAACCAAGTTGCCCATATCTAGCATATACAAAGTACTTCCCAGACAAATCACTGCCTACCCAAGCCAAAACATTCTGCACCCCCAAAGCATTACATTCATGAGAAGCAAGAACCTAAGCCATCTCACGCCTATCCACTCTAGACCCCCTTAGAGTCAATCAAAATAGTTCTTCCATTGAAATGTAATAGCTGGTCCACAATGTTGAGCAACCTCATAATGCTCAACTATGTCCCAACTAGCAGCACTAAAAATATCACACAAATAGAGGTGACGATAAGTGCAAAGGATAAGAGGGTGGCCATCCCAAAAATCCAACCAAAAAAGTGCCTAAGACCCCAAATGACACATTCAAAAGATCCCACTCTTAACGAATTGAGCCCCCACTTTTAGAGTATGCTAGATCATAAAACCCCTTCCCTCCAAAGGAAAGCGAGGAACATCAAAAGAATTGACACCTTTAAGATACTTATGATTGAGAATGCGGGCCCAAAGCTGATGTTGAGTGATACAAAAACACCAATAAAGCTTAGTAGCAAGAGCTTTCCCATTCAAAATAGTAGAGTGTAAACAAAGACCACCATATTTCTTTGGCCTACACATAGTTTCCCACTTAACAAGGCTCCACTTAGCAGACAACAAATTACCACTCCAAATAAACTATCATGAGAGTGCATCAAATTCCTTAAGGAAATACATAAAAGTAGCCTGAACAAAGCACCTATAAATAGGAAGAGCCTAGATAGAAAACTTAAGAAGGGTCACTCAAGCAACACTAGGTAACCATTGATGAGTCCAATGAGTGACCTTCCCCCACAACTTATCACTTGCAATTTTTTCTAGGAGGACCTAGGTTTCCTACCCACAGAAAGAGGAATGCCCAGGTAGACAAAAGAAAGAGACCCAATCTAAAAACTTAAAATAGTAACAATTTGCCTTTGCATAACCTGGGGAGTATTAAAAAAGAAAATCAAAGACTTATAAATGCTCATTGACTTTTTGTCCCAAAGTATCCAAGTAAGTATTCAAACCTTTCCAAAAAGATTTAGCTTCTCAACGACAAGGTAACCCCATAAGAGACGTATCATTCACAAATTGTAGATGAGAAAGTGTTGGTAAACCTTTTCCCTACTTTTACCCATGAATCAAGCCTTGAGAAACCCAAAGCTTAAGAAACTGGCCCAACCCATCAACCATAATAATAAACAAATAGGGAGAAATTGGGTCCCCTTGGTGAAGGCCCTTGGCAGCGCGAAACAACTCTAAAGGTTCTCCATTCACAATAACCAAAAAGGAAGAAGAGGAAATGCAACTCATAACCTAGCTCACCCAATCAAGACAAAAACCAAAGACCAAAAGAATCTTCTGAATAAAATGTCACTTCACTCTATCATAAGCCTTAGCCATATCCAACTTAATGAACATAGATTTCTCCTTTAAAGTCGCCATAGAATGAATGACTTCCAAGGCCACCACCACTCCATCAAGAATTTGATGGCCAGCCACAAAATCCCATTGCCTCTCAGAAATGACAAGAGGAAGACACAGTTTGAGCCTCTTGGCAACCAATTCAGTAATAATCATGTACACCACGTTACAAAGAGAAATAGGCCTAAAGAATTCAAGCCTATTAGTGCCTTCCTTTTTAGGAATCAGATGCAAAAAAATAGCATTCAATACTTGAAGCATCTGTTTATTGTCAAGAGATTCTCGAACAACCTCTAACAAATCTAGATTAATAATATCCCAAAAATCCTGGAAAAATTAAACTAGGAACCCATCAAGACCAAGAGCTTTACCCTTGTTCAAACCAAACACAACTTTCTCCACTTCAAAATAAAAATCAGTTGAATGAGAGAATCATTCATCTCATTGGCAATCAAAGAAGGAATGAAAGCAAGGACCATATTCTCATCAACCTCATCCAAAGGTGAAACTTCTGTAAAAAGAGCATAGTAAAACTATTGAGCCTCTCTAGACAAAGCATGTAGAGAAGAAATCGTGATACCCTTAGAATTAACAAGAGAAGAAATATAAATCTTGTAGACACGTGAAATTGACATCATGCATTTGATTAGGTCATATTCATCCATTCATCAAATAAATCAAGTTTATTTGGTCAATCTCCTAAAGTCATCAATTTAAATTAAATAAATCAACTTGATCCTAACATCACCCTCCTTGATTAAATAAATCAAACCTTTATTTAATTAAGTCTGAAATCACCTTGTATCCATTTTTTATTTAAATAAATCAAAGAAATCAAGTCAAATGGGTCAAAATCAACTAATAATCACCTAAGCTAATCTAATCTTGATTAACCTAATCTAACCACCCATCACATCCTCTAGCTTTTCCCACTTGAGGATGGTGGAAATTCAAAGTCAGCTAGGGGAAATGGGTATTGCACTCACATAGAAAGTTGCAAGATAGACATTTGTTGTTCCTTGGAATGTTGTCAAACTTAGGCACTGTAGGACTTTGGAGAGATAATCTCATTGGGAATTAGTGAGGAACATAAAAGATGTGGTTCGTTTGTGAGCATAGTTTTTCACCATATCAATGTTGAAGTAGCTATTACTGATCTCTTTTCTGGGTTGTATATTGGTTCTTTTGGTCCTTATAGTTCACTCTTTATTAGACTAATGTTTGAGAACAGTTTAGTTTTTTACAAATTCCTTGATTGTAAATGTAATATAGGTAAATTCAAGCAGATGAGTCCATGAAACGTGGAATTTTTTAAGTTAGGCAAAAAAAATGAAATCAGCTTGCAAAAAATTGGATCTCGTTTTTTTTAAAACGTGAGATCCCATTTTTTAAAAATGGGATCTCATTTAGCTATAGGATCTTGAGCCTAAATTTAAAAAATGGGAACTCTTTTTTTTTAAAACGGGATCCTTTTCTGAAAATTTCCATTTCTAGAAAATTTTCAAAACAGGATCCCATTTTGAAATTTTTTCAAAAATTGGTGATCTTCTCAAGCTAACATCAAACCAAACTATCTCAAGATTGTTTACATTCTGATCTTGTTCTTCTCATTTAGAGAAGACTTGTTGATGGTATACACTAGATCTATGACTAATCTGTTGGCACTCTCAAATTTTGCAAATTTGAGATGCCTATTTCGAAAATGTAGCCTCTGCACTTCCAGAAGTGCACTCAAAGGATCTGCCTAAATGACCTACTTTGGAGTGTCATATTTGGAGCCCATTGATTTTCGTGTAAAATACCTTTGTAGACAGATTCATATGTCCTATGTGAACATGCATGTGAATTTTTAGCTTCCTACGATGAGTTTTATCAGGGTTTCGAAATGTGAAGCTGGAGGGTTTTGTCACTGTTCCGCTGTTTGCAAATGTTTAATTTTGCAAGGTTGCCTCCTATTTGAACTTTCATTTTTCAATCAAATGATTGTCATGCTAAAATGATTGTTGCTCTATATTCTCCATACCGAAATGAGCTCGCATGTCAATTTTGAGAGTCTCACAAGTTGATTTACTATTTTTAGTAGATCAAAACCAAATGCAATTTCTTTAGTTTTGCATTTGCATTGCTGACAATGTTTTAAGGTTGACAACTTTGACACTTCATATCTTTTTTGACTAGTGATGATTCAAAGGAAATTCTCTTGCAAGAGTGTTCAGTGTACCTGAATGAACTTATGTTTCTAGTGGCGGCCTCTCAAGGGTTGATTTGATATTTTTGCAATAGGGTGATCTCGTGTGTTTTAACTAGTTTACAACAACGACATTTACAAAAAGTTCTAAATATGCAACTTTTCTGATTAATAACTTTTTCCTTGTGATTGATCTCTCTGATCCATCTTTTGTATTACAATCTCTGATCAGATGTCTACAAGCTTGCAATTTTTCGTTGAAAGAGGGACGATATTTTAATGAGTTAAATGCTCTTTGTTTTCCCATGAAAATATTTTTGAAAGTTTTAAGGAGAAAATGAGGTGGGCCCGGCACAGGTATGGATTTTTTTCTCTTTTATTCTTTTCTTGTCTCATAGAAAAAAAGAGGAGGTTGGGATTCCAATTTATGAAAGCTCTGCAAGTCAGGCAGAAGCTCTGGGTAGAACTGTATAGCTGGGAGGAATGTAATTGAGTCATTAAATCTGAACGTGTATGTTATCAATTGTGTTCTCATGTTTGTATTTAGCTGATAATTGTCTCCATTTCTGAGATGTATTACTCTTTTTGATTCAATAATAAGATTGTTCGGGTCTTTTCATCCACATTTGCTGCATTAGAGTGATATATGTTGTTGACTTCTATTCTAAGAATAATTTAATTTATTTAATAAAGCACGAGGTGCATTTATTATTGCCTTTTCTTCATAGGATAGTGTAATTGCTTCAACATATGTGACAGGAATACTATGTTTCAGGTGGATTTATAAGAAGAGTTATCAAATAAAAATTCAATGATCTGGTTGTCATAATGTGATAACATTTGTAAGGATCTTCATAACATTTTCAACACTGTAGGATGAATGTTGGATATATAACTCCATAGCCCATTTTATGGCACAGGTGAAGTGTTATACTTCTGTTGTTTTCAGCTTGGTCCTCAATCTTCAAAATTCAAAACCATTTTAAATCCTTGTGTGTTATAGTGTTCCGGTTATCTCATGCTCCAAGTAGTTGATGTTACTAATGAATAGCCAATTCTATTCAGTATTATCCTATTATGTTGAGTCATTAAATGAGATTATCTATTGAGCAATACTTTGTTATGTATGTGTTTCAATTTGTTGATATTGCTAAAGGGATAACCCTCCCGGGTCTTGCAGAGCCCGAAGTGTAGGAGGTTATTTTAAAATCCCCGTCAGTTGGTCCAGGTCCTTCGAGCTGCCCTTGATTGGAATCGGAAATTCCATAGGTAGATTAGGAGACAAACCTAGTTAACAATATAAAAAATAACCAACATGATCATTTACATCTAATTCATATGATTCTTCTTTACGAGAACATTCTTCCTCAGCAAAATTCATCTTATTCATTAGCATAATTTTAATCTCAGCATCATGCTCATGTCACATGCTACACTCATCATATGTACCTTGATCTTCTTCTAGTGATTGTGCTACTAGACATTGATGAGGGGAATGACATAGCTAGCATGCTACGCACCATGGAGTATCATCTACAAAATGAGAATAATTCTTCTCCAAAGGATCTAGAGTCTCTTTATTTGACACATTCTTTTGATTATTTTGTACTAGCTTTCCACTATGCCAATTTGAGATATAGGGCTTATCATGTGGTACATGAATTCTCTAATGCTTTTCAAATCCTTAAATTCTCATTTCTATCCATCTTCTAACTTAAATCCTTAAGACTGTTCTTCACTTTATCCAAATTATTATTAGAAGTTGTTTCCTTGTCATGATGTCCTTTTTGATTTTTAATTATTTTGACATCATCTCTCGTATCGAACTTTTTTGATGCTCTTCTATTTCCATCAATGTGCAAAGAAATCTTAAAAGCATCTCTCAAGGTTTCAGGATCATTATCCCTCAATAAGTATCCCATCTTGAGTTCATATGAATTATAATAGAGAACTAAGCATATTTGTTCAAGTGGTATAATGTCTGCAGGAACTCTATACATTACTTTAGCAAACCCAATATTGAAATCAAAGACTAATTCATTATAACCCTTTGAAATACTAGTCAATTCAATGATCGCAAACTTGGGATCATTTTTATCCCCATATTGTTATGTGAAAAGACAAGGAATGAGTGAGATTTGAACAAGAATGGATCTGACTGTGACATAATCTTGGAAAATCTATAAACTATTCTCTTCTACTCTCTTTTTCTGTAGATTTGTCGAGAGCAGACGACAGAAAGTACTTTATTGTGCTTCTTTGATTTCTTGTATTTCCTAATCAGAAAAAAAAAATTAAAACAAGGGAACACGGTACAATTCGAATCAAGAAACAAAATACCATAAAAGATTTTGATAGAATGTTTTTACAAATCTTGTTGGAATTAATGCCACAATCTTGAAGAGCTCCAAGATTTATCAACATCCATCTTAATACATAGTTCGGAGTGTTAGACCAGCAGCGAGGATACATAAAACCAGTGTAAAGACTAAACTAGACCAAACCAATACCTTCCTATATATGGTCAGCCTTATACAGATCTGCTGCCAACAAAATTTCTTAGTAATGCACTTAATACACCATAATTTAGAGCAATTTTTCTTACTTATATTTCCTCAAGGTTGAAACATTTCCTCTATTTCTCACAATTGCTATCTGGGTCCTCCTCAGGATGAGCTTTGCCTTTGCCTTTGTCCTCATTATCTGTTTCTTCGTTTGGTTTGTTTCTGTGCTCATCATCATTCTTCTCTGAGTCAATTTAATAAAACAAACTCACATTCAAAATATCTCTCTATATTATAATGGCAAATTTACTACTATTTAAATTTAAGCCAAAAGAACTCTCACATTACAGAACCTCTTCCCCATAAAGCACACTTCTAAGCTATGAAAATGCATATGAAGGTGGGTGCTTCCATTTACTTCCACATTAAAGATCGGGTGCTTCCATTTACTTCGACATTAAAACTTTGTATACTATCCCAAGCCAAATTCTAGGAGGAAGCCAATTTTTTATTAAAACTAATGGATGGCTCCAAAAAAAATGACATCAATGCAAGGTTTCAAAATGTCTTGGTTGCCCCATACTTTCTATTAATAGCTCAAGATGTTTCATACAATATAATTTTAATTCTATTTAATCAAAGAGATGGAACCTGGGGCATCAAATCTAATATAAATTTACCCTCATCATCATACTTCTAGCTATCATATTCATCTTCAACCTCAACTTGATCAATGGTATTTCACGACATTAAATCAAATTAATTTTAATGCAATTAATTTTGACCACGGTGAATTTTACTTGTGGTGAATTTGTCATGGTGGTGAATTTTGAAATAGTTTCTATGATTTATGATTTATGATCTATGATATTATTATTCAAAATTAAAATACATCTTCAATTATAATAAAGAAAAATTGATCTAAACAAAAAAAACTTTAAATAGAACTTAAAACACTATTAACAATATTTATAAATATTGTATTGAAATACACTATGTTGTGTAGATTACTTTAATTGAATAGAGCTCAAAAATTAGGCCAGTATTTTGAGTACAAACATTTCATCAAATTACATGCTAATGTATTGAATGTTACTGTAGTCTTTCAAATTTTATTTAAAAGGTGACTATGAGAGAAGTATAGGGGTACAAACAATCCATCAAATTACATTATATTCTTTCCATTTGATTAATTAAATAGAGTTGAAAAATTAATAAATGAGATCACGCTAGGAATTTCACTGTATGATTTATATGAGAGAAGTATAAGGGTGCAAACATTCCATCAAATTACATTATATTCTTGAGATCACATGAGGAGTTTAATTGTACGTTTACAACACATTATGTTACAACTAATGTGTTGAGCTACACTAAATTCTTAAATTTTGACTTAGTTGAGTAGAGTTCAAAAGTTAATACATGAGAGTATAAAATAAGTTCATCAATAATTCTAAATCAAGAAGTTTTGAGTATATAAAAATTTATAGAAGATATATTATAAAAAGCATAAATATTGATGTGAGAAAAAGATTATTGTATTACTATATGTTTGTTTATTACTCAAAATGACATTAATGCAAGGTTACAAAATGTGTTGGTTGGCCCATACTTTCTATTAATAGCTAAATATTTTTCTTACAATGTAATTTTAATTCTAATTAATCAAAGAGATGGAACCTGGGGCATCAAGTCTAATATAAATTCATCCTCATCATAATACTTGTAGCTATCATATTCATCTTCAACCTGAACTCAATCAATGGTCTTTCAAAACATTAAATCAAACTAATTTTAATGCAATTAATTTTGACCGCTTGAATTTTATCTGTGGTAAATTTTTCATGGGTGAATTTTGAAATAGTTTCTATGATTTATGATTTACGATATTATTATTCAAAATAAAAATCAATCTTCAATTATAATAAAGAAAAATTGATCTAAAGCAAAATATCTTTAAATAGAACTTAAAACTCTATTAACAATATTTATAAATATTGTATTGAAATACACTATTTTGTGTAGATTGCTTTAATTGAATAGAACTCAAAAATTAGGCCAGTGTTTTGAGTATCTCAATATTTCAACAATACTACTAATGTAGTATGTGTGACTATCAGAGAAGTATAGGGCTACAAATATTTCATCAAATTACATGCTAATGCATTGAATGTTAGTGTAGTCTTTCAAAATTGATTTAACACATCACTATGAGAGAAGTATGGGGTTACAAACATTCCATCAAATTACATTGTACTCTTTACATTTGATTAATTAAATAGAGCTCAAAAATTAATAAATGAGTACTGTATGATTTATAATTGAATGGAGTTCAAAATTGAACAGGTGACTATGGGAGAAGTATAAGGGTACAAACATTTCATTGAATTGCATTATATTCTTGAGATCACACGAGGAGTTTGAGTTTAACTGTACGATTATGTGTTGAGCTACACTAAATTCTAAAATTTTGACTTAATTGAGTAGAGTTCAAAAGTTGATACATGAGAGTATAAAATAAGTTCATCAATAATTCTAAATCAAGAAGTTTTGAGCATATAAAAATTTAAAAAATATATATTATAAAAAGCATAAATATTAATGTGAGAATAAGATCCTTGTATTATTATATATTTATTTATTACTCAGATCTTAACTTTATAAAAATGAAATGCATCACATTTGATAAGAAAAAATATGTATATAAATTATTTACTATAACCATATCTAAACAAATATATAGTAATACTTATAATCAATATAATCTATAAATACAAATTTTAAAAATAAAATTAATCTAAAATTTTATTTTAAAATTTATTTATAATTAAAAATTAAATACTAAATTTAATATATGTAATAAAAATTAAATAATAAATTTAGTACATACACTATACTACCTAAATTTCTCCCCATAAAACCCACTTCTAATCTCGAATAACTGCATTTTAACTAGAAAAGTAGCTTACCGAAACACGTTGTGTAGCGCTAGCTTACCGTGGAATACTGAATGCTGGGAACTGTGCGTGAAGATAGGTGCTTACTCATCTGATGATATTCTACAGATTGTCCAAAACCAAATTCTCGTGACAAAGTCAAACTTTGGTTGAAAATAATGGGAGGCTCCAAAAATAACTTACACCGAGCAATGGAAGCCTCCCAAATGGCTTCGTTCATCCAAAATTTCCATATTGCCGAAGTTTATAGGAAATAGCTCAAAATTTTCTTATAAGTCTATTTAACCGCAGGGGTTTGTTGGAGGCACCTCACACAGAGACGATGGCTTCCAAGAGAGAATCCGACAATTCCAGATTCATCCACGGTATTAAGAGAATGAGAAGCAGTTGGAATAGTATTATGAGTGAAGAAAAAGAAGGGGAATTTAAGCAGCCTTACACCAACTGGCTCACACTTGGATTTGAGCCATGGAGAGAGGATGGCTCAAACAAAGATACATATGGCAAGGGTAAAGTTATTGATTCTGCATCGCGTGGCTCCTGCGGAGCGGATGGATCAAGTATGTATTTATATGGCATGGATGAGGCCAAAGATGCAGAGAAGAAAGGTGATATTTCATCCTGCACAGAGGATGGCTCAAACAAAGAAGTATATGGCATGGATGAGGCCAAAGATGCGGAGAAGAAAGGTGATATTTCATCCTGCACAGAGGATGGCTCAAACGAAGAAGTATATGGCATGGAGGAATCAATGTTGATACATGATATTCCAGAGGACATCTTGTACATAATATTTTGTAAACTTCCTCTTCATATTCTGTTTCAATTTCAAATCATTTGTTCTTCATGGCAGGCTATTATTTCTAGATCTGCTCACTTTCACAATCTGTGGGAGCAGAGTAACATGCAAATGTGGCTGGTCATGGATCACTATGATGTAACAAGTGAGTCTTCTAATGGGTTTGCACTCTTTGATGTCAATAGAAGGCTAAGGTTCAAGAAGATATTTAATGATGAGTGGAGATGCAATTACTCAAAATGGTTTCTCAGAGCTGGAGATGGGGGCCTCTTGCTTTATAGCTGCAAGAAAAAGCAGGATTTCCTTCTACATGAAAAGATATCATGAGGATGTGGCTGTGCATCTCAAGTTTGATTCAAAGGAAAAGACTTATCAGGTAATTGTTATAATTGGATGTCTTTACGTTTTAAGAAGAAAGAAGTTGTTGGTTTTGATCTATAGATCTGTAGATCAGAAATGGGAAATTAGAGATGTTCACTTGGCTCAAAGAGTGAGTGGCTGTATGGCACTCAGCTTTTTTCCAAGCATTATAATACAGAACCAAAAAATCTACTGTTTTTCTAAAAATGGGGCAGATGTGGGTACGCACGATTTGGATGGAGATTGCAATAGCAGGATTGCATGAGGCATTGGGAATCGTCATGTACAAGGGGAGAATGATAATGGTTTGTAAAATTAATCCAATGTATTTCCCACCATATACACATGCTCTGGTTTTTTATGAGTTTGATGAGCTTGCCTTGCAGTGGAGATGTAACTATGAAGCTGTTCTATCGCCGCATTATTTGCCTCCTGGAGTAGTTTGTGTTGGGGGGGATTATATTTGGCTTATTATGAAAAGAGAGAACCATCTCAGCCATATTATTTCTGTAGATATAGATAAAGGGGAGGTGAATGTATGGCCAGAAGTTTACCCGTTTATGTTCAATGTGAGGAACTGTCTCTCAATGCCACTGAGCTTTTGCCCATGCTCCTAGATTTCATTCTTCTTGGCTTTTAGGGTCATCCTTTGCCGTATTTAGTTATCTATGGGGACCCGTACTATTTTGTTTTATTCTTCTTCTGGACCAATGAAATATATGTTATGTTCCATCAATAAAGGACCCTAAAAAGAGTTTAGGATTCAAAAAATTAGTCCAGATTATAATAGAAATTATCCAGCTATTGGAAATAAAAGATATATTCTTTTCTGTTTTTTTTTTCCCTTTTATTATAATATAAAAATGTCATTGTGTACTTTTTAATTTTAATATTAATACTAGAGCAGGTTAAAAAAGAATGTAAAAAAGTAAAGAGGTTTTATTGTTTCTATAAAAAGGTGAAGAGGTTTTATTGTTTGTATTTCAGTTAAAATTTTGATAGCTGTTCAGACGGAGTAACATTAATTTATATTATAATTCATGTTATAATAGTTAAGAAGGCTAGTTAAAAATTAGTCAAAACTTTAAGAGAAATAATAATTTAAAAAATTATGAAATTGTTTGAAGGCAATAAATATTTTTATTTTTCTTCATACAATGTTCTATTCACCATTGTGCTAATGCCTCATCACTTCAGAGATTTTAATTAATTTTAAAATCTTACCAATGAACTATGATAAATGATCTTTAATATGGACAATTGTTTTAGAGTTTAAAAAGGACAATGAGGGACTTATATCAAATTTATATATTCCTAAATTTTTTACTTTATTTTGTGATGTTTTGTGAAATTAAGATACAAACCATTCACAAAATAATATTTCCATACAAATATATATATATTTCCAGAATATGTTCCATCAAGAAGTTGCAGTTGTTGATTTTTATGTAGCTTGGACAGGTGTCTCCATTCCCAAGAAGTGTTATTTAATTATTTAATTATTTTCTAGATAATTATGTAATTAAATAATTGTTTCCTCTAGAGGCTTCTAGAATCTAGTTAGTTAGGGTTGCTAGAGTCTATTTAATCTTAGCCATTGATTGAGATTAAATCATGGCCATTGGTTTTCCAATGAGAAAAGTATAAAAGGGGATCAATTGGCAATTGGAGCACAACACACAAGTAGACTTGCAGTGATAGCAAGTAGACATACTTGAGAAAGACTTGCAGTGATAGCAAGTAAATTTGCAGTGAGAGCAAATAGTCTTGCAATGTTAGCAAGGGCCCAGTGTTAGCGTTGGGGATAGCAAGTGTGGAATTTCAGTAGGAGAAATTGAGGGAAGAATTTCCAGAGAAGAATATTGCCGGAGCTCTGCCAGTAAGAGGCAAGCAGTTTTTGTATTCCTTAATTTGCTGAAGTTTAATATAATTCCTCATCTGCAGTAGTGGTTTTCCCTTTGGGGTTTTTCCATGGACAATTTGTCCAAAAATATTGTGTTCATTATTGTGAATATTTTCTTCTCTATTTCTGTGAATTTTATTGGTGAAGTTGCAGTTGTGTTATTTTTCGATATTTGCTGAGAATTAATTTTCAGAGTCAAATAATCTATGTAATAGATAAGAGATTAATAATCAGTAACTGCAATAGAATTTTCACATGGTATCAGAGCTAATCTGAGGGCAGACAAAGCTCAGCGCAGGAAAGAGGGTTTATAAAACCCAGTTCTACCTCTTAATTATTATTATTATTTGTTTTCTTTTATCTTTTGAGATGGCCTCAGAAGGTTTAAGAGATCAGGACAGATTGGATGGAGCCTCAAATTTTGGTGTCTGGAAAGCCAAAATTTCTTTGTTGCTGGAAGAGAATGGGATCAAGGAATATGTGACCAGTGTTGTACCTATACCTATAGACCCAGCACAACTCTTAGCATATAAGAAGGAAGATGCCAAGGCGAGGAGGCTGATCCTTGATGGTGTCAAGGACCATATTGTTCCACATGTCACAGAGTTAGATACAACAAAGAAGATGTGGGATGCCATTCTGAATCTGTACTAGAATGCTACCACTAACCGGAAGCTAATTCTCAGAGAAAAGTTGAGGAATACTCAGATGAACAAGGGAGAGGACGTGACAAGTTACCTCACCAGACTCAGACTTGTCAGGGATGAGTTGGTAGCTGTTGGAGATAAACCAGATGATGACGAGCTAGTGCAGATAGCCCTAAATGGGTTTACTGAGCAGTGGGATGTCTTTATTCAAGTTATTAATGGATGAGACACCTTGCCGAGTTGGGATCGACTTTGGAGTGACTTCACTTATGAGGAGCTTAGACTTAGTCTTGTCAGTGGGACCAGCAGCAAGAGTCAGAAAAGTGAGGTAGAACAAGAGAATGTTGCCCTTGCAGGAAAAGGGAAAGCAAAGAAGGGGTCAAGCAAAGGATCAAATTCACAAGGTGAGAAGGACTTGTCTAAAGTCAAGTGCTATGGCTGTCATGAGTTTGGCCACTATGTCAGCGATTGCCTGCAAAGGAAGAAAGGCAAGAAGCAGACAGCAGCTTCAGCAAGTGCAGATGAGCTCTCTAGTAGAATGGAGGATGAGTTCGCTCTCATAGCTTGCATGGCTAGCTCAACCTCACAGGGTGTTTGGTATATAAACAGTGGGGCATCATTTCATATGACAGAAGTTAGAGAGTACTTCTCCAACTATAAGGAGGAGGACATCAGAATGCAGATTTCTATGGGGAACATGTCCAAACTCAATCTAGTTGGGAAAGGGACTGTTCTATTTTAGAGGGAGAATGGTAAGCAGATTCTCATTCATGATGTGTTGCATGTGCTAGGCTTGGGTATGAATTTGATTTCCATATCTATCCTTCAGGATAAAGGTTACAATGTACTCTTTAGAGGGGCAAGTGTGTTAATCAAGCATAAGGATTGGAAATCACCCACAGCTATTGGAGTTAGGAGCGGCCGGCTTTACAAGTTGTAGTTTGATACTCATAAGGCACTGATGAGTAGAATTAATTCTAGAGATCATGGAGAGCTATGGCATAGGAGGATGGGCCATATACATCATGGAGCACTTAAAATGCTTCGTGAGGCAGTGATAGGTGTTCTAGAGGTGAACATAGAGCATGATGATGTTTGTAAGGGATGTGTGTTAGGGAAGTTTGCGAAAGCAACTTTTCCAAGGAGTGACACTAGATCCAAGGGTGTTCTTGATATAGTACATTTAGATATATGTGGACCAATGTCAATGAAGTCTCTCGGAGGATATGAGTACTTTGTTACTTTTATTGATGATTTATCCAGGAAGACCTGGATATACTTCTTGAAGACCAAGGATGAGGTTTTCAGTCGCTTCCAAGAGTTCAAAGCTCTTGTGGAGAACTCGACAGGCAAGAAGATAAAGGTTCTTCGGTCAGACAATGGAGGCGAGTACAAAGGGAAAGAGTTCCAAGAGTTCTGTACTAGGGAAGGAATCAAGAGAGAGTGGACTGTTCCTTACAACCCATAGCAGAATGGGGTTCCTGAGAGGAAGAATCGGTCTATATCAGAGGCGGCAAGGGCTATGCTGCATGACCAGGATATGCCATGTTACCTATGGGCAGAGGCATGTAGTACAAAAGTGTATATTCAAAACAGGGTACCACATAAGGTATTGGGCAAGATGACACCAAAGGAGGAATTCTCAGGGAAGAAGCTAGATGTCAGCCACTTCAGGATATTTGGGAGTTTGGCATATTGTCACATTCCAGGTGCGACACGTTCCAAGTTAGATCAGACTGCAGAGAGGGGGTACTTTGTGGGGTACAGTGAAACCTCAAAGGCATATCAGATATTTATTCCAGGGACCAGGAGGACTATAGTTAGGCATGATGTCAAGTTCATGGAGGACAAGAAATTCAAGAGGTCTAGAGATTTGCCAGCAGATGATCAGAGTGAGCAGCTAGTGGAAGCTCCAAGGATCATTCAACCAGATCAAAGACACCGAAGCTTGAGTACAATTACTAGTACAAGCACAAGCTCAGGTGCTGAGAGTTCGCAGAGTATGGAGCAACAGATGCAGCAAATCCAAGAGATGCATCAGGGTGATATGGAGGTTGATACTTCATCCTCTATAGTTGGTAGCAGGAACCAATAGTCCCAAAGTGATACTCAGGAGTTTGTGGGAGCTCCTAGGATGAGTAGTAGATAGCGGAGACAACCAGCCAGGTAGGCATTAGTTAGTCAGTTGGTAGATAGTGAGCCTTCTAGCTATCAGGAGGCCGCACAATAGAAAGTGTGGCAAGATGCAATGGTTGAGGAGTATACCTCAATAGTGTAGAACGATGTGTGGGAGGTTGTGCCTAAACCAACATATAGGGTAGTGGTTGGATCACATTGGATCTATAATATCAAGCACGGTGCAGATGGTAGCATCGAGAAATATAAGGCAAGGTTTGTGGTCAATGGATTCTCTCAGAAGGAGGGAATAGACAATGAGGAGACATTTGCTCCAGTGGCCAAGTATACCTCTATACGAGTCGTGATCTCACTTACAGCACAGATGGGATGGCAGATCCATTAGATGGATGTCAAGATGACGTTTCTTAATGGTGAATTGAAAAAGGAGGTATACATAGAACAACCAAAGGGCTTTGTAGCACACAGCAGTGAAACCCACATGTGCAGATTGAAGAGAGATTTGTACGGACTCAAGCAGACTCCCAGGGCGTGGTATGAGCGCATTAATAGATACTTGCAGGGAATGGGCTTTGTGAAGAGTGAAGCGGATGCTAACCTCTACTACTTGGTGGTTGGGGGTGAGGTTATCATTCTTGTTCTTTATGTGGATGACTTGTTTTTAACAGGTTCACTGGGGCTCATAGAGGAGAGCAAGAGGGACCTTGCAACAGAGTTCGAGATGAAGGATTTGGGGCTTATGCACTACTTTCTAGGCATGGAGGTATGGCAGATAGATGGAGAGTTTTTTCTTGGACAAGGGAAATACTGCATCGAAATCTTGAGGAGGTTCGAGATGGAGGATTCCAGAGCCATGTCTACTCCTATGATCACGAATTGGAAGAAGGTAGAGACATCCAGGGAGAAGGATGTAGACCCCACCTTATACAGGCAGTTGATTGGGTCTCTCATGTATTTGGTCAACACCAGACCAGATATATCATTTGCAGTAAACTCTCTTAGTCAGTTCATGGTGGAGCCAAAGAGAGTGCATTGGACAGCGGAAAAGCATGTGTTGCGGTATTTGCGTGGTACAATCAAGTATGGGATCAGATATACTCGAGATGATGGTATCAGGTTGATAGGCTATACTGATGCAGATTGGGCAGGCAGTACAATGGATAGGAAAAGCACTTCAGGGTGTTGCTTCAACCTGGGTTCAGGAGTTGTCTCTTGGTATAGCAAGAAGCAGAAGTCTGTGGCTTTGAGTTCTGCAGATGCAAAATACATAGCAGCTAGCATGGCAACGTGTGAGGCGATATGGCTTCGGAAGTTGCTAGTGGCCTTGTTTGGTCAGAGGGTTGAGACTACTGTGATACACTGCGACAATCAGAGTTGCATCAAGTTGTTTGAGAATCTGGTGTTTCATGATAGGTCTAAGCATATAGACATCAGATATCATTTCATCAGAGATTGTGTACAACACGGGATTGTTCAGCTACAGTATGTACCTATAGATCAGCAGGTAGCAGACATTTTGACCAAGGCATTGGGGAAGGCAAAGTTCATCTTCTTTAGAGATAGGTTAGGTGTCATGCAGAACACCTTCCTCGCTAAGAGGGAGTGTTGATTTTTATGTAGCTTGGACAGGTGTCTCCATTCCTAAGAAGTGTTATTTAATTATTTAATTATTTTCTAGAGACTTCCAGAAAGGGCTGAGTTGTCTAGATAATTATGTAATTAAATAATTGTTTCCTCTAGAGACTTCTAGAATCCAGTTAGTTAGGGTTGCTAGAGTCTATTTAATCTTAGCCATTGATTGAGATTAAATCATGGCCATTGGTTTTCCAATGAGAAGAGTATAAAAGGGGATCAATGGGCAATTGGAGCACAACACACAAGTAGACTTGCAGTGATAGCAAGTAGACATACTTGAGAAAGACTTGCAGTGATAGCAAGTAAATTTGCAGTGAGAGCAAATAGTCTTGTAGTGTTAGCAAGGGCGCAGTGTTAGCGTTGGGGATAGCAACTGTGGAATTTCAGCAGGAGAAATTGAGGGAAGAATTTTCGAAGAAGAGTATTGCCGGAGCTCTGCCAGTAAGAGGCAAGCAGTTTTTGTATTCCTTAATTTGCTGAAGTTTAATATAATTCCTCATCTGCAGTAGTGGTTTTCCCTTTGGGGTTTTTCCATGAACAATTTGTCCAAAAATATTATGTTCATTATTGTGAATGTTTTCTTCTCTATTTCTGTGAGTTTTATTGGTGAAGTTGCAGTTGTGTTATTTTTCGATATTTGCTAAGAATTAATTTTCAAAGTCAAATAATCTATGTAATAGATAGGAGATTAATAATCAGTAACTGCAATAGAATTTTCACAGCAGTAACATGCATGAGAGCAGTAATATGTGAATGTGGGGAGGCAGAACTAATTGTAGAAAAGAAAAAGAAAAAAAGTGGGAGAATATGTGTAATCTACTGCTTGGGATCGTTGTTGGCGCATCTTGTGCGGCTTCTTGTCCTCTCCTACAGTTCACCATGTTAATTATATCTTATGAAGTCTCTGCCAGAAACAAATGGTTACTTACCATTTACTTCTTTACTTACATGCATAGCTCGGAGACTGCTACTTTATGTTTATGACAAAGTTGTGTTTGGTACTCTTCTACAGAGTATTGCAGAGGATGCTCTTCCTCCATAGTCTGCCTTCAAATTGAGGACGATGGCAATCCACAGTCTGCAGGGGGAAATGGGGATGACACTCACATGGAAAGTTGCAAGACAGACATCTGCTATTCCTTGGAATGTTGTCAAACTTAGGCACATAAAAGATGTGGTTTGCATGTGAGCACAGTTTCTCACCATATCCATGTTGAAGCAGCTATTGCTGATCTCTTTTCTGGGTTGAGAACAGTTCAGATTTTTGCTAATGCCTTGATTGCAAATGTAATATCTTCTATTTGATGTTGTAAAAGGCTGGATCTGTAGGTGGCAGTTGGTGTATTTTTGGCTGCTATTATCACAGGGTGTCTCTGCTGTTTCATGGTCTCTGGAGGTCTAGTTTTTCTTTGCAGTTTTTTCTGCATTATATACTTTATATTATGCATTTTCTCAATATAAGAAAAAAAGGGAGTGTATAATTGTAAGTGGAGGAATTAATATGTGAAAAAGAAATTGAAAAATTTAAACTGCAGTCTTGATAAACTAATTTTTTGTGGGGGAATTATATTTGAGTAATTAAGAAAAGCGATGCCCAGAGGTTTCTCCATTTATGTTAAATGTGAGAAACTGTCTATCTATGCCACTAACCTTTTTTCCATGCCCTTAGATTTTCAGAGATCTGATGTTCTATTGTATTTCCTGTCTTTCGTCTGTGGGTGTCAATACTATTTTATTGGATTTATTTTCTCAATCAAGAAGATCTGTGCGTTCTAATATTTCAAACTATTAATTTACTGTTGTTTATCAATATTATATAAATTTTATTAGACCATTTTTAGTTATTTATAAATATTTGAGAGCTATTCAAATCAATAAATATAACTATTAATTTACTGTTGTTTATAAATATTATCTAAATTTTATTAGACAATTTCTAGTTATTTATAAATATTTAAGAGCTATGAAGGATGGCGTTTGAGTGCTCTGCAAGCCAAGCTAGGGCGACCGTGCCCTAGTTCGTTCTCTGTGTGTTGCTCGCTTCTACGTTGTGGGGGGGTTTTGAAGCTATCGGGGCTGTGGTGGTGGGGTTTTTTTTCTTTTCTGGAGGCCTTCTTGCTACTGTTTGGGTGGCTTGTGGGTGGAAGGGTTTTGTTCCTGCCCTTAGGGTCTTTTCTTTTTTCCATTTCTTGCTAAAGTGTCCTGGGGGTTTGCATGCCTGCTGGGGATCTTGTTTTTTGCTATGCCGGGTGGGGAAACATCTGGGGTTAGCCCCAAATTGGATTTCCGTTCAGCATTTGGTTCGAAGCCTTCGGCACATGGAGTGAATGTTTTTGATAATACGCTGTTTTCTTCAGAGATGGAGATGAATGATCTAGGATCGGTTAATGGTTCCCGAATTACGAAGATTAATGGGTGTTTGGAAAGATGCAAAGAGCGACCGAAGCTGATTATCCCGATGGAAATGCTTGCAGATGATATTGAATACTATTCAAGGCACTCTTTTTATTGCAAGTTCATGGGTTTGAGAGTCTCGCTGCATTTTTTGGAATCCTGGGCTCAACGGACTTGGATGCCGGAGGGGGAGATGGAGATTAGGCTCCTTGCGAACAACTTTTTTATGGTCTCTTTTGATTGCATGGCAGATCGGAATAAGGTCTTCGAGGGTGGCCCCTATTTTTATAACCAGGTGGGTTTGTTTATCAAGCCATGGCATGCTGGCTTCAACCCGACTGAGGCAATACCGAGTCGGATTCCAGTTTGGGTTTGGTTGCCGTGGTTTCCAGTTGAGTGTTGGCGGGATGACGTGTTGCATTTGGTGGCTTCAATGCTCGGTAAACCTATTGGGTCTTCACAACAGACGCAGTATAAAAAGGTAATGAATTTTGCTCGTATCTGTGTAGAAATTGATTTAAGCAAGCCACTGCCAGATTCTGTTGAAGTGAGTGCTGGATCATATACTTGGGTTCAACAGCTAGATTACGAAACCCTACCTTTTCGGTGTCGTCTTTGTCATGAATATGGTCACTTGCAGCGTAGGTGCCCTAGGGCTAAGCCTGTGGGGCCCCAACCTTCTCAGCCTTCTCGTAATCCTCCTAGGACTGATAATGGTAAGGAGCCTATTCCGGGTGATGGTAATGGAGATGATGGTTATGTCCCTGTTAAGGCTCGCAATAGGAATCGGGGCCAGAAGCGGACCTTGAGGGAGAGGCAGGATGATGAAACTTTTAATAGGTTTGAGGTGCTGGATGATCTCAGCCAGGAGGAAGTGAATCCGGGGTTGCTGAACTTGGATCAGGGAACTTTGGGTACAGGACAGGATGGGCCACCATTGGAGGCCATGCAGGATGTGCAGGAGATTGGGGTTGGGCAGATGGATACGGATCAACAATTGATTGTCCAGACTGAACAAGAATCTTCTATTGGAGCTTCGAAGAGTGGTGGAGGTGGCTCCCCATTGCCCCTGAAAGGTGGAAAGGATGTGGGGAAGAGCTCTTTGGCCTCCTCTCATTTAGGTATTCAGCAAAATGAACTGAAGAAAGGGGTTGGTGACAGGACTTCCAAGCTGGGAAGGAAAAAGGATATGGAGAAGATTAAATTAACTGGGGAAACTTTGGTGGAGTCAGGGTCAGTCAAGACTCTTGATTCACATTTTTCATGCCCCCAGAAATGATTGTTCTCTCATGGAATGTAAGGGGCTTGAACAGTGGCCCTCGACAAAAAGTTGTTCGTGATTTGGTTAGGAATCATTCTCCGGATGTTCTTTTTCTTCAGGAGACTAAATTATCTGTAGATAATATGTTGGCCATGGCTCCTAAGCTGTGGAAATATGGTGAATGCCAGTGTGTGGGGGCTCTTGGTGCTTCTGGAGGGGTGGCTTGCTTTTGGAACCCTCGGAAGATTTTCCCCCTATGGTGGATGTCCTCTAGATCCTCTATATCCCTTGTCGCCTCTTGGTATGAGACTGGTGAGTGTATTCTCCTCTCTAATGTGTATGCTCCTGTTGAGTTTCTGGGTAAACAACTTCTATGGTCCCATCTTCGTTTTGTTCGTAGCTTAGCTCCTTACCATCCGTGGGTTATGGCTGGCGATTTTAATGCTATTGTGGAATTGTCTGAGAAAAGAGGTGGAATTCCTAGGTTGGAGCCTTCTGCTCTGTTATTCAGAGATAGCATTTCTGAATTAAATCTTATTGATGTTCTACCTAGTAATGGTCGCTTCACTTGGAATAATAGGAGAATTGGTGAGAGTTGTGTTGCTGAGAGGCTAGATCATTTCTTGGTTTCCTGTTATTGGGTTGGAAACTTATGGTCCACTCGATCTAAAATTCTTGATTGGAGAGGTTTTGATCATTGGCCTATTAAGCTTAGTATTATCTCTGCACGGGGGCCTCAGTCTCCCTCATTCAAGTTCCAGCTTATGTGGTTACGGGATCCCACTCTTCATGATTATGTGGCTGAGTGGTGGCGGATTGGTAGACCAACTTTTGGTACGATAATGTACACATTCTCCAAGCTTCTTTAGTTTGTCAAATATCAGCTTAAAAGGTGGAATCGGCGATGTTTTGGTAATATCTTTCATGCTAAGGTTTCCGCACAAGAGGAGTTGAATAATATTACGCGGTTGATTCGTGAGAATGGGGCCTCTGAGGATCTTCTAAGGGAGGAGGCTAATACTTTGAAAGTGGTTGAGGAATTTGAATTGCGGGAAGAAATCTATTGGAAGCAAAAGGCCCAGGTTGAATGGTTACAGGAAGGTGATAAAAACACCGCCTTCTTCTTCAATTCTGTGAAGGATAGGAGGCATGGTAATTCCATTCCTTTTCTGGTGAATGATAGGGGTGAACGTCTTGCCTCGTTTCAAGAAATCTCTGCTGAGGCATCTCAGTATTTTGCTACTTTATTTAGGGAGGATTCACAAGGGGGCTCTGTTGAGAAGCACAAGTTCTTTCTTGTACATGTTCAAGGTCTCCAGGGGCGAATGAGTATTTGATGAAAGATATCTCTCTTGATGAGCTGGAGGGATTGTGTTCAGATGAAGAAGGGTAAAGCTCCTGGTCCCGATGGTTTCCCGATTGAATTTTTTCAGGAATTCTGGGATATCATAAAGTTGGATCTTCTGGCTGTTGTCCTTGAGTCCCAAAGGAATAAACAGATGCTTCGTGCTCTGAACTCCACCTTCCTTGCTCTCATACCCAAGTGTGAAGGGGCTGATAGGTTATCTCAGTTCCGGCCTATCTCTCTTTGCAATGTGGCTTATAAAATCATCTCAAAGTTATTGGCTGAGAGACTGAAGAAGTGGCTTAAAGTGTTGATTTCGGAGGAACATAGTGGATTTGTGGCAGGTCGGCAGATTCTTGATGGGGTTGTCATTGCTACGGAGACCATCCACTCCATGGACAACTCCCATGAGAAGGCTATGTTCATTAAGCTGGATATGGCTAAGGCTTATGACAGGGTTAGATGGTCTTTTTTGCAGAAGATCCTTGTTGCTTTTGGTTTTGGTGAGGAGTGGATCCAATGGGTCATGAGCTGTGTCACGTCTGTTTCCTTCTCAGTTTTGATAAATGGAGATCATTCTGAACTTTTTGGTGCCTCTAGGGGTTTGCGCCAAGGGGATCCTCTTTCTCCGTATCTTTTTCTGCTTCTTGTGGAAGGCCTTGGTCGTTTGTTGAAAAGAAGGGTGGAGCTTGGCATCATTCAAGGTTGGCGATGGGGTGGAGACTTGCCTCCGCAATCTCATTTGCAGTTTGTTGATGATACTGCCCTGATGGGGATGGCTACTGTTAGGGAAGCTACTAACTTGAGGCAGGTGTTGGACATATATCTTGTTGCTTCAGGACAATTGATTAATGAGGAGAAGTCTTCCATATTCTTCTTCAACACGCCGAGCCCCATACAGAGAAGAATTGCTAATATCTTAAGGTTTCAGATAGGGGTTCTCCCTTTGACTTATCTGGGTTTCCCAATTTCTATTCACCATCTTCCCAAGGGTTCTTGGCAGAATATTATTGATAAGCTCCGTGCAAAAGTTAATCATTGGACCCACAGATGGTTGTCTTTTGCGGGGCGGGTTCAGCTTCTCAAGTCGGTGGTGCAGGCTCTCCCTACCTACAGATGTATGCTTCAGGTGGCTCCGATGGGTTTTCTGAGGGAGTTGGATTCTCTTGAAAGGCAGTTCTTATGGGCGGGAAGTTTGGCTTCTTCCAAGTGGAGCCTGGTTAGGTGGGATGTTGTGTGCAGCCCAAAGCAATTTGGTGGTCTTGGTCTTCGACAGTCTGCGTTATCTGGAGTGGCTGTGGCTGCTAAGCTATTTTGGAGATGGTGTGTGGAACAGGATCAGCCGTGGGCCAGGATATTATCTCATAAGTATTTCCTGGGGATTCCACGGCAGGATCTTCCTTGTTACCCTCTTGAGGGGAAAGGTTCAGTGATTTGGAATACTCTTCAGAAGGGTGCAAAGCTTATTAAGGAAGGTTTATTTTGGATCTGTAGACGAGGAACTGAGGCTCTCTTCTGGTCGGATTCTTGGGATGGATTCCCTCCACTTACTTCTCAGTTCCCCAATCTACTTCCTTTGTGCCAAAGATTTCTCGAGGCTGGCTGGGCTAGGGTGAGTGACTTCAAGTCTGTTGCTTCTTTTGGTCAGTTGGAGGTAGCTCATTGGAAGGATCCCGCAGAGTGGCCAGATTTGGGACTTGCGGAAGAAAGTGCTGAGCTTCACAAGATTCTTCTTAGTAGGAGTTGTAGTTCTCTTCTGGAAGAAGATATTCTTGCTTGGACCCATAATCCTAAGGGGGTTTACTCTGTTGCTTCTGGTTATCAGGTGTTATTGGCTCAGAAGCTAACTGGGGCAGAGGTTCATTGGTGGAAAAGGGTGTGGAATAAACTCTCGTGGCCTAAATGCAATTGCTTTGTTTGGACTTTGGCTTGGAATAGGTGCTTGACCTGGGATAACATTCGTAAACGGGGATTTCAAGGACCTTCAGTTTGTGTTTTGTGTGGGGGAGCGGAAGAGGATTATTCACATTTGTTCTTTCGGTGCCCCTTTGTTGTGCAGCTTTGGCATTGGTGGTGGGAGGTGTGGAAGCTTCCCTGTATTCATGTGTGCTCTTTGGTTGAATTCTGGGATAGTATGGGAAGACCTCCTTCTATGGCTTCCTTTTTGCAGGAAGTTTGGTTCATGGGCCCTACCTTTCTGCTTTGGCAGATTTGGTTGGAGCAGAACCGCAAAATTTTTCGTGATCAGAAGTTGGTGGGTCGGCAAGTTTGGATGCGTATGCTTGGAATGGTGCAGGAGTCTGTTTTAGCTAAATGTGATGTGGTTTTCCCCTTGGAGAGAGGTGATGCTGAGTTGGTGGCCAGACTAGGTCTTCAAGAAATTCATTCATCTTTTGTCAGTTCTAGGAACTGTAGGCATGGGAAAAAGAGGGTCCAACGGGTTGGAAGGTGGTTACCTCCTCCCAATGGATTTTTAAAGATCAATACTGATGGTTCTTCTAGGGGAAATCCTGGGCCTGCTGGAATTGGTGGGGTTGGCAGGGACTCAGCTGGTTCGGTGATTTTTCTATTCTCTATACATGAGGGGGTGAAGACTGTTAACTTCATGGAGGGTCTAGCAATTCTTCATGCTATTGAGAGGGCCCTTGCTTTGGGATGGAGAAAGGTTATATGTGAAGCTGATTCATAGATTTTGATTAATATCTTGAATGAGCGAAAGATATCTGATATAAATTGGCAGTTGGCTTCGGTGGTTCAACGGATTCTTCAAGTTAGTTCTCGGATGGAGGAGGCATCCTTTGTTCACATCCCAAAGGAGTGGAATCGTGCTGCTGACTGCTTGGCCAAATGGGCCTCTGAGCAAGATAGTGGTTGGAAGGTTGAGGATTGGGATCAAGTTAACCCTGAGCTGCATCTGGATTTAGACCGGTTCTTGGAAGAGGATAGGAGGATACATGGGGATAGTTGATTTTGTTTTTGTTGTGGGGTTTTCGCCTTGTTTTCTGGGACTGGGTCCCGTGGTTATTATTGTAATGCTCTTTTCTGATTTCTAATAAAGTTTTTACCCCTTTGATTTAAATAAATAAATAAATAAATAAATAAATATTTGAGAGCTGTTCAAATTAATGAATATAATTCAAATTTATAATCCAATTATTGATTTTTGCAAATTTCTAATTTCTTTTAAGTTATTTTAAGGATATGTTTTTTTTAATTTTTTATACTATACTTTCAGATCTTAATAATAATATGAGAGCAGGTTATTTCAAATTGAGATAGTGTTATTTTCTTTTTCAGTTCTTCTTGTGATGACTTAATAACCGATTAAAAAAAATTCCAAATTTTAAAAAGAAACTCAATTTTTTTAAAAAAATTGAAACTATTTTATAAAAGAAAATATTTCTCTTCTCTTTATACAATGTTCTATTCAACATTGTACTAAAACATCATCAATTTTAAATTATTTAGTATCTTTTCAAATCCCACCAAATATATGAAAAATGATCTTCAATATATGCAATTCATCTATAGAGAGGTGATTTTGTTGGAGAGCATTCAGATTTTTAATTTTGCATTCTCTATGAAACTAAAATATGGAACTGTTAATAAAATGAGTGTGTTGTCAAATAGTAGGGCCAAAAATTAGAGTGAAAGAAGGTATGCCGTTCAAAATTTATTTGAGACTATTTCATAATTGTAATGGTGAAATTTTGTGGAAATTGTATTCCTTATAATGACGGAATGTTTATATGTATTTTATATTTGTTTAATTGCATATTTATTTGGAAAAATGATATGATATAAGTACCTATTAATAAATGGTTTAAATTGGCCTATTCTTCTAGAAATAGTATAACTCTATCTATATTTTTTCCACACTTAACTCTTACTTTATCTACATACACAAATATCTCCACATTTACGACACAGTATCTCCATATAGTCATCATCCTATCTTTATATGGTCATATTAGGGGTAGTTAGCCCCTATCCACAATGCTCTAATTTTGCATATGATTAGAGGCCCACTTGGGCAAACAATCCACAATAGTGTTCCTTTCTCTAGGAATATGATTGAAAGTAACCAACTCTAGAGAAGCACAAATAGTAAGAATTTTTTTAACAACCAAAGCTAAATGCCAACTAACATCCTCTAAATCTTGCCTATTCAACATATTAACCACCACCTGGGAGTCAAACTCAAATATGATCCTTCTCCACCCAAACTGACAGCCACACATCACAGTGTATATAATGAAAAGAGCTTCTATTAAGTTGTTAGTATGAAAACCATTGTAAATAGAAAAAATAAACTGAACAGTCCCAGAACTATCCCAACCAACTCCATAAATGCTAGCATGACCAAGGTATCCCTAAGAAGACCCATCCGTGTTGATTTTCAACACTCCCTAAGGAGGAGGAGACTAGCTTCCCTCCCTATTTATCTTTTGAAGAGGATGTACACCACGAATTCTTATGAGTTGTCCTTGTTGAGGAGGAAGATGAATACAATTGCACAAAACATCACGAGGATCCACTGCTTTAGTCAAATCACATTCTTCCGCAATAGTTTCTCCCAAAGAATGAAGATTTTTCCACCACAAACAATGAGTCACCATCATCACATCCTGAAAAATCCTACAATTCCTTTCTAGCCAAATGTGCCAAATAATAAAGGAGGGGCAAAGAGCCCAAGCAACTTGAAGAAAAGAAGAAGAAACAGGGACCTTGCCCCACCGGTCAAAAAGCTCAACCAAAGATGAAACATGCCAACAAGACATGTTCCACACACCCCACCATAAGTGCCAAATCTCCCTAGGAAAGAACTAGTGGAAGAAGAGATGTGAAACACTCTCCCCATAATTATGGCACAACACACACATTGAGGGGCCCTAAAAGCATTACATTCATGAGAAGCAAGAACCTAAGACATCTCACGCCTATTCACTCTGGACCCCCTTGGAGGTCAATCAAAATAGTGCTTCCATTGAAATGTAACAGTCGGTCCACAATGTTGAGGAACCTCATAATGCTCAACTATGTCCCAACCAGCAGCACTAAAAATTTCACACAAAGAATAGAGGTGACGATAAGTGGAAAGGATAGGAGGGTGGCCATCCCAAGAATCCAACCAAAAAAGTGCCTAAGACCGCAAATGACACATCAAAAAGATCCCACTCTTAACGAACTGAGCCCCCACTTTCAGAGTATGTGTCAGAACCCTGGTGGTTCTCTGATTCAACTCTAATGGTTTGTTGTATTTTGTTTTGCAATTTTTGATTTTTTTGTGTTTTTGGGGTTTTTCACAGGCAAAATGAAAAAGTACGATTTCTCTAGAAATTGAATAAAAATTCATAAAAATTCATACAAGCTTAAAAATGCACAGATTTTGCTCAGAATGGATGGGCGTTCCTTTATTTCATCTTTTCCAGAACATACAATATTAAAATATGAACTTGCAATGAAAATACATTGAATTTATTAATAAAAACCTGGTTTTCTGTAAGTGGCGGCTGCAGCAATAAATGCTAGGGTACGGCCAGGAATAAAGAATCCTCCAGACTCTGAATACACTGCCAAATCTCCAATGAATGCTTAAGACCAAGCCAACGCCTCAAGCTAAGAACCAGAATCTGAGACAGGAGAATAATCTCTGAAGACCAGAGTACGGCCTGCAGGTACAGTGGTACGGCCAGTCTGCAGCAATTAATAAATGGTACGGCTGCCTTGAAATTTGTGCCAAGTCTCAAATGTAAGATCTCTGAAGAATTCGCCTTAACTGCCAGATGATGTTCTCTGTAAATCTCTGCTAAAATAATCCAATATTCTCAAACTGTGATCTCTGAATGAAATCACCAAGTGCCAGCTTCAACTGATATTTCACAGCCTTAGTCTGCCTGATTCCTGAAGAGTTTTCGTTCTCCAGAAACGATCATCTGCCAGAAACCCTAGGGTTTGCAAACTCCAAAGCTCAGATGCCAGTAGACAAAATTGAATAATAACATGATAGTTCGATTTTGCCTTGGGAAGAACAATATATTCTCCTTTGAAAAGTTCGACCCAATTCTCCATTAAAATAATCATTTAAATAAATGATTTAATTTTCACTTTTGGACTTAGGAGAAATGATTTAATTATTGGCGTCCACTTTTAATGAGCATTAAATACTCATTAAGTCACATTTTATAATATATTATAAAGTATAATTAAATGCTTTATAATTAAGCCAAATAATAAAATATTTTAATATTTCAATAAAGTGACTTTATAATAAAGTCAAATTATTAAATATTTAATAACTCATCAAATACTCCTTATTTCTCCGTCAAATCACCCAACTGCTGAACTGGGTCGAATCTGAGCTGAACAAGTGCACCAGGTGCCCTGCCCGGAATAGCAGCTTCCGCCTGACCTAACTTTCTAAAAATAGAAAGTTCTCTGAAAAGACTCTCTGGAAGATTCTGTGAAGGCCCTACCTGACACCCTGCAAACTGGAGCTAACCAACACTGAGCAACTGCCAAAATGGATCCTCTGAACACTCCTGTCAGCCTATGAGGATCAAATGATAGGCTAACCTCGTCACCAGCTGTGCTGACTAGGATGGGGACATGACAATCCGTCCTCCCTGAAATTGCTTGTCCTCAAGCAATCTCAACTCTGGATGCTGTAGAATCGCCTCTGACTCCCATGTAGCATCCTCAACTGGAAAATCTCTCCACTTGACCAGATATTCCCTGATCACACACCTCCGAAGGTGTCTCTCTCTCATATCAAGGATGGCCTCAGGTACTAGTATCAGTTTCCCTTCATCGTCAAGGGGTGGCAAAACTGGAGAGGATATAACATGCTGACCCAATGCCTTTTTCAGGCGAGAAACGTGAAATACATTATGGACCTTGCTATCAGCTGGCAAGTCCAACTCATAAACAACCTCGCCCACTCGTCTGACAACACGAAATGGACCATAGTAGCGAGGTTTTAGTTTCTCTGCCCCACTCTTCCGCAGAGTAGACTGACGATACGGCTGCAACATGAGGTACACCATATCACCCACCTCAAAACTGTGCTCAACCCTCTTCTGATCAGCATACTGCTTATGCTGATTCTGTGCCTGCTGGATATTGTCTCGGAGAGACCTCAAGATGTCCTGCTGACTCTGCATCATATCACCTGCACTCGGCACTCTGCTATCACTCAAAATCAAATCCAGAAGATTGGGCGCCTCATACCCGTACAACGCCATGAAGGGGTTCATCTGTATCGTCATATGGTGAGTCGAGTTATAACAATACTCGCACAAGTAAATCCATCTCACCCAAGCTCTCTGCTGACCAGCTATATAATTGCGTAAATAACCTTCCACCCACTTATTGACAATCTCTGTCTGTCCATCGGTCTGCGGATGGTAGCTGGTACTCGGTGTCAGCTCGGTCCCACAAAGTCTGAACAACTCCTGCCAAAAGTTGCTCATGAACCGGCTGTCTCTATTGCTGACTATCATCCGAGGCAATCCATGCAATCGGAAAACCTCTCTGAAGAACAACTCTGCAGTCTGCGATGCTGTGAAAGTAGTCGTAATCGGGAAAAAATGGGCGTACTTAGTCAACCGATCAACCACTACATAAATGCAATCTTTACCCTGGGCTTTCGGCAAACCCGTGATAAAGTCCATAGATAAACACTCCCACTTCCTGTCAGGTATCGGAAGTGGTTGGAGTAATCCAGCAGGATAAGTGTGCTCCTGCTTGTTCTGTTGGCACACAGAACACTCACGAACATACTGCAAAACATCAGTTTTCAGCCCTTTCCAAGTAAACCGTTCCCGAACCATTTTGTAAGTCTTATAGTATCCAGGATGGCCTGCCATAGGAAGGTCGTGAAAGGCTCTCAAAACTGTAGTCCGTACCTCAGAGTCAGGAACCAAAAGAATCCGCCCCTTGTAAATGATCAAGTCATCTACA